>CM031378.1:85944432-86675280 GCA_018208015.1 Medicago ruthenica | reverse complement strand
AGGTTTTGATCCTTAGATCAATTGCTGCTTCGAGGCCTAGGATACATGCTTCATATTCTGCCATGTTATTGGTGCAGTCAAAGCATAACCTTGCTGTGAAGGGCTGGTATCCATTTCTTGGGGAGATTAAAACTGCTCCGATACCGTGTCCCATGGCATTTGAGGCGCCGTCGAAAGCGAGCTTCCATTGAGCTCCTGGTTCTGGCCCTTCATCATCGCTTGTGACTTCTTCATTCAAAGCTACGACATCTTCGTCGGGAAGTCGAATTGTATGGGCTGATAATCCTCCAATGGTTGGTGAGCAAGGTGCTCGGATAAAACACTCCCTTTGATGGCTTTTTGAGCAACATATTGGATGTCGTACTCAGACAGCAGCATTTGCCAACGGGCTATCTTCCCTGTGAGGGCAGGCTTTTCGAAGATGTACTTGATGGGATCCATCTTCGATATCAACCAAGTTGTATGGGTCAACATGTATTGCCTTAGACGTCGAGCAGCCCATGCTAAAGCGCAGCAAGTCTTTTCAAGTGAAGTATACCTTGTTTCACAGTCGGTAAACTTCTTGCTTAGGTAGTAGATTGCGTGCTCTTTTCTTCCCGTTTCATCTTGTTGTCCTAACACACAACCCATTGATCCTTCAAGTACGGTTAGGTATAAGATGAGGGGTTTACCCGGAACCGGAGGTATTAAAATTGGTGGTTCTTGCAGGTATTGTTTGATCTTGTCAAACGCTCTTGGCAATCCTCATTCCAATGAACGGCTTGGTTTTTCCTTAGCAGCTTGAAGATTGGTTCGCAGGTAGCTGTCATGTGTGAGATGAACCTGGCGATGTAGTTCAATCTTCCTAAGAAACCCCGGACTTCTTTCTCGGTATTTGGCGCTGGCATTTCTTGGATGGCCTTACCTTATCGGGATCCACTTCAATACCTCTTTGGCTGACGATGAAGCCCAATAACTTCCCGGATCTAACGCCAAATGTGCACTTGTTAGGATTTAAGCGCAGCTTGAATTTTCTTAGGCGTTCGAAAAGCTTTTGTAGATGGACTAGATGATCCTCCTCCGTTTGGGATTTGGCAATCATATCGTCGACGTAGACCTCAATTTCCTTATGGATCATGTCGTGGAAAAGAGTCACCATTGCTCTTTGGTATGTTGCCCCGGCATTTGTTAATCCGAAAGGCATTACCTTATAGCAGAATGTCCCCATGGGGTGATGAATGTAGTTTTCTCCATGTCCTCTGGAGCCATCTTGATTTGGTTATATCCCGAGAAGCCATCCATAAAGGAAAAGACTGAGAATTGGGCTGTGTTGTCCACCAATATGTCGATGTGTGGTAGCGGGAAATCATCCTTTGGGCTTGCTCTATTCAAGTCCCGATAATCCACACACATTCTCACCTTGCCATCCTTCTTCGGAACTGGCACAATGTTGGCAACCCATGTTGGATACTTGGTTACGGCTAAGAAGCCGGCATCGAATTGCTTTTTGACCTCCTCTCTGATCTTGAGAGCCATATCGGGTCGAGTTCTTCTCAATTTCTGCTTCACTGGCGGGCATTCCGGCTTGAGTGGCAGCTTGTGTACAACGATGTTAGGGTCTAAACCCGGCATGTCTTGATACGACCAAGCGAATACGTCCACGTACTCTTGCAGAAGCTTGATCAACTTTCCTTTCACATCCTCGTGCAGGGAGGCTCCTATCTTGACCTCTTTCTTATCCTCTTCGGTCCCCAAGTTGACCTTTTCAACTGATTCTTGGTGAGGTTGTATTACCCTATCCCCTTGATTTGCAAGTCTAGACAATTCTTCAGGCGGTTCATAATCGTCCTCTCATCATCTTCCGTTTGATTAATCGGGCAATCGAAGTCATAAGGGTTTAAGGCAGTGTTGTTTTTGGAGGGTGGATTTGTAGATCTGCATGAGTATGATTTTTTTTAGGCTTTTTGTAGAAAATTTTTTTAAAACAAATGCAAAAAGAAAAAGACTCAAATGAACATAAAAGAGTGTTTTTATTCATGATTGTAAATAACTTTTAAAACATGGGGGCCCCACACGACTAATCATTTGCCTTGGGCAGAGCTAAATGATTTTTTTTTTAAAAGTAAAAAAAAACAAACATGGTTTATTACTTGATCCTGGTAATGATCTCGGGAATGCGATAGCCCTCCAATTGTTCAAAGCTTCATCCGAAGCGCAACGGTACACCAAATCAGGCACGTCTTCGTCTACGTCTTCGAGTAGAGCCACTTGATCTTCATGGATAAACCCCGCACTGATGAATGTTTCCGAAATGGGGAGGATCCCTTGCTTTGGAGGCTTTGAGAAAGTTTCGGCTGATGGATGATACCCCAACCCGAAGCGATTTTTCTTCTCCGGTATGTCCACTAACTTGCCCCATCCGGTGGGTCGGCTTTCTTCTAGGGCCTCTCTTATCGCCCTCCATGATGACATGGCTGTCCTAGCCTCTTCCTTGGGCTTCGAGCTCAATGTCACGACATTCGCCACTTCCAAAGATTGGAATGGGACGTCCACAGCTTCTTCATCCGTTTCTATATAACGGAAAGATGAGAGATGGCTTACCATCATGTCCTCTTGCCCGGAAACTACAATCATTTGGTTATCAATGATGAACTTCAGCTTCTGGTGCAGGGTAGAGGTAATGGCTCCGGCCGCATGGATCCATGGTCGTCCGAGAAGACAACTGTATGTTGGATTAATATCCATGACTTGGAAGGTTATGGTGAAAACCTTAGGTCCGATTTGGACTGGTAAGTCGATCTCCCCCTAACGGCTCTTCTTGACCCATCGAAAGCTTTTACGACCAAGGCGCTGGGCTTCATTACGGTCCCTTCACATGATAGTTTGAGGAGGGTAGTCTTGGGCATGACATTCAATGATGACCCCGTGTCCACTAGCACTCTTGAGAGGATGTGGTCCATGCATTTCACGGAGATATGTAAGGCGCGGTTATGAATGTGCCCCTCGTCGGGTAGCTCATCGCCATTGAAACCCAAGTACCTACTTGAGGTAATATTTCCGACTATCCCGTCGAATTGGTCCACCGGAATGTCCTTGGTGACATGTGCCTCACTGAGGATCCGCAGTAGTGCTTCTCGGTGTGCTTCCGAGCTAGTAGTAAGGATAGCATGGAGATCTTGGAGGGAGTTTGACCTAGCTGGTCAATGATTTGTACTCGCTCTTTTGGATTATCCTTAGGAACTCTTCGGCCTCTTTTTGCGGGATTGTCTTTTGAGAAGGCCCCGCTTGGTTCTCTTTTCCTCCACGCTCTTTTCTTTGAGCGGCTCTTGGTAGTACGGCTGGCGTCTTCCCGAGTTCTTTCGGAGCGAAGACTCTACCACTTCTAGTCATTCCTCCAACACCGGTAATGTTAGTGATGCTGGGCTCGATTTTGGCTAGTGGTTTTCCTTCCACATAGGCCACAGGTTGGTAATTCCATGGTACCCTTTGTGCTTTCAAAAGAGAAGGGTGCAGGTACGTGGAATGTTATGGGTTGTATTGGCATTGGTACCTCTCTCCTTTGGTATGGGATCTCGAGAGGTTTTGGGTGTTAGACTCTAAGGTAGCAATCCGTGCCATCCTTTATATAGCCAATTTGGATCCAACCTTGGTCCATTAACTCTTGAAGACAGCTCTTCAACTCTTCGCACTCATTCGGGTTGACCTTGCAGGCTTCACAGTTGGCGTGCATTTCCTCGAATAATCCAAAGCCGGTTAAACGCTCCCTTATGGTTGACAGGGGAGTCTAACATTGGTACCCTTTTGACTGGACCAAAGTCCTCTTGTTCCTCCACCGCATTTACAGAGGGACCCGCATGCCCCGGCAATGGGTTGTTCTTCACATTGGGGTTTCCTCTTTGAAGGATAACAGCTTCTTGTCAATAAGATCCTGCACCTTGTGTTTGAAAACTCTACAGTTTTCGACATTGTGCCCCACGGATCCTGCGTGGAAATCACATTTGGCATTTGCGTCGTACCATGTGGATATGGTGGCGACATTGGTGGTAGTAGTCTTGTCTCGACCATACCCTTTTGGATTAGGTATGGCAAGATTTGACCATAAGACATAGGTACAGGATCAAACTGCCTATTAAAATAACTGTTCCTTGAGCTCGCTTGATTCCTTGATGGGTACCCGCCTTGTTGCTGTTGCTGTTGATTTTGCTGCGGCAACACTACTGGTTGTCGAGGTGGATTTGCGGGAATCACTTGAGGTGAGTAACGCCCTTGAGCCGTTGCTGCTGCCACATAAGGATAGTGGTAGTGAGGCATTTGATTTGGTGGTGGGTAGGATGGCCCTAGAACGGCATTTGTCTCCCCCTCTTTCTTTTTGTGAAAGTTGCTGGGGGGCTTTCTAGCTCCACTTTGAGCTTCTGAGAGCCTTGGATTTTTCCTCTCTTACTCCGTCTTCTATTCTTTCACCAACCATGACTAGATCGGAGAAACCGGCAGACGTGCTTCCAATCATCTTGTCGTAATATGGGCCTTGAAGTGTGCCCATAAAGGTGTCGACAAGTCTCTTTCCAATAGTGGTGGTTGTACACGAGAAGCTAGTTCTCTCCACCGCTGAGCGTACTCCTTGAAGGACTCGTTGCTTCTTTGTAGGAGGTTTTGTAGTTGCATCCTATTTGGAGCCATGTCCAAATTATATTTGTATTGCTTTAGGAAGGCATCGGCTAGATCCTTCCAAGTTTGGACATGGGTACGCTCGAGCTGCATGTACCAATCCAAGGACGCTCCGCTTAAACTATCTTGAAACACATGCACCATGAGTTTCTCGTTCATTGCGTAAGCTGCCATCTTCCTACAGAACATCCTTAGATGGTTCCGAGGGCATTGAATTCCTTTGTATTTCTCGAAGTCCGGTGCTTTGAACTTCGGAGGAATTACCACGTCGGGCACTAGGCACATATCCAAGGCGTTGTGGGCACCGTATGAGCTGAACCCTTCGACAGCTTTCAACCTTTCTTCCAAAACTCGATACATTTGGGTGGTATCATTGTCTTGGTGGGTGGTGTCGGGAGCAGATTGCCTTAGCTGGCTATTTTCCACATCATGGGGAATTACTTCATGCTGAGTAGTGGAAGTTCCTTGAGGACGACGCTCTTCATTCCTTACGGGGATTGTGCGGTGGTGGAGGTGGTCCTTGACCCTCATTTTCGAAGGGTGGGGTATTTCAGAGGTAAACCATAAGGAGGCCATTGCACATTGGATGCATCCGTTGTTGGGCGAGGGTGGCTTCTCGTGCCGATAGAGCTTGCATTAACTCTAGCATCTGATCCATCTTTCCCTTCATTCCATCAACCTCTTCTCTCAAAGCCGCTTGAGTTTGTTCCAAATTGTCCATGATCCTTTGTTTGTTAGCTCGTGTTCCGTACGAGTGTTGAATATCTGGTTCTTGGACCGAGGGCTTTCGGGGTTTTCGGGCTATGATTGCTTTGAACTGTTTAGGGAAATGAATGAGTTTTTTTTTGAAAAAATGCATGAAGATGCATGTGGATGTATGTATGCTATGAGTATGCAAAATATGCGTTTTTTTTTTTTTGCTTTATGGAGTTTAAAGGTGCACGATTAATATTAGCAAATTCGAAATATTAAAGACCGGGAAATTGATTATACTTCAAAATATTTGATTAAATAACATTTGTTTACAAAGTGTAACTAATGCTATTACAAATCAAATAGCCGCTCGCTTCTCGGCTTTGCTCATCTCCTCCCTATAGAAATCTATGGTGTCCTTGCAGAACTTCATAAACTTCTGGATCTCCATAGGGATGACAAAGTAGGGCATGACCATCTCGGCCTCCGCTAGCTTCTTTGGAAGTTGGGTGATACCAAATTTGAGAATGCAACCAATTTAGTGAAATCCTCACTTAATCGGGTGGCGTCTTGCCATACATACTCAATCACTTCCTTGCGCTGGTCTAGCTTGACTCTTGCACTTCTAATTCATCGTGTAGTTGTGCAATGTGGTCCCCATGAGCTCTTGCAATCTTGTCGAAGTACTCTTCGAATTTCTTGATGTCTTCTTCGAGATGATTGCACTTTAGCCTCCCTTGATGAGAGAGACTCTCATGTCTTTGCCGCTGGACGCGTTCGGCTTGAAGCTGCTCTTTGTAGTCTTTCACTACTTCTTGGAGCTGTTGATTTTTCTCTTGAAATTTCAACCTCCATTTCCGTTGAGCTTCGATGGCTAGTTCGCCAAACTTCTTGAGCTCTTGGTTGGAATGTAAGATTCTTTCCAACTCTTCGTCCTTGGCCACAAGGTTGGCATCCGCACTAACCAAGCCGCCTCCTATCCAATCCCTTTTCCCTTCGGAGGTTCTTAGCCGTTTTTGGCATACTAGGAGAGAATGTGATACTTCATCACGATCTCTCTTCGTCCTAGTAATTTCTCCTAAAGCTTGGAGGTGCTTCAATTCTAAGTCTCCGTTTTTGTTTTGGAGTTCTTGAATTTTAGCCTTGAGGTCCTCCACTTCTTTGTTGGGAATGATTGCAATAGGTTTAGGTGTAGGAGGTTTTGGAGGGTTTATGACCACGAAGGGTAACTTGATTGCTTTGACCCTCTCCTTCACCCATTGAGTATAAAGGGGTTTGGCGACACAGTTTCTCTTGCCGACCCTTCCCTTGCGTACTTGGCTCCATGCTCCCCGGATTCTCTCTAGCAATGCCGGGTCTTGATCGCCTTCCCTTAAGTAGAAAGCTTCCAACAAAAGGTCATTAGGTTTATCCTCCATTGAAAAACCTAGTTGTCGGAGAGAGAGGACCGGATTGTAATTAATACATCCCTTAGTACCAATGAGGGGTACGTTAGGGAAGTCCCCGCAACTGAGGATAATTTCCGGGTCCTCTAAGTTTGGTGAAAACCAATGGATGTCCTTCTCGGCGAGGGTTGTCATCCGTTGCGACCATTTGAGCTTGGCCCGGTTTTCCACAAAGTCTCGGTTTCTTGGCATGTGGGACATCATCCAAATTTGCACCACGGGAGTGCAACAAGTAATTTTGCGTCCCCTTGCTTGTTCATGCCTGAGTAGAGGGTATGATAAAAATCCGCTAAGATTGTAGGAACTGGATTTTTAGTCATAAACACCTCTAGAGCCGGAAAGTCTACGAAATCATCCATGTTGGGGAAAAACAATCCCGTAGACTAAGAGGGCTAAGATGGCGTTGAATGCCATTACCTCTTTGTTGGCTAGTAAATCCCGAGCTTTGGCTTCCAAAAACTTTCTTGAAAATCCCTTAAGGTTCCTCTAACTTCCAAGTTAGATGCCACTTCTTGGGTGTCGAGGTATAAGGATTCGGCGATGGCTTCAAATGTGGGATCCTTTCCCGGACCGAGATAGAGTTCATGACCTTCATGCTACAACCCAAAATCTTCTCAAACTCTTCCAAAGTTGGCGCTAGTTGGAAGTCTTGAAATGTGAAGCACCGTAGAGGTGGGTCGAAGAATTGCGCCAAAGTGGTTAAGGCGTTGAATCTATTCTCACGGGTAAGATCAAGGATTAGCCCATAGCTTGCCTCGAAGATGTTCTTGTGACCGAAGAGAGCCTCTTGCTTAGAGCTAATAAACTTTCCACCCTAGGAGCTTTAATTTTGAAGGCGAGCGTATTCTTGTTCCCGGAATCCATATTTCTTTTTTGCTAATATTTGTTTGTTCTTTTTAAACTCCTATAAAGCAAAATGATGCGAAAATTACTTTCATGAATGCAAATGTTATGCAAGGGTATGGTTTATGAAGGTTCGGAACTTCCCCCCATCCTCACATGTAGGCTCTAAATTGTGAAATCTCCTAAGAAGAGGTCCTTAGAGTCATAGACCTCACATGGAATTAGGGTTGTCTATGGACATACGTCGACATGACTTCAATTAATTCCACGTGAAAATCTCATCTAAGCGGGGTTGGACATCCTACCTCACGGACATACGTCAACGCGGGCTTCCGCACACAACCTCCTTCTAACTTAGTTTTTTCTCAAGCTCGGGTAGAGAGCCTCACACGTCCGGCATTAACCCGAACAATGTGGAGTAACATCACTCAAGTAACCCCCGCATTTGATATATATGATATGAATATAAAGCAGATAAAGCAAATATAAACATAAAGCATAAATATAACATGTATGAATAAAATAAATAAACATGGCACGCAAAGAAAATAAAACAATTGGCTTTAAACCAAATAGGTTAGGCTTGACTCACTAGTGGGAACAGGGTCCCCAGTGAAGTCGCCAGCTGTGCGCACCTCGTTTTTTTCCTCGGGAAAAAGACGCGCAAATCCTCCGAGGTCGTTCGCAAACGCTCGGAGGGCCTTTGTGAAGCCGCCACCAAAGTTTTTGTGTAAAGGGAACGTTGATAAACCCTTAAGTTTTTTTTGTTTAAAGGGGAAACGATAATAAACCCTTTGACGATGAGGATAAGGATTGGTCACTCGTAACCATTGTCGGGTTCGGGAGTCGGTTACGCAAGAGGAATGTATTAGCACCCCTCACGTCCGTTGTACTCAACGGGAACCTTCTATTTGGTCAAAGCTTGAATTGTTTTTAAATGTTTTGCGCGCATGGTCTTTATGTCAAAAATATAATAAAAGGGGGGAAAGAGATAAAAACAAACGAAAGAAAAGAAAGAAAAAAGTTTTTTATTATTGCGCTTGACAAGATGTCGATCTTGCTCCTACGTATCTCCGCGGTAGTCGGAGAATTCAAATCAGTACGTAGTTCTTTGGTAGAAAAAACGTACATGTGTTGGTTGATTTTTAATGAGACGATGTTTTAACCGAATTCTTGACGATTAAAAACGTAGAGCTTGTATGCTCGCGCTTGGGAGACTTATTAAGCGTATAGTCTGTATGCTCGCGCTTGGGAGAGACTTATTAAGCGTTGGTTCACGAATCGCACTAGAATTGTTAAAAGGTACGTCCGTTAGAGTGAAAGGGTTCGAATTGGCCGCTATGGGACCAAGAGGTACAATGGACTCATACAAGTCAATCATTGACCGAGTGGACTCTAACGAGTCGGGGCGATTGTTCGATTGATCCACTGAGATCAAGAAAAGGTACAATGGACTCGGACGAGTCGACATTGACCGAGTGACTCAAACGAGTCGAGGGGTCGAGTCTAATGGCCACGGGGGACCAAAGGTTTGGATTGACCACAAAGGGGCCAGTTTTGGTTTGGTTAGGGTTGTACATATTGAAAATGAATGACGATTGTCCGAACGACGAGACATACGTCACGCATTCGTACAATCGGGGCGATGGAGAGACATACGTCACACCATCCCTTTTCATTCATGTTTTTTGGGGTTGAATCCTTTAGAAATCCCAAGGTATGTCAAAACATTTGGCTTGAAAACCCAAATGGAAGGTTTAGCAATTTTGCCTAGAAAACGCACAAGTTCGTCTCATTTTGCGAACGGTTTTGAAAAGCGAACAAATTTGGTGTATGTTCATGTTTGAGCTTTGAACATCATGAACAATATTTATTGTTCAAGTTTGATTGGAATGATGAACATAGCTTGTTTGTTCATGCTTGTTTGAAAGTTTGGGAACATAACTTGTTTTGCAAGTTATCCACATAATGTCATACGAACTTGTGATTTGCCAAGATTATGCAAAATCCTTGTTATGGTTTTGAAAAAACAGGGGTTTAAAAACTCTTAGGTTCTGAGCTCTGGGGCTAGAACCTCAAAAATTGTCATTTGGACACAAAAACTCAGATTCTGAGTTCCTGTCATGGTCGCACTGCGAGAAGCATGCGAAATTTTGAGTTCAGAGTTGTTTCTGAACTTTTGTTCAGAAACAACTTCTGAACACACTCAGGACCTTTTAGGTGAGTGAAAAGCTTTGAGTTTTTGGGGTGAAAAAGGCTGGACAAACCAGTTTTGATGTTTTGAAACCTTGGGATTTCTTTGAAATTCAAAAGGGGTTTTTTAGAATCAAATGGTTTTTGAACCAAAATAGCTATGCAACACAATTGTAAATGCAAAACAAAAAGCTTGGAACACTTACAGAACTCCTTAGCAAAGCTCCAGCTGGCAATTGATTTGAATTGGTTGAAGGCTTTCACAAAGGTTTTTGATATTGGTGATGAACTTGAACTTTGGTAAAGCTTTGTGTTGGATTGGTTTTTTTCTGGTTGTTTGTGAGGGTTTGTAAGCTAAAATGAGTAGAGTTTCTGCTCTTGAAATGCTGTTATCAGTTGTGTTTTTAAGTGCTTGTAACCTTGGGCATTGCCTCCTATTTATAGGCCAAAACCAATCTTTTTCATCATTACTAAATCCCAAAATCCAGGCTGATTTGTGGCTAAGATCAAGCTGAATCCCTTTGCACTTAAATGCTAATGGATAGAGGCAACCTTGCCTTGTACCAAGGGTAAGACTCAAGCCTGATTTCAGCCACAAATTCAACTAATTCTAGAAGGTAATGATGAAGAACAAAGCTGAATTGCAATTGGCTAATGCTTGGGGATCAATCCTTGCAATCTCAATGGTTGATCAATGAAAACGTGCACTGTAATGTGCAGAGATTGAGGGATGAAAAAAGGATACTTATGGCTGGTGTGAGGGGGTGAAAAGCTGCTGCAAAAACAGAGTAGGCACTCATGGCTTTTCAAGTGAGAAAATCCAGCTAGTTTGACTGGTTTTTGGGGAAGCAGCAGGAGTAAAGTCCTCAAGCAGGTGGCTGACAACCTTGTGGTGGTTAGCAGGTCACATGGGAGGGACTAGAGCTGGCCCAAGGGCAAGCCCACTTGCTTGTCACATGCTAGGTTGGAAGAAAAAGCTTTCCAACCTTGGCATTAATGGCAAGTCCCTCAATTCTGGTTTTGCTTGGCCCAATTAGCCATGAATGCTACTTAAAATAATTATGGAAATGATATGCAACAAATTCTGGAATTAAATCAAAGAAACCAAAAATCTGCAGAAAATCGCAGACTTCGCATTGCGAAGTGACCTTCGCAGTGCGAAGTCATCATTTTGAAATGTTGACTTTTCTGTTGACTTTTGTTGACTTTTGACTTTTTCCCCTCTTTGATTTTTTTGATTTTTCGTTTTAAAATGCTTAGGACAAAATTAGGGTACTACAGCTGCCCCTACTTAATTGGTCTTCGCATAGAGTGCGTGAGTGCCGAGGGCATCTCATGAACTCTTTGCGAAGATCAATTAAGTAAAAAGAAGGACCGAATTTTATCCTTCGCGAAAATGCAAATGCAATGGTTGGTAAAGGTTGATCGTACTCCCGATAACACTGGAGGTAGATCCACTGGGGGATGAAGGTAATCTTATCTAGGCACTGTCACTAGAGGCGATTCCTGAGGATGGTAATTACTCTAGGCACTGTCACTAGAGAGTGGAACGTGAGGGAGGTGATCTACTCTAGGATGTCACTAGAGGTGGAACTGAGGTAGGTGATCTTATATAGGTACTGCTTCTAGAGGTCGATACCTAAGCTAGGTGATCTTATTCAGGCACTGTCACTGAATGTCGATTCTAACGAGCTGTGATCTTATTCAGCCGCTAAACAAGGTCGATACACTGGGGGGAGGTGATCTACTCTAGGTATGCTTCTAGAGGTGAGATACCTAAGAGGAAGTGATCTACTCTAGGATGTCACTAGAGTGGAAACATTGAGGTAGGTGATCTTATCTAGGTACTGCTTCTAGAGGTCGATACCTAAGCTAGGTGATCTTATTCAGGCACTGACACTGAATGTCGATTCCTAACGAGCTGTGATCTTATTCAGCCGCTAACAATGAAGGTCGATACAGTGGGGGAGGTGATCTACTCGAGGTACTGCTTCTAGAGGTCGATACCTAAGCTAGGTGATCTTATTCAGGCACTGTCACTGAATGTCGATTCCTAACGAGCTGTGATCTTTCAGCCGCTAACACTGAAGGTCGATACACTGGGGGAGGTGATCTCTCTAGGTACTGCTTCTAGAGGTCGATACCTAAGCTAGGTGATCTTATTCAGGCACTGTCACTGAATGTCGATTCCTAACGAGTGCGGTCTTACCCTAAATAGGTGCCCCTGGTTGAATGTTGATGGTGTTGGTGAATATGTGATACTCACTGGGAGAATCCTTGTTAAGGATGCATGATATGATATGAAATGCATGTGTATGAATGACTTTGTATGTGCATGCATGAATGACATGATGCATGAATTATGTATGCATGACGTGTGGGATGCTGGTTGGGTGCCGAGCAAAGTCGGTCTTGGTTTGTGGTTGTGCCAATGACGATTGGGCTCTCTTTTTGTGTTTTGTTTGTTTTTTGTTGGTCGGTTTGGAAGGACAAGGTCTTTGCCTACATACCCGAATGGGATCAAAACCGGTTTGTAGTTCGGGCTATGCCCGGAAGATTTGTGTGGGTTTGCCAATAATGATTGGACTTTTGTTTGGGGTTGAGACTCCCTGGGGAATATCAATGAGGTTTGGCTTATGGGGATATAAGGATCATTTTGGAAGCATGATCGATATCCAGCCTTGGTTGGTGTTTTGGATGTTTAGGGTGTTTACTGGGGAATTCTGCTCCTCCTAACCTTGGGGTTTTTTGCGCTCCGCGTTGCCGCGAGCTACACACTTGCCTTTGCTAAGGAGCATAAGTCCTTTGGTGCAATATTTGGTAAGAATTACCGTAATTCCTTCGAAACTTACGAAAATTCAAATAAAACAATGTTTGTTTGCTTTTTTCTCTTTTTGGAAGAAAATTCTTGTTTATTTCCCATGTTTTAATGCATTTTCATCATGAATAAAACAAAATTTTATGCGCTACTGAGAACACAAAATAACAAAAGGAAATTTATTCAATGCAGATTTGACCTCTTGAATGGGTAAAAATACAAAGTGAGAAGTGAGATAGAGAAAGACAAGAAAAAGCAAAAAGAAAATTGTTGGTTTTGGCACAACACATGCTATTTCCTTATGACTTCGAGAGATTTGTTTTCGGAAGATGCTGATGAGACCGATTCTTCTCCTCTTGAGTCTTGTCCGGAGCTTGGATGTTGCAGTCATTGCCTTTCTTTTTTGTTAACCCCTAATTTTTGCCTGGACCGCTCTTTCGAGTTTTCAATCCACCGGGGTATATTTCCTTTTTTGATGTCCTTAATTTTTGCCTAGACCGCCTTTTCAGGTTTTCGATCTAGCAGGACGCTCTCTATTGCCTAAACCGCCCTTTCAGGTTTTCGATTTAGCGAGCTTTTTTTTCTTCTCTTTTTTTTCTTTTCTTTTAGGCATAATACCTCTTGACTGCATCGGAATTTATTGAGAGTGGGAACTCTTCTCCGTCCATAGTGGTGATGATCAGGGCTCCGCCTGAGAAAGCTTTCTTTACCACGTACGGCCCATCATAGCTGGGAGTCCACTTCCCTCGGGGATCTTTGTGGATAGGTAATATCTTCTTGAGCACTAGGTCTCCTTCTTTGAACTCTCGAGGACGGACCTTCTTGTCGAATGCTCTCTTGAGCCTCCTTTGATAGAGTTGTCCGTGACATATTGCCGTCAGACGCTTCTCCTCTATGAGATTCAGTTGGTCGAACCTTGTTTGGACCCATTCAGCTTCTTCTAGCTTGGTTTCCATCAAGACCCTTAACGAAGGAATTTCCACCTCTACGGGGAGAACAGCTCCATACCGTATACTAAGGAGAAGGGGGTTGCCCCAGTTGAAGTGCGAATGGCTGTTCTGTAGCCATGTAGCGCAAAGGGAAGCATCTCATGCCAATCCTTATATGTTGTCACCATCTTTTGGATGATCTTCTTTATGTTCTTATTGGCTGCTTCTACCGCACCATTCATCTTTGGTCGGTAAGGGGAGGAATTATGGTGCTCAATCTTGAAATCTTTGCACAACTCCTTCATTGTCTTGTTGTTCAGGTTTGCCCCATTATCGGTGATGATCTTGTGGGGAGTACCATAACGGCAAATGATTTCCTTCTTGATGAATCGGGCTACCACTTGTTTGGTTACGTTTGCATACGAAGCTGCTTCTACCCATTTGGTGAAGTAGTCGATGGCAACGAGGATGAAGCGATGTCCATTTGACGCTTTGGGCTCGATCATTCCAATCACGTCTATGCCCCACATAGAGAAAGGCCAAGGTGAAGTCATGACGTTCAGTGGAGTTGGTGGCACATGCACTTTGTCGGCGTAAATCTGGCACTTGTGACAAGTCTTGGCATAGCGGAAACAATCAGCTTCCATGGTTAACCAATAGTAGCCCGCCCTTAAGATTTTCTTTGCCATTGCATGCCCATTAGCATGGGTTCCAAAAGATCCCTCGTGGATTTCTTTGATGAGCATGTCCGCTTCATGTTTATCCACACATCTGAGCAGGACCATGTCATAATTTCTTTTGTAGAGGGTATTTCCACTGAGAAAGAACTGGGATGCCAATCTTCTGAGGGTCCTCTTGTCGGTGTGCGAGACATTTTCTGGATACTCTTGCTCTTCGAGGTATCGCTTGATGTCGTAGAACCAAGGTTTGTCGTCAAGTCCCTCTTCGACTGATGCGCATACAACTGGTTTGTCTCTACGATCCATCCTTATGATTGGTGCCTCGTTGTAGAAATTTACTTGGTACATTGATGATAATGTAGCCAAAGCATCTGCCACCTGGTTTTCTTCTCGAGGTATGTGGTGGAAGTTGATTTCATCAAAATGCTTGATCAATTCTACAACCCGGGCTCGGTAGGGAATTAAATTGGGATGTTTTGTTTCCCATTCTCCTTTGACTTGATAGATGACCAAGGCTGAGTCACCGTATACTTCAAGGTTTTTGATCCTTAGATCAATTGCTGCTTCGAGGCCTAGGATACATGCTTCATATTCTGCCATGTTATTGGTGCAGTCAAAGCATAACCTTGCTGTGAAGGGTTGGTATCCATTTCTTGGGGAGATTAAAACTGCTCCGATACCGTGTCCCATGGCATTTGAGGCGCCGTCGAAAGCGAGCTTCCATTGAGCTCCTGGTTCTGGCCCTTCATCATCGCTTGTGACTTCTTCATCATTCAAAGCTACGACATCTTCGTCCGGGAAGTCGAATTGTATGGGCTGATAATCCTCCAATGGTTGGTGAGCAAGGTGCTCGGATAAAACACTCCCTTTGATGGCTTTTTGAGCAACATATTGGATGTCGTACTCAGACAGCAGCATTTGCCAACTGGCTATCTTCCCTGTGAGGGCAGGCTTTTCGAAGATGTACTTGATGGGATCCATCTTCGATATCAACCAAGTGGTATGGGTCAACATGTATTGCCTTAGACGTCGAGCAGCCCATGCTAAAGCGCAGCAAGTCTTTTCAAGTGAAGTATACCTTGTTTCACAGTCGGTAAACTTCTGCTTAGGTAGTAGATTGCGTGCTCTTTTCTTCCCGTTTCATCTTGTTGTCCTAACACACAACCCATTGATCCTTCAAGTACGGTTAGGTATAAGATGAGGGGTTTACCCGGAACCGGAGGTATTAAAATTGGTGGTTCTTGCAGGTATTGTTTGATCTTGTCAAACGCTTCTTGGCAATCCTCATTCCAATGAACAGCTTGGTTTTTCCTTAGCAGCTTGAAGATTGGTTCGCAGGTAGCTGTCATGTGTGAAATGAACCTGGCGATGTAGTTCAATCTTCCTAAGAAACCCCGGACTTCTTTCTCGGTATTTGGCGCTGGCATTTCTTGGATGGCCTTCACCTTATCGGGATCCACTTCAATACCTCTTTGGCTGACGATGAAGCCCAATAACTTTCCGGATCTAACGCCAAATGTGCACTTGTTAGGATTTAAGCGCAGCTTGAATTTTCTTAGGCGTTCGAAAAGCTTTTGTAGATGGACTAGATGATCCTCCTCCGTTTGGGATTTGGCAATCATGTCGTCGACGTAGACCTCTATTTCCTTATGGATCATGTCATGGAAAAGAGTCACCATTGCTCTTTGGTATGTTGCCCCGGCATTTGTTAATCCGAAAGGCATTACCTTATAGCAGAATGTCCCCCATGGGGTGATGAATGTAGTTTTCTCCATGTCCTCCGGAGCCATCTTGATTTGGTTATATCCCGAGAAGCCATCCATAAAGGAAAAGACTGAGAATTGGGCTGTGTTGTCCACCAATATGTCGATGTGTGGTAGCGGGAAATCATCCTTTGGGCTTGCTCTATTCAAGTCCCGATAATCCACACACATTCTCACCTTGCCATCCTTCTTCGGAACTGGCACAATGTTGGCAACCCATGTTGGATACTTGGTTACAGCTAAGAAGCCGGCATCGAATTGCTTTTTGACCTCCTCTCTGATCTTGAGAGTCATATCGGGTCGAGTTCTTCTCAATTTCTGCTTCACTGGCGGGCATTCCGGCTTGAGTGGCAGCTTGTGTACAACGATGTTAGGGTCTAAACCCGACATGTCTTGATACGACCAAGCGAATACGTCCACGTACTCTTGCAGAAGCTTAATCAACTTTCCTTTCACATCCTCGTGCAGGGAGGCTCCTATCTTGACCTCTTTCTTATCCTCTTCGGTCCCCAAGTTGACCTTTTCAACTGATTCTTGGTGAGGTTGTATTACCCTATCCCCTTGATTTGCAAGTCTAGACAATTCTTCAGGCGGTTCATAATCGTCCTCTTCATCATCTTCCGTTTGATTAATCGGGAAATCGAAGTCATAAGGGTTTAAGGCAGTGTTGTTTTTGGAGGGTGGATTTGTAGATCTGCATGAGTATGATTTTTTTTAGGCTTTTTGTAGAATTTTTTTTTTTTAAAACAAATGCAAAAAGAAAAAGACTCAAATGAACATAAAAGAGTGTTTTTATTCATGATTGTAAATAACTTTTAAAACATGGGGGCCCCACACGACTAATCATTTGCCTTGGGCAGAGCTAAATGATTTTTTTTTAAAAGTAAAAACAAACAAACATGGTTTATTACTTGATCCTGGTAATGATCTCGGGAATCGCGATAGCCCTCCAATTGTTCAAAGCTTCATCCGAAGCGCAACGGTACACCAAATCAGGCACATCTTCGTCTACGTCTTCGAGTAGAGCCACTTGATCTTCATGGATAAACCCCGCACTGATGAATGTTTCCGAAATGGGGAGGATCCCTTGCTTTGCAGGCTTTGAGAAAGTTTCGGCTGATGGATGATACCCCAACCCGAAGCGATTTTTCTTCTCCGGTATGTCCACTAACTTGCCCCATCCGGTGGGTCGGCTTTCTTCTAGGGCCTCTCTTATCGCCCTCCATGATGACATGGCTGTCCTAGCCTCTTCCTTGGGCTTCGAGCTCAATGTCACGACATTCGCCACTTCCAAAGACTGGAATGGGACATCCACAGCTTCTTCATCCGTTTCTATATAACGGAAAGATGAGAGATGGCTTACCATCATGTCCTCTTGCCCGGAAACCACAATCATTTGGTTATCAATGATGAACTTCAGCTTCTGGTGCAGGGTAGAGGTAATGGCTCCGGCCGCATGGATCCATGGTCGTCCGAGAAGACAACTGTATGTCGGATTAATATCCATGACTTGGAAGGTTATGGTGAAAACCTTAGGTCCGATTTGGACTGGTAAGTCGATCTCCCCTATAACGGCTCTTCTTGACCTATCGAAAGCTTTTACGACCAAGGCGCTGGGCTTCATTACGGTCCCTTCACATGATAGTTTGAGGAGGGTAGTCTTGGGCATGACATTCAATGACGACCCCGTGTCCACTAGCACTCTTGAGAGGATGTGGTCCATGCATTTCACGGAGATATGTAAGGCGTGGTTATGAATGTGCCCCTCGTCGGGTAGCTCATCGCCATTGAAACCCAAGTACCTACTTGAGGTAATATTTCCGACTATCCCGTCGAATTGGTCCACCGGAATGTCCTTGGTGACATGTGCCTCACTGAGGATCCGCAGTAGTGCTTCTCGGTGTGCTTCCGAGTTTAGTAGTAAGGATAGCATGGAGATCTTGGAGGGAGTTTGACCTAGCTGGTCAATGATTTTATACTCGCTCTTTTGGATTATCCTTAGGAATTCTTCGGCCTCTTTTTGCGGGATTGTCTTTTGAGAAGGCCCCGCTTGGTTCTCTTCTTCCTCCACGCTCTTTTCTTTGAGCGGCTCCTTTGGTAGTACGGCTGGCGTCTTCCCGAGTTCTTTCGGAGCGAAGACTCTACCACTTCTAGTCATTCCTCCAACACCGGTAATGTTAGTGATGCTGGGCTCAATTTTGGCTAGTGGTTTTCCTTCCACATAGGCCACAGGTTGGTAATTCCATGGTACCCTCTTTGTGCTTTCAAAAGAGAAGGGTGCAGGTACGTGGAATGTTATGGGTTGTATTGGCATTGGTACCTCTCTCCTTTGGTATGGGATCTCGAGAGGTTTTGGGCCGTTAGACTCTAAGGTAGCAACGTCCGTGCCATCCTTTATATAGCCAATTTGGATCCAACCTTGGTCCATTAGCTCTTGCAGACAGCTCTTCAACTCTTTGCACTCGTTTGGGTTGACTTTGCAGGCTTCACAATTGGCGTGCATTTCCTCGAACAATCCAAAGCCGGTTAAACGCTCCCTTATAGTTGACAGGGGAGTCTTAACATTGGATACCCTTTTGACTGGACCAAAGTCCTCTTGTTCCTCCACCGCATTTACAGAGGGACCCGCATGCCCCGGCAATGGGTTGTTCTTCACATTGGGGTTCTCCTCTTTGAAGGATAACAACTTCTTGTCAATAAGATCCTGCACCTTGTGTTTGAAAACTCTACAGTTTTCGACATTGTGCCCCACGGATCCTGCGTGGAAATCACATTTGGCATTTGCGTCGTACCAATGTGGATATGGTGGCGACATTGGTGGTAGTAGTCTTGTCTCGACCATACCCTTTTGGATTAGGTATGGCAAGATTTGACCATAAGACATAGGTACAGGATCAAACTGCCTATTAAAATAACTGTTCCTTGAGCTCGCTTGATTCTTTGATGGGTACCCGCCTTGTTGTTGTTGCTGTTGATTTTGCTGCGGCAACACTACTGGTTGTCGAGGTGGAGTTGCGGGAATTACTTGAGGTGAGTAACGCCCTTGAGCCGTTGCTGCTGCCACATAAGGATAGTGGTAGTGAGGCATTTGATTTGGTGGTGGGTAAGATGGTCCCACTAGAACGGCATTTGTCTCCCCCTCTTTCTTTTTGTGAAAGTTGCTGGGGGGTTTTCTAGCTCCACTTTGAGCTTCTGGAGAGCCTTGGATTTTTCCTCTCTTTACTCCGTCTTCTATTCTTTCACCAACCATGACTAGATCGGAGAAACCGGCAGACGTGCTTCCAATCATCTTGTCGTAATATGGGCCTTGAAGTGTGCCCATAAAAGTGTCGACAAGCTCTCTTTCCAATAGTGGTGGTTGTACACGAGAAGCTAGTTCTCTCCACCGCTGAGCGTACTCCTTGAAGGACTCGTTGCTTCTTTGTAGGAGGTTTTGTAGTTGCATCCTATTTGGAGCCATGTCCAAATTATATTTGTATTGCTTTAGGAAGGCATCGGCTAGATCCTTCCAGGTTTGGACATGAGTACGCTCGAGCTGCATGTACCAATCCAAGGACGCTCCGCTTAAACTATCTTGAAACACATGCACCATGAGTTTCTCGTTCATTGCGTAGGCTGCCATCTTCCTACAGAACATCCTTAGATGGTTCCGAGGGCATTGAATTCCTTTGTATTTCTCGAAGTCCGGCGCTTTGAACTTCGGAGGAATTACCACGTCGGGCACTAGGCACATATCCAAGGCGTTGTGGGCACCGTATGAGCTGAACCCTTCGACAGCTTTCAACCTTTCTTCCAAAACTCGATACATTTGGGTGGTATCATTGTCTTGGTGGGTGGTGTCGGGAGTAGATTGCCTTAGCTGACTATTTTCCACATCATGGGGAATCACCTCATGCTGAGTAGTGGAATTTCCTTGAGGACGACGCTCTTCATTCCTTACGGGGATTGTGAGCGGTGGTGGAGGTGGTCCTTGACCCTCATTTTCGAAGGGTGGGGTATAATTCGGAGGTAAACCATAAAGAGGCCATTGCACATTGGATGCATCCGTTGTTGGGCGAGGGTTACTTTCTCGTGCCGATAGAGCTTGCATTAACTCTAGCATCTGATCCATCTTTCCCTTCATTCCATCAACCTCTTCTCTCAAAGCCGCTTGAGTTTGTTCCAAATTGTCCATGATCCTTTGTTTGTTAGCTCGTGTTCCGTACGAGTGTTGAATATCTGATTCTTGGACCGAGGGCTTTCGGGGTTTTCGAGCTATGATTACTTTGAACTGTTTTTAGGGAAATGAATGAGTTTTTTTTTTGACAAAATGCATGAAGATGCATGTGGATGTATGTATGCTATGAGTATGCAAAATATGCGCTTTTTTTTTTATTTTGCTTTATGGAGTTTAAAGGTGCACAATTAATATTAGCAAATTCGAAATATTAAAGACCGGGAAATTGATTATACTTCAAAATATATTTGATTAAATAACATTTGTTTACAAAGTGTAACTAATGCTATTACAAATCAAATAGCCGCTCGCTTCTCGGCTTTGCTCATCTCCTCCCTATAGAAATCTATGGTGTCCTTGCAGAACTTCATAAACTTCCGGATCTCCATAGGGATGACAAAGTAGGGCATGACCATCTCGGCCTCCGCTAGCTTCTTTGGAAGTTGGGTGATTACCAAATTTGAGAATGCAACCAATTTAGTGAAATCCTCACTTAATCGGGTGGCGTCTTGCCATACATACTCAATCACTTCCTTGCGCTGGTCTAGCTTGACTCTTGCACTTCTAATTTCATCGTGTAGTTGTGCAATGTGGTCCCCATGAGCTCTTGCAATCTTGTCGAAGTACTCTTCGAATTTCTTGATGTCCTCTTCGAGATGATTGCACTTTAACCTCCCTTGATGAGAGAGACTCTCATGTCTTTGCCGCTGGACGCGTTCGGCTTGAAGCTGCTCTTTGTAGTCTTTCACTACTTCTTGGAGCTGTTGATTTTTCTCTTGAAATTTCAACCTCCATTTCCGTTGAGCTTCAATGGCTAGTTCGCCAAACTTCTTGAGCTCTTGGTTGGAATGTAGAATTCTTTCCAACTCTTCGTCCTTGGCCACAAGGTTGGCATCCGCACTAACCAAGCCGCCTCCTATCCAATCCCTCTTCCCTTCGGAGGTTCTTAGCCGTTTTTGGCATACTAGGAGAGAATGTGATACTTCATCACGATCTCTCTTCGTCCTAGTAATTTCCCCTAAAGCTTGGAGGTGCTTCAATTCTAAGTCTCCGTTTTTGTTTTGGAGTTCTTGAATTTTAGCCTTGAGGTCCTCCACTTCTTTGTTGGGAATGATTGCAATAGGTTTAGGTGTAGGAGGTTTTGGAGGGTTTATGACCACGAAGGGTAACTTGATTGCTTTGACCCTCTGCTTCACCCATTGAGTATAAAGGGGTTTGGCGACACAGTTTCTCTTGCCGACCCTTCCTTTGCGTACTTGGCTCCATGCTCCCCGGATTCTCTCTAGCAATGCCGGGTCTTGATCGCCTTCCCTTAAGTAGAAAGCTTCCAACAAAAGGTCATTAGGTTTATCCTCCATTGAAAAACCTAGTTGTCGGAGAGAGAGGACCGGATTATAATTAATACATCCCTTAGTACCAATGAGGGGTACGTTAGGGAAGTCCCTGCAACTGAGGATAATTTCCGGGTCCTCTAAGTTTGGTGAAAACCAATGGATGTCCTTCTCGGCGAGGGTTGTCATCCGTTGCGACCATTTGAGCTTGGCCCGGTTTTCCACAAAGTCTCGGTTTCTTGGCATGTGGGACATCATCCAAATTTGCACCACGGGAGTGCAACAAGTAATTTTGCGTCCCCTTGCTTGTTCATGCCTAGAGTAGAGGGTATGATAAAAATCCGCCAAGATTGTGGGAACTGGATTTTTAGTCATAAACACCTCTAGAGCCGGAAAGTCTACGAAATCATCCATGTTGGGGAATAAAACAATCCCGTAGACTAAGAGGGCTAAGATGGCGTTGAATGCCATTACCTCTTTGTTGGCTAGTAAATCCCGAGCTTTGGCTTCCAAAAACTTTCTTGAAAATCCCTTAAGGTTTCCTCTAACTTCCAAGTTAGATGCCACTTCTTGGGTGTCGAGGTATAAGGATTCGGCGATGGCTTCAAATGTGGGATCCTTTCCCGGACCGAGATAGAGTTCATGACCCTTCATACTACAACCCAAAATCTTCTCAAACTCTTCCAAAGTTGGTGCTAGTTGGAAGTCTTGAAATGTGAAGCACCGTAGAGGTGGGTCGAAGAATTGCGCCAAAGTGGTTAAGGCCGTTGAATCTATTCTTACGGGTAGAAGATCAAGGATTAGCCCATAGCTTGCCTCGAAGATGTTTTTGTTGACCGAAGAGAGCCTCTTACTTAGAGCTAATAAACTTTCCACCCTAGGAGCTTTAATTTTGAAGGCGAGCGTATTTTTGTTCCCGGAATCCATATTTCTTTTTTTGCTAATATTTGTTTGTTCTTTTTAAACTCCTATAAAGCAAAATGATGCGAAAATTACTTTCATGAATGCAAATGATATGCAAGGGTATGGTTTATGAAGGTTCGGAACTTCCCCCCATCCTCACATGTAGGCTCTAAATTGTGAAATCTCCTAAGAAGAGGTCCTTAGAGTCATAGACCTCACATGGAATTAGGGTTGTCTATGGACATACGTCGACATGACTTCAATTAATTCCACGTGAAAGTCTCATCTAAGCGGGGTTGGACATCCTACCTCACGGGCATACGTCAACGCGGGCTTCCGCACACAACCTCCTTCTAACTTAGTTTTTTTCTCAAGCTCGGGTAGAGAGCCTCACACGTCCGGCATTAACCCGAACAATGTGGAGTAACATCACTCAAGTAACCCCCGCATTTGATATATATGATATGAATATAAAGCAGATAAAGCAAATATAAACATAAAGCAAAAATATAACATGTATGAATGAAATAAATAAACATGGCACGCAAAGAAAATAAAACAATTGGCTTTAAACCAAATAGGTTAGGCTTGACTCACTAGTGGGAACAGGGTCCCCAGTGAAGTCGCCAGCTGTGCGCACCTCGTTTTTTTCCTTGGGAAAAAGACGCGCAAATCCTCCGAGGTCGTTCGCAAACGCTCGGAGGGCCTTTGTGAAGCCGCCACCAAAGTTTTTGTGTAAAGGGAACGTTGATAAACCCTTAAGTTTTTTTTTGTTTAAAGGGAAACGATAATAAAACCCTTTGACGATGAGGATAAGGATTGGTCATCGTAACCATTGTCGGGTTCGGGAGTCGGTTACGCAAGAGGAAGGTATTAGCACCCCTCACGTCCGTTGTACTCAACGGGAACCTTCTATTTGGTCAAAGCTTGAATTGTTTTTAAATGTTTTGCGCGCATGGTCATTTATGTCAAAAATATAATAAAAGGGGGGAAAGAGATAAAAACAAACGAAAGAAAAGAAAGAAAAAAGTTTTTTATTATTGCGCTTGACAAGATGTCGATCTTGCTCCTACGTATCTCCCGGTAGTCGGAGAATTCAAAGCGTACGTAGTTCTTTGGTAGAAAAACGTACATGTGTTGGTTGATTTTTAAATGGACGATGTTTTAACCGAATTCTTGCGATTAAAACGTAGCTTGTATGCTCGCGCTTGGGAGACTTATTAAGCGTTTGTTCACGAATCGCACTAGAATTGTTAAAAGGTACGTCCGTTAGAGTGAAAGGGCTCGAATTGGCCGCTATGGGACCAAGAGGTACAATGGACTCATACAAGTCAATCATTGACCGAGTGGACTCTAACGAGTCGGGCGATTGTTCGATTGATCCACTGAGATCAAGAACAGGTACAATGGACTCGGACGAGTCGAACATTGACCGAGTGACTCAAACGAGTCGAGGGGTCGAGTCTAATGGCCACGGGGGACCAAAAGGTTTGGATTGACCACAAGGGGCCAAGTTTTGGTTTGGTTAGGGTTGTACATATTGAAAATGGAATGACGATTGTCCGAACGACGAGACATACGTCACGCATTCGTACAATCGGGGCGATGGAGAGACATACGTCACACCATCCCTTTTTCATTCATGTTTTTGGGTTGAATCCTTTAGAAATCCCAAGGTATGTCAAAACATTTGGCTTGAAAACCCAAAATGGGAAGGTTTAGCAATTTTGCTAGAAAACGCACAAGTTCGTCTCATTTTGCGAACGGTTTTGAAAAGCGAACAAATTTGGTGTATGTTCATGTTTGAGCTTTGAACATCATGAACAATATTTATTGTTCAAGTTTTGATTGGAATGATGAACATAGCTTGTTTGTTCATGCTTGTTTTGAAAGTTTGGGAACATAACTTGTTTTGCAAGTTATCCACATAATGTCATACGAACTTGTGATTTTGCCAAGATTATGCAAAATCCTTGTTATGGTTTGAAAAACATGGGTTTAAAAACTCTTAGGTTCTGAGCTCTGGGGCTAGAACCTCAAAAATTGGTCATTTGGACACAAAAACTCAGATTCTGAGTTCTGTCATGGTCGCACTGCGACCATGACTTCGCACTGCGAAGCATGCGAAATTTTGAGTTCAGAAGTTGTTTCTGAACTTTTGTTCAGAAACAACTTCTGAACACACTCAGGACCTTTTAGGTGAGTGAAAAGCTTTGAGTTTTTGGGGTGAAAAAGGCTGGACAAACCAGTTTTGATGTTTTGAAAACCTTGGGATTTCTTTGAAATTCAAAAGGGGTTTTTTAGAATCAAATGGTTTTGAACCAAAATAGCTATGCAAACACAATTGTAAATGCAAAACAAAAGCTTGGAACACTTACAGAACTCCTTAGCAAAGCTCCAGCTGCAATTGATTTGAATTGGTTGAAGGCTTTCACAAAGGTTTTTGATATTGGTGATGAACTTGAACTTTGGTAAAGCTTTGTGTTGGATTGGTTTTTTTCTGGTTGTTTGTGAGGGTTTGTAAGCTAAAATGAGTAGAGTTTCTGCTCTTGAAATGCTGTTATCAGTTGTGTTTTTAAGTGCTTGTAACCTTGGGCATTGCCTCCTATTTATAGGCCAAAACCAAATCTTTTTCATCATTACTAAATCCCAAAATCCAGCTGATTTGTGGCTAAGATCAAGCGGAATCCCTTTGCATTAAATGCTAATGGATAGAGGCAACCTTGCCTTGTACCAAGGGGCAAGACTCAGCCTGATTTCAGCCATAAATTCAACTAATTCTAGAAGGTAATGATGAAGAACAAAGCTGAATTGCAATTGGCTAATGCTTGGGGATCAATCCTTGCAATCTCAATGGTTGATCAATGAAAACGTGCACTGTAATGTGCAGAGATTGAGGGATGAAAAAGGCTACTTATGGCTGGTGTGAGGGGTGAAAAGCTGCTGCAAAAACAGAGTAGGCACTCATGGCTTTTCAAGTGAGAAAATCCAGCTAGTTTGACTGGTTTTTGGGGAAGCAAGCAGGAGGAAAGTCCTCAAGCAGGTGGCTGGCAACCTTGTGGTGGTTAGCAGGTCACATGGGAGGGACTAGAGCTGCCCAAGGGCAAGCCCACTTGCTTGTCACATGCTAGGTTGGAAGAAAAAGCTTCCAACCTTGGCATTAATGGCAAGTCCCTCAATTCTGGTTTTGCTTGGCCCAATTAGCCATGAATGCTACTTAAAATAATTATGGAAATGATATGCAACAAATTCTGGAATTAAATCAAAGAAACCAAAAATCTGCAGAAAAATCGCAGACTTCGCAGTGCGAAGTGACCTTCGCAGTGCGAAGTCATCATTTTTGAAATGTTGACTTTTCTGTTGACTTTTGTTGACTTTTGACTTTTTCCCCTCTTTGATTTTTTTGATTTTTCGTTTTAAAATGCTTAGGACAAAATTAGGGTACTACAGGTAGAATGGATCTATTCATTCATGATTTCAAGAGGATTCTAAATTTCGAGGATGAAATTTCTTTAAGGGGGGTAGAGTGTAATATCCCGCTTAAACATAACTTTTATCAGTATAAGAGGAATTACGAGCAAGTAAGGGCAAAATTGTAATTTGAGGTGAAAGGGCTATTTATAGGATAAAGATGAGATTATGTTCATTTTCTCCTTTCCTTTCCCTCTCTAGATTCGGTCCTCACCATCCCATGTTTTTAATCCACCAGATTTCTTCCTCAACTCTTGGACAACAAGCAAGCAAGCTTTTGGGGAAGATTGAAGCAAGAGGAACTAAGGAAAACCAAGTCAAAGGAAGAATTCCAAAGCTAGGGTTTTGGAGAAGAATCAAGTTAGGACTTGGGAAAGCTTGGCAAGACCAACAAGGATTCAGGTGGGTTCCTTAGAGTATCAATTTACCCTTTTGAGTCAGTATTGTGTGAGATCACAACTTAATTGCTAAGGTTTAGAGAAATGATAGTTTTCCCCTTTTTGATACATATGTTTGATTCCGGTTAATCCTTGGATACAGTATGTTTTTATTGTTTAAAATGAGTCCCTGGCATGTTTCAAAGATCACTGGGCAGTTGGGTACCAAAGGTTTTTAACGATTGAAACACGTATTTCAGAAAATCCTAAGTTCTGCTACAGTAGCAGAGCGACCAGGAGTTTGCTCTGCGAAGTAGCAGAGTTTTGCTACTGCCTACCAACGCCTAGACTTCGCTTTGCAAAGTTATCAGAAGCTGAGTTCGCAGAGCAAAGTCCTTGGACGCTCTGCTTAGCTTCAGACTCAGGAATACCAGCGTCTGAAGGTTCAGACTCTGAATGTTCAGAGTCTGAAGGATCAGACGCAGGATCGCAGAGCGAAGTCGGGGGTCGCAGAGTGAAATGGCCCAGAACCTCTTTTTATTAACAAATAACTGTACCATGCCAATGATCTTCGATATGCTTTGGGATAATGATACTCATAAACTTTCCAGGATTAACCTAGGGTAAAGATATGTGTCATACAGAGTGATGGGTATTTTATCCACGAGAATTATTATAGATGGGATAGTAAGCCCATAAGTATGACATATGATAACGATATGTCTAGAACCTTTAATAGGTTAAAAGGAACTGAGAGGTATTCAGTTGGAAGTACATGAGTACTAGGAATGTTTCTTAACATCCAAGGATTCTTATGAGAATAGTATCAGGTATGTTAAGGGTTAGTTTTTCAGGATACCCTTAATCAGGCAGGTACATTTAAATGTACATCAGGACGTGCCTCAACTGTTGATGTCAGAGTGACACTGAGGGTACACGTATCAGTTCAGGATAGTTGTACCCTAGATAGTGGTACCAGGATTTATCAGGATTTATATATATATATATATATATATATATATATATCTGTGTGTGTGTGTGTGTGTATATATATGTGTGTGTGTGTGTATATATATATATATGTATATATATATGTGTGTGTGTGTGTGTATATATATATATATAAGGAATAATTAATTAACAGGATAAACTTTTGTGTCTTCTGTGTTCTCGCAGTTAGAGAGCACAGGGGGTTCCGGTACTGCTGGAACGGGCAGGAATCTTCCGCGAGGATAACCACTCATAAGTTTTAGTGTGTCTTCTGTGTTCTCGTTAGTTAGAGCACATGGGGTTCTGGTACAGCTGGAACGGACAGGAACTTTCCGTGAGGATAACCACACACACAGGCAAGAGGAGTCTGGTGATTAGCCTCAGATAGGAATTTTCACCGGTTATCAGGGGAATGTGCTCCGGGGTTACTCCACTCGGGGGCATTCCGTAAAATGAACTCAGATAATTATTGTTTGTTCAACGCTAACATCTAACATAATAATATCAGTATATACTTTATTATGTTATCAGGCAGGAGTACCTATCAGGCAGGTATCAGGTGGTGATCTTAGGAGTCCTCTCGATCACCCAATTATCAGGCTATAGTCTAGTTTTATGACTATATAGTTATCAGGTATCAGGCTGTGATCTTAGGTTTCCCCTTGATCACTAGTTTAGCAGGATGTAGTCTAGTTTTATGACTATGCAGTTATCAGGCTCAAGCAGGAATAGTCCCTATATGGGTAAGGTTAAGGCTTAGCGATCATAGGTTTCCTCGAGATTGCCAAAAGTAGGCATGGTGACCCTAGGTTCCCCGAGGTTGCCAACAGTAGGTTGGGTGGAGCTCACTGAGACATTATGTCTCATCCCATTCCTTCTGGTGCAGGTTTTCAGGTTAGCACGAGATTCGTGAGGAAGATCATCAGGGAGACGCTGGATGGAGTGCAGTTGCTCGTCATGTACCAGCTCAGGATCTTATCAGACTTTTGTTTATGTATTTATTATGGTACTTGAAAGGTTGTATAAACGAGCAAAATTGTATTCATTCAGTTGTGTTGTATTATTATTATTATTGAAAACCTTGATGTATCCAGTATCAGTTTAATGCACATGCTAATATTCTAGATAAAATTAGTATGAGTGTTACACATTATGTCTCATCCCATTCCTTCTGATGCAGGTTCACAGGTTGCACACAACAAGGGTAAGGAGAAAGCTTTGGACTGATCGTGCTGGTTTTATAGTTGTTTCAGTTAACTTGTAATCAGATGTTGTACTTTTGATGTATACATACCAGAGATGATATGTATTAACAGTTGGATGTATTAATACTTATGTGATGTATTATTATGAGTTAACCTTTTTGTATTGTAAATTAATGCATCCAGTACGAAATTTTGTTGGTTATTTGAATGTTGGCTACATGTTTGCTAAAATCAAATTGTACAAGCAATGCGTCTTCAGAAGCTATTTTGTGTCTTCAGAAGCTGGTACTGTTCATCAGAAGCTGAACTGATCTTCACACGCTGGTACTGTTCATCAGACGCAGAACTGGTCTTCAGACGCACTGTTCAGACGTTGACTTCTGTTGACCTTCATAAGCTGCTGTTCAGACGCTGACTTTCGTTGACCTTCAGAAGCTGCATTTCAGAAGTATGTTTTCTGCGTCTGAATTCTGTTAAATCTCTCACTGTATCTTTTGAAGATTTAATTGAAGATTTATCCAAAGCTTCATTTCTAGAAGGAAGTATTTTTTGCGCAAGATATGTTCTGAAGATTTGATTCAATTATTTGTGAATATATTTTCAAGGAAATCTTTGGAAAATATATTTGTGAATATTATGTGAGCTTTTATTTGCCTCTAAAAGAATTCTGGAAACATATCCTTGAAGATTTGGTTCAGAATTATGTGCTGCTGAAGCTATTTAAGGAGGCCGCTGTTATTGAAGACTTCACTGAAAAACCAGAAATAGATCTCAAGAATTAAAAGAGTCTTAGTGTTTTTGAGTCTGTGAGCTGTTGCTCTGTTTTTGTGTACCACTCATCTGTTAGAGTTGGTTGTTTGTTTTTGAGTTGTAATCACTTAAAGCTTTTTAAGCACAAGTGACTGTTTTTATGTTTTGAAGAGTGTCTTCATAATTGTTTAGAGTTTACAATCACTGGAACTGTGATTGCTTGAATAGGAAGTAAGTGGGTTCTTATATCTAGGAGTTCCTAGGTAGAAGTATATACGGGTAGTGATTAAGTGATAAGGCTGGAAAAAACAGGGGGTTGTGTCTAGAGTCTTTGAATTGATACTACTTAGTGGATTTCCTTCCTGGATTGGTATCCTCCAGATGTAGGTGAAGTTTGCATCGAACTGGGTTAACAAATAACTGTGTTCCTTTACTTTCTGTCTGTTTAATTTTTTGCTTCTGAACTATTGTTTGTCAGACTCTGTTTTTTAGTTCAGAATCAGTACATGCCATGTTGGTTATTTATATGTTGGCTAAATGTTTGGTAAAATCAAAGTATGCAAGCAAGCGTCCTCAGATGTTAATTTGGTCCTTCAGAAGCTGGATATTGGTTTTGAGAAGTTTCAGAAGCTGAAATGGCCTTCAGACGCAGAAATGACCTTCAGACTCTGAAACTGTTCATCAGACGCTGGGAGGGGCTTCAGACGCACTGTTCAGACGTTGACCAGCGTTGACCTTCAGAAGCTGAACTTCAGAAGCTGTTTTCAGAAGCTGGATTTCTACATTCTTTGTGATTAATTCCTTGCGTATCTTTTGAAGATTTATTGAGGTTTTATTCAGGCTGAAGTTTCCAGAAGTTTGATAATTATGTGTGAAGATCTTTTAAAGATTGGCTCTGTGTTTTATGAATGAATATATTTCAAAGGGATCTTTGCTTGATTTGATTCAGAATTATATGTTTCCTTTTTGAGCTTCAAAGTATTTCAGAACTATATCAATTGAAGATTGTGTTCAGAATTATGAGAGCTGCTGAAGCCTATATAAGGAGAGGACGTGCTGCATTGAAGAATGTGGAATTAAGTCAAAACAGTTTTTATCATAAGAGTCTTTTTGTTTTGTCTGTGTAAGCTTTAGGCTTTGATTGTACACCACTCATCTGAGTTGGTTTAGATTGTTTTGAGTTGTAAATCATTCTAAGCTTTTAAGTACGAATGATGTCTTTGTTCTTTTGAAGGGTGTCTTCATATTTGAGTTGTTTATTCAAAAATTGCTGATCACTGGGTTGTGATTAAGTAATTGGGAAGTTAGTAGTGTTCTAATACTTAGGTGGGTTCCTGAGTAGAAGTCTAGACTAGTGAAGATTGATTGCTAAGACGAGGAACAGGGGGTCTGTGTCTTGAGTCTCGGGATTAATTCCTCATAGTGGATTTCCTTCCTGGATTGGTATCCCCCAGAGTAGGTGAAGTTTGCACCGAACTGGGTTAACAAATTGCTGTGTTATTTATCTTTCTGCACTTTTTATTTCTGTTTCTGAACATTAGTTTTCATACTCTGTTTTTTAGTTTAGAACCAGTTAACTGTCAGAATTTCATGCCAGAATTTCAAATTTTAATACTCGTATAAGATCCTAGACAATCTTTATATGGGTGTTACAAGAATGTCAGAATAATACTTGTAAAGTTTGTAAAATAGAGTGACTAGCTAGTAAAGACTCATAGATAAATAATATATGTGATGAGTAAATATCATTAAATGACCATTATAGGTCATATCCCACTACAATTTTTACGAGAGAGATTATGTGGAGAAAAATGTTTTTTTAGTCAAACCTCTCTTCAAGTCGAAAAACACAATCTCAAATGACGGAGTCACCGAGTTATAGACACGTGTCATGGTGACCACACATAAACCTCTAATGACCACTTTAGACCACATTTGGAAACATCTCTTTCAATCTTATCATTGTGTGAATCATTTTATATTGATTTTTGTTTCTTTTGTTCTATTAAAACTTGATCCAACCCACCCATCAAATTTGTATTTCATCAAACCCGACACCAATGACCTAACTAGGATCTTGGACCAAAAATAGTCCATCACCAATGCCTCAAAAATAACATAAACTATTGTTTTATTTATGTATCATGTTTGAAATTTCATGTACTGTCTGCATGGTTATCATGTTATTGATAATTATGCAAATTTTATGATGGATTACAAGCACTCTATCCATAATAAAAGGATACTACAAGATTCGTTAAATGACCTAAATAGATTCTTAACTATGTTGCCATAGAATAATAAAGAATCTGTTTTGCATTTCGATGAAAAAGAAACTGATTTTAATGATGATTGTCTTTTCCACTATTATGGTAAGTTAACTTTAAAATAAAGTAATAGTTTTATAAGATTTGCATAACCGTCAACTATTATAATGTTTTGTTAATATTTGAAGTTCTTGAACGATTGTGTGTATATTTTCCTCATGTCATTAAAAACATGAAGTATACAATGTAAGTATTAGTTTATAAGTTTCAACTATTAACTTCGTCTAAGTAATCGCTTGATGGAAATACATTCCAATACATGACATATTTACTTCAGAGTATCAATCTTATTGAGATGTCCATTATGAAGTTGAAGTTCCATGATTTTGTAGATGAGACACATATCATTACGAGAGATATATCTCTACGTACTTTAAACATTTATTTCATTATTTTCTCCTTGATCAACTTAGTTATCGTTTTAAGAAAATACACATCGATTTTAATTCTAATATATTGAATGAGCCTATAAATTATTATGTTGTGAGTAAAGTTAAAAAATACCTTTTACTTTATAATATTGTAAGAAAAATTGCTTTATTATTCTTATGATTTCAAATAAATTTGTTTTTCTTCCTTATGTAGGAGGGTAGGTTGCTTGACCTAAACATTGTCATTGCAAAAACATTCTTCCAATTATATCATATTTGTCGTCCTCAATACTTTGATAACTTATTTGACTTTATTAAAAAAATATCATATGAAAATGTTTGATAGAACAACTAACTCATTGCATGGTTTATAAAGTGAAAACAATGGTAATTTGACACCGGAACTTATTTGTAATGTTTAAAACACAGTTATACACAATTCAAAGGTTAAATATATAATCAAAATGCAAATATCAATCTTCTCATCACAAATTACTTGAAAATAATGGTAATTTGACATCACAATCTACTATCTTTCTCTTTTATTGAAGTTTCGCATTTCGTTATATGTATTATAGTAGGTCTTTGGAAATATTGAGATTTTAATGATAACGAGAACGAGATTTTTATCATAATTTGTCTTTGGAAATAACGAGATTTTAATAATTCTCTCTTTTTCTTCCCCCATATTCTTATCATTTCATATTGTTCTATTCTCAATTACAAAGTGTATGTGTGTATAATTCAATTCAATTGTGTTTTAATAATTTTTAGAAATTTATTTTGTTAAATTTCATTAATTCCCTAATTATATTTCTAAAATTTTGTGCTCAAATTATTGTACATTGTTTATGAAAAAAATGATATTGCATTTTATTCCTTGCATGCATTCACACATACCTTCATGAAAAGAGAATTTTGATCTTTATTGAACCAATCATGTATATGGACAAATATTCGTACAAAAATAATTTGTGGAGCTTGAAAATATTTTATGGATTGTATTATAAGAAACTACGAATAAAATTTAATGTGATTGGTTAAATGAGTAAAGATTATCTTGAATACTTCAAAATAATATTTTCTTATAAAAGATTAACAATTGTTGTATTAAAAACAAATATGTTACTACTATCAATTCAAAACCAAAAACATGTTATTAATATCAAAATATAGTGGTATTCCTAGACACGACTGTGATGGACGACTATCCATGACCTCATATTTAAAGGATAACAAACTTATATATATATATATATATATATATATATATATATATATATATATATATATATATATATATATATAATATGTATAAATATTTAGAAGTCGGCTAATTTTTTATTTATAAAATACCTTAATAATTAGATAACTAATAAAAGAATAAAAAATTATAAAAATTTGAGCAATTATTGGATATAAAATATATATATATATATATAATACATAGATATAATAGGAGATACAATTTACAATCACCGTATATTTTTAACAAATATAATATTCATTCTCACTTGACATGCATGAATAAACAATTCATTTTTAATAGACGAAGAATGAAGAAAATATGCATTCTCCCCAAGATATATTGGTGTCTTAAACATGTAATTGATGTTGTTTTTGTAGTGGGCAAGTTGTGATTTAGAAAAAGAACAAATTCAAGGGTTCAAGAGCAAATGAGAAAGTTGTTAATTATGATAATTATTATTTCACATTATTGAGATATCAACACACACTTATTTGCTAAAAAAACACACTTATTGAATTAACCAGATTTTGTAATATCCTTTTGATGTTGTTTGATGTGCAGTAATGATGATGAGAAATTTATTCGAGCTTGACGTCACTTTGCAGAGGCAGAAGTTGATGGAGGTGTGATTTACAAACTAAACGATGATGTCCATGTGAAAGTGAGTTTAAATGACTAAAATATTTATATCTGAGTTTTAATTTAATCATTGTATCATTGTTTGTGCAATGATCTTAGAGCTTGTTTGATTTCAAAAAGGAAAAAGTTATTTCAAATATGTTTTTTTTTTGCTATGTTACCACTCTAACATCATCATATACTGCAATAATAAACATGTCTCTTTATATAATATTTAATTTCACCAGAAGATATGATTATGCCAATCATCTATATTGTCTTAACATATTTCAAAGAGCATTGGTAAAGACAAACTTTCAGTCACTCTTTATTGAACAAACTCTAACTCATTCGTCCATGTCACTAACATTTTAAAATGATTTACTAGTTTCTGATTCTGACTATTTGACAAAAGCATATCAAGGCAAGATATGCAAAATCCAAAAGGTTTCCTCATCTTCCCCCTCTCCAATTCCTATCCCATGACAACACGCAACATTCGAAAAAATTAGTGTTATTTTTATAAATTTGAGGATCCTTCTTGGATCTATTTATGAAAGAGATGAAAAAAGATAATTTATTTTTCCTTTTTTCATGGGATCGATCAATATGTATTGTGAATTTATTGTTTGTTCTAGAAGAGATGGATTTATAGTTTACACCCATCATCTAGTTAATCCAAAGTTTAGATGGAATTGCCATTTTTTTATCTGACACACAATACAATATATTTTTGACCTGTTGACAGTCATCTGGGACAAAAAAATGGTTGTTAAAACTGGCAATGTCTCAAGAGGAAACACTATCGATTGTGGGGACGAAATTAAATAGAGTATAAGAAAGTGTAAAAGAAATTGAATTTGTTATGAATTATTTATCACCGCCAAACAATTATGGATTTCAATTTATAAACTCAATATGCATTCAAAACCGCTACCAATTTTCAAAGGTCAAAGAAATAAACAATTTTAAAAATTTAAGTTATCAAGAGAAATAAAATTTGAGGAAATCATGATTGAATGAAGTTTGTAGTGCAAGAGCTCTTTAGAATGAAGGAACAAAGAAAATGGCAATCGGAAGAGTGTGCAATGAAGGTGGCGATGATGATTTGAAATAAAAATAAATAAATAAAATAAATTTGCAGTGAACATGTATAACCAGTAAAAAGGTGATGGGTGAATTTTTTTGATGATGTGACCCAATAGTTGATAGTGTGTCAACAAGAGTGTGATAAAGAGTTTGTCATTATCATTACTCTGTTTTGAATGATTATACATAGGTTTAGAATGAAATCAATATGAGATTGAATTTGTGATTTTGTTGCCACTTTAGATGTGCTGCTGATCAGTATGACTATATGCATTCGTTAGATTTATTTATTTGTTTGTTATGTGGTGAAATGTCTTTCTTTATGCAGCGAGAAATGTATGTGCTTCGTTTGACGAAAATAAATGAAATGAAACATTAGAAGATGGAGAATGATATATGATAAACCACTAAACAATTTTCCATTGTAAAATATGTTTCCAATTATTTGAAGTCGTGATATTTGACATGTCGACCATGAGAAAATAATATTTGCTTTGTGAAATGTGAGTTTAATAAAATAATTATTGATAATCAATTAAGGAAAATAACTTGAAGATTGTGTAATACTCGTGTGCATTGCATATAAATCATGCTTGTAAACATCTATTTGTTGTGACGAATATATACATGAATATTATTTGTTGACTCACTGCGCCATAATATATGTTCAATATTGCCGTTTTAATATAATTTGTTTATATAAGTGACATAACACATTGTGTGAATGTCTTCTATAACACTCATTATTACGTGTGTTATAAAATATTTTACGTTTTATAACAAATGTCTTTTGTAACACTCATTATAACGTGTGTTATAAAATATCTTAAATTTTATAGCGCTTTTACAATGATGAATAATTCAAAATCAACGAAGATTACAACAAGCAAATAAAATACCAACATTCAATTTAAATGCAGTGTCCAAGAGAATCATTCTTTAATGATCATGGCCAGCTGATGAGTTAAATCATCCTACATACAAAAGAGACAAAAGTCAACATTTGAATAAAACATTAATAGAAAATGCACTGACAATTACACATTTTGTGTACTCCACAAAAAATCATTTGCTTGTTCAATTCATTACAACAGACTATTCCAATATATATTCATTAATATTTCAAAACATACTTTAGTTAGAAAAACCACATCAAAAGATTTGGTGGCAGACATGAAACAATACAATGGCAACATCCAATTCTCATGATCTCATCAATTAAATCACGCTAAATAAAACTGAGTATGGTTTTAAATCGCTGCTCATAAAGAAAGCTCCAAGAAACTCATAAAGAAAACTCAAAGAAACTCATAAAGGTCATCTCCAAGGTAATCAGAACCGGATGGAACATTAAACCGGTGAAAGCACGGGTTCAAGGTTTAAAGGTTCAACCAGGGTTCAACCGGTAATAATTAAATATAATTTAAAATTATAAATAAAGTATATTTGGCAATAATAAATAAAAATAAAGTATATTTAACATTATCTCTTATGGATAAGGATGACAAAAATAATTTTTTACCACAAAAAAGAATGTTGACACAAGCCATGCTCATTTTATTCATTTTGGCCAAGTCCATTTATTCTAACTAATGTCCCAAACCCATTTATTCTAGCCCTAGTTTGCTAATTGAAAACAATTAAAGGAGCCGTCAGCCACACAACCTCCTCTATCCTTTCATCTCCTATAACCTATTTTTCTCATTTTCTCTCAGAAACTCATTCTTCAATTTTTTTAGTTTTTTCAACTGTTCTTAAACTTCTGGTAGTCAGCTTTCTTGTTCATCCTCTCTGCATACAAAACATCAAATCTGCGTGCTGTTTTACGTTTTCTTCTGAACAAAACCGTGTTGAGTATTATGGTGTTGGTTGCATATTTTGGCAAATCCAATGTGTTGAATAGAAGCATCTTAATGTGTAGAACAAATCTTCAGTTGCAAGTTTTTCTTTTTGAAGTCATTCAGAAGCTGAAATCACCTTCAGAACCTGAAAATTCCTTCAGACGCACTGTAGCACTTCAGAAGCTGAAATGTGAGTCTGATGCCCGCGTTGACTTTCGTTGACTTCATCAGAAGCTGGTTTTTCTGAATTGTTTTGGCGCGAATCTTTGCGAGATATGTTACGGTTTAATCATGGATGGTTGTTCTAAGAATGCTGATTAATTTGGAGGAGATCTTTTGAAGATTGGCTCGTATTTTATGAAGTTCATATTTCCTGAAGAAATCTTTTGTAGATACATTGAAGATTTATATGTTTCCTTTTCAAGCCTTGCATAATTCAGAAACATATCTATTTTAGAAGATTTAATTCAGATTAATATTGCTTGCTGAAGATTATAAAAGGAGGAGTGCTGCTGCTATTCAAGTGATACGAAATATAGAGTTATAATTCAGAAATTGAGTCTGTGTGTTAAACTTAGAGTTTTATTTGTGCACCACTCATTGTTTGAGTTGGTTTAGAGTTTTTATTGAGTTGTAAATTCATTCTAAGCCTGTAGGTACGAATGAAGGTTTGTTATTGAAGTTTTATTCAAAACAGGGTAGTTTTCAGGGTTGTTCAAGTGGCTGGGTTGCAGTTGCTTGAATAGGAAGTTAGTGGTCTCTAATACTCAACGTGTTGGGTAGAATTCAAGACTAGGAGGAAGTTAATTGCTTAGGCTGGGAACTGGGAGTCAGTGTCTTGAGTCATAAGGATTAATTCCTATAGTGGAATTCCTTCCTGGATTGGTATCCCCCAGAGTAGGAGGTGTTTACTCCGAACTGGGTTAACAAACCTTGTGCCTTCTTTAGCTTTCCTGCACTTTTAATTTCTGCTGATTATCTGTTGTTAACTGTGCTAAGTTTAGTTCAGAACCTGTTTGGTTCAGAACCTGTTTACTCTTTGTTATTGCCTGGCCACAATTTCAATTGGCATCAGAGCAGGCACCCTGCCTGTGTTTTGGGTGAGATCTAGAGTAGTGTTTTCTGGCAAGCATGGATAGAGAAGGAGGTTATGTCAATAGACCACCCCTACTTGATGGCACAAATTATGAGTACTGGAAATCCAGGATGTGTGCATTCCTGAAATCCATTGACAGCAGAACTTGGAAAGCTGTGCTTAAAGGCTGGGATCATCCCGTGGTTTTGGACAAAGATGGTAACAAAACTGAGATTCTAAAGCCTGAAGAGGAGTGGACCAAAGCTGAAGATGATCTGTCACATGGAAACTCTAAGGCATTGAATGCAATTTTCAATGGTGTTGATAAGAATATGTTCAGATTGATCAAACAATGTACTGTTGCAAAAGATGCTTGGGAAGTATTGAAAACAACCCATGAAGGAACTTCTAAGGTGAAGATGTCCAGGCTCCAGTTGCTGACCACCAAATTTGAGAACCTGAAGATGATGGAAGATGAAACCATTCAGGATTTCTACATGAATGTGTTGGACATGGCAAATTCCTTTGATTCACTTGGGGAAAAGATGTCTGATGAAAAGATAGTAAGAAAAATCCTCAGGTCCCTGCCTAGAAGATTTGACATAAAGGTCACAGCAATTGAGGAGGCTCATGATATTTCTGCTATGAAGGTTGAAGAGCTCATTGGTTCTTTGTTGAACTTTGAGACTGCTTTTTGCAAACAGCCTGAGAAGAAAGGAAAAGGTGTAGCTTTTACTGTGAATTCTGAAGCTGATGATCAACAAGAGTCTGATGAGGATGACTTATCAGAAGCTCTAGTGTTGCTTGGAAAACAATTCAACAAAATTCTGAAATAGGTGGACAGGAAATCCAAATCCAAAGGTCAGAACCTCAGACTCAACAACAATAAGCAACAAACTGAAGAAAATAGCAAACAAGCTAAAGGTGTGCAGTGCTTTGAGTGTGAAGGCTATGGACATATCAAATCAGAATGTCCTACTTTTCTCAAGAAGCAGAAGAAAAGCCTAGCTGTTTCTTGGTCAGATGAAGACTCAGAAGGAGAGGTTGAGAGTAAGTCAGCTAAACATGTTGCTGCTTTTATGGTCTCAGAAGCTTGTTCAAAGTCTGTAGCTTTTTCAGAATCTGAAACATCATTAGAGACTGAAACTTCATTAGAATCTGAAGCCAGTGATGGGGAATTGATTTTTGAGGAACCAACTGTTTCTTATGAAGAATTATATCTCAGAAATCAAGAACTGTGCCAGTTATTAGAGAATCAGAAGGAAACTGTATGTCAGCTGCAGTCTGAAAGATGTGTTCATTTAGGACAAATTTCTGATCTTAATGATGAAGTAACTCAATTGAATTCCCAACTTGATCAGATGAAGAAGCAAGTTAGGATGATGAACTCTGCTACTGATGTGTTGGAGGAGATTTTGGATGCTCAGAAACAAGGAAAACATAAGGGCTTTGGATTTGTGGATGAGAGTCTGAACTTCAAGCAGAAAAATCCAGTTAAAAAATTTGTTCCTGCTACTGAATCTTATGATCCTATGATTGGGACTTCTAAGATGAAACCTCAGAAGCAAGCCTAGAAGCAACCTCAGAAGCAACCTCAGAAGCAAGCTCAGAAGCAATCCCAGATGCAACATCAGATTCAACCCCAGAAGTTTAACAGAAACAAAAGAAGAAATCATACTTGGGTTTGTCATCATTGTGGAAAGAAGGGGCACATCAAACCATTTTGTTTCAAGCTATATGGTTATCCTGAACATTTTCAGTACAGAAGAGTTGAACCTGCTGCAAAAAGAGTCAATGTTCAAAAGGTTTGGAAACCCAAAAGTAAGAATATTGGTCTAATGGCTAACATTTCTCAGAAAGTTTCATCTAGGAAAGACTGGTACTTTGATAGTGGTTGTTCAAGACACATGACTGGTGTGAAGAAGTTGCTGAGTAATTTAAAACCTTGTTCCAGAAATTATGTAACATTTGGTGATGGAGCAAAAGGTGAGATTCTTGGAATAGGAGATTTAATTAGTGATGGATTACCAAGTCTGAATAATGTGATATTGGTGAAAGGATTGACATCTAATTTGATCAGCATCAGTCAGTTGTGTGATCAAGACTGAAGGTGAAGTTCAGTAAGAAGGAATGTTTGGTAACTGGTCAAGGAGGTGAGGTTCTGATGAGGGGCTGCAGATCAGAAGATAATTTCTATTTGTGGGTACCTGAGGAAGTAGACAGATTGTGTCATCAGATGCTTGAGCACTTAAACATGAAGGGTTTGAAGAATGTCAAGTCTGTGCAACCCAAGGTTAAGGTCAATGAACAAGGTGTAGCAAAGAAACTGGATGCTAGTGAATCTGAGGAAGATGCTACCATCAGACTTTCTGTGCAGAAGAGAATTGCTAGACTTCAGAAGAAGATTGCTGAGAGGAATGTTTATGTTTGTAATTCTTCAAAAGTTTGTCTGCATGAAGAATTATAGCAATTACAACAAACTGGATGTGAGGAAGATAGAGTACCTGCCAGATTTGCAAATGTTGAGTTTGATCATGAGTCTGAGTCTGATACTGGGACTGATTTTGAAGATTTGTGTGCAGTTTTTGTTTCCTATATGATTTTTGTTCCTCATTTGAAGATGATTGTTTGTCATAATTTTGTGGCTAAAAAGGGGGAGAAAAACTTGTGTTTGAGCTTTTCAGTATCAGAAGATGTGTTGCTCAGTTTGTGTTCAGTTTTCAGTATTGGTCAGTTTTCAAGTGTTTTGTTCAAAGTTCAGAACCATTGCAAGAAGTGTTGTGAAGATCTGATTGAGGGGAGAATGTGTCTCAGGGGGAGTACAAGGTTGTTATGTTCCTGAGTGAAGTTTGTGGTCCTGAAGTGTTTCAAGCCTTCCAGAATTTTTCAGAAGTTACTTGTTTCACAAGTTACTGCAGTTCAGAATTGAGGGGGAGTTTTTATGAAGTAGTGTTGAATGCTGAGTTGCAGGGGGAGTATTGTGAAGCTTCAGGAGTGTTTGTGATGATCAGGAGTTGATCAATAACTGTGTTTTGTGAGCTTCAACTGTATCAGAAGCTTTATGTATGCTTCAGTTGTTCAGAAGCTGAAGCTGATGGTTTATCATAGCACAAAGTGTGTTTGTCCGCTGCTTAGCTCTATGGTATGTGGTTGATTTGTGGAGTTCTTCATTGCTGAGTTAATTTTATGGGAGATTGAAGAACTTGGGTGTGTGAACATTGGTTTTAGCCAAAAAATTTGCCAAAGGGGGAGATTGTTGAGTATTATGGTGTTGGCTGCATATTTTGGCAAATCCAATGTGTTGAATAGAAGCATCTTAATGTGTAGAACAAATCTTCAGTTGCAAGTTTTTCTTTTTGAAGTCATTCAGAAGCTGAAATCACCTTCAGAACCTGAAAATTCCTTCAGACGCACTGTAGCATTTCAGAAGTTGAAATGTGAGTCTGATGCCCGCGTTGACTTTCGTTGACTTCATCAGAAGCTGGTTTTTCTGAATTGTTTTGGCGCGAATCTTTGCGAGATATGTTACGGTTTAATCATGGATGGTTGTTCTAAGAATGCTGATTAATTTGGAGGAGATCTTTTGAAGATTGGCTCGTATTTTATGAAGTTCATATTTCCTGAAGAAATCTTTTGTAGATACATTGAAGATTTATATGTTTCCTTTTCAAGCCTTGCATAATTCAGAAACATATCTATTTTAGAAGATTTAATTCAGATTAATATTGCTTGCTGAAGATTATAAAAGGAGGAGTGCTGCTGATATTCAAGTGATACGAAATATAGAGTTATAATTCAGAAATTGAGTCTGTGTGTTAAACTTAGAGTTTTATTTGTGCACCACTCATTGTTTGAGTTGGTTTAGAGTTTTTATTGAGTTGTAAATTCATTCTAAGCCTGTAGGTACGAATGAAGGTTTGTTATTGAAGTTTTATTCAAAACAGGGTAGTTTTCAGGGTTGTTCAAGTGGCTGGGTTGCAGTTGCTTGAATAGGAAGTTAGTGGTCTCTAATACTCAACGTGTTGGGTAGAATTCAAGACTAGGAGGAAGTTAATTGCTTAGGCTGGGAACTGGGAGTCAGTGTCTTGAGTCATAAGGATTAATTCCTATAGTGGAATTCCTTCCTGGATTGGTATCCCCCAGAGTAGGAGGTGTTTACTCCGAACTGGGTTAACAAACCTTGTGCCTTCTTTAGCTTTCCTGCACTTTTAATTTCTGCTGATTATCTGTTGTTAACTGTGCTAAGTTTAGTTCAGAACCTATTTGGTTCAGAACCTGTTTACTCTTTGTTATTGCCTGGCCATAATTTCAAACCGAAAACACGATCCAACCATATGAACCATCAGTTTTCCCAGTTTTCTCGGTTTTTGAGCAGTTCACCGGTTTGTCTCCCAATTTTATGGTAAAGCGGTTTTCAGACGTATTTAGACCGGATGGTAGTCCGGTTTCTGGTTGAACCGGCCGGTCCGGTCCGATTTTTATTACCTTGGACATCTCTGATCTCTCCTTTTCTCTAGAACATTTGACATGATAGAAAAATCCAGGTTTTTGAAGACAGATTCATAACTAAGAGTGACATAATTCAACGAGCAAGCTCTTACATCAGTGCACACTAAAGAGCCAAAACATCTGGCCAAGCTTCTAGAATGCATCTCAACTCTGGGATGCATCTCAATCACCATGCAAACAAAATTTGAACGTCACATCAGAGTCGAAGTAATGATCATAAAAACGAAAGCAGTGTAGTTAAGTGATACAAACCTGATTCGGGAATTATAAAGGCTAATTGCAATGCCAATCGCAGAGTCGAAGGTTCCTGGGGTGGTGGTACGACTTTCAGGAATGATATGGGTCTCACAATGACGACAACAACTTGGAGATGCCATGGATTTGATTGTGCTTTAACAACAAAAGCTTATTGCATCTATCAATCCCTCAAGCTTGAAAAAGATTGTGGTTTTAGGATAATGATTTTTGAATCCGATAATGAGATTTTAATTAGAACGGTGAATGGCTGGGAAGGTAACCAAAGGACATATGTTTGGAATTTAGTGACTGGTATTAGGAACCATAAAGTTAATTTTGAGATGTGTAGCTTTAGCCATGTTAAAAGATTGAGTATTGTTGTTCACACTTCAATATTGGCTAAGAAACACCAGTAATTTACGCTTTTAACCCCATCGGCAGTTAACTGCCGATGGGAAGGATCCGGCGGCAGCTAACTGCCGATGTGAAGGAAACCAGCGGCAGTTAGCTGCCGTTACCATATTTTGCCTATATTTTCTAAAACTTCACATTTTTTCATCTTAATGTGAACAAAAACGATAAAATGAGTGAACAAAAACGATAAAATGACATGTGATTAAAGTGATTAAAGTGAAAAAGCTAAAAACAACAAAAAAAGTAATAAATAAAAATGATAATAATTTGAAATTATACTCTTAAAAATAACAAAAATTATATTTTCTTTTATTATCATATATATGATATGATTTATTATAGATATAAATAATTTGATTTTTTATTGCATTTTTATTTATTATACTCTTATATTAAAATTATACTCTAAAAAGCAATTTTTATTTATAAATATATATAGAAAAGAATAGAAAAAGAAAAGAAAAAATGGAAAATAATGGAATATAAATAAGTCAATGTGTGGAAAATAATGAAAAAAGCAAATTCATGCTCCACGGCAGTTAAGTGCCTGTAACACCCATACTGAATTGTCTAGAATATTTAGCATGTGTATTAATCTGATACTGGATACATTAAAATTTTCAATAATAATAATACAATACAACTGAATGAATACGAACATGCTCGTATATACAATCAATCAAGTACCGTAAATACACTTATATATATATATATTGTCTGACAACCTCCTGAGCTGGTACAAGACGAGCATCTGCACTCCATTCAGCGTCTTCCTTGCAGAACTTCATCACGAACCTCATGCTTACCTGAGAACCTGTACAGAAGGATTGGGATGAGACATAATGTCTCAGTGAGCTCCACCCAACCTACTGTTGGCAACCACGGGGAACCTAGGGTCGCCGTGCCTACTTTTGGCAATCTCGGGGAAACCTACGATCGCCGTCATTCTCTACATATTTCACGATCAAGGGAAAACTAGAATCGCTATATGTCTTTATCTCATGTTGATCTTATGTTTAATCTCATACTTAGTGATCTGGGGACATCCTACGATCACTTTCTGTTCACTGGTGACTACTTTGTCTTATCTCTTAGTATATAATATATATACATATTCATCTTTTTTCATAATATAAAGTTAGAAGTTAGCGTTGAACAAACAATACTTTATCTTGGTTCATTTTACGGAGTGCATCCGGGTGGAGTAACCCCGAAGTACATCTCCCATCATACCGGTGAAAAATCCTATCGTATCAGGCTAACACCGGACTCCTCTTACTTTTGTGTGGCTGCCCTCGCGGACGGTAACTTCATCATTCCAGCTTAGTCTGGAACCCCTGTATTCTAACTAACGAGACTACAGGAGACACATTTAACTTTCTTGACTTTGATGTGTAGCTGTCCTCGCGGACGGTAACTTCACCATTCCAGCTTAATCTGGAACCCCCTGTATTCTAACTAACGAGACTACAAGAGACACATCTAGTCCTTTTATTAACTTGTTCTTATTATTCTTTAAATATATATATATATATATATATATATATATATATATATATACATACATGCATATAACTTATAAACTTATGCATGTCTGATGCATTCTTCAAGTAATTGTTCTTGAGTGCTTAACCTATAATGACAGGTTCTGAAAACTTTAAACATTGAATCATTCCTTGTGCTTACGCACACTTAATTGAGTGCATCTTAAAATTGCTATCCTAGGTACATTCTCATTCACATTAACTCTTTAAGGGGTTCTAATCATATCCTTAACATATGCTATCCTCAAAGATTAAACTTTGAACAAAAGCTCCCTTAGCTCAACTAACCTTTTCCCTCGACTCTCTAACACATTGTCTAGACCTTGTTTTTCTTAAATGATTTTAGCCTTTGGAAGCCTTATGGATGAGTTAAGATGGTGTTCATTGATTCTTAAATGTTTTTGAAGAAAACGGTTGCGAAAAACCTTGCTTATACGCGCAGGATCACCCGAAACAGCTCAGCTGACCAAGCTGTTTCTGGTGAGCTCGCTATAGCGACGGGCTGCCGTAACAAATTAAGCCTGGTCGCTGCAGCGACGAACTGGTCGCTGTAGCGACCATGACAGTTCAGAAAATGTTCAGAAATTGCATTTTTCACCATTTCAACTCATTCCAACTTACCCAAGCTTCCCAAAGATGTTAAAAAGATTTTCTTTTGCAATTAAACAGTTTTAACATAATTGAACAAGGAATTGACAATTATTAGAGATTAGGGCACTAAATCATTAACTTAACATAAGATAAAATTACACACTCAACTCACTCATGATGGGTTCTAAAACCCTAGGGAGCTCACCTTAAACCTTGATTAATGCTTGATTGCTTACTTGCCAACTTTTCGTCAAAACCCTAGCTTGGTCCTTCCTCCTTCTTGATTCTTCCTTAACTTCTTTTCTTGCTCCAAACCTCCCCAAAGCCAGCTTGCTTGTGACCCAAGAGCTTTGCAAAGAAACTTTGATGGATGGTGGCAAGAGAGGATGAGGCGTGAGTTTTAGAGAGAGAGGGAGAGAAGTTATGAACTTAGAGAGAGAAGTGGAATGGGAAACATGAGGAAACTTTTGGGGTTTTTCCCCTTTTATAATTCCTTGGGCGACAATTTACCAAATTGCCCTTATCTTAAAATATCTCTGATACGTCGTCTCGACACTGATAAATAGTTTAGTCTAAAGCGGGATGTTACAGTGTCGATGGAGTAGAGATGTGAAACGACAGTTAACTGCCGAAAAATGTGAAGTTTTAGAAAATATAGGCAAAACATGGCATCGGCAGCTAACTGCCGCTGGTTTCCTTCCCATCGGCAGTTAGCTGCCGCCGGATCCTTCCCATCGGCAACTAACTGCCGTCGGGGTAAAAACATAAATTACTGGTGTGTTTTAGCCAATGTTGAAGTGTGAACAACAATTTTCTAAAAGATTAGGTAACTAGGTGGCCCATAGCTTGGCCCAACTCTCTATAAGTGAGCCCAATCAGGTTTGACTTGAGGAGGTGCCTAGTAGCATTTTATCTTTGTATCTCTTTGAAACTTTATTCTAATATAAGGTTTTGTTTGTTTTTAAAAAAAGACTTTTTACTTTAATGAAAATATTATATTTTTTGGATTTTTAGGGGCTATTGAATATCTTAAGGTTTTTTTTTTGAATGAAAAATGTTAGTAAGTTAATTGATATGTTAGTTTTTCCTTGTTAGGACTTAAACACTGAACTTTTAACTGCACAACTCCTTAAATCTCTTAACTTAAAGCAGTCGAGAGTGGGTGTGAGACGGATCATATCGATCACTACATTTGTTGTCATGTAACTAACAAAAAGCTAACAATGTTACGTGAGAAGGGAGGTTAGTGTTTAGTTTAAAATTACAGGGGGTTGTTGGTGCTATTTAAGAAAACCTCAAGAGAGGTGAGTGTAATTTGCCCTTACAATAATGATTACTCTTAAACCTATCTTACTTCGATTATTGATTATCTCTGTATTTTACAAGATGATCTAATTGTGGTTCTAAGAATGCGGATGCAATCTATTTTGGAGGCAATGGCAAACCCTAATCCTATGAGTCACATGAAGTTATGATCATTTAAATTCTTAGGCTTGATTCTTCAGTTCAGCCCTCATTTCTTATCTTATGATACTTAAAAGGTTTAATACTTTTTTTGACAAGTAAAAGGTTTAATACTTATCCACAGGTATTTAAAAAATATTTCATATCAAATGAATGCAAACCTACAAGTCAAATATTTCCTGTCCACGGGAATGTTTGTGGTATCCAACAAGGTGCCATGGTTAAATCTTATATCTCAGGAACGGGTGAAGAAAATTATTAAATGACTCAAATATATTCTTAACTTTGTTGCAATGGAATAAAAATAAATGGATATGTATTTCAATGAAAAAGAGATTGGGTTGCATTGTAATCTAATAAAATAGTGATATAGTTCATTGTAATTGCTTAAATATTATTTACTCTTTCAAAAGTTGTCTTGAATACTCAAAAATAGTATTTTCTTATAAACGTTGAAAAATTGTTGCATTAGTATCAAACATGTTACTATGATCAATGCAAAAACAAAAATATATTATTAACATTGAAAGAAAGCAGTGGTAGTCTTGAGCACGGTCGAGATTAACAACCACCCAAAGACCCATATATAAAGGGCATCAAGTAATATATAATATGTATAAATATTTAGAAGCACTATATTTTTTTATAAAATTATACACCTTAATAGTTAGGGGACCGATAAAAGAATAGAACGTTATAAAATTTTATGTTGTTATTTAAACATTATTTGATAAATAATATATACATAATGCATAAATATAACATGGGTTAAAATTTACAATCAGTCTATATTTTTAACGTATATAGTAATAATTCTCACTTGTCATGCATGACTCAAATATTCATTTTTAATACATAAAGAATGAAGAAGATATGCAATCTTTACACGATATATTGGTGGTTCAACTGTGTAGTTGGTGTTGTTGAAATACATGACACAAAGAGTCATGTTTAATTTATGATAATGAGATAACATCAATTCTTGATTTATCTGATATTCAAAATTGTATTTTTTTAGTTTAAAATCTTCAACATATTAATTGTGTTTTGCAATATTTTAATTACTCCCTCCGTTCCTTTTTAATTGTCCATTTTAAAGAAATTTTTTGTTCCTATTTAACTGTCACTTTCAAAGTTCAACGGAACATTAAATGTTGTTTTACCAATATTACCCTTAGTTATTTATTATGGAGAGAGAAATATATAAAATGAGACATTAAATGAATAAGGCTATTCTAGTAAAAGTATAAATTATTGTATTAAAAGTAGTAACTTTTATTGATTATCTTGGTTTGTGTAAAATGTCAAAAAGTGACAATTAAAAAGGAACGGAGGTAGTATTAAATATGCATTCAATTGTCCATGTGAGCCCATGTTATAGTATTACATGTATTTGAATTGATGTAATGTCATAGATTATCACTTGTTGTGATGACAATTATTGCCTGCTTTATATGTAGATATTTTGTGATGTTATATTTGCTACTGTAATTAATATATTTGCAATTGTTAGTTAGATACCTTTACAAATTTTATGCATATTTTCATCCAAAAAAAACTTTAAAATAATGTTTTATTGTAAAAATTAGGGTTAATTAAGTAAATGGTCCTTATAAATATTCAGAATTTTGTTTCTAATCCTTATAAAATAAAATCCCACTTTGTAGTCACCGTGACATTTTCCTTTAGCATTTAAGGGATTAATAATGTTGATGGAAAATCTTTACAGGGACTAAAAATGTTGACGGCAAATTTTATAGGGACTAAAAATGCTGACGGAAAATTTTACAGGGACTAAAAATGCGATTTTATTATGTAGGGACTAAAAATGAAATTATGAATATTTACCAAACATGTTCCTAAAGACTTATTGGTGACAAATTCACAAAATCCTCTATGATATTTGGTTGAATTAGCATATCCACTACTTTTACAGAAAATGAACAATTTGAAAATACTATGAAAAGAGGACAATACTTTATCCGACTCATGATTATGTAGAGATTGTTCATGATTATGCTCTATCATTAATTCTAGGTTAGGAAAAAGAATACTAAGTCCTGACTCCATTGTTTTTTTTGATGAAATTTATGTTGTGTAGGCAGATTGGTTCACACCTGAATTTTTGAATGACATGAAACATTTAGGAATTCCAAATCACCAACTAAGGTTGAAGATTGATGTTTCTGTCAAGCTTTTGAGGAATATATATATATATATATATTCGTGAAGGGATGTTTGATCTAATTATATATATTTTTTTCTTTTTCGTGAAGCAAATAATTACCATCTTCATGAAAGACAACACAAAGAAAGAGGGAGCCGTTTTGTTTGTGAAAGTGAGAATTGAGATCGTGTTTATGTAGTGGGGGGTAGCCCAATAATTTTACTCAAAAACTGATGGCATTTCTTGGGAATAAAAGTTTCCAGCCTCTATAATGTTTAGATTGATAATAACAAACGGAACACAGCGGAGTATAAAGGAATGGAATGAAACACTGTTTGAATATTTTATAATGTAATAGAAAAAAGGTTTCACTTCATTGTTTGAAAAATTGATGGAATAAAACGAGTTACAATATTTTTATTCCATTTTTACCCTTATTCAAATATACTATCATGTAAAACATAAGTATCGTAATTTCCTCAAGTATGAGACACTAATCTTCACGACAAATTCTGATGCTGCTTCAATCTTTACTCAACCAATGCATAATCAATCAAAGTGCTCCAAAGGGCCATTACAAAATTTTCTGCTAATACTGCAAATCAAGCAAATAAATTTTACCCTAACCATAAGAATCGGATCCAGATATGACAAAAAAAATGCCAACCAATGATGGTTCTCAAAGGCCAAAGTGTATTTGAAATTCTAAACTTTGTTAGCCCACCAACTTAGCTCCCAGAACACACCGCATGTTGAGATAACTAACACCAACTACCTTCCCATAGTCGAAATATACTCTTGTCACAATACTTTGGTGATGCTCAGAATGAAAGTTAGAAAGAACGTATGGGAAATACGAGTATAGTAGAAGACGAGGCAAATTCAACAAATAAAATAAGGGTAAAATAATAATATTTTAAGTCTCAGGTTCTATTCTATTGCATACATTCTAAATTGGGGAATGCAAATTGAAGGATTAGGTGGTATAGAATGGAATTGGTTCCATTCTATTTCATTTATTTTTTTTAAATCCAAACGATAGAATTTTAATATATATACCATTCTATTCCACTCCATTCGACAACATCCCGTCAATCCAAACAAAGCTTTAAGAGGGGATAGAAAGCCTAGAGAATGGATCATCTGTCGTGACTGCAAAGTCTAGTGAAATCCCAACATTTAAAAAAATAAGGGTTAAATATATTGTTGGTCCTTGTAAAATTTTCAAATTTCAAGTTTTAGTCCCTATAAAATTTTTCATCAATTTTTGGTCCCTAAAAAATTTTCTACCTCACTTATGGTCCCTGTATTTTAAATCAAATCATGTGTATAATTCACATTTTTTATTAATGAATTTTTATCAAGATATTTATAATATTATAACAATCTCTTCTGCAAAAAAAAAATTGAATTTTTTAAAAAGATATGAATTAAATATAAATTTTTAAGCGCTAAAAACTTAAAATTTTTTATTTAATTCATCACCTCATAAAAAAAAATTAAACTTTTGCAAGATAGATTTCTATAGCGTACTAAACATGACCACAAAAAATAATACAAAATTTCGAAGGATACACATGATTTTACTTAAATGTAAGGACTAAAAGTTATGACGGAAAATTTTTGAGGACCAAAAATTGACAAAATTTTTTATAGAGACTAAAAACATATTTAACCCAAAAAATAAATGCATCAGAATTATCTGTGAAATTAAAAAATATAAGAGGTTTAATGATGTTGATTCCTACACCGCAGAAAACTGCCAAGAACAACATCACGAGAGGAAATCCACTCCCAAAAGCCAGCCAACTTAGGGAAAAATCCATGACTGGGAATACCACTTTCCTGGGAACAATTTGTGGTTCCAATGTAACATGAGAATTTTTATTCCCATCCTTGGATTCCTAGGAATATACTTAAAATCCATGAAACAAACACACTTTTAGAAAATAAATATGCTTCTGTTTCCATCCTACAACCTCTCTTTCCAATCATCACAAACCAATATACAAACGCATAAGCAATTAAGATAAATCAATTGAATTCCCTTGAGCCTTCAAGAAGTTGTTATGAGACCAACCACATCAGGTAGCTTACCGTGGTGGCGAAATACTGTTAAACTCAGTGCATTTGCACACCTCGGTCAATAACATTGATAAATTTTCTTATACCCTATTTTTTATTTATAGTCAATTCATTTGTGCTAATATTTCTCTTCAATTTATTACTTAATGATATGTCTAGTTTTTCAAACAGAAAATCAATGAGCTGACACTGCAAATGCTGTGCATAACAAAATTTTCAACAATTTGTAACCGTGAAGACGAAGCTTCTTTGACGGTTAAAACTGTTTTTGGACTTTGGTTGTAAGTTAAGTGTGTATGAGATTGATAATTATGTTTTTGGTTGTGAGATTCAAATTTTTACTTTCATGTCATTCAATTTCATTACTTGAGTTTTTTATATGACGTTTATTATCACAATGAATAATCTTCAAAGAAAAATTATGTATTTATCTAGACAAACAAGACATTCTAAATGAGAGTTGATTCCTGTTGATATTCCATAAATAAAACAAAACATATTATTTCAATAAAATTACAAGATACAAAATAATACACTAAAATTCAATTCTCTAATTACATCAATCCAATCAAAAAAAGAAGAAAGTATAGAATTTTCTAAGTAGCTACATTGAAATAAATAATCACCAATTAATTGGTGTTGTCACTATTATCACTACCAGGAGATGCAGAAGCACTTTTAGTTGTAGAAAATGGCAAAGAAGGAGACAACAACGTCAAACTTCCATTCTGTGTATTGTTCACTGGTGCCGTTTTGTTCAAGAAACTTGAAGCACAACCATTTACTTTAGAACTTGATGACGGCAATGAAGTAGAAGAAACCTGAAACATCTCAGCCCATTTCATTTTCTGACTCAAATTTTCTCCTGCACTTTGATTTTGATTCCCTTGATTAGTGTTTCCAATAAGTGAAGAAAGTGCTGCAGCTAAAGCTGATTGGAAAGTTGGATCTGCTGTGATTGCTTTTGTTGCTGCAGATATAGTACTATCTTGTAAACCATGTTGAGAAATGTTTGAACTGTTGTTGTTTTTTTGCATGTAGGTTTGGTATATACTTTCCATTGTATTTTGTCTACCAAAGTTTAAAGTGCTTAGATTATTATTGTTTCTATTATTACTATATGGTTGATTTTGAGTAGTAGCATAATTGAGGAAGCTATTCCAATGCATGGGATTTGATTCAGGAGAACTAAAGCTAAGAGTGGAAGAAGGGTATCTTGGTAATTGGTTATTGTTGTTGTAGCTTGAATTGAATCTAACAAAGGGTGATGATGTTGAAGAATTTGATGGGTTTGAAGTGAGGTCAAGAGTGATAGTTGGATGTGAATGTTGAGATGATAGTGCAGGGTTGGATAGGTATAATTGATTTGATTTTGAACCATCTGGTAGATAAAAGTTAAGGCCATGAAGATTATTGTTGGTTTGTGCTGATGGCATTGAACCAGAGTTGGAGGTTGATGAACCTGATAATAGCATCGATGCGGCAGCGGAAGTTGTGGAAGCCATGGCTGTTGCTGAAAGTGGAAGGCTGTGGTTGTGTGTCCCTTCGTATGTTGTGATTAGAATAGACATGTCCTCAACACATCTTTGTACCTGAAATTCATAATTACATGTGGTGCATTTTAGATACGTGAAAATAGTTTAACTACTATATATATGCATATAGAATTTAAAAATGTTTAATACAAACGTTCAATTAAATATAATTGTAGCCTCAAGCACAAAATATGATTGGATATATGCGTAAATTTTTTAATTAGGTGCTAAATAAATGAATGGTTTAGATTCTTTTTTGACAAAAAATACTTTAGATTCTATTTTGTGTAAATGATCGATAACAACTGAAACTCAATGACAACATGAGAGTGTAATGCAAATAAATATGTACCTGTTTTCTAACCGGACATGATGGTGCAACTGTGCAACGATAGTAAGCTCGAGGGCAAGGATTTCCCTTTGCAATTTTTTGTCCATACTTCCTCCATTGACATCCATCATTCATCTGTTTGAGAAATCAAAGTGTGAACAAATGGCTTTCTTTATTTTAATAAGTACTTCAGTTGTATATGTGTTGAAGTTAATTTTTTTGTAAATAGTACAATTTACCGTACACCATTAGATTAAGAGAAAAATTTCTTTTAATGTACTTGAAAGATATTGTAAATAATATTTTAACGCACAACTTCTCTATTTTAATCTAACGGTCTACAATCGAACTGCACCACGTAACATCGAATTTGATATAAAATGAGGTGAGGAAATAGAGAAATATTTACCGTTGGGGTGTCACATCTTGCTCTAACACAAACTCTAGCTTTCTTTGCAGGAGTTTGTTGAGCAACTTCTTCCTCTGCATCTCTCATTGTCTTATTGAGTGCCTTACTTGGTGGCCAAGTCTCCACAACTTCATCATCCTTTATTGGAACAACTTCAGAACTATTCACTGGACTTGGAATATTTGGTAACCCTTCAGTTGTGCTACCTGATTTTGATGTTTCAAATTTACATTCCAATCCAAGTGATAACTCTTCCTTATTGAATTCTTCATCATTATTCAATGCTAGTTTAGACACTTTGTTAGCTTTCTCTTGATCATTTTTTGGAATATTGTTACTAGGAACTCTTCCAAGGCTGAGGGAAACAAGATCTGATTCTGCATTTATTTCTTCATGGTTATTATCATGATGATCAATAGTGTTCTTTTTTGTTTCTTGCTTCACCATATTGTTAAATTGCATTTCCAGTGCTCGGTATTCAGTCATTATTTTGTTCAGGCACATCTTTAACCGTTGATTTTCTTCTCTCACCTCGCCCATTTGAGCTTTTGTTGTCTCAAGCTGATCATCAACCTATATACATGCAATTGCCACATGTGACATGAGTACTAATTGAAATTGGTATAATTTGTTTCTAATTTGACTCGTAACTAAACAGTGAAAATGAGAGGAAAAATTAATTGAACTTAATTCTTTTTTTGTTGAAAAGTTTGAAATCTTAATTTAATTAATTATTGTAATGCACTAATCATGACATAACTGAATTTTACATAGCAGTCTATTTATATTTTACTATACAGATTTTATTTTATTTTTTGAAAGAGACCATACAGATATATGTGAATGTGTTTTTATATAACAATGTATATCGTCATTCCCTAAAAAAAAAAACAATGTATCATCATGATAAAATATGATTGGACATGTCTATAAAATAATTTTTATAACGCGACTATATAAAATTAAACTCAATATTTTTTTTATCGACAATAAAAAACAAGTAGCATCACTAAAGGTCGGTCATCTTAATTATGTTGACACCAATAACCCAATAAAACTCAATAAGGGTGTTATAAACAAATTTAACCTTATCATTTTTGGGCGAGGATATTGTGCTTGGACCAGCCTCAATTGATCTTTCTGTATTAGCAATGGGTGTTTCCTGTACAACATAGGCAAATATAAAATCATCATTGATTAATTATATATTCATGAGCAAATGCAATTTTTTCCTTTTCATTATTTTTCACTTATTTATCATGGATGCAAGACAATTAGCTAGGTTCCTTGTTCCTTATATTAAAAAAATAAACTTGGGAGTATTTCTAAATGACATAAGAAAGGGAAAATGAGAATTCATGTAGTTGAAAGAAATTGGAATTGTGAACATGTCTTCAATGAGGAACTATACGTATATACATGAGAAGCCAATTGCAATGAATCTTTTTCCCCTGTTCATATTTAGCCAATTAAATTAATTTAAACTTGCATGTGCTGGGTAAGTATCATGTTTTCCATATATCATTTGTTTTGTGTGTGGCACATGCATAGGTCAACTCTCATCAAATGTGTATATTAATGGAAAGTAAACCCTTTATAGTATGTATGCCAGAAAAATAATAACATCTTCAATAGATATTTTTTTTCCTCTCGAAAAAAAAAATGTATTTTTTTTTGTGACTCATGTGTGTACATGTATTATTATTACTTCTGCCGACGCCTATTTTCAATTTAAATATGTACGGTGTTGACTATTTCAAGACTACAACGTATAATTCTATCAAAAAACAAATTCAACATTAGCTACTTCAATATTTGCCAGACTGTAGATGCATCATCCTTTTTTATATGTTAACCGATTATTTTTTATTGGTGAATGCTTTAACAGATAAATGATAGAGAGAGATATTTTCAACAAACTTTTGAAAAAAAAGAAGACATTTTTATCAAGTTAATGGAGGTCAAACTTTTTTGGGGTTTTGTTTTTGGGCTATGGAGGTAGATATTTAGCATACATGCATTTTATCCGATAATTACTGAAGATTTGTGGTATATATTTTTTTTGGTATGTAAAAATCATTATTTAGTACTAGCGAAAAGACGAGCACTCACATGTCCGTCTTTCCGTTTTTTTTATTGCGCTAACGTTTGAAAATTATGAACGATATTTTTTTTATAAAATTTTGATTTTGATTAAAACTAAAAATATAAATGTTTGTTGCTTTCAAGTTATAACCAACCAAACTAATAACAATCTTTATTATAGAAAAAGTTGTTTAAGGGTATAATTAGAATAATGAAAAAGCAAGTATAAATATACTCATCTAGTTTGTTACACTTTTTAAAGAAAAAAACTGGACATATATATACTCATATTGTGTTTGTTACACTTTTATTTTAATATTTAAATTTATTATATCTATTTGTTATATGTGTTATTTGTATTGAAAGTTGAAGATAATTTTGGAAAGAGAAAAAGTCAGCACAAAAGAGTCAAAACATGTTATTTTCTTTGTATACAGTATAGATAAACAATTTAGGAAGAACATCCAGTGATATAAAACAAAATTAAGTTTTGTCAAAAAGACAAAATTAAGAATCAAAGTCTTTTTTTAAGAATAAAACAAAACAATCGATTAAATCCTATAATCTCTATGTGCTAACTATTTGGATTTCTTTGTGAAGGTTTATTTGCCTTGCATGCACGAAAGGTAATTTGTCTTTAAAATTCACTGAAGAGTTAAGACACAAAACTAATAGCCACTTATTAGCAAGTTGATTGTGGATAATAAAGGATAAGGGAAGGAATTAACGACCTGATATTGGCCCACGTTAATTACAATGATAATTTTTTTCTGGCAAATTAAATATAAACGTGAATTATGATTAATTTCTATTTTGTGAGTGTTCTTTTATGTAATAGAAACCTAAAAGGATATAAGCGTATTTATATGATTGCATTTCATAAACAAAATCAAAATGATAGAGTTTTGTATAAAAAAAAATTGATATCAGCCTTTGTTTAAGACCCGTAGATAGATAGTTCCAATATCGATATAATTAAACAAAAAGGATTGATTGCAAATGATGTATAACTACAAAATCATTTATAAAAGTTTGGTTTCTCTCCTTAATTTTGACTACCAAATCTAATCAACATAAACCAGAACAAACTTATAGATCCATATATATATAGAGAAAGAAAAAGAGACATGTTTTGTGATTTAAAAGCTAAAAATGGCTCTTAATTATAAATAGCTTAAGATAGAATTAATATTCACCTCAACAATAGTCTCCTTTTTATGATGATGACTTTCATGATCATCACCAGTACTATGCTCACTTCTCTTATCTTCCTTGTGTTCACTATCTCCATCTCCAGATCTCCCAGAACCGCCCTCCATATATGGAAATTGAGAAAAACTAGATGTTTTCTTCTTCTTGATCTGCTTTTGTAAACCTTTTAGGTTTTCAAACAAAACCCCTCTTTATGTCAATATATAGAAAAACTAGAGAAAGAGGACCTGCATGAATATTTGACTCTTGAAAGGATTTGACTAATTAAAATATAAAAAATACAAATTTGTGATTGGTGGTACCATCTTTGAAGTTTCGTACATTTTGTAAAGTCACATGGGACAAAACAACAACAAGGGTTTGTTTTAAGGTCAAACTTTTTGCCACCACCGGTGACCGGAGCCTTCCTTTTCTTGTGATTAAGTGTATATATTTATTGGTCTTCTCTTCCAAGTGATAACGAAAGAATTCTAGTTTGTGAATCAAATTGTTAATTTTCATTGATACATATACATCAATTTTCTCGCTCGATCGTGTCGGATACGTATCCTAAATATATTTGTTAGGATACACCGATTATCTCATGCTCTGTTTTTTCGTCATTTTTAATTTTTATTTTTTTAGTGCAAGTCTCTTCAACTGCTCGGTTGATAATAACACATCTTCCCCACTTAATCTAAGATAAAATTGGTTCATGTTTTTTTTTTTTTCAAAGTTTTATTTCCTTCCATTTTTAATTTCTTTAATTTTAATATATATTTTATTTGTATGTTCGTCCTTAGTTATTTTTCTGATTTAAAATTTCTATTTATATATTGTATTTACTAATATTTTGTGAATTTTTATTTTCAAGTATACGTATTACTAAATTAATCATATAATGCAAATATTTTGTATTTTTATAGAATGCGTTATCTTTTTCGTATACATAAAAGAGCAATTTGGTAATAATACACACTTTTTAGACAAATTTATTACTCCAACGTTTCTTACTACCTGTAATTTTTGTAAAATACTTCTATATTAAGGGATAAAGGTAGTATAATTTTTTGCATTAATCTATAATCATTTCATGTGTCATCAAGATTAACGTTATATAATTACATTATTGTCATTTATCTTGATACATCTTTTTATAGCGAGACCTACATTACCCCTTCATGAATTGGGGGTAATTTACCCCCAATGATAAATATGATTCAATTTTGAAATGAAGGAGATTGAGATCACATGTTAAATGAAGAACATGAAGAAACTTAATGTTTTTGAGATGAAAATAATAACTAATTGTAAGAAAAAACCAAAATACATTACCCTTAATGAATTGGGGGTAAATTACCCCAATAACAAATATGATTCGATTATGAAACGAAGAAAATGAAGATCACATGTTAAATGAAGAAGATGAAGAAGTTTGACGTTCTTGAGATGATCAATGGTAACTGATTTTAAAAATAAAGATGAAGAAAATGAATTTTTTTTTTAAAATGGATAAATTACCTCCAAATCATCAAGCGGTAACGTAGAAAAAACCTCTTTTTATACTTACACATGTATTTTCATTTTGCGCCAAATGTTTTTTCTTTTTGAGAAGAAACTAAAACACATGCTACCAAACAAATTTAAGACTAACTTCAGTGATTTACCGCACAACTTTCAGAGAAAAATTTCTAGTTTTCCTCATTTTAAATATGTGATTTAGATGTAAATTGTAATTAACCACAATAAACTCCTTCTTAGATGTAAAATTTTAGCCGTGTCAAAAAAAAAGAAGAACTCCTTCTATAAAAATAAAATTCTCAGCTGTATAAAACGGACTTATAAAGCATATGTATAATTCTTTAAAAAAAAGCATATGTATAATTTGCATTATGTGATTAATTTTTTATATTATTATAGTATTAAATCTATACATGTTATTTGTTCACCAAAAACAAAAAATCTATACATGTTATATATAGTTGTCTTTTATTGAAATGATTTTTTTTGTGACAACTTCGATACTCATCAATAAAAAGTGGGTAACACAACTCATGCTGAGTTGACACCAATTAAAATTATTTATTTGTTTTCTATTATTTTTAATGTTATATAAATACATTGTTTTGATTGGGCCAACTCAGCATGGGTAGTATTACCCACCTTTTATTGATCGGTAAACAAGAATTTGCCTTTTTTTTATCAGCTGGAAGTCAGATAATTAATCTGATAACACACTCTTGTGATAAAAAAAAATTGATCAAAAAAAATCTTGTGATAAAATGATCTTTTAATAAAAAAAATTGGGTACAAAACAATATCTTTTAATCAATTTTTGTCCAAATTTTTTTTTTATCAATTATAATTATACAATTTATAAAATAAACGGCTGCTGCATTTAAGATGGGTCAATGGAAAAGACCCTAAGAGAGTATATAATATAATGTTAGTCATTCAAATATCTAATAAACTCAATTTGGAAACACAGACAGATCACATATCGACTTATTTATTTACAACTCGTTAATTCAGTATCACACAATTACGTCATCGAGATTTAGAAAATGAGGAAGGCTAAGGTAGGTTGGCAAGTGACAGATATGTAATAGTGAACTTTCATTTGCCACGAACTTAGCACATATAATATAGGCTAAATTACATCATGGATCCATTAAGTTTGAAGTTTGTAATAGATTGATCCTTTAAGTTATTTTGGTCACATATAAATCCTTTAAGTTTGAGGTTTGTAACAGATTGATCCTTTAAGTTATTTTGATCGCACATAAGTCCTTTAAGTTTGTAAACATTTTCAATTTAGTCATTCTACTAACCAAACGTTACAAAAACAATGATGTGACAGTTAATTGTATGATTTGACAGTTAAGTCTGTAAACGATAGACATTAGGATATAAATTCTCATCAAAGGAAGAGTTCAAGGAAGCCGTTATCAATTATTTTGTGTATAATGACTTCGATTTGAGGTTAATAGAGAATGACAATGAGAGAGTTATAGTTGGTTGCAAGGATGAATATTCTTAGATTGTTTTATATTCTAAGATGTCTGATGAGGATACATGTCACATCATACACTTAACTGTCACATCATCGTTTTTGTAACGTTTGATTAACAAAAAGACTAAATTGAAAACGTTTATAATCTTAAAAGACTTATGTGTGACCAAAATAACTTAAAGGACCAACTTGTTACAAACCTCAAACTTAAATGACTTATGTGTGGCAAAAATAACTTAAATGACATGTTACAAACGTCTAACTTAAATGACCTCTAGTGTAATTTAGTCTATAATATACATGGTACCTCCACTTGTTGTATACTTGGAACTTCTAAACGGATATAAGTAGGTGACAAAATATAGACAACTTTTTCTTTTCTATAGTCTAATTAGCATACATAGAGACAATCTAGGGATCAACTCCGTTGACGTATTATAATTTTTTGTCCTTACATCAAGCTTGAGAGAGAATGAAATATAATTTGAAATTTTTGAATATTTTATACTATCTATTGGTATTACTATATCCTAATAAGCATTGACTAATAAATATTTGTGTGTGTACAGTTACACATTAAACATTAATTTTTTAAAATTTTCAACTCTCTGCCGTATTTTTTTTATTTTGAGTGTTTCATACGGCACTATTCTGTTATGTAATAATACTAGTACTACTTGCACTATACTACTCTCATACGTAATACTACTTGCATCATTTTATTAGTAATATATTTAATTTTCCGTTAAATAAAAGCAATATATTTAATTAATATTGATCTGCAAGCCTTTTTTTAAAATTCCTTTGATGATTGTACCCAAAAACAAAAGGTCATTTGATGATTTGTCTAGCCTCTTAGGCCATGGTTTGTTGGCCAATGTCTTGCTATTTGGACACAACTTCCGGAGCCCACTACTTGACTCGTAGTCACCAGCTTAGGTGGGCCACACATAAGGTCAGAAGGGCAATTAATATCGAATGTATCTACCTTACATATGATATGAGGGCAGGTTGAGTATACAAAAGAGAGGAAGTAGTGGACTAATATCCACTTTGGGGTTGGGGTGGACAATCGGTCGGTTATGTTCGAAATCGGTTTCAAAACTGTAAACCGTTTAAACCAACGGTTGCATATATCTAAACCATTTCCGACCAACTTAGGTATCGGTTTGGTCGGTTCGGTGTAGACGGTTAGAGCGGTCAAACATGTGGTTTATTTCGGTTAATTCGGTTTTGTATATATCAAACTTTGCCTAATATATTTTAAAAAAATTAACATAAACAAAATTAGAAGCTATAATTTGGGTATTAGATAAAACCAAGAATAATCAATTGGTCATTCATATTAATCTTTAAGGCCTGTCAATTTTCTAACTGAAAATTCAAGTAAAAATTAAGAGTAATATTTGTGCCACAATATTCATCTCAAAGACAATGTCACAATATATTATATAACTTGTTTGCATTGACTGACAGCAAACATGCACAACACAGCCAATATTAGTAAATATTACAGTCGTGCAACAATATAAGTAATATAATATATTACAGTCATCCAATATTAAAGTGAGTAACATTGAAATAAATATCGCTGGCTTTGAAAGCACAGGCTGCATGCAATTGCCGATGCTACAACATGGCGAAACATGAAGAATGTTGTTGTTGTAGTTGCTGGCTTGCTGCACAACAAGGGAATTCATATAATTAAAATCGGCAACTGTAAATTAAAATCAGTTAGAAAATAATAAATATTTCACTAGATTAAAGACAATTCATTATAAGCAAACAAGTTTTATCAGATTACCTGCAAAGGGACATGCCATAGAATATACTTCATAATTCTTCATCCTCTACATCTCTAATGGCATGGGCATAGGTTGATAGCTTCACAACTTAATCCTAACAATAACCAGGTTGATAAATCTTAATTCAAGGGAACAAAAATCACTAGAACTAACAAAAGCCAGCAGCAGCAGTATAACTATAACAGTATAATCACTATAACTATAACAAAAGTCACTAGAACTAACAAAAATCAGTAGCAACAGCAACAACATAAATCAATATAACAGCAGCATCAGAACAAAAATCACTAGAACTAACAAAAATCAGCATCAGAATAATTATACAGCAGCATTATAACAGGCATAAATCAATATAACAGCAGCAACATTATAACAGGCATAAATCAGTATAACAGTATATACATCAGAATAATTAAGAATGGACAAGTATATACATACCAATAATTAAGCATAAATCAGTATAACAGGCAGCAACAGCAGCAACCAGCATAAATCATTTTAGGAAAATATGGTAAAATGTAACAAGAATTATATATAACCAGCATATTTGCATAAAATGTAACAAGAATTATAGAGTTCTATTAGTCATAAGGCAGGATTAAAATCTAACCAAACACATTCATATAACTTAATCATATAACATTTCAATCTAAAGACCTCAAATTCTTTAGCTTGCCAATTTTGGAAGGAATGAAAGAGCTGAAATTATTGTAAGCTAAACTCAAATGCTGCAAATATTGCAGATTAAAGAGGCTTGAATTGTTAAGACGGATAAGGATTAATATACTCAAACCATTGGTGGTAGATTAAGACGGATAAGGATTGAGGACGGTGTAGCTTTTATATAACCAGGATATTTTCATAAATTGTAACAAGAATTATATAGATTTCTATTAGTCTTAAGGCAGGATTAAAATCTAGCCAAAGACTGAATGTGATCTCAATCACAACTAGTAGTCCGGTATTATTTATAAGTATATAGTTTAAAGCATGTTCTCCAAAAGCCTACCCCATAAGGAAATCCGTACAGACATTGGTAACTATTTTTGTTCCCTTACCCAAGACTTCCATTTCTTATATTTTTTGATAAAAATTGCTCTGTTCTATTTATTTGTCATTTGCATAATTATTACATAACTACACAACATTTATTTACATTTACATTTGGTACAAACATACATTAGCTATTCAATTTCTTAAATTATTGGATGGGATATGATTTACAATCAAACACATTCATATAACTTAATCATATAACATTTCAACCTTTATATATAACCAGCATATTTGCATAGAGAATCAAACTAAAAAAAGACACATGTGCAGAGAATAAAAATTACTCACCATTTTCCACATGTATTGCTTCATTTCCTGCTTGAGTATCCATCCTTCCTCTTTCCAAGTAATAACCAGCATTACCAATGCAGCAAACATACACAGAAACGGATACAAAGAAACAGAAAAAATTAGTTAAAACATTAATTTTTAAAAGGTTAGAGCCAATGAACATTACAACTATTAGAAAAATGCATTGATTATACTGAATAAAAATTAGTTAATACTAATATGTAAACTTTTACCTTTTATCTTTAGCTTCCAAAAACGTGTATTATATTTCTGAAAGATAGATAAACAAATATTAGCAAAATAGCTTTAAAAAAAAAATCAGTGTTCTCATAAACATTAATCAGTTGAAAACAGAGATGATGCATATCAAATTCTGAAATTCTGAGACAGAAAATAAAACCAAACAGCTAAACCAAACAGCTAAGAAAGACAAAATAAAAACCCTAACTTTTACCTTTGATAAATCAGTGACTAACTTCATTTTTTCAAACGATTTTGAACGATTGAAGCAAAGAGAGTGAGATGATAAACCTAGATCAAAACAAAAGAGTGGAACAGTGGTGGTTGGTTAGCAGTGAACATCGGATCTTAGAGAAAGAGGAAAAAAAACAAACACATAACTTACACTGTAACAACCGTGTAAGAAACGGCGGAAAGAGAATCGGTGTACGACGAAATGAGGATCGGCGCACGGCGGAATGAGAATCGGCGCGGCGAGTGTTATCTATTCTAGGGTTTTTGTGTTGAGTTGAGACAGGAAGTGAATCTGTCTTTTGTGTTGTGAACTGTAGTGTGAAGTGTGTGAACGGTGTGAATGTGAAGTGTGTACGCAAGCAACACAGCGTTTCATTCAACTCAAGTGCTGTGGGCCTGTGGCAACTGTGGCTGTGAAGTATAACTGGGCCGGTCGGTATTGGCTTTCAATGGGCCAGTGATTTCAAACCGAACCGACCCAAACATATCCAGCCCAAACCAGTGTTATAAACCACCATGACCCGGTTTAACCGAATAACCCGACCGAATCGGTTCGGGCTAAACGGTTTGGGCAGTTTGGACCGGTTTGTTTCTTTTTTGTCCAGCCCTACCTAGGGGCACATTGGTATAATATTTAAATTTAAGAACTTTATATTCAAATCTATTTCCCTCAATAGTTAGCTTCAGGTAATACATACATATGAATGTGAATTGCAAAGAAAATTGTTGATAAATATTGGTCATGTTGTTTATTATATGTTTTTTTTAATGTTGTTAAAAGGTCAAATGCTCCTCTCAAAAAAAAAAAGTCAAATTCTCAACACATGATATTATTTTATTTGTTACGACTTTACCAGATCAATGCTCCAATTTTATTTATCAGTTGACATTGACAAAAATGTGAAATTGATTTTGTATTACTATCATAATAATTCATGTTAATGGGTTATTTCATAGATGACCAACTTTGGTATCAATACTTCTGTAACCCATCTGGGTTGTGCATGTGCCTTTAGACTTTTGCCCATCTTGTGCTTGATTCAGTCTTTTTATAAAAAGAAATGTACTCCATGTCTGCAAATAGAAGCAACTTCCGACAACAACTCAACAGTTATCCATTCTTAAGGTCTATTATTTACAATTTTATGTTTTGTTGTATGACTTTTTTCAACCTTCGATATTTGTTACTTAATATATATTTTTTTTTACTTTCAATTGGATATATTCAAGAATATATTTGAATTATCTGAGCTTTAAAAAAAACAATATATTTGAATTATTTTTCTTCTCTTCACACCGCAATAGTATTTTTTTTGCTTCTTCTTCTAAGTTGTGCAGTGTATATAAAGATAGGGAAATGCTTGGACCTTGCTTAATTAAAAACAAAAAAATGCTTGGTTTGTCTAAGTCCTTGTTTAGCCCTTAGATTGACCATGTGTTGGGCAGCGCAGCCTTTCTACACAAAACGGAACTGCAAACACCACGACGGAAGAGGAAAAATTACGCCATACCCTCAATGATAGACCAGAAAATTTTCCACTATTGAAGAGAAAATACTTTCAACTATTGTAGTTGTACAACAAAAAATGAAAACTAACTTCATAAACAAACGCACTATTAGATGCACTTTATTTTTCAATTACTACCAATATTTTTGATATATCACTAATTTAATGGGGCAGCTGCCCCCAATACCATACCTTGCATCTGTCACTGCATACCCCCACACCTAGTCTCATACACCCCACAAAGCACGTGAAATTCCAAAAGAGAAATAGGTTGCATAACTATAGAAGTGTATTTATTGCTTAATGTACATTTTGCAGTCAATTAAATTGTTTAGTTGTATCTGATTAATCTTTTATGTTTTGTTGGTTCATATATATGTCATTTATTCCATTAATTACATGTATACAATTATTCATTTTCACGCATTCTATTACAAAAATACACATGCTCTATATGTTAGTGATTTATCACTTAATCAACATGCACCATTTTCTCATCTCCTACATGTATCACTTGACAGTTTAAGAAGTAGGTTGATCGATTTAGGACAAGCATCACGTGAGAGAAAAGAAGAATAAGTAGTGTAACTCATATGTATATTCATCGTCCAATGCACGGAAATCAGACAGGACCATTCCCATAATTCCTCTTCTCTTTCGCACCGTATGTTATTTGCCGCAAAACGTTTAACCTAAATCTTAAACGGGCAAGAACTACAGGTAAGAGATGGAAAATGGATACATGTAGGATAAGAGGTCAAACTTATTCATGTCAACTTGTCAAGATAGAACTATTGAAACCTCTTGTTAGAAAAGCTGCCAATGACTAGATTTAAAGTCAATAATAATCTTTGACATATATGATATATGTATCAAAGAAAAACATAAAGTGGACATTAGTGTGAGTTTCAAATCTGATAAACTTCGAGACTCAAGCCTTGACCAACAACTTTAGACTCATGAAAGTACTTTAATAATTAAGACGCATAAGATGGGACCAAAATAGAGGATATGCATCAGATTAGTTAAAACCAAGCAAAAAACCTTCAAAAGGGATTACGAGTACTGCTGTACTTGAGATTTTGCAGAGAAGTTTCATATCGTAAAGTTTGTTGGAACACTAGGTTGTAAGTCATGAATGGATAAATATAGGCCAAGTATCTCCCACGCTTATAACAAATTAGTCTTTTAATTTTATTTTACAATAAATTAATCCTTTAATTTATTTGTAATAAATTGATCATCTAAGTAAATCAATTTAATGCAAAAATAATTTTTTGCATTAAACGTCCACATAAATATTTTTTAACTAAGTTTGATGAAAAAATGGTAATGGTGGACATATTTTATGACTTAAAAGCCTAATTTATTGTAAAAAAAAAACTTAAAAGACTAACTCGTTACAAACGTCATCTTCGATCTTCATGCATCCAAAACCTTCAAAACCTTAAGACATTAGATATACGAGTCTTCTTATCATATGTTACTCAACATTACATTTTCATTTAGTATTAGACTTCGAACTCACACTTGACAAATCAATACATATACAAGTCCTAAATCACATGTGAGAATGGTGGAAGCCATGTCTAGGGATGTAGTTTGACCTGTATCATGAGCACACAAACTTAATATCTTGAAAATATTTTCCTTGCATCTAGATAGATTGGATTTTTTTTCCAACTCAATTTATCCTTGAAGTTGAAAGTTGAAAAGGAATTTCGATGCTTTAAGGAGAACCATGAAAAAGCCACACCAAAACGAGTTTAGAAATAAAAATGAAGATTTTTGTACTCTTAGTTTGCGAGAAAAAGTTACCAATAACATACGATTTATACACAAGAACATATAAAATAAACATATCGAATTTTGTATTTTTGTAAATTTAAAATGTTTTTGCAATTTCTGTACACTTATAATAAAGTAATAAAATATAGATGAATGTTAATATGTGTTCTAAGGGCATGTCTTAAGAAGCTTAATATAGTAATAATATCTTAAAAGTCATGTATTCAATTTTTCAAAAGTTAAAAAATGTATATATCAATGCAAAATTGCTCTTTCAATAAGGATACTTAACATATGTCATAAAGACACAATTGAACACCACCCTAAAATATAAACTTGATTTGTCAATTTGCTCAAAAAAAAAACTTGATTTGTCAAGTTAATCAGGAGGAATATAATACTTCTTTAAAAAAAAAAGGGAAGAATATAATAATAGTACATTTGTCAGTTATTATATATCTATGCAATTTTCAAATCCATTAAGAATAATATGCAGTATGCAGTATATTTAATTTAATGTATCAATTTTGTATAGAAATGTTCTCATAAAAAAATTGTGTAGAAATGTTCATTTTTTTTTTGAAAGAAAGAAGTGTAGAAATGTTCATAAAATATCTTGTATATACGTATGCGCTCAAATTTGAGTTCTCGTCTTACAAGATACTCCCTACATTTTGTTTCTTTTGGAAGGGATCTTACAAGATACTAGTACTTAGTGACATTAAGTAGTCAGTAGATGTATATTTTTTAAAAAATAATGATATAAAATAAGACTTATATTTAGGAGTTTTTTTGTTACGTAATGCAATTAGATACGTACTTCCCATACTTTTCTTCATAGAAAAAGATATAAACTTTTTTTTAAGGAAGAAAATGATATAAACTTAAAATAATTTTATCACTATCATATATATTTAGCATGCAACTTTTTTTTTTATTATAAAAATAATGCAAGTTATAAAATTTTGTGCTATTTCATTTTTATATATATATTTTTTAAAACTTGATTTTTGAACCTATTTTTTATTTATTATTTTAATTTTTTTAGGAGTATATAGGTTCAAAATAAAATTTTATGCTATTGTTTTAAAACAATCAATTACATGATTCAACAAGAAGAACAAAAAATATAAATTAAATAGTTTAAATGAAGGGAAAATTAAAAGAAAACATGCTACATCAAAATTTAATTAGATAAAGAATGAAAAAGTCCATGTGAGTTGATAGGAACATTATATTATATACGCAGAGGTCGGAGTTTGAACCTTGAATTTTTCACTTATTCACATTTTTTTTTCTATTTACAAGACTATTTGACCAAAAAACTAAATATAGTTCATTGTCATACCTCACAAGTTTTTTTTTTGTTGAAGGAACACCTTGTACAAGTTGAAGAGACACAAGTGAGTCACCTGCGTCCATCACACTAAATATAACATTTTCTTTTTATAAATATTACTTAAATGTATCAATTTAGTCCCTTAAAATTAAGGAAGAGTAATTAGTGCTTTAATTTAAGAATGTATCAATCAATTGAAATTCATTCCACCAAAGTATTTGTTTAGTAAATATTTAGTAAATCGACTTAAATAGTATTTTGTTGATCAAAATAAGCATACAAACCCATCAACGTTTAGATAAGATGACACGAGTCTCTTTTAACTTAATCAAGGTTTTGGATTCGAATCCAGCTTTGGATACACAACAACGTTAAAACTCTTAGAGAGTTTGTCGTCCATTTGGGTCCCACAAAACATGAGAGATTAGTCTTTGCAGCTCTGCGCAAAGGATACCTAATTTACAGAAAAAAACACAAGCATACAACCATATGTAAGACTTAACTCAATCAACAACACGGTCTCCCATGTTCAAACCCGTTATCTTCCACTTTATGAGTGAGTTTATGATGATGTTTGTCATTTAATTTATAGAAAAAAGAAGAAGCATAAAATCTTTAAAATTATAACTTTATTATGAACATTGTTAAAGAGTATTATGTCGATGTTGAGAGGTAGTCTAAATAAGTGTTTATAAGTAGGGTAATATTCACCTCACAAACCAGTGCACCAGTAACATTGGTTAGACAATTAAAACAAGTAAGTTTTTATAAAAATGTTATGCAATTATTACTTCATCAAAATTAAAAACTTACATTTTTAAGGTAAAACTTCTATTTAAAGATTCCTTAACTAGCGCCTGAGTACTCAGACACCGGTCAACAAGACACTAATTATAATTTAACTAATTAATTGCTCCTTCCGTTCCTTTTTAAGTGTCTCTTTTAAAGAAAATTTTTGTTTCAATTTAATTGTCACCTTCAAAGTTCAATGAAACATTAAATGTTATTTTACCAATATTATCCTTAGTTATTTATTGTGGAGAGAAATATATGAAATGAGATATTAAATGAATAAGACTATTATAATAAAAGTATAAATTATTGTATCAAAAATAGTAACATTTATGGATTGTTTTGTGTAAAATGTAAAAAAAAAAAAAAAGACAATTAAAAAGAAAAGTGAGTAAGCTAACTTTATAGGATGGTTTACTAATGATGCAATGTGTACGTGTAATGTCCCAAATGGAAGACTCAACAATAGATTTGTTTGTTGGAAACTGACTCATAGTTACGTGGATCACATGTAATTTTCAATCCCAAAATTAGATACATAGTACCATCTTAATCAATTGCATAATGACACATACTATCAAACCCGATACATAAGGGACCACATTTTATGATTTTGATTTGCAAAATAGGCATAAATAGGTAGTGATAGAATCTCTTCCATTTTTAACTCTCACTCACCTTAGGACTCAAATTCAGTGATTGAGGGTTATTTACAAACACTTAACCTGCAACATCATGTTCAACCATTTTTTTACCAGAGCTTCAAGGGTTTCTTCTCTTACCAAATACAATGTTCTTCCTGCATTCAATTTTTCTCGGTATTTTTATTCTCTTTTTGTTTTTTATTGATTTTTTAGTCTTCAATTGACAGAAATCTGAACTTGTTCAATTTGTTTAATTTATGTTTTCATTTTATAATCTGATCTGAATTTACATGAATTAACCACCGATTTTATCAGCTAAAAATACAATTGAATTTTGATTCGTTGAAATGATCTAGTTTGTTTGATGGTCCAATATTGTTCTGCATGTTTGAAATCATGTTGAGTTTGATGACGGTGATTTTGTTGAAGTTCCAAAGCGGAGCTTTTGTTAAAATTATGGTGATACACTTGTGATTCTGCCAAACTCACCGTCAATCTGGACATGCACTTACTTAATATGCCTGTGAATGTGATAAGGTTGATGATCTTGTCTTTTTTTCGTTGTCATTTTAATTTTATATGTTTCTGACATCGTTTATATTAATCAGCTCATTATTGTCTTCGTAATGGCGTCTTAATATTAATGAAATGAAGTAGCAAAATTGTGTGTTCGCATTGGATGTCAGTTTTTAACGTCCCTTAAACAAGTCTTAATGTGGTTTTTGAGTGCTAATACCTTTTTTAAAATGATTTGCAGGTCTGTCAGTTCAATACCACTCGCCACAGTAGAAGCAGAAGAGATATCCGGTGCAAGGCCTGCTGAAGTTTTGAACTTGGGTAGGCACCGCATATCATTGTTGTTTTTGTTCTTAGTAGACGTCCGTCCTTCTAACTTTTGCAGAATTTTGAATGAAGATTTAGAAGGGTTAACATCATTAGAAGTTACTTTGTTCATTTTTCCATTTTTATTTTTCTGTGATTTTGTCTGCAATGTGTCAAAAACCTACTATTCAACCAAGAGCAGTTTGCTAAATTTTAAGTTTATAAAAAGACATTGTTTTTTTGAAAAGTATAAAATGACATTGTAATATGGTGGAAAAGGAAAAGTTCTTCCCATAATATCATTTCTTTTATTCATCAAAATCTGAATTTTACTGAGTGTTATTGTAAATTTCTGTATAATGTAGTTTAAAATTTTTTTAACTTAAATCAAACTTTTTGTAATTGTGTGACGACCATCACTCTGAATGTTTTGCCTTCTCTTTCAGTACATGGTAAATGGGTTGGATCTTCAAACTGGAATACAATTGTGGATCCTTTAAATGGAGAGCCATTTATTAAAGTTGCTGAAGTTGATGAAACAGGCGTTCAGGTCCGTTTCTTGAAATATTCCTTTTGTTGAGCCCTGAAAAAACCTCTGTTTTGTGAAAACTTAACATGATATATTCGAGGATGTATTCTTTTATTACTACCTTACTCTTAAAACTATGGAATATTAAATGACCAAAGCATTGCTTATCAGTCACCACTCAACACCCATTGCTTCGATAAGAGGTTCAAGTTTAAAGCTTAAGCCTCTGTGTGTGAGACTGGGTTCTCATCATTTTATGAAAAATAAAGAGAAGAAACACAAGTTTCAGTTTGAAGGCTATAGATGAGTCGATTGGAATTCAATAGTTGATTTAAGACAGTGATGTTGACTAATTTTTTCCAATTTTTTGACTTATCAGCCCTTTGTAGAAAGCTTGTCCAGCTGCCCCAAGCATGGTTTGCACAATCCTTTTAAGGCACCAGAGAGGTATGTGCAGATTATCTTTCTTCCCTCTTCAATTTCGTTATAGAAACCTGTATATGTTTTCTTGGATTAATGATTGCCATCTAGGTTGGATTTTTTTTTTTTTATGGGAACCTCATTGTTCACTGAAAACCTCTATGCTTTTTGTGTTTATTATATGAGATTATTGTCCAAATAGTTTCTTTTGCTGATCATTCGTTGGTGGATATGTAATAGAGGAAGTCTCTAGGTTAGCTTAAGGTGGTCCAACCACAGCCTATTGTATCCCCTGTAACTGAGTTAGTTACAGGTTACCTTCACTGGCCAGTTGCTGAAATGTAGCAACTGTTAATAGCCAGTCACAATAACTCATCTATATATAGATAACTCATGCTGTAATATCTCATTCATTCAATACATAGAAAATATTCAGATTTACCATTCAATATTCTCTCTGAGAAATAGCATATGAATTCAATAGTTATAGTTTTCTAATATGGTATCAGAAGATCTCGTCGATCCACCGATCTCCGTGACGGTTTCCCCGGTGATTCCCTCTCCGGTGACGGTTATGCCACCTCCGGCGTCAATTCCGCAATTTACGGAGACGGTTACGCCAAATCCGGTGACGGTTACGCAACTTCCGGCGACGGTTCTGCCTTTTTCGGCGATTACTACGGCTTCTCAGTCGCATCTTCTCAACCTCGTTTCATCTTCTCCGATGAACAAGCACACTTTTTCTGCAATCGCTGAGAAATTGGATTCTGAGAATTATCTACTTTGGACGCAGCAAGTTGAACCTGTGATTAAGGCGCATAAACTTCATTCATTTCTGGTAAATCCTTCTATTCCTGCTAAATTCACTACTCTTGCTGATGCAAACGCGAATCGCGTCTCGCCGGAATTCGAAGCTTGGGAGCAACAGGATCAGATCCTTCTCTCCTGGCTTCAATCTACTATGACGAAAGAGATGTTAACGCGAATGATTGGCTGTAAACATGCGTGGAATCTCTGGGATAAGGTTCACTCCTACTTTCAGCAACATACTCATGCTAAACTTTGCCAACTTCGTTCAGATCTGCGAAGTACTCGGCTCGAAACCTGCAAAAACTCTGTATCAGAATTTCTGCAGAAAATTCAATCCCTAATTAGCTCAATCAACGCCATCGGTGAACCGATTTCTTCGCGTGAACACCTTGATGTTATCCTTGAAGGTCTTCCTCAGGAATTTGAATCTACAATTTCTCTTATCAGTGGTAAATTTGGCTCTCTCTCCATTGAAGAAGTTGAATCACTTCTCTTGTGCCATGAGGCGCGGTTGGACAGGTTTCGCAAACTCTCTGCTGCTACCGTTCAACTCACAACTGCTCCTACAAGCTCTTCCTCTGTTGCGCCTGTGTCCCAGTCTCAAGTGCATCTCACTCAGTCCCCCGAGGTACCTTCTGAGTGTAATCCCACACATTTCCCCTCCCATGGTGGTCGTGGGGGACGTGGTCGTGGTGGCAGAGGGCGTGGAGGTCGCTCGTCTGTTCAGTGCCAAGTGTGCAGGAAATATGGGCATGATGCTTCAATCTGTTACCATAGATTCAAGAAGGATTTTGTCCCTCAGCTTCCTCTTGATGACGTCACTAATAACTCCTCTACTGGCCAACCCTGGCCTCAGAACCAGTCTGCACCACGAGGCTCCAATTCTCACCAATTGGCTTACTCTCTTCCGTGGCCACAGATGCAGATGCCATATTTGCCCTGGCCTTACAATACTTGGCAGAATCCTAATTACTTCAGGCCACCACAAGCTCTGCAGTCTCCATCCATCATTCCTCTGCAGCAGTCCGCACCTTATTCACCTGGCTTTCCTAGGCCTCAAGCCTTCCTGGCCACTGCTGATCCTGCTTCACCAGTGAGCTGGTACCCTGACTCTGGGGCATCCCATCATGTTACCTCTAATGCTCTCAACATTCAGCAACACTCGCCTTTTGAGGGTCCTGATCAAATCATCATTGGCAATGGACAAGGTCTGCCTGTTCAATCTATTGGTTCTTCCACCTTTACATCTCCTCATAATTCTAAGTCTAACTTTACTCTTCATAATCTCCTCCATGTTCCCTCTATAACCAAAAACCTACTCAGTGTCAGTCAGTTTGCTCGTGATAATAATGTCTTTTTTGAATTCCATGCTAATCATTGCTTTGTTAAATGTCAGGCTTCTAATGAAATTCTTCTAAAAGGCACAGTCGGCACTGATGGTCTCTACCAGTTTCCTCCTTTTCAGCTTCAGGGATCCTCTTCTTCCCTCCCAGCCTCTGCTCATACTGCTACTTTAGCTCATGTTAACTCTACTAGTAGTTCTACCAATAAGTCATTTACTTTGTGGCACACTAGGCTTGGCCATCCTAGTGTTGATGTTCAAAGGCTAGTATTAAATCAGTGTAAAATTCCATTCATCAATAAAACTGAACTTGATTTTTGTTCATCCTGTTGTATGGGCAAAGCCCACAGACTACCTTCTCACTTGTCTAGCACCACTTACACTCACCCTTTAGAGCTCATTTACACTGACTTGTGGGGTCCTGCTCCCTTTATTTCCAGTAATGGATTTTCCTATTACATGTCCTTTGTAGATGCTCATACTAGATTCACCTGGATATATCTTCTTAAACAGAAATCTGAAGCCATTTCTATTTTTCAGCAGTTTAAAACTATGGTTGAATTGCAATTTTCTTTCAAGATTAAGTCTATCCAATCTGACTGGGGTGGGGAGTTTAGACCCTTTACTCAACTCTTGCATCAACTTGGCATCTCTCATCGCCTCATCTGCCCTCACACACATCACCAAAATGGTGTTGTGGAGAGGAAGCATCGACATATTGTGGAGTTAGGTCTCACCCTCTTAGCTCAGGCATCCTTGCCTTACAAGTTTTGGGACAGTGCTTTTCTCACTAGTGTCTTTCTCATTAATCGACTCCCTACATCTGCCTTGAACTTTGATATTCCATACACAAAACTCTTTGGACAACCACCTGACTATCACTTTCTAAAATGCTTTGGTTGTTCCTGCTATCCTCTCTTACGACCCTATAACAAAAATAAACTTCAGTTCAGGTCCCAAGAGTGTGTTTTTCTAGGTTATTCACCGTCTCACAAAGGCTACAAGTGTTTAGCATCTGATGGTAGAATATATGTTTCCAAAGATGTCATCTTTAATGAGTTTAGATTCCCATATCCTGAGTTGTTTCCTCCTACACCTCGTCATGTTTCCACTCCCCCCCTTCCTGATGTCAGTCCACATATTCCTGTCGTTATTTCTCCGCATTTTTCACCTTCCATTCCGCCTGGATTCACAATTCCAGCTCCTTCTCCCTCACCTGTGTCTCCTCCTTCTGTACCTATCTCTCCTGTCCCATTGCCTACACCATCCTCCATCACTCCCTCTCCATCCCTATCTGATGACACACCCTCCACCTCCAGTTATAGCCCTACTCCTGTCCGACCTAGATATGCTGTTCCTACCACTATCACTGTCAACAATCATGATATGCATACTCGGTCCAAATCCGGATTCTCTTGTCCAAAGGTTCACCCTACCCTTCTTCTTGCTCACACTGAACCAAAAACCACTAAACAGGCCCTTTCCCATCCCACATGGCTTGCTGCAATGCATGATGAGTTCACTGCTTTACAAAAGAATGACACATGGTCCCTTGTTCCTCTTCCTTTTGGGAGGACCCCCATTGGCTGCAAATGGGTTTTTCGGGTTAAGGAGAACCCTGATGGATCTGTGAATAAATATAAGGCTCGCTTGGTGGCCAAGGGCTTTCATCAGAGGTTTGGTGCTGATTATAATGAGACATTTTCACCTGTCATCAAACCTGTTACTGTTCGTATCATTCTGACTCTTGCTCTCTCTCACTGTTGGCCATTGAAACAATTGGATGTCAATAATGCCTTCTTGAATGGTACTCTTGAGGAAGAGGTTTTCATGACACAACCACCTGGCTTTGAGAGCTCTGATAAATCCCTTGTTTGCAAGCTTCATAAAGCGTTATACGGCCTCAAACAGGCGCCTCGGGCCTGGTTTGATAAACTAAAGGGAACTCTCTGCCAGTTTGGTTTCCTAGCTAGTAAATGTGACCCATCTCTATTTGTTTACTCCAAGGGCACTACTCTCCTTTATATGCTGGTGTATGTCGATGATATTATCCTCACAGGAAATGATTCTTCTCTCCTGTCCTCTATTGTTGCTAAGCTTAACTCTGTGTTCTCTTTGAAGGAGCTTGGTGACTTAGACTATTTTTTGGGTATTGAAGTCAAACTGCAGCCTACTGGTTCTCTTCTTTTATCACAAGGCAAATACATACGTGATCTGCTGGCTAAAACCAATCTTCTTGAAGCTAAACCTTTACCATCTCCTATGGTTGCTGGCCTGAAGCTCTCTAAGGAAGGCTCTGATACCTTTCATGATCAGACTCTATACCGATCTGTAGTGGGCGCTCTGCAGTATGCTACCATAACACGTCCTGATATATGTTTTGCAGTGAACAAGGTGTGCCAATTTATGGCTCACCCCCTTCAGTCACATTGGCAAGCAGTTAAACGTATTCTTCGTTACCTCAAGGGCACTACTTCCTTTGGTTTGCATCTCAAACCTGTTGCTTCCTTTCCTATCTCTCTTCAGGCTTTCTGTGATGCCGATTGGGGATCTGACCCTGATGATCGAAGGTCCACCTCTGGAGTCTGTGTGTTCCTTGGCCCAAATCTGATCAGCTGGTGGGCTAAGAAACAACCTGTTATTTCCCGCTCCAGCACTGAGGCAGAATATCGAAGCTTGGCCTTAGCAACATCTGAGCTTCTCTGGATCCAGTCCCTTCTCACCGAACTGGGTGTTTCTTTTTGCACTCCTCTGGTGCACTGTGATAACCTCAGCACTATTGCGCTGGCCCACAATCCAATCCTTCATGCACGAACTAAGCACATGGAGTTGGATCTCTTCTTTGTGCGTGAAAAGGTTCTTCAGCGGCAACTTAAGGTGGCTCATATCCCTGGCAGCCTGCAGTGTGCTGATATCCTCACCAAAGCTCTCCCTCCCTCCAAGTTTGAAGAGTTTAGATTCAAGCTGACTGTTCATGACAACTCATCTCCCAGTTCAGCTTGAGAGGGGGCTAATAGAGGAAGTCTCTAGGTTAGCTTAAGGTGGTCCAACCACAGCCTATTGTATCCCCTGTAACTGAGTTAGTTACAGGTTACCTTCACTGGCCAGTTGCTGAAATGTAGCAACTGTTAATAGCCAGTCACAATAACTCATCTATATATAGATAACTCATGCTGTAATATCTCATTCATTCAATACATAGAAAATATTCAGATTTACCATTCAATATTCTCTCTGAGAAATAGCATATGAATTCAATAGTTATAGTTTTCTAATAATATGGAAACTATCCCCAGAGGTTTTTGCATTTTTTGTTAATGAAACAATAGTTTTTACACAGAAAACAATACAACAATTTCTTCTTTTTTCACTTTCCTTTTCAAATGGAAATGTGAGTTGATCTTCAGATGGTTGGTTTTCAAAGTGTCAAGAAGTGCTAATCCTTTTCAAATGTTTTTCCACATTTTCTGACTAAACAAGTCAGATTACAGAATAAACTTCTAGGCCCAGTTAGTCGACTTCTGCAAAGAGGTGTAACTAAAATACCTGGAATCATGTATTCTTAAGCTGCCTAAGATAAGAATAAGTATAACAAAACTTTTTACTTTCACAAATCTATCATTTTCTTCGCTTTAAGAACACAACTGATTCAAGCACTTTTTAGTAACATGTATTTTGAAATTTAGAGTATAATATTTTAATATAATAGGAATTCTCACATTTGTATTTGAAATTTAGAATATAATATTTTAATATAATAGGAATTCTCACATTCTTATTTTGGCCATCTTTTTGAAGTCTAAGGGTTTTTTAATATTATAAAATATTTTGCAGATACCTTATGTATGGAGACATATCTGCCAAAGCAGCTCAAATGCTATCCCTTCCTAAGGTACCTCTCACAATATTGTTTTTGTATGTTACTTATTGAGTTTGATAAGATATTATGTTGTCTGTTTACAGTAGGATAGTAGGCGCTACTTATTATATCCCTGTTGTTCTCTGCTTTAATTGAAAATTGTACATAATTTATTCTTCGTGACCCTCAGGTTTCAGAATTCTTTGCAAGGCTAATACAGAGAGTTTCTCCAAAAAGTTATCAGCAGGCTTTTGCGGAAGTTTATGTGACACAAAAGTTTCTAGAGAATTTCTGTGGAGATCAGGTACATCAAAATAAGACTTGCAATTGCTAAATGAGTGATATCCCAATGGCGAATATATCATTTTCTGATACAGAATGATGGAAGAGCCTGAATTCTTCTGTCCCTGGAAGAATTTAACCTTATCACATGCACACACACAACAAGGAGGGGGAGAAAGAGAGAGAGAGATAGCGTCATCTCACATGTATGCCTATGAAATTTTAAAGTTCATGTCATTCCTTTGGCAATTTATTCTTTTTGTTTTCTTCATTTCAACAATTCTTTGGTAGGTTCGTTTCCTGGCTAGGTCGTTTGCAATACCTGGAAATCATCTTGGGCAGCAAAGTCACGGCTTCCGTTGGCCATATGGTCCGGTAAGGATTTTATTTAATTTTAAATTGGTATATACTGTTTTGAAGGCTGTAATAAGAGTATGTGTCATTCACTCACTATGGATACCTTTGTTCCAAAATTGTCAATTACCTCGAGGTTAAGCAAGTTAGTTTTTAGGCGTAATTGATATAAGCTCTCTCTACAAGATGGAAGACATGTATAATACAAATTAAAGAAAGTTTTTTTTTTAAATACTAGTAATATATAATATTTATGTGGCTCTGATTCAGTTTTAGAGTATAACATTGTACAACAGTTTGATACGGCAATTCAGTTCCATATGTATATCAAGCCAATATATCAATGAACTTGGTTTGAGTATCTAATTTCCTTTGTGGTTATTAAGTAAAACAAAGATTGTACCCCAAAATTTAGATTAGCGGCGCCATGTCAATTCTTCAGGCAGTTACCCGATGAATGTCTCTGTGTCTGGTTTATGAAGTGTATCTTTATATTTTTTTGCATACTATAAACATTCACGTTTGTGTCCTTGTGTATTGTAATCTCAAAGGTGAGGGTTTGTTCTGCAGGTGGCAATTATTACTCCTTTTAATTTTCCCCTAGAGATTCCAGTCCTTCAATTAATGGGTGCTCTTTATATGGGCAACAAGCCAGTCCTTAAAGTCGACAGCAAGGTAACTTTTGGCTCTGATTTAAGGACTTTTACGAAATTATATCTAATACATAATTGAGACAAGACGGCTACCTTCTAGACTACATAATATGTTGATTACTATTATTGTGGTGAAAATAATTTTGATTGAATGGTTTATCTTCTTTGGGATGAGGAGAGATTATGCATTTTTCCTGCCATGCAAGAATAGAAGTAGATGTTTTCACGCAGTTTTAGAGTCCATTGTGTATATTTTTTTTTTGTTGAAAGAATCCATTGTGTATATTTTTTTGTTGTTGAAAGAATCCATTGGTCTACTGTCTATTACTATTAGGCATCCTCATTTTGCTCTGCTTCTGTTGAATTTTGGAAATAATATTATTTGCTTTTAAAATTAGACTCTTTCTGCAGTTTAATTTTGAACCATTGCCTCATTGTTGTAGGTGAGCATTGTTATGGAGCAAATGCTACGCCTTCTTCATTCCTGTGGCTTACCTGTAGAAGATGTAGACTTCATAAATTGTGATGGAAAGACAATGAACAAGCTGCTACTAGAGGTTGGCTGTTTGATACCTTTTGTTCTCATTCAAATGTTGGTTCTACAGAGCAGATATTTTTCATGATTTTATTGCATAATGAACTGAATTTTCAACTCATATTGACCTCAGCTTGTAATTTTATTGGGTCTTATTGTCTTTTAAGCTCCTTTATTTTGTAATTATCATATACCTTTATCTGAATGTGGCTACATGTTCCTTTTATAATATATGATAATGATGTTGGGTCATGAAGTAATATTATATTTACAGGCAAATCCAAGAATGACCCTTTTCACTGGTAGTTCAAGAGTGGCAGAGAAGTTGGCTGTTGATTTGAAGGGTCGTGTTAAATTGGAAGATGCCGGATTTGACTGGAAAATATTGGGCCCTGATGTCCATCAGGTTTCTTACAATATTTTGTGGATTCCAGAATGACACTGACTTGGTTTTCAGTTATATCATATTTTTTCTATTCTTTCTTGATTGCAGGAAGATTACACTGCATGGGTATGTGACCAGGATGCATATGCATGCAGCGGTCAGAAGTGCTCGGCACAATCATTGCTATTTATGCATGAGGTTGGTCACCTTGGTTATTTTTTTCGTTCTTTATACACGGTTGAATGTCCTCATGAACTAGGGTAAACTTGTAACTATGTTCTGCCTTATGTACTGTGTCTTTACTAACTCCAGGGTTTTAATTCCCTTTTTCAGAACTGGTCTAAGACTTCCTTGATATCCAAGTTGAAAGAACTTGCTGAGAGAAGAAAGCTATCAGACTTGACAATTGGCCCAGTCCTTACTGTAAGTATTACTATAGGATTTATCATTTAAAACTGTTTCAATGCTCCCTTGAAATTTACGGAAGTCTTATCTTTAAGGTACTGAAAGCCAAAACAACCAATATTGTTTTTATTTTAATTATATGAATGGATTCTAGTGTAATTGTGATAAGTTGATAAATTAGTTTAGATGATATTCCCTTCCATTGCTAATATGGACATTATATCCATGCTTTTGTGTTCGACTTTGTTGGTGGACCATGAACCCTTGTACATCCAAAACGATATTAGTTTTTGACAAATCATTTCTTACTTTAGTGCACTTGGAAGAACAATTATCTGCTTTATTTTGTTCTACTAGACTTCATTTGAAATTCTTATTTTTGTTTATTCATATGTTGCAGTTTACAACTGAATCATTGCTTGAGCACACAAAGAATTTACTTGAGATACCAGGATCAAAGCTGCTCTTTGGTGGTCAGCCTTTGGAGGACCATTCAATTCCACAAGTTTACGGTGCTATTAAACCAACTGCAGTTTATGTTCCCATTGAAGAAATTGTGAAGGATAAGAATTACGAGCTTGTGACAAAAGAAATATTTGGACCTTTTCAGGTTTGGAAAGGGATACTTGGAACATGAAAAATAAAGCTATTCTGATGCCTTTATTTTCAAAATATAATTTCAATTTGTTTTTTCATAAGATAAACAATTTTTTATTTTTTATTTCCAGGTTATTACTGACTACAAAAGCAGTCAACTACCAATTGTGTTGGAGGTTTTGGAAAAAATGCATGCACACTTAACTGCTGCCGTAGTTTCAAACGATCCTTTATTTTTACAAGTAAGATTTTTATGACTCAAATTTATTTGGGTATCTGATATATCTCATTGTTAGTAGGATTTCTTTTATATCATATTTTCTTGCACATTTTGACCTTGGAAATGTTAATTATACTTTGGTGTTATCATACTTCACTCCAAAAACAACGTTACAGCTTTTAGGATATCCGACTTGTATTAATAATGTACGTATGGTGACTTTTAATGTCCGGCTTCTCTTAAGTTGTGATGACTAACGGACATGCTACCTGTTCCTTGAACAATAAAAAAAAAAGAGTTTAATGGGATGTCAGTGCAAATTAGTTTATTAAATGTCCGTGCAAAGTTGGTTTTACACCCACATTACATATCCTTTAAATCCGAAAATCAATGGGTGGGGTTATTTTTTGAAATATTTCTGGCTTTATTATATGTGGTCTCAATCTGACATGATCATTTATGGGTAAAAATAAATTTGCAGGAAGTGATTGGGAAATCAGTAAATGGCACTACTTACGCCGGTCTAAGAGCAAGGACAACTGGAGCTCCACAAAACCACTGGTAAGTAGATATCTTTCAAGGGATTTATTTGTTCATTGGAACCAAAATATATATATTGATGCATCAATTTAAGAAAAAAAATTATTGTGTTTATGCAGGTTTGGACCAGCCGGTGACCCCAGAGGTGCAGGAATTGGAACACCAGAAGCTATAAAACTTGTATGGTCTTGCCATAGAGAAATAATTTATGATTATGGACCAGTATCAAAGGATTGGGAAATTCCTCCTTCAACATGAAGAGTCCTATGTAAGAGATTAAGAAGTTAGATGGCGAGATTAGTATGTCCCTGAGAATTTTTGATTTTTAGAATAAACTTTAGGGAATCCGGTATTTGATTAGTAGTAGAAAATGAGGTAATATTCCCCTTCACAATCTTATATTTTATATATTTTAGAATAAACTTAAGTATATTGAGTTTTTATTAGCTGTTATTACTTGTTATCCTTTCATTTACACCTCTAGCCATCATGATAAAAGTAAGCATTTTTTTAAAAGTAAGAAATTTTTCAATGCCAAACAGATTAACATTAAAATAAGTCAGAAAATTGGACCGGTGTTTCTTGGTATGATACCAACTTGAAGTAGCTATCAAATTGGATTATGAAGAAATCAAGATTGTCAAAGGATGACATGCCATCATTTTTTGACTAAGATGGGTAGTTTAAAGAAAAGCAATTTTCACAGAGAAAAAAACAAGCAATGGAAATGAAAATATTTGAAAAAATAAGTGTTCATGTGAGATTTGGATCCTCTCCTGCCCTTTTTCTCATGTTGTTTGTGCTGCGTTGATCTCGGCCATCCACCCACCGGCTATAGGTGTTAGAATCCAAAAATTTCCTTCTGGGACAAGAAACCGTTCATAATTATAATTTGTTCTTAAATATAAGACTCTTTTCAAATTGTTAGATAATTTTTTTTTTCAAAACATAATCTCTTTTTTTCTTTCAAACATAATCCTAATTAATACTATTAGTTTGATACATAAAATAAAAAAGTTAATATTGAATACATCTATACATATATAAATTTCATAGTTACATGCAAAATGTATACATCAACTACACTATTATTTTTTCATAAAAAAAATGAAATATGTCGTGATGGATGGTACGAAGGGAGTGAGTTAGGATCCCTTATATTTTCTATTGTCTCTAGTACTCTAGTACATTAAATGAGACTAATTTATTTTACACACTTAAAAATATTTAAAACTTTAGTAGTAGAGAAAAATAAAATGAAGAGGGAGTATGTAAAATTGGATTTGGATAAATTCCATTTGGTCATGCGGCAAGCACATAAAGTTATGTATATTGTCAAACCTTCGCTTTTATATAATCCAAAACTTTTCCAACACACTTTTGGATTAGTATTTTATCCCGTTGTGCAGGAAATTTGTCCATAGCACTAGCTAATCACACAAGAGTCTCGTTCAGAAAATTCTCCCGGGCACGTAACTTCTTATAGAAGGTAAATTTGTTTTAAGCTTCAAATTAAAAACTACAAGAATGTTAATATCCAATTCATCATTAATTTGCCTATTATAAATACCACACAAACTCTTGAGTACAAGCACAACACATCTTTCTCACATTTAACTGTTAAGTAATCAACTTAAAAGCAGTTGTTTATCACACTTCATTAGCTACCATGGCTTCCAAAAATCAGTTACATTATAGTATTTCATTGGCATTCATTTTCTGCTTGGGATTGTGTGCTATTCAAGTCACTTCTCGCTCTCTCCAAGTTGACTCCATGTATGAGAGGCACGAGCAATGGATGAGTCAATATGGCAAAGTCTATAAGGATCCTCAAGAAAGGGAGGAACGTCTCAAGATATTCACAGCTAATGTGAATTACATTGAAGTTTTCAACAATGATGCCAATAACAAGCTATACAAGTTAGGCATTAATCAATTTACAGACCTCACCAATGAGGAGTTCATAGCATCTAGAAACAAATTCAAGGGTCATATGTGCTCCTCAATCACAAGGACAACTACTTTTAAGTACGAAAATGTAAGTGCAATCCCTTCTGCAGTGGATTGGAGGAAGAAAGGAGCAGTGACACCTGTGAAGAACCAAGGCCAATGTGGTAAGTATCATCAATCTAATAAGTAATGTACTCAATTCTATATGTGATTAAAAATTTAATTGTCATTTAACTATAATTAATTTTAATTTATGTTTTTTGTAGGATGTTGTTGGGCATTTTCAGCTGTTGCAGCAACCGAAGGAATTAATAAGTTGAGTACTGGAAAGTTGATCTCTTTATCAGAACAAGAACTTGTTGATTGTGACACAAAAGGTGTGGACCAAGGTTGTGAGGGTGGTCTTATGGATGATGCTTTCAAATTCATCATTCAAAATCATGGACTCAGTACTGAAGCTGCATACCCTTATCAAGGTGTTGACGGAACATGCAATGTAAACAAGGCGTCCATCCATGCAGCTACCATTACTGGGTATGAAGATGTCCCTGCCAACAATGAGCAGGCATTGCAAAAAGCTGTCGCAAATCAACCAATTTCAGTTGCCATTGATGCCAGTGGATCCGACTTTCAATTTTACAAAAGCGGTGTCTTTACTGGTTCATGTGGAACTGAGTTGGATCATGGTGTCACTGCTGTGGGTTATGGTGTCGGTAATGATGGAACCAAGTATTGGTTGGTTAAGAACTCGTGGGGAACTGATTGGGGTGAAGAAGGATATATTAGGATGCAAAGGGGAGTCGATGCTGCTGAAGGACTTTGTGGCATTGCAATGCAAGCATCTTATCCTACTGCTTAATTGTCAAACTTAATACTTATAATACCTAAACTCTGTAATTCGAACAAAACTGTGATTGATTGTGCATTTATAAGCTACATTCATCATGGTTTCTACAACTAGCTGTGTGTATATTCCATACATCTTATAGTTATACTTGTGCATTTATCAATACAATGAAATATTAAAAGTACATCTTATAGTTCACTATTCTTTTGTGCTGTTTTGTTTGCTTTTCTAATTTTGAAATACCACAATCTTCTTTGTAACTTACAAAGGGATCTCACAAAGTGTTTCTTGTAACTATTGGATTTTGGCATACTCAAAACTTGCCATCAAAGTAACATTGGTTTTGGGAATACTAAATTTATCAAAAAAAAATTAGGGTAAATTATTGAAAATTTAGAACACATTTTGATTTTGATAATGTAACCAATAACAAAGAACACATTTTGGCGGAGTTGATGAAGCACGGTAGAGGACGGTGATTAAGCTCACTGATGGCGTTGGTACTTGCAAAATCTCTGACGCTCAAGCTATAAATTAGGTGAGTGGGAGGTTTCGGAATAAAGAGTGTGTACTCCTGGTACAAGTGTCCATTTATAGACGAGTCTCGGAAGCATTTGGACGCGAGGCTGTTGAGGGATTCTTGGCGTGGTTCACATATCATCGTATGATCTTGATCACACAGTGAAGATGAGTTGGACGAATTTGATACGGTGTACTGAAGGTGTAGCCCCTTAACGCACACCTTTGCCATAGAGTCTGTTTAAAGATTTGGACCTTTGCCAGTTTGAATGATTTTCTACTATTGATAAACATTAGCAAGTTCACCAGTTGCATTCAAATATTTATAACTCTTATAATAGAGCATAGGGTTGGTTAGTTAGTTAGCCAGAGTTAGTTACTATTAACATAAATTAGTCATGAACTGATTTTTTGCACCTCATACACTTTCATTCATATGCAATTAAACAATTCATTCTCTATGTTTACGCTTAACACACAAAACTCCTTCCTTTGTTTTTAAATTCATCAAGTTTTGTAGTGATGAAAATGAATAATTTTGTTCCGTAAAAAAGCCATTAATATTTTGTCAAAAATCATATTTTTTTTGTCAAAAAGTCATAATAGTTAATATGTTTTTAACTTCATTTGTTGGGCCCATAGTAGGGACGTGAAGGAATGGGAAAATTATTCCAAATATTAGCCCTTAATTTCATAATCATTTTTAGAGCTTTTCTGTTTTTTTTTTTTTTAAAAACATGCTTTTTAACTCGGTTAAGTTTTCTTTTTGACAGAAAAAAGAATAAAAAATTTCTTATTTTTAAAACCACCACATACTGATATTTTTTTTCCTTTATATTCAATACAAGACTAGATGGACTATCTTGTATTGATATTAGTTTGAAGTCTCTATTAGTCTTCTTCTGCTATTCTGTTCCATTTCCTTTTCATTTGCTTAATAGTTAAAACGTTCATTCTCTTCTTGTACTCAGAGAAACCTTCAATCCACATTGTGCTGCACCAGGCATTGATCCAGCGATCAGGTTTGTCATCTTTACCTTCACCTCTTCCTTGTTAGCATTCTTCTTTTTCTCTTCTGTCATATCAATGTTCTTGTTTTTAATTTCTATGCAAGAAACACAATCTTGAGTATGGAAATCAAGAATTTTCTATTATGAAATGCAAATTATACAAAGAGATTTCTCACCATCTGTAAACAATTTTGAAAGATATATGTAAATAAGTTTGCATAATTTATTTCGAAAGGCATAGTACATGCTACTTGATTTACCAAGTTTTTCCTCATTGTGCTATATTTTCTTAATCTTACCTCTATTATACAATGATTGTGTGATTTTAGGCCATAGAGGAATGCTTAATTATTGTTAGCTTACATAAATGAATTTTTCAAACAAAGTAATGATAATTGAGGAACTGTTATGTATGAGTTTTAGTTCTGCTATCTACATTATATTGTTTGGTTGAAAACTCTCAACATTTTTGTTGTTATCCTTTGAATGCAGGATGACAGAACCTGCATCTATCGAGGAGGAAAATTCGTCACCGCCTCTTCCGGAAATAGTAATTGGAATTGACATTGGCAGATCACCATGCTGTGTTTCTGTGTGGAATGGTTCCAGAGTGGAGATTTGGAAAGATAAAATAAATGAGATGATTATGAGATATTTCGAAACTTTCAACCATGACTTTACTGATGGAGCTAGTAGTAGTAAAGTCTCACTCTCCCAAGCGCATGAGGATGCAGTTTCCAACCTGAAACACTTGATTAGCATACTTTTCAATGAAAGTGCCAATTTCCCATTTCTGATGCACACTTTGGACATTAAGGTTCGTCCTTTTGTTGCTGCATTTGTGAACAAAGTGTGCAAATCCACCAGTGCAGTAGAACTCCTTGGAAACTTTCTGTTGAAATTAAAAGAAATGGCTGAAACTGAACTGAAACAACCTATAAGAAATGTAGTGTTTATTATCCCAGTTTCATTCAGTCGATTGCAGCTAACCCGGATACGTCAAGCTTGTGAGATGGCCGGTCTAAAAGTTATCAGACTGATGCCTCAACCAACAGCAGTGGCTTTGCTTTATGCACGTCAACAACTGCATGCTTCTTCTTCTCACGAGTATATGGACAATAAAAGAAAGAAAATTGCTCTGATTTTCAATATGGACGCGGGTTATTGTGATGTTGCTATTATTGCAACAGAAAAAGGAAAATGCCGAATAAAAGCGTTGGCAGGAAGTGCTATTGGTGGAGAAAATTTGCTTGGAAATATGATGTGTCATCTCTTTCCTGATTCCGAAAATATATTCAAGAGCCATGTTCACGGGGACAGAGAAATTACAAAGGAGGCTACTCTTCGAAGTATAGTCCACAATGTGATTACTAAGCTATCGTCTGAGGCAAGTGTTAAGGTTTACTTAACGTCATTCAATCGGAGGGATGTAATGCGGGAGGAGTTTGAGGAAGTAAACAAAGAGGAGTTTGAGAAGTGTGAAAGGCTAATCATCCAATGCATACAAGATGCGAAGATAGAAGTTGAGAATATAAATGATGTGATAATTGTAGGTGGATGTTGTAATATACCAAGGGTAGAGAGTCTTGTTACTAAAATATGCAAAGGAAAGAAACCTTATAAATTAGGTGTGAATCCTTTGGATGATGTACTTTGTGGTGCAACAGTGGCAGGAGCTGTTAATGACCCCTCTGGTGACTTGGACTTGCTTACTTCTCAAGTCACACTTCTTGCCATCGGAATTCGAGCTGATGGAAACAAATTTGTACCTATTATTCCAAGGAACACATCGGTGCCAACAACCATGAAGGATATACTTTTGACAACTATTCATGATAATCAAACTGAGGCATTGATCGTTGTCTATGAAGGTGAGGGACAGAAGGTTGAAGAAAACCATCTTTTAGGATATTTCATGCTAACTAATATACCTAAAGCACCAAAAGGTTTTCATAAAATCATTGTTTCCATGGACATAGACGATAAGAACACGTTGACAGTTATTGCTATGGTTGAGATACCTCCTATTTCAGTAGAGGTGCGAAAGTTTGATGATGGATGGATTGGTTATTGTGATGAGTCACTAATTAGAAAACATGGCGATACAATGGATTTGGTTACTCTCGATATGGAAGAATAAAGTCATGATATCCAGTCCAGCATATATCATTGTATCTTGTTTAGTTGTATTTTGTGTGTTTCAGCAACAGAGGTTTGATGTATAGGTCTATTGTCTGTAACATATTTGGAAAATAATACATAGAGACTAGAGAGGACTTCAGTTCTAAGATGATTCTGTAGAAAATAAAGACCATCAAATTGACAAACTAGTTAACCTTTATTTTTCTTTGTTGAGATATATGTTTTCTAAATTCACTTGTTGAATACTCTCAGTTTAACAACACGATTCTCATGACCAACAAATCAAAAATAAACCTAAAAAGTAGTTGAAATGAAAATGCATGGAACATCAAAATACATAATTACGAACTGCGACGCCTAAACAGTTCTGTTTAGTATTACTGATGTTTCTGGGTGCCAATCCATTTTTGTTTGACCTATTTTGTTTCTTAAAGAAAAATGTGGATGAATTGGGATGAAAAAAGTTAAAAAGTAGTTTCCATTCCATTCCATGAAAGCAGCGAGTATTACTGTTGCACCAATTTCTACAGCACCCTAGCAATAGAAATTATACAAGAAAATTATAAATGGTTTCCTAGAATGAAGCTTTTCATCTAAAACACAGAATGTATTCTATCATGTTCTATTTTACTACCTAAACCACAGTAAGGTACAATAGTGTTTTATTCATTCTATCCCTTTCTATCAATCTAAACACGTCTTAAAATTAGTATTTGGATTTACTTATTTATTTGAGCTTATTTACCAACACAAACATTTGTGAGATTGTTTACCTTATAAAAATAACTTATAGTATGTCGATAAACACTATAAGAAATAACTTATACTCCCTCCGTCCCAAATTGTATGACGTTTTGGGCATTTCACACGTATTAAGAAATATAATTAATTTTGTGTGGGAAAGAGATATTAGAAGTTGTTTTACAAAATTATCCTTAATAAATGATATGGGAAAGATAAATTAAAGAATTGAAAAAATATAGAGTAATAAATAGTTAAGGATATAATAGGAAAAATAACATTAATGTTTCATTGGTATTGTAAAGCGACATATAATTTGGGACAAATTTTTTTTCTAAAACGACATACAATTTGGGACGGAGGGAGTATATAAAAACTTACGTAATAAGCACTTGTAACATAAACATTTGAGTAAACTGTTTATCCAAAGAGAGCATAAGTTTATGGCATTAGGGCCACACCAATCCATGCATATGTTGTTGGGAGAAGAAAGCATAAATATAAATGAATACATTCAAAGTGTGTTTAGATGATGCTATTAAAAATTAAATATCAATTTTAGCAATTCAAACGCTTCAATTGAATTCATTTCATTTCTATATTATTATATTTTTGTTTGGTTAAAGTAAAAAACTAATTCACTCTTAAATTTTGTTGGTCTACTCTTATGAAATTTTAAATAGGTACCAATTTTCAAAATTTTAAGGACCAATTTGCAAAAATAGATAATTATAAGGACTGGTTTTATTTTTTTATAAGGGTCAATTTGCAAAATTACAAAATTATAGGGACCAATTTGCAAATTTTTTAAAGTTATTAGAACCAATTTGAGTTTCACATTGTAAAATGTATATAGTAACGAAGCAATCTCAAATTCTTAGTTTTTAGGTGATATTTGAAATATCTTGAATTCAACTTACAAAAAATACAACACAAAATCCATTCATTTTTTTAAATTTCCTGTGAATGTTGCACGAAGAGACCTCGACACACCTCTTTCTTTTATGTCCATTTGCGGTTCATCTCTAGGGCTGGTTAGGGGCTAAGCTACGATGTGTTGCGGATTTATCCTCAGTTTCAACGTTAGATCAACTCATTTATAAAAAGTCAATATTGGATACATTATATCAACTTCATAGTTACATTACGTGCATGCAAAATGTATACATCAATTACGCTATTTTTTTGAAAGACACTATTATTTATTCTTAAAAAAAGTGAAAAATGTCGTGATAGATGTTTATAATAAGTACGAAGGGAGTGAGTTATGATCCTTTGCATTTTCTATCGTCTCCATTACTATAATTGTAACGGTATAAATATAAAAGTTTGACATTAAATGAATTTGAATTTTTTTTTATATACTCTTTCCTTTAATTTTTTTTATACACTCTAAAACATTTAAAAACTTTAGTAATTAAAACTTCTTTGTAACTTCCATCCATAATTCTATGCCTACAACACACGAGGATAAATGAGTCAAATGGAACACACCAGATCAAACTTGCACCATCCTCAATACCGATGAAAGTTGTCTTGGCAACCCCTTCAAAGCTGGATTCGACAACTTGCTTTGTCACCCTTTAGAGATGTGAATCTCTGATTTCTTCGGCCTCCATGGAGGAACCTTTGATATCGTGAAAGCTGAGCTCCATACTATTCACCAGAGGTTATTATTGGCTAAACAATTGAACTACAATGACATCATTTGTTTTACAAATTTTCTTGTTGATATTCTTCACAAACCAACACCAAGATTTCAGAAGTATAGCATATTGATCCAAGACATCAAAGATTTTTTTCATCACAACTGACAATTTCGCATCGCTCACACCCTCTGAGAAAAAAATAACAGTGCATACTTCTTAACAAATGAGTTAAGTTCAAAGAACACAATTTTTTATTTTAATTTTGAAGGCTTAAATAAGATTTTTTGTTGATAATGTTTTGAGGCTTCTTTCAAAAGATATAGTAAAAGGTGTTAGTTAGTTTGTCTGGTTGGGGTAATTTTTCTTATAAAAATAAAAAAAAATTAAAATATGGTTATAGTACTTGTTTGTTAGTAAGACCAAAAGTGAAAAAAAAAACGACTCTGTTCTACTTCTTGAATCTCGATCTGGGTGCAGTACGCTGTTTCTCCGTCTGCTTCACTCTAGTAGCGTTCCATGGATCGTCAATGGCGTCCCAATCTCAATCTCAATCTCAATCTCAATCCAATACCAATCCAATACCAAACCAATCTCTGCCCCAATTGCTTAACCCAACACTTCCCCTTTTGCCCCAACCCTTCCCCTAATTGGCCACCACCACCACCACCACCAAACCCTAACATAAACAATTACGACTCCGATTTCGATAGAACCTTCAAGAAACCACGAATCCAAGATGACGAACGAAGATTAAAGCTCATTCGTGATCACGGTCTCAATCCACCTCAATTTCAACCACCGCCGCCGCAATATCACCGTGACGCATTTCCTCCACCGCCAATTTATCATCCTCAACAACACCACAGCGATTTCAATTCACCTTATCACGATCCCAATTTTCCCCATTTTCAACCTCAACCAGTGAATAATCATAATTTCAATGCACAAGAATCGCATCATCCTTATCCATATCCAAATCCTTACCCTAATGGCAGTAACAATGGTTTTTCTGACAATACTGCTCAAATGGAAGCTTCTAGATTCTACAGGAATATGCCTCCTCTTCCAACTTCTCCGCCACCACCTCTTCCAATGGAACCACCTATGTATTTTTCTCCACCTAAGAAACCACCTTCACTATTTCCTGTTACTTCTTCTGCGCCTCATGAGCCTCACCCCTTTCCCCAACCTTATTTTCACACTACTAAACCAGAATTTTCCACTGGTTTTCCTATTGAGGTATGTTAATGCTAGTTTTCATTGTTTGGTGCTGTTTTTGTTAGCTACTAGTCGAGATACCTGTGCTACAACATGGTTAGTGCGGCTTCGCCCTGCGGCCTGTTATGTTGTTGTGTGGTACGGACATGTTTAGTATTGGAAAATGTTATATTTTAAAAAAAATCATAAAACACATATTAATCAGCTTAAAAAAACAAAATAAATACTAATTTTAATTTGCCTATTTTATATGTGAAAATCTGTTAAAATATTTGAACTGAACCCATCTTGAATTTTATGTGCTTATATTTGCAGTTAAAATATTTTTATAAAATCTTTGATTATTTTTATAAAATCTTTCATATGCTAATGTAGTAAGGAGAGTATATCAGATGGAGAGTATTTAAATCATTAGAGGCAGAGGAAGACCTAGAAAAAATATAAGAGAAACTATTAAGAAAGATCTACATATTATTAATGAGTTAGATAGAAATACGGTATATAATAGAGCATTATGGTGTCCTTTGATCCATTTAGCCGACCACACTTAGTTGGATAAGACTTGATTGTTGTTGTTGTTGTTGTTGTTTTTGTTTGTTTGTTTGTTATGTTTGTTATGATTGTTTACTTTTTGAATTATGTTAGGAACCATCGAAAAAACAGTACTTGGGAGATGCTCAACCTTTTTCGATAAATCCATTGGCTGTCGAGAAGCCTAAGTTTGTTGATGCTTCTCAATTATTCCGGAATCCACTTCGAACTTCACGGCCTGATCATTTTGTGATCATACTTCGTGGTTTTCCAGGTGTGTTTTTCATTTTTGTATTATATTAATTGCTATTGTTGATCCAGAGTTGTGTTGGTGAGTTGTGATGGTATAGTGGTTAGTACTATATGTATTACCAAATCATTAATAAGTTATGTGATGGTATAGCTGTTATGTCTTTCTTTTTAAGCTTGAAATACTAGGTTCAAATCCAACATATACCATTTTGTTAAAATCAATTTAACTGGTGTTGATGGAGGTGGATGAAGAGCTAGTTATGGTGGTTTGAAACAAAATGAAACCCGAACAAAAGTTAAAAAATTAAAATAAAACCTTTCAGAACAAAAATAAAAAATTAAAAAATGCAGTAACCTGAAGAATCAGTAACCAGATGAATGCATCAAAATGTGCGGACGTAGCCCAATTAGAGTGTGTGACAGATGGAGTGTGTTTGAGCGTTTTCCTTTTCCCCTAGCATTCCTCATCTTATAATATGTATATTAATGGAAAATGATGAATGTTTGAAGGGGCCCTGGCCTCTCCTTGTTCCATAGAAGACCAGCCACTCGGTATAGTTTGGAGCAAATTGATAAATTGTATGCATGTGAATAGGGATTTTACTTACATGTCTTGGATTTTGTGGAAGATGACAAGTGTTTGTAATTTCATTGTCTATGTTGCAAATCTAAAGGAAGCTCCTGTTGTTTGTGATTTCTTGGCCTTGGGCTGTGATATAGTAATTTGTTACCCATTTTACATGCCAGTGGTATTGATTACTTTCTTCTGTTGAGATTTTTTCTACATGTTTGTGTCCTTTTCAGGCAGTGGTAAGACTTACTTGGCAAAGATGTTGCGTGATCTAGAGGTAGAAAATGGCGGTGATGCTCCACGAATTCATTCTATGGATGATTATTTTATGACGGAGGTTGAAAAGGTTGTTGAATATCCATACTGGTTTTATACTTTTGACAAGCATTCTTGTCTTGTCATATATGAGATTTTATTGGTTATGTTGTAACTTCTGGTGGATGCTGTGTTAATATTTGTATTTTCTGTTTAAAAGGTTGAGGATAGTGATGGACCAAAATCTTCAAGTTCAGGAAGAAACAAGAGGCCTGTAACAAAAAAGGTCATGGAGTATTGTTATGAACCTGAAATGGAGGAGGTAGCTGCTACTTGCATTGTGTTGTGTATTTTTTATTTAATTTAGATTTAAATGCTCGCTCTCATTTGTTTCAATATCTATCTAGTATTAGATTTATGCTGTCCTTACAATTTCCCTGCTATGGAATCTGTTGTGAAGGAGGCTGTAGAGGACAGAAAAATAGGGTTTGGGGAGGGGGGTTATTGCATTGAATGTGCCAAATTTATTGCTTATTTAAAAACTTATTCTGTTACGATTTTTTTTTTGGAAGCAATTTAGGCTTTTGTGCATCCAGAGATTTGTTTTGTCTGAATTAGGGGTGTGCATTGGAATCATATCATTAGAACCAATCCATTTAAATGGTTCTAGTTTATTAACCAAACCATTTTTCTATAAAAACTGGTTCAAGAAGCGAAGTGGTTACAATCCGGTTCGAAACCGGTTCGAAATGGTTTGGATTAAAAAAACCGGTTTACAAATAGATTGGCTGCTAAATCTGGTTTTCTCTTAAACTCATTTTAAAACCGGTATTTATTGAATTGATACTACACCTAGTTCGAACATTCAACCAGATCTAGATCAACTCAATCACCTCTGAAACATAAGATTTGGTTCATGAATTCTTACTAGTTCAGATCTAGATTTCCAACGTTCTATCCCTCATCTAAACATGAGATCTCCCTCTTGCTTTCATTTTTTCTTCTCGTTATTTAGTGAATATTTTTTTTCCTCATTTTTTTGATTAATTTGGTTGATAATTTGATGGTGTCATAATTCTAAGTATATAGAAACTTTTTTGAGATTATTTAATTGATGTTATTATAATGGGGATTGTGTGTTTGGAGGTGCTAGAGATTTGTTTCAGATTATTTTTATTAAAAAAATTAAAAAGAAAAAAAAGTGAGGAGGAGTTAAAGATCTGGAAGTGTTTGAGGCTTCCAAACCGGTATTGTTCTGGTCTTAATAAATGGTTATCTGTTTTGCTTCCAAAAGTTCGGTTCAGTTTTTCCATAAATTGGTGTGGTTTTTTTTCTATAGGTTCGGTTCAGTTATAAGTTCGGTTCAGATGCACCAGTTAATTTGCACACCCCTAGTCTGAATGCATTTTAAACAAAAATGCCAGGAATATGCAAAGATTAACATAGAAGGAAGCTAGAGAGTGGAACCTAATATTTGCAATGCAGAGTATTTGGGAGCTCGTTATGTTTGCACCATGTTGTAACCTTTATGGTTGTAAATTTGGAATTAGGTCGTTGGATCCTGGTTGCAACCTTGCAGGAAATTTGTATATTTATTTTGGATGCCTGTCTTCTATAAATATATTTTTTTAATATAAAAATACTGGAAAACTCCATCATTCTATGCTCTAATATGTTGTGTGCACTGAATCTTTGTATATTTATTTTGGATACCTGTCTTCTATAAATATGTTTTTTCTTGTAATATAAAAATACTGGAAAATTCCACCGTTCTATTCTCTAATCTAATATGTTATATGTACTGAATCACGATGTGCAGGCTTATCGGTCAAGCATGTTGAAAGCATTCAAGAAAACTGTTGAGGAGGGCATTTTTAACTTTATTATAGGTATGCATTACAAAAGTGTGTAGGCTAAAGTATTCTTAACACAGACGAACTCCACTATTTTGGATATTTGACCTAGTTTGAGGTTGCAGTTTTGCTCTGGATGGAAAATCTTGCATTTTGTCATGAGTTCCGTCCGTACTCACTATAGTGACACTGTTTGTTGATTTATTGGTAATAGAGTTGCACCATGTACTTGATCTTAGGCTTAATCTCCTTTGGTACACATGTTTATGTGAAATTAGTTTAGTTTACTCAGGTATCCAAAAGTGAAAAATTTGTTTCTTAGGTTTATTAGAATAACATAAGCATAGAATTCACAGAGTGTGGTTGAGGGTTATGAACTAGCTTGTTATAGAATATGATAAATTCAAATGTGTAGTTTCCTATTAGATTAAGTGGTGATGCAGTGCCCATGCACTGCCTATATGTTCACTAACTACAGATGCAGTTTTGTTTGGCAATTGACCCTTTTCTTGGTGGTATTTTGTTCCTCTTCTTAGTGGATGACCGCAATCTGCGGGTAGCTGATTTTGCTCAATTTTGGGCAACTGCAAAGGTATACCATTAATTCTTTTTTTGCTCGCAACCTCTGCCATGTATGCTCAAGACGACTCACAATATCTTTGTAATACTCTCTCCGGTCACCCTCAAAATTAGTTTTAGACATGTTTCACTTGCCTTCTGTTGCTTAGTTTTGCAAAGTTATGCACTTTTGTTCCTTATCATGATTCTATATAGCAAACAGAGGGTAGAGGTTCGCTGGCAATGTACTAGTAACTTTTAGCGTCAATAACTGCAATTAACTGAGCTGAACCATTGAAAATTATATATAGATATTATGCTTCCTAGCTGTCTGTGATGTTAATGATAATGGATATCAAAGTGTTATTTTAAATAATACGGTTGCTACTTCCTATTCCATTGCTTTATGTGAAATAAACTGCCTCCTACCTAAGTTCTGGTTTTTATATGTTTGAATTTAAATCTGATTCCATTTGAAGTTGATGGATGAATGCCAATGGCTTCTGTACTGTTATAATCATCAATACTCATTTCATAGCTAAATAGATCTATGAATTGAAGAGCAGGCATATGAGATATATTTATTCAATGTTTTCTTTGCTGACGAATATTTTTCTTCCTTTCAGAGATCGGGTTACGAAGTTTACATTTTAGAAGCTACTTACAAGGACCCAGTGGTACGTTTATTTGTTTCCACCAAGCAATATGGAGCCTCATTTTGTTTTTCTTTTAGAGTAACATCCAGTTAATTATCATTATTGGTCTGTGCAAAACTAAATAAACTATCTTAATTGGCCATCCAAAATATTCCATTGCATAATGGTAGAGAACATTTTCATATTGCTTTAATGTTTCCCGTATTGGATTAGATGTTTGAATTTTCGATTATAAGTGTTTGCTTGTTTTGGTCATATTCAATGACTAAGTTCTTTTATATGATTAAATATTTTTCAATATTATGTAGGTTTAACTATTGTTCTTTATTCAGGGTTGTGCTGCAAGGAATGTCCATGGATTTACACAGCAAGAAATAGAAAAGATGGCTGAGCAATGGGAAGAAGCTCCATCCTTGTATCTGCAGCTTGATGTGAAGGTTTGCAGTAAATTTGGTATTATTTGTGTGAAAATAGCAGTTCTGAGGCAATAAAATTTGTATCACTTATATAGTAAAGGCTCTGTATTGTATTTTAATCGTGTCTCTTTTCCTGACATTACAGTCACTATTTCATGGAGATGATCTAAAAGAAAACAGAATACAGGAGGTAATTGTAACTTTTGAATATGTTTTTTCATTTGAGCTTTTATGTGCAATTTGAGTATTAGGGACCTACTTTCAAACAATTCTGGTTTTTATTTCTGGGGTTAAAGATGGAATTTTATAGTGAGAAAGAGAACAGGCGCGATAAAGGTAGTTAAAATCAAGATTTTACTCAAAATCGGGTAGGTGAAATAAAAGTGTAAATTGTGGAATCGTAAAATCGTAAGATTCTACAAAGATCATTTATATGCATATAAAATAATATAAATATGTGAAATACTCTCCAAGGACTTCAGGCAAAGGTTTTTGAGCCTAACTTTTTTTGAATGACAAATGTTAGTACGTTAATTGTTATGTTAGTTTTTTTTTCTTTTCTTTTCTCCATGCCAGGACTTGAACCCGGGACCTCCAACTCCTTAGCCCTTGGCTCAAACTAGTTGAGCTACGCAACCCCCCCGTTTTTGAGCTTAACTAATAAGACTTTCTTGATTCCTATTTAAGTGATAGGAGTTTAGGCCTTAGAGTCCAATGCCTCCACGTAAAAAAATTAAATCCTAGTAGCCCCTTTGACAAACAAACCTAGTATTAGCCACACAAGGAGAAGAGGCGGAACTTGGATACGCAGTAAACGAAGGAGGCAGAATAGAATGAGAGAGAGAGAGAGGTTTAAAGTTGTCCAGCCATTCTGGACATTAAAAAATTATTAGAGTGCTAACCAGAAGAAATATAAACATTCCTATAGAGATGCTACTGAGGACGTGGGCATTATACTCTAAATAAATAATGATAAAGAACAGTTTAAACTTCTCTCAGTCACCAAAATTTAATTTCCTTGTTCTGGCAAACACCTTTATGTTATTTCCATAGAAACTATATCAAATCGTGACAATACTTTAAAGGGTTAAATATGTTTTTGGTCCCTATAAAATTGGGAACTTCTAATTTTAGTCCTTACTTAATTTTAATAGGCTTTTTAGTCCCTATAAAAAAATTTACTTATAATTTTAGTCCCTGTTAAAACGAAGTTTGTTTAATTATCCTTAAACTCTTAAATTTTTGAACGATTTTTTTGAGACAAGTTTAGAATACTATGAAAGGTTCATTTACAAAAATTTAGAATTTTTTAACATGAAACGAATTAAATATGAATTTTTTAAACCGACAAAAGTTAAAGATAAAAGTAACAAAATCTAGCCGTAGAAATCAAATTTTGCGATAATTTTTTGCGGAGGAACTTTTAGTAATGTTCTTAACACGTCTGCAAAAAATTGTTCAAAAACTTAAGAGTTTAAGCATAAATTAAACAAATTTGAATTGAGTAGGGACTAATACTGAGTGCCGAAATGTTTTTTAGGGATTAAAAGAACTATTAAAATTAAGTAAGGACTAAACTTAAAAGGTCCCAATTTTATAGGGACCAAAAACATATTTAACCCTACTTTAAATGACAAGAATATTTTCAAAAGTAAATGTATATTATTATTTAGTAACTATCGATATTATTTACAAGCATTCTAGTGATCGTTTTTAATTTATTAACTATATTATATTTTTAGTACTTGTATTTAATTATTTATAACAACTTCAACAATTAAAACCAGAAAACTTTTGAATGAGATGACACAGTCTCTTCCAGTTTAAGGAGAGTCTCAGGTTTGAATCCGAGGTTGGGCATGCCAAATGCTAAAACTCTTAGGTAGAGCTTGCTGCCCATTTTTGGTCCACCATGCTCGAGGAATTAGTCTCTATAGTTGTGCACGGGGATACCTGGTTTTTACCAAAAAATGTAACATATTTGTAATATTTTTAGTAAAATATAACATGGAGCTTGTAACAGATTTAGGTTTCATTGGGTTTATTTGTAATTATTCTAATGGTCATATAGCTGCAATAACTAGTTTTAATTCGAAGCTACCTTAAGGTTGTGGACATCGTATCATGTAGATATGTGATATTTGATATGTGCTGGTTATATACTGTATAGCTGTATATTAATTTTTTTGCCGAAGATCCTTCATTATTTTCAGTCGGTGTGCCTGAACTTGACTGGTTTCATATGGCATATTTTCCAGGTTGACATGGATATGGACGATGATCTTGATGATGCTTTAGTTGCAGCGCAAGGAAGAGAAGCTGACCAAGCTGTTGACCGTCCTGTCAAGGATGATGAAGGTAATATGCTCTAACCCATCAGTGTTTGTATGGCTGCATCTATCCTGTTAATGTCATTTTTTTGGGTACATCTGATCACTGATAACCAACTGTAAGATAGTCGTGGATCTTATTTCCTTTATAATATTGGATGAGTTCAGGTTCACATAGGATTATACAACAATGAGATGATTGACCTGGTCAAAATTAGAAAAATAAGTACCCACTCTAATATTGAGGCCTATCTTGATATGTTATCTGGTTGGAAGAACATTAAAATTAGGGAATAATACATGGTTAGAAGCAATGTTGGTAGGGTCAGGAGTTATACCCGTGGGATCGCCCGATCCTGCAATCGAAACACACTTGTTTGTGTTGCGATGCACATAGGATCAGATGGCTGAAGATCACAGTGAAATCATAAAAATCATCGTCAAATGGGATCGAGAATTCAGCACAGGTGGCTTTTTTATGTTGGGTCGGGTTTTTCCACAGAAAACCCTTGTCCACTGGAGACTTGTCATCCAACGGATACACAGTATCTCCTCTGGATAATAATTTGGTTAAAATTTTTAGATTTGTTTTACTTCTTTGTCTTTCGTGTCTCTTCACTGTGGTTAGCCCTTTGGAATATAGGCTCCATAAAGGATGGGAAGAGATGGGATGCTGAAGAGGAACATCCAATGGAAGTCAGAGAACTTGGTAAAAGCAAATGGTCTGAAGATTTTGAAGATGACATCGACCAAACTGAAGGTATGAAGGGCAATACTAATGCTCTGTCTGGGTTAATTCATCAATATGGCAAGGAACGAAAATCTGTACATTGGGGTGATCAGGTATGGCATGTATTTGATGCTATTGTCTGAAAGCTTAGAGAGTGTAATATTTGAAGTCTGTTTCAACCTTAGTATTACCGGTAGCAAAAATTTGCATTCTCGTTTAAATTATTTTTGGGTTACATGGGAGGTGTAGGAAAGGAGTAAGGAAAAGGGTATGATGCAGGCATTGAACAATGACGTCAAGTATGCTATGGTGATGTTGTTCAGGGCCATGTGTGCTATCGGCTATATTGTTTCTGTTTTTTCAGATTCTTATACGTGTGTATTTATTATCTTTCGCCACTTCTTTTTCTTCCTAGTTTTGCGCGTTTTACTCCTTTTCTTGTTGAGGTAATGAGGACACTGAATATAGAAAAAGGCAAATGGACTAAAGTACTAAACCATTATATTTAATATTTTTTATTTTTATGTTTGGTGTGTATTGAAGCACAGCCACAACCGAAATACCGGCATAATCTGTTTTTGTTGCTTATATTATGGATTGAAATCATCTGTTCCTTCGTTGTCCCTTCAGTTAAATAATGACAAATCACAAAAAAGTTTCCCACACTTTTAAATAGCGCAACATTTTCTCTATTTAGTGTTTTTTCTAGGGTGTTATTTTAATTAAATGTACTAGAAAAAAAGGACATACAAAGGGGACATGTGATTTGATTCCTTTCATTATAGGCATTTTCTTAATGTCGGAACCCCTGCCCCTTTCTTTGCAACCATCCTTTCAGGTTGGCAAAACAGGATTTTCAATAGGCACTGCAAGGAAGGTAACCACTTTGTCTTTAGTGATTGGACCTGGTGCTGGATACAACCTGGTTAGTTGTTTTGACTTTCATCATTTCATATTGCTTAAATTTTAGGAACAACATTTATCTGATAAGATGTTAATCTTCCTTCTCTGACATTTAGTTTCAAGATTATATGCACTTGTTTTTCATTTTACTTTGCGAAAGTTAATCTGTTGTACTTGTATGTATTAAGCATTCTGTTCGCTCATTTTTTAAAGTGTGTTTATATACAGAAGTCGAATCCATTACCTAAAGAGGAAAGTCCAACCCGAAATAGTGTGGAACCAAAGAAGCGCAGCACATTTCAAGAACGAATTCAGGCTGAACGTGAATCATTCAAAGCTGTCTTTGATGGGAGACGTCCACGGATTGGACTTGATGTAGAGGAGGACTGAGTCGGAATTTTGGTTTACTCTGATTCATACAGATAGGTTCAATCTATACCTTTGTGTATCATGAACAGTTAATTAAAAGAAAGTTGTATTTTTTGGTTGGCTGGAATTGAAAAACATGCTGTCCCCAGCTGAGTTTTGTGAAATTTTGTAAAATTTGATTTGTTAAGGTCAAGTTGCTGTCTGTATGGAGACTAATGTGTCATTTATATTTTGTTGTATAATAGGAATATATTATAAATAAATTTGAGGCTGTAGTAATACACAATACTTAAGCCCGGTTACTTAATTTTTAATGTTAAATATTTTAGTAAATATTTTAGCATAATAGGCATAATTTGAAATTATAAAACCGGGTTGTAACATGATGAGTAATGAACAAAATGAATTGAAGAGAGAAGCAAAAACAACATAACATGTACTTTTTATTAAGTTTTTCCTTGTTAAAATTGTTTTGATTTTGTTAATTTTATTTACCAATTTGTTAAAATGATTAATTGGTAAATTAAAAAATTTAAATGTATGTTTAATTTTAAGCTTTTTATGTTAAAACAAAATTTGTGATTATTTTTGAATTATTTTTGAATAATGAGCAGATAAGATAATAATTAACGGACCACATCAATATTATTAGTATAATAATACTTTAAATAATAATTTTAACGGATGCATGAGTATAATAATTTTGATATATAATTGGATGTTTGTGGGTTTGTTCATAATTTTATCCTTTTTGGTTTTAGCACTTTGAGATTTGTATAATGTCTTTTTCTCGTTTTGGTTTTAGCACTTTGAGATTTGTATAATGTATTTTTCTCGTTTGATGTAATTTCTACAATTTAAATGAATGAATATTGCTTTTAATAAAAAAATAAAAACAAACACTATTAATAATTGTACCAAAAAATGGTATTAACAAATGATAAAAATATACATTAAAAGTTAAGACAATTAAATATATTAGAGTTTTAATGCAATGCATATTCCATAACAAAAACACTTATATATTGAGTGGTGGGATAATAGCAATATTATGTATTGTTCACATATCCTTTTTGCTATTAAAAAATGAAGAAAAACGGGTAGAAACCTCCAATGGCAGGTAATTAAATTGGTCCATGATGGACAAATACATGAACTCGACCAAGCTATACGGACTCTCACAATAGATGAACACTGTTATGTTGATTTTATAGATACAATTGTAATGATGACTTCCTATGCCATAGTAGAATATGCTTGTTCGCTTGCTTTATATATTATTTACATATATTTACATCTCAGTTACTCTACTCTTGCTTGTCCCTTGATCTTTCAAATATGATCAAAGGGAAATGGTGGGAAACAAAGAAAAAACAACAACATAATTACATAGCTAAGGTTTTAGGTCTGATCCTTGGTTTACTACTGCTACAATCTAGATCAGCCTCTGTTCCAATGTCTTGTGAGTTGTATCTGGTTCTTAACATGGCTTGTTTACTTCACATTTTAGACAACCTGAAAAACGAGTAAGCGCTGCCGCAAAACTCCCGGGCTTTGCCTTGATGTCTGACTTGGGAAAATTTGCAGCCTTACTTCCAGACTGAGTAAAGAAGGCTCCATTCATCATCAAGTCATTCTCTGATCTCCAACTCCATCCCTTCCATACACTTTCAGGTGCATAATCCCTCTTTGTCACCTAAATCATGAACAACAACGGTCATACTTTCCTCATTTTCAATTTGTAGAATTAGAAGCAAATAATTTTTTTTTTTTTATATTATACTCAACTCATTTTTACAAAACCATGTTGTAAGTTGAAATGTGTCGCTCTTTATAAACTCTTTAAACTTTATTTTTTTTTCCGACAAGACTTAATCTTTTTTCAATGTGATACTTATGTTTTTCTCAATATTACCATACTGAACATATTATTTTAACAATTTGTGAGACATTGTGAAACTAGTGTGATAAACTGAGAAGAGAGGTTTATTTTTTATCTTCATATACCTCTTTTGCATTTGGGTTAGGAGGAGCAATAAACCGGTTACCCTGGCTGAGTATGGTGGGATGTGTGCTACCACCAATGGCATACATAAGCCAATGAGTGTAGTCATTGTTAACAATATGAAAGAATCCCCATCTACACCTTGGCATCCTCTGTATCAATCCTTTCCCAAAATGGTTGAAAGCCACAGTTATTTGCGAGATTTGATCTCCTGAGAACCCATCACTTGCTCCAAATAACATAACCTGCACCACAAGAAAAATCATTTATATATATATATGCATGCATGTAAACAAAATAATAAGTAGATGAGATGTTAATTACATCATTATGACGCGTCATATGGCAGTTGGAAATGGTAATAGCCGTTGATCCCGCTACGGCATCAATCAATCCATCATCACAATTCCACATTGAAATATGATCTATCCAAACATGACTAGCTCCAAACATTGAAATTCCATCACCATCACTCACACTACGGTATCCATAGTGATCCACCGAGTCTCTGATGAGGCCACCACCGCCTTTTTTAATATCATGGATATGTAACCCATGGATGATTATGTTTTTCACATATTGCAACGTTATCTGAGCACCCTCACTAATATGAACGTTTGCACCACGTGCATCTATGGTCTTGTCACTGGTCAGTAGAAGCTCTGCCTTTAGTTTGATATTCATATTATGTTTAAAAATGATCCATAATGGCTCTTTTTGAATGGCTGCATGTCGCAATGTCCCTGGTTTTGGGTTGACAAAATCATTGTCAGATGGATCAGTGACAACATATATTTTGCCAGCTTTGCCTCCTGTTGTGCCGTGACCAAAACCAAGAACACAATCTGCTAGCTTCTTGCGATTCTTTTCCCAATTTGGATCACATCTCCAGCAACTATCGATGGGATTTGTGGCTGAGCATGGGCCTTTGTATTTGGCTAAACCCCTCCTCGTACTATTGGAACCACTAAGAGCCCTGCCCCATTCATGAAATTTAATTTTATAAGGTTATTCATATTACATCATATTAGTAAAGGTAAATGCAAAGGAAATTGTTGCATTATTCTCACAAGCTAATGTAAACTTGATCTTGAATTCAATCATGGGCATTATTTAAAAACAGTGCAATTTTTTTTTTTAAATTCAGTATTCGGTCTAAGGATCGACTAATCCAGGCGACCAATCCAAAAACATTGTAAGAGATAACAAATGAGATTGTATGTGGTCAAAGTATGATAATGCAGTTACTGTGATAAAAAAAATCTTATTGTTATTAGATCAAAGACTGGAAAACTTATATACATATTCTGTCTTCTCCAAATTTCATTTCAAATGCAATTTTGGATACAAACCGTTCAATTTAATCCAATAGCCATAATATGTTAACATTAATGCATGGTATTTTAACTATACATCTGATCCAAATATTAATAAAAAAGACATACTTGTGGACATGCATATTGAAATTAGAAGTTATTTCCTGAGGGTTTGGCTTATAAGCTTGCTGTGCAGCCTTTTTGGCATCATGAGATCGTCTCTGCCAGAATTGATCGAAATGAACTATGTTAGCCTTAAAGGTAGGGAAAATAGCTAGATAAAATACACACAAAAAGAGCAATCTAAGCTTGTTGGCTTCCATTCTATCAAATGTTTCGTTATCCTTATCAAGTTTTCTATGTGTCTTGTTTGCTTATGTTTCTTGTTTGTTTATGTTTCTTTTATATGTTTGAAATCCTCATTCCTGATTTTGTGCTAGGCCCTACGTACGCGGTATTATTAGATCCTCTTAGTGCTATATCTATCTATATGTGAATGGAAAAATACCAATAACCAACCAAAGTGCATGCAAAGATTCCGCTTCATATGATATATATTTGGACATGATTGTAAGCCTTTTATACACCATACATTTTTCTTAAAAATAAAATAAAGTCCTTTATATGGGGGTAAGAGATTATGCATGAGGAATCAGCCGTAATTCTAAATGAATGGAAAATGCAAAACGAGCGATGTGAGGGAATAGTGCAAAGCCTTTCCTTTGGATGGTTTGTATTTTTAGTCCATTGGCTTAATTTGGCAATCCAATTTGGATTTGTTAACTACAATGCACAATCAACAATTATTTGTATGAACTAATAATATGTGTCATAAATGCCATATAACAATGAGTAGCTTGAAATAATGTGTAAAAAGAATATTTACACCAACTTGGTATTGTTTCCACACTGCACTTTACCATTCATCATGTAACCGAGCAATTTGTTACACAGAACTATAATCTTACAAGCTATGATGCATAGGTACGGGTACGGTACCCGGTACGGGTACGGGTACCGGTACGTAATACGGCTAACTTTAAAAAATGAAGGTACGGGTACGTTGATATAAAACATCGAAAAAAGATTTTTCAAGTGAATTACTACCATTGTTGTTGTAAAAACATGCTTAGAAAAAAAATCAATTTTAATAAAAAATAGTATAATAATATTTGTATTTTAATCATGTGTTTAACCACAATTCTATTATCATGTTGCTTCAAGAGATTTACTTTTTTGGATCACCTCCTCGACTATTTTCATCAAAAGCAAGAGAGAGAATTGAAATACACTAAAAAAACAAAATAATTTTGGTTATTTTTCCGCCGCTCGTATGTTTTTGCTGCACCAACTATAGCAAATCAACAAAGTAAAAATGGGTACGGTTCGGTACGTACATTACGAGTACCGTACGCGTACCCGATACGGGTGCGTACCCGGTACCGGTACTTCTCCATGTTTGGAGTACCCATGCTTAAGAGCTTACAAGTGTGAAAACATATACATACACGTATCAATAAGATTTTGTTTCACGATTTTCTATTGCTTATAGATACGTGGAGCCATTTACTTCATTCAAATTATAACATTGAAAATCATGAAATAAAATCTTATGATGTTTCTCATTGCCACTCTCCATTTTGTATATGTTATATAGAACCACGCTATATTTTTATGTATCATTTATAATCGAAACATAGAACTACAATGTAGATCTATGGAACATATTAAATGGAGAGGGAAAACGTGAAATATAAGATTATGTTTCACAATTTTTAATGTTAAAATTGGAATGAAGACTTATTAGTCTAGACAATAGATAACTATTTACTACATCAATTGCTAAATATTAATATTTTTTTAAATAAAAAATTTATATTATTATTATTATTATTACCTTAAATTACATCTTTTATGCCAGGAGAGAGTTGGAAGTGAATACATATATACACAGATGACAATATAGTAATATTCTTAAGTAAATATAATACTATCAATTTTCTTAGTGAGAAGTGCCAAATATGAGCTTATGGATTAGAGAGGGACATTTTTTTATAATGGATTAGAGAGGGAAGTATTACTCTTTAAATAATAATAATATTTACTAGTTTTTTGTGCGGGGATTATTACTATTTTTTACAGTTAAGAATCAAATTTAGTATTTCAATTGGCGGGACAACCTCTTGTGTAAAAAAACAGGGTAAGATTGCGTACAATACACCAATTGGTGGGACCCCTTTCCAAACCCTACATATGCGGAAATTTTAGTACACCAGACTGCCTTTTAATCAAATTTAATATTCCAGAATTTACAACATTCACAGACATTACATACCAGCGACTTGCTCGTTAGATCTGATTAATCATTACTACTTGTTGAATTATTTTCGGTTCATTTGATGCATCAACATAATTACCATGACAAATTTCAAATTCTCAAACTATCTAGCATGGACTTCTAATTTGTCATTGAGAAATTACATGGCGAACATACTTTAAAGAATTTGGTTTTTGAAAATCTTTCTTGTATGCAATAAAGATAGAAATTCAGAGAAGCATATTATAAATTATTGAAAAATGCTAACTTGTGCCTTTAGGGCACAAGATAAAGATCTAAAAATAGAATTAAAAAATAAATGTTACATTAAAAAGGTAAGTTTTTAAGCTTTTAAGATTATGAATGCACAATTTTCAAGATTAAATTTCTACATTTAGTTTCTTATCTTGTGCCCTTAAAGTACAAGTTAGCAAAACCCTAAATTATTTACTAAAAAATTATCATATTTTACGATATCAATGAAGTATTATTATTTTTTGGTATTCCCTAAAATATTTTTTTATTAATATCTCTCTCTTCAATTCTTTTGATATGAGATTGTAAAGGATTATTTAGAACAATAATATTTTTTTTATAAATCTTAATATTGAATACTCCTGCAGTCCCAAATTACGAGCCACTTTGATATTTTTTTTTAAAACTATAAATTATTTTACAATAAAAATGAAATATTAATGTTTCTTTTTCTATTAGACCCTTTAAAACATTTTAAACAACTATCTAATATATATTTAAATTGAAATTATTAAAAGACAATGAGAAGTTTGTCAAAATAAAAAGTCAATGAGAAATCTGTGTTTCTAAGTGATTGTTTATTTTGGATATACAAATGTTAATAATTAATTGTCAAATTAATATTTTTCATTGGTGTTTCAATTTGAGTCTTCAAACTCCTTCATATTCATTCATTAACTCAAATCAAAATAAAAGAAGCCAATGAGAAACATTTGTTTTCTCGTGCAATGTTATGCCGTCAGTTTTGATACGTGTTGAAAATACTTAGTTGATCACAAGTATTTGGACACTTTATTTAGGCGCACCAGGGGGCGGATCCAGACATTTGGTATATGTGTGGCTAAAATTTCAAAGAAACAATAATGCAACCTATATTAAAAATAAGAAATAACATTGTTTGATGCAATACAATTACAATAAAAATCGTCTCCTATTCATTTGTTGAAAATGAGCTAAAATAACATCATTGCTAATAATGATGCAAATTAAAAACACTAGAAGTTGAAATCAATATAAATAATCTTTACAAAGCAGTTTGGAGAATTTTTTAGAGTGATCAAAACATAAAGATTACATGTTCATGATCATGATTAGAACATAATTTTCTCAATTAATTATACAGAACATGATCATAAACTTGTGTTTTACATAACACCATTATACATAACAACACCAATAAATTTACACACTCATCCTCAAGTTACTAAACCAAACAAATATTATGGACATTCATTCACATCTCAAAACAACAATGTCCAAATTTAGCTTATCATAATTCATAAACAATTCTAAAATCCTCAATTCCAATCAACAATGTTATATATATATATATATATATAATTGGAGAATTGGATGTGTGACTTTAGCCACACATGACCATAACCTACATTTGTCTCTGGGCGCATATGAAGTAGCAATAAACGTCGCAAGAAAGAGGGGGTTTGAATTGTGACCCTTTTTAATTTTTGCCCTGAAATTCTTAAACAAGATTTAAGTACTCAAGAAAAATTCTTGGTAGTAGTTAGTTCACAATAAAACATGCAATATGTTTGGACCAGAATGTTCTAGTGAATGTTTAAATGAATGATTAAGTTTTCTTTTAAGACTGATTAAAAGTTAATAAACTTATGAAAATAAAGCAAGGTTATTTTCAGGGACCAGAATATTATGGAGAGTGTTTATAAAATAATTTATGGAATAAAGTCAATGATTAGTTATGGACCAGAGAACTCTGGATATATTTTAACCAATTAAAATATGACCAAAACATTCAGGAGAATGTTCTGGGGAATGATTTAAAAAGGTTTGTGAAAGTGTATGTGTGTAATATATAGACACGAATAATAAAAGAGAGAGAGAGAGAGAGAGAGAGAGAGAGAGAGAGAAGGAAGATAACACAAGAGATTTATTCTGGTTCACCAAAACCGACTACTTCCAGTCCCCACACCTCGTGTGAGATTATCCACTATAGTATCCTGCTATCAGAAACTTATGAATAGCACTATAATGTCTTGATCACACCAGATCAATCCGTTACAAACTGTATTATCAACCTCGACATGCTTATACAATTCTTTGCTTTCACACAAGAAAGGTTGAAACAATTCTTTCTCAAACTATTTAAACCAAATAGACTTGAGAGCTCGATCACACTTTGTATGATGATGGGTTTTGTTTGGATCGTGGTTACTCAACACATGTTTGAGATTTTACAAGACAAACTCAAAAGATTATGATCCTAAAATATAGTGAGAGATTTGGAGCTTGCTTGTTTTTTTTAAGAGCTTGATTGAGAGAATGATTGTTTAGCTTTGAGAGATGGATGCTTTGTATTTCAAACTTTTGCGCTTAACCTTCAATGACTTCCTCTATTTATGGAACCTAAAGACCCTCGGAGGACAAGCCAAAAAAGAGTTGTTGGAACTCATTTCAAACTGAAAAATGCGCTCCACTTGATGCTTGGAGAGGAAGTATGAAAACTATTCAATGAGAATGTTCTCCAGAACGTTCTCTCTGTCCAGATTATTTTCAAGAATGATTTCTTTGTTCCAGCCTTGTTTGTGCAAAGAAATGACACGTTTTGCCAGTTGTTGTGAGATGTATCCTTGCTGTAATAACTTGCTGGTCACTTGTTAAGATGAGTAGATGTCACCTTGATGTCATATGATGATGTCATATGCTTTATTTTCAATGAACACTTTGTGATCAATCCTTGAATGATCTTTTCCATTTTATTTCTTAATGGGGCGAAAAAATGTATGAGACCTTTGCTGATTTTATTCCATAAAAAGTTTCAGGGCCCATGTGCAAATAAACTCTTGTTTTGATTTGCTTTTTAATGTCATTTTAAGGAATCTTGATCTTTATAATTTTGATCTTTCTTTTGGTGAGACAAAGAGAATAACAATTATTCTTGATCTATAATTCTGTCCATTCTTGTCATTTATTAAAAGATCATATTTGTCCTTTGCTTTGATGGAGATGCTTATTTATCTTTGTAAACTCAACGTTCTCATGAAACAATCTCACAAAATAAATTAGTAGATAACAAGATAATCAAAAGTAAATATGTTTGTTATATTTAAAACATCAATGATTATAATATGATTTTGCTTTCATTAGCCCACACATCCTTTATTCTTAAAAGTTATTAGGTCTAGCAACACCTAAACCTAATTTTTTCCATCTAATTGTAATGCATTAAATGCTAAAGATTGCAACCCTAAAAATCTTCCCTCCACTCTAATTTCAAATTTGAATTTTGTTGCACATTTATTGTTATTTATTTAGTCAACCATATAATGTTAACCTTTGGAAGTTACATAACCTTTATATTTTCCTATGTATACTAATGGCATTCAAACCGTTTTTGGAAGTTACATAACAAAATAATTAATTAGCATTGGAAATAGACATGCACATTAAGTATCATTATTAGTGATGAATGCCTATGAGGAACACGAAAGGAATGAGCTTAATGGACAATTGACTTATTTCAAGTAGTATTGATATACACACACTGAGAATTGTTTTGCCATAACAACAAAGATATCGCCATTCACATAAGATGTAGCCATGATGGACATCCAATCTGCCATAAATGTCACAAAATTCTCCATTCACTGCCAAATAAGTTTTTTTTTTCCTCAAACGATGCTATCTTTATCTGCATTTTCGTTTTCATGAGTTGAGGTTTTGCTATCTGTATTTGATGTCTTTCTTATGATTTTGGCTTTTACAGACGTGGCTTTATGGGAATATGAACCAACATATCCAGCTTATGTTCATCTCTTGAGGCTTAAATGGCGTACCTATTCTTAAAGCTTATTAGATCTAGCAACACCTAAACCTAAAAATCATTTATTCTTAAAAGTTATTAGGTCTAGCAACACCTAAACCTAATTTTTTCCCCTCTAATTGTAATGCATTAAATGCTAAAGATTGCAACCCTAAAAATCTTCCCTCCACTCTAATTTCAAATTTGAATTTTGTTGCACATTTATTGTTATTTATTTAGTCAACCATGTAATGTTAATCTTTGGAAGTTACATAACCTTTGTATTTTTCTATGTGTACTAATGACATTCAAACCGTTTTTGGAAGTTGCATAACAAAATAATTAATTAGCATTGGACATAGACATGCACATGAAGTATCATTGTTAGTGATGAATGCCTATGAGGAACACGAAAGGAATGAGCTTAATAGACAATTGACTTATTTCAAGTACTATATATATACACACACTGAGAATTGTTTTGCCATAACAACAAAGATATCTCCCTTGACATAAGAGGTAGCCATGATGGACAACTAATCTGCCATAAATGTCACAAAATTCTCCATTCACTGTCAAAGAGGTTTTTTTCCTCAAACGATGCTATCTTTATCTGCATTTTTCGTTTTCATGAGTTGATGTTTTGTTATCTGTATATGATGTCTTTATTATGATTTTGGCTTTTACAGATGTGACTTTATGAGAATATGAACCAACAGATCCAGCTTATATTCATCTCTTGAGGCTTCAATGGCATACCTATCACGTAGAGTACCATCCAAAAGAGATATGTTTGATAACATGACCTGATTTTGTAAAGCCAATATATGTCATATTTGTTGTCCTTTGTTCAAATTGATGTTATGTGGCATTTGTAAAAGAAAAAAATGTTATAAATCAACCATTCATATTAAGATTGTAAGCCAGACACATTTTGATATGTATTATTAACTTTGTATTCTATATAATTAGTTTTTATTCAGTTTTTTAAGCTGCAATTTGACCACATTTTTTAGTTCAAACTTTAATAATTGTGATGCAATTTGTCCACATTTACTATTTTCATGATTTATATCGCTATAAATTGGGTTTACTCTAAATTAAATAATAGTTCTACTTATTTTTCTTTACCCAAGAAGTGTACGGGAGGCAACAAGCAATTTGTTAATGGGAGAGGATTTAAAAATGTCATCTTTTAAGTTGATTACATTGATGAAAATTACCCAAAAAATGCTTTTTATGAATTTTGAGCAATTACTGTAGGCAACCGTTTTTGCAATTGTAAAAACTGTTATGTTGAGTTTGTTATGAAGAAACAAATATGATGGCTCATCTCCTTGCTAAGCTGATCATATCAACAACTATTCCTCAAGACTTTTCTTATTTTCCAACATGTATCAAATATTTTATTTTAGATGAAATGAAGTAGTTTTGTTGCTGTCAAAATTAGAAGAGAAGACAATAAGAAATTTGAGGTACATGCAAATAGCTTGTCAATGTGACAAATTGATACAACATAATTGAAGTGTCCACACATATAAGTTACATTTCAAATTTAATATATCATTATAAATTAAATACTCAACCATTTTTGTAGTGCACTAAGTAGAGCATGTTATATTGATCCCCCAAACTAAAACTAACAATGACTAACTTTTGAAAATGAATATATAAAATAAGTAAAAATACTTTGCATGGTGAGCTTAAGTTAAGATAAAATAATCCAAGCAGAAATATTAAATCATTATATATTGGTTCCACAAACTCCGCCGAAAGACGAGGACCTGGAAATAAGCAAAGCAAGGAATAGTATGCTTTTGTACATGTTATAATATACTACAAAACTATATAGTTACCGCAATCCAAATTAAATGCAGCTCAAGTTTAGAATATTTAAGAATGTTCATGCAAGTAAAGCAACCCAACCATATAGCTTAATTGATCATGAGGAAAACATGGAAAACACATCACGCAATTATACGATCAAATTATATATAGCAGCTTCCATTGGTTGCATGCAAATTGTCACATTTCTTCAATACCAATTTCTTACAATCTTATCAGTTTCATATTAGTTGTTAATTTGTTCGTCATTAATGGCCAACGTTAGAGGTACTCCAAGGTATGGAGTAATAAGACCTGTGGCACGTACTCCAGTTGTTGAAGAGATTGTGCCTGATTCTGTATGGACAGAGGACTCTGCTGGCCATTATCTTCTAGTGGATCTTCCTGGTATTGCATTAATATCACTAACTTTTGAACGTAAAAGTAATTATAATATTCATATGAATTTAGAAGAATGAACCCTTTAAACCAATGATACATTACTTACTAGACTTATGTAATTACTTGTTTCATGTGAGAATAATCTAAGAAAAAATCCATGAACTATTTACAAGGAATTTTTGTACAATTATCAGTCAGGATTGATGCCATGAAAACGCAAATAACTCATGAATTTTTTTTTTCCTCTTTCAAATTGTTTCTATACAGAATTTGTGAAGGAAGATGTGAAGCTTCAGGTTGATAGCAGTGGCCGTATTGTTGTCAAGGGAGAAAGGCAAGTAAGTGAGCAGAAACGTGTTCGTTTTCACCTGAGTTTTCCAGAACCAGATGATTCTGAGGTTGATAAGATAGCCGGAAAATTCGATGGGGGAATCCTTTACGTGACTCTCCCAAAGCGAATTGTAAAAGAGAAGAACAAAGAAAGCGACACTGAGAAAGCTGGAATCCACGATGTTGAAAGAGCAGAAGAAAATGATAGCCATATAACCAATGCAGATGATGAGAGTAGAGATCATAATCAACATGTTGGTCGTGTACACGAAGATGATCATAATCAACATGTTGGTCATGTAGAACATGAAGATGATCATAATCAACATGTTGGTCATGAAGAACATGGACATAAACGAAATGAAAATGCGCACATGGGGGATTTTTCTGAACAAGTAATGAGGAAGTGGGATCAAGAAACCATGTTAAGAAGTGCATTGGATGTTTTGATGAAAAACAAAGGAATTGTTGCAACAGCTGTTATAGCCTTCTCCTTGGGGATGTATGTATCTAGCAAATTTCAATTTTCAGAAGCACCATAAGAAGTCCTTTGACCTGCATCCATTAATGTATATTCACCACTTCAAGTCAAAAGTTCCTTTCAAATGTATCTATAGAACATCAACAAAGTTCATGGATATATTCAAACTTTACATATATATCTTATGTATCTTGTTTGTTTCCAATCTTAACATCTACATCCATAATATGATATAATTTTATGTCATACAACATTTTTCATGTCAGAAGAATTGAGTGATTGTGGAGGAAACTTTAAGAGGGCTAATTTGTATATTTTAGGGTCTGCACAATCTTGATCAAGTCAAATGACTACAATATTAGAGACAGAATGGTTCATAATCTTGATCAAGTCAAATGACTACAATATTAGAGACAGAATTCTTGCTTCACAATTAATTTGCATATACACTTTCACAGTCCTTGTCAAAATGCATAATATATATAACTTTATCATCAGTTTATGGCAATCTGATCAAAGTCAGCACACTATTTTAAACCAAATATAAATATTTCTTCACCTCTGCATCCTCAGCTCCTAACTAAGTAAAAATGAGTATCAAAAGAAAGAGGTTAAGTATGCATATTACAGGAGCATCTGATGAAGGCAGTCTTAGAAAAGATACAATCACAATAAGGATCAGTTATCTTCCTCAAAAAAAGAAGAAAATAAACCTCCAAGTCTCCTCTATTGCTTCTATCCAATAATCTTATGTTGGCTTCTATCCTTTGATGAAAAAATCTCAAAACACAAAACAACAAACCAAATTGTATCACCTCTTCTTTTTCAAAACCTCCTTTGCATATGATTCTTCAAACAATATTCTCCACTGACCTAATCCAATACCTTGATCCCAATTATGCTGAATCAGATAAGCACTATGTCAAAATTTACTTTTAATCTTGAAGGATCAGATTCCACAAGTAGTCCACCAATTTAAAAGGAGCAGAATCGCACAGGATGCTGATGCGGGAAAGAGAAGCTTCTTACTGAGCTTATATTGTTTGTCTGCTTCTTCTAGTTACCTAAACTATTCTTCTTCATATTCATGCTTTTCTTCATGATAAATTAGTTAATAGTTAAGGACTAACCTACCCTAAAAAAAATCTTGAAGAGAGCGGCATACAACAACGATTAAACCTTGATTGAAAGCTTTGCGATCTAAATCTTAGACAGGGAAATGAATAACTTCCAAAAACTTTTTCAAATGTACATAAAAATAAATAATTACACAATATAATACATCATGTAGCATTCCTAAATACTGAAAAATACAGAGCTTGTAGAACACAATTGGGATATAATGGAATAGTGCCTTAAGGAGCTTCTTGAACACTGATATATAAATCAATAGACAAGATATAGTTTGCTTGAAACAGGAAAGGAAAGGTGCTTGGAGTTCTGGATGTTGACAAGTGATGCATGGTGAAGAATAAGGGAACCAAGCGGATAGGGAAGGAAGGATAAAGGTGATGCTTTGTCCTAGAACTTTATTCAAAATGTAGATGCTTTTTTGACAAAAAAAAGGATGGGGCCATAGTTGGGACGCGGAATCATGTGCCTTCCTGCTGAGGATTTTAGCTTTCATTGAAAATCTAAGCCTATTTCTATCAAGGGTTACATCTTCCATGCCTCTGTTCAAACAATGTCATGAAGAGTAATGGACATGTACATACATTACTACAAGTCTTAGATATGGCTATTGGTACACAAACTTTTTAACATCAGGTTCTCGTGTATACTTCATTTTACAAATAATATTTTCATAGTTGAATTGAATATATCACATATAAAACTAAAACTTCTGATTTCTTAAATTAATTAAATAAATCAACCGTACAAAAGAGATCTAGAGTGTGACAACAAACCGTGTTAAAAATAAAGTTAATATGCCACTCTACCCAACTTGTTGAAGGGTAAGACAAACAAGCGTGTGACACAAAATATTACTAAATCCAAAATTCAATTTTTATAACCCAAAAGCAAACTCTTCTTAAACTAAATCTTATTATGATGGTTTTTGCAAAACAAAAAGTCGTACCAACATTTGTTCTAAAGACATATGTTAAAGATTTCACAAATAATAAGTATTTATTAAAAAAAAGTTAATTTTCAATTTTTTAAAATATAAATTAGTATTATTTTCAATACATAATTTATATTTGAGTAAATAGTCACTTTGGTCCCTGACTCTGCACTTCGCTGTCACATAGGTCCCTGACTCAGGATTAATTATAAAAACATCTCTGACTCTGTACTTCCGTTATCACTTTAGTCCCTGGCGTTAAATAATTCTGTTAAGTGATGATGTGGCAAAGATTTACAATGACTTGGCATATGATGTGTTAGGGACTAAAGTGAAAGAAACCCAATAGTCACTTTATTAGTAACCATTGGGTATTTCTTTTCTCCCTCCAAACACAAAAACAGTCTCAAAACAACTTTCCCTGTTCCAGTGAACTCATCCACCACCGCACCTCCGCACCTTCGTCGCGCCTACGCCGTCGCGTCTATGCCGTCGCGTCTAAACACAGCAAGGTAAGTGACCAACAAATTCTATTTTTTACTTGTTTTGATCATGCAAAATCACAACTTTTCATGTTTCTTATGTTTAATGGTAAGGGTTATAAGGGTTCATGATTCTATTTGTTCTTTTGTTTATTTTAGACTATAAGGGTTATAAGGGTTAATGATTTTGAGAGATGCTATATCTCCCGAGAGAATTTTGTCCCGAATTCGTGAAATGCTAACGTGTTAGAATTGTAAAACTTTGGTCAAATATTCAACTTCTATTTCCGGAAATCATGGGAGGGTGTGGAGGTAAAGTTGGAATTATTTACAAGGTTCGCTGTGTCTCCCGAAAGTGCAATTCGTTGTAACTAGCGTTTTCCAATGATTTTTTACATCTTTTGTTTATTTGGACGCTAAAGTGCTTTAAAGACACAAGTTTATTTATTACAATTTGATTAAGATGTAAAAAATGGTGAGCAAGAGAGGTGTTGAATTACCATGTCCTTCTCAAACATTTTAGAAGAACAGTCAATTTCTGCAAGGCGGGGAGGTGGAGTAAACTGTAAACCACTTCCTCTTGCTTTCATGAATATACCTTTTCAATCTTGTTTGGTATGTTAGGTTATCAACAATCATTTTGTTCTATCTCCAAATTAACATAAATATAAAGGTTCAAGAATAGTGTAAATGGTTGAAAGGTAAATTGATAAAAGGTTCAAGAATGGTGTAAAGGCAAATTTTAATTTGTTAAAGTAATTTTAATTTGTAAGCATGCAAAGGCAAATATGAAACAGTACAAGAACTGCAATTGAATTTTTAGAATCCGAAACATGCAAAATCACAATGCTCTTGAATGATGACATACCTTGTTCTATCTGTTTTCTTTTTTGTTAACATATGTATTTGTTCTTTTGTGTTTAGAATGGAATCAACTCTGATTTTGCATCATGGTGGTTATTTTCAAAGATATGGTAATGGTAACATGGAGTATGTAAACGGTCAATTATGTGTTTGGGATGAGTATGACACTGACTACCTTAGCAAGCATGAACTGGAAGGGATGGCAAAGCTATGTGGAAACTATGCGGGTATTGAAAAAATTTGGTGGTTGGTTCCTGATTGTGGAGGTTACCTTCAAGTTGTTGAAGATGCCGATATTTTGGATTTGCGTAACACTGCCCGTCGTTGTGGTAATGAAGTTCATATATATTATGAGCATCCAATATTTGAACCAGATATTGTTGAACCAGAAGAGGTTGTTCATGAATCTGAAGTTGTGACTATTGATGATTGAAATTGTGGCTGATGCTATTAATGAAAGTGTGGTTGATGTTGTTAATGAGAATGTGGTTAAGGCCGAAATTGATGTTAATGAAGGTAGAAGTGTTAATGAGGGGGAAGTTGATGCCAATGAAGGTGAAACAATTAATGAAGATCAAGCTGATGATCATGCACAAGAATGCGAAACTGATGAGGACTCTGATTACATACCTTCATATTTTAGTGGAGATGATGATACTTTCATGGAAGTTGATATGGATGATAAAATTGATTTGGAACCTGAACCATCTAGAAGAAGGAACAAGAGGCCCACAGAAAGACAAGGCACGGGTATTAATGTTGAAGATAATGTCGCTGAGAATGATTTTCCTAACGACAATGACAGTTACCATTCTGAAGAACTAAGGAGCCCTATTAGTACCGATGATGAAGGTGATGGAAATGGAGGACAAGTTTTACCCCAGTTTAATTCAAATGCAAAGTTTGGTCAGGTCCACTTGGAGCTAGGAATGGAATTTGAAACTTTGGCTATTTTCAAAGAAGCTGTGAGGAACTACACCGTATACCATGAAAGAGATATAAAGTGGTTGAAAAATGACAAACAAAGGTGCAGAGCTATATGCAAGGATGAAGAATGTAAATGGGAGATATATTGTGCTTGGAGTAAAGTAACTAGAAGTTTTCAAATCAAGACTTTCAAGCAACCTGAACACATATGTTGTCGTGGAAACCGGTGCCTGCACCAAAAAGAAGACAACCTGGAAGGCCAAAGAAACAAAGAAGGAAAGATGCATCTGAGGGTCCTTCCAGTTCAGGTAATGTTCGGAGATCATATCCAGTGCTAAAATGTTCAAGGTGTGGTTAGGTTTGGCTGCACTAATCAAGGTGTGATGCCTATGCCACCCAATTGGGCTCCACCACCACCACCTCCCAATAATGCGGGTCAAGGAGAACAAGTTGCTTTAGATTTGTCACAATCTGCCCCACAAACACAAGAGCAATTATTTGATGTGAATGTGCAAGGACCACAACCAATAGGAATTGGACAGGGAACTTTTGATCCAGCACCGGTTGGAGTTAGACCACCACCTATTAGGGGTCAAAATCCAAATGCACGTCTGAATGAGCAACAAATGCTTACATCTTTCATGCCAACTCCAAGATTTACTACAAGGGGTCCAAGGCCAACTATGTGATGTTCATTAGTTTATTTATGTACTGAAGTTGCTAAATTATAAGCACAACTGTGGTTCAATATTTTGTTTAATATTTTGTTGAATCATTATGTAATGACATATTGAATTATATGCCCAAATGTGGTGCAATCTTTTGATTACTCTATGGTTGACGTAATGACTTAATAGTTATGTTATGGAAACATTTTGGTATTCAATTATGGAATCATTTTGGTAAGTGTTATACTAGTTTACAAGCTTTTAACAAAAAATCAAATATTGCAATGCCTCATTCTTGCTTCTTGCACTAATGTCTTATTGTTGTCAGTAGGTAGCATTCTGTTAAACAAACAACTTGTCAGGGGCCTAACTGATAGTAAGTATGCACAGTCAGGGACCTAACTGATAGTAAGTATGCACAGTCAGGGACCTATAGCAAGTTGGTGTTTAATGGAAAATTTGATTTTGAACAAAAGAGAGAATTAGATGACATTTAGGGATTTGAGATTCAATTTGGGATATTGATTTTCGGTTCAGGGACTAAAGTGACAATTTTTTACTTTCACTTTAGTCCTTGTGACACCTCACACTCCTTGTCAGCATAAAATCTTTGCCACATCATCACTTAACAGAATTATTTAACGTCAGGGACTAAAGTGATAACGGAAGTGCAGAGTCAGAGACTTTTTTATAATTAATCCTCAGTCAGGGACCTTTGTGACAGCGAGGTGCAGAGTCAGGGACCAAAGTGACTATTTACTCTTTATATTTTTATGCACTATGACTCTTAGGCATGTGTTGGCGTTTCTAAAAAAAAACTGCCACCCATAATTAAATGCACTTTTTTTAGAGAGAAGTTAAATGCACATGTGCATTCAGGAATTGATGTCCTATAAACCTACATATAGAAAATTAAGAATTAGAATCAGATCTTTTTGTCTGTGACTCAGAGATTAGCGAATAGAAAAAGTGTGATGCTTGCACTCAACTCAACTCAACAGCCATTGAAATAAACAAAAACATTCAGAAATTAATCTTAATATTCCTCATACTAAAATAAACTAAGGAGAATAAAAAAAAATATACTGAGGTGGATAACGAACCCGTAGTGGGGAGGGAATTGAAAAAAGTTCCTTGGCGAGAGAGCATGGAATCTACACAAACCTTCCTTCCTTTCCTAAATATACGGAAATTACAAAAATATTACTATTAATATAATAAAAAAAAAAAAACGCAACCCACAACACAAAACGAAAAACGAGTCTTTGTTTTTCACTTCTCTCAATGAAAATATGAACATGGCAACGACGCCGTTTCAACAAGGACCACCGCAAACGGTGAGAAGATTGGCGGTGGAAGTTGTTGACGCACGCAACCTTCTTCCCAAAGATGGTCAAGGAAGTTCCAGCCCTTACGTCGTGGCGGACTTCGACGGTCAGAGAAAACGAACCACCACCCGGTTCAAGGAACTCAACCCGGTTTGGAACGAGTTGCTTGAGTTCATCGTTTCTGACCCGGAGAATATGGAGTTTGAAGAGCTTGAAGTTGAGGTTTATAATGATAAGAAATTTGGGAATGGTAGTGGACGCAAGAATCATTTTCTTGGTAGGGTTAAGCTTTATGGAACGCAGTTTTCTTGTAGAGGTGAAGAAGCTTTGGTTTATTATACTTTAGAGAAGAAAAGTGTTTTCAGTTGGATTAGAGGTGAAATTGGTTTGAAGATTTATTACTACGATGAGTTGTTACAGCAAGATGAACAACAACAACAGCAGCAGCAGCAGCAGGAACAACAGCCGCCGCCGGAGGAAGAGCGGCACGGTGGCGCAGAGCAAGAGAGGAACAATCACAGACATCCGATGATGGTTGAAGAGGGAAGAGTTTTTCAGGTTGAACATATGGAGCATTGTGTTCCACTTCCTGACGGTCCTCCTTCACCGCGTGTGGTGGTTATGGAAGAATCACCTTCTCCGGTGGTTCGTGTTCAACAAGATCCACCGTTGCAGGAGATGTACGGTCCTCCGGAACCGGAAATGCAGTATCATCATCCTGAAGTGAGGAAAATGCAAACAATGAGGAATGATAGAGTGAAGATTATGAAAAGACCTAATGGTAACTGTAACGGTGATTACGCTCCAAAGGATATCTCCGGGAAGAAACCAAACGGTGAATCTGAGAGGATTCATCCCTATGATCTAGTTGAGCCAATGCAGTATCTGTTTGTTAGAATCGTAAAGGTTCGCGGGCTTAATCCTCCAACTGAAAGCCCATTCGTGAAGGTTCGAACGTCGAGTCACTACGTGAGATCAAAGCCCGCGAGTTTTAGGCCCAACGAGCCCAATGATTCGCCGGAGTGGAACCAGGTTTTTGCATTAGGCTACAGCAAAACCGATGCAACTGGTGCTACGTTGGAAATTTCCGTTTGGGATTCACCTACAGAGCAATTTCTCGGTGGTGTTTGCTTTGATCTTTCTGATGTACCTATTCGTGATTCTCCAGATAGTCCTCTTGCTCCACAATGGTACCGTCTCGAAGGTGGCGCAGCAGAACAAAACGCCGGTAGAGTCTCCGGCGACATACAGCTTTCCGTTTGGATCGGAACTCAATCCGACGACGCTTTTCCAGAAGCATGGAGTTCAGATGCACCGTACGTGGCGCATACTCGCTCCAAGGTTTATCAATCACCGAAACTTTGGTACCTGAGAGTAACAGTAATGGAAGCACAAGACCTGAATCTGACACCGAATCTACCACCGTTAACGGCACCGGAGATTAGAGTGAAGGTTCAATTAGGGTTTCAATCACAGAGAACAAGAAGAGGATCAATGAACCACCACAGCATGTCGTTTCACTGGCACGAAGATCTTCTCTTCGTCGCCGGTGAGCCACTAGAAGATTCCATGGTCCTTCTCGTAGAAGATCGCACCACCAAGGAAGCGGCGTTACTCGGCCACGTGGTGATTCCTCTGACGTCAATCGAACAGCGAATAGACGATCGCCACGTGCCAGCCAAATGGTTCCCGTTAGAAGGTGGGTCCTACTGTGGGAGAGTCCACCTACGCCTCTGTTTAGAAGGTGGTTATCACGTGCTTGATGAAGCGGCTCACGTGTGTAGTGATTTTCGTCCCACCGCGAAATCTCTATGGAAACCTCCGGTTGGAATTCTTGAACTTGGAATCTTAGGCGCTCGTGGTCTTCTTCCTATGAAATCCAAGGGTCCAGGAAAAGGGTCCACTGATGCTTACTGTGTGGCCAAGTATGGCAAGAAATGGGTCAGAACCCGAACCGTAACGGATAGCTTCGACCCACGGTGGAACGAACAGTACACGTGGCAGGTATATGATCCTTGCACCGTCTTAACCGTTGGTGTATTTGACAACTGGCGTATGTTTGCTGATGTGGCAGAAGATAAACCAGATTGCCGTATAGGAAAAATTCGCATACGGGTTTCTACACTAGAGAGCAACAAAATCTACACAAGTTCATATCCATTACTGGTTCTGACTCGAACCGGTTTAAAGAAAATGGGTGAAATCGAGTTAGCGGTTCGGTTTGCATGCCCTGGGTTTTTTCCTGACACGTGTGCAGTTTATCAACAACCATTACTTCCGAAAATGCACTACATTCGCCCACTTGGCGTGGCCCAACAGGAGGCTCTACGTGGAGCAGCCACTAAGATGGTAGCTCAGTGGCTGGCTCGTTCAGAGCCTCCAATGGGGCACGAGGTTGTTCGTTACATGTTGGATGCTGATTCACATGCTTGGAGTATGAGGAAAAGTAAGGCCAATTGGTTTAGAATTGTGGCAGTTTTAGCTTGGGCTGTTGGATTAGCTAAGTGGTTAGATGATATAAGAAGATGGAAAAATCCAGTTACAACGGTTTTGCTTCATATACTTTACTTAGTCCTTGTTTGGTATCCTGATTTTATTGTTCCAACCGGGTTTTTATATGTAGTTTTGATTGGAATATGGTATTACCGGTTTAGACCCAAGATACCTGCTGGTATGGATACAAGATTATCACAAGCTGAAGCTGTTGATCCAGATGAATTAGATGAAGAATTTGACACAATGCCTAGCTCCAAACCACCTGAATTGGTTCGGGTTCGTTATGACAGGTTAAGAATGTTGGCTGCAAGGGTGCAAACTGTATTGGGTGATTTTGCTACACAGGGTGAGAGGGTTCAAGCATTGGTTAGTTGGAGAGACCCAAGAGCTACAAAATTGTTCATTGGAGTGTGTTTTGTTATTGCTGTTATACTCTATTCAGTGCCTCCTAAAATGGTTGCTGTGGCTTTAGGATTCTACTATCTTCGTCATCCAATGTTTAGGAACCCAATGCCTCCGGCTAGTTTGAACTTTTTCAGACGACTTCCTAGTTTGTCTGATAGGTTGATGTAGATTTAGATTATTCATAATCAAAGATTATTTATTTTATTGTTACAGCTTTTATTTAAGTGATGACAATTTTTTTAGAAATTTAATTTGTTTTACCATAGGGTGGTGAGGAAAGGACAAGCACTAGTAGTGTAGCTCTTTTCAGTGTTTGAAAAAGCTGTCCTTAATTAAAATTTATTGTTGTGGGAAAGTGGCTAGTTGTCATGATTTATTTTTCAAATTGACTGACTGTGTGGCCACTGTAGGAAACTCGAAATAAGAGAAAGGTGAACATGTATGTGAACAACCTTTGATATCTTTCTGACATTTTAAAATTTAAAAATACGTTTGCATCAATTGCTGCATTATTGTTTGTTTCTGTATGATGTTGGTATACATTAGCTCTTGACTTTCCTGATTTTTGGATTTATGTAAATGGTAACTTCACCGTTAGACTTTTTGATAAGTGTACTAACTATGACGGAATGGGCCAAAGAGATGACTTTATAGGATACAAACGAAATTTTGAATGCTAATTTTAATCCTTAGGATATGGATGCAAGTAAGATGTGTGGTTCTTAATAATACTATTGCTTAAATCTGTCATTGCAATTTGCAAATGAGGAAGGAGCAGAGAGCATTGCATGCAAAATATTTTGAATGGCTTAGGTGTATATAATCTGAACACTTTTCTTTTTGTGAACATATGACACATGACGGAAATTAAAAATGGGAATGACCAGATGACAACTGCACTCCACAAAAAAAATCGACACAATCTTTTGAAAATAATCAAAATATTGACTCCAACCAATGCAGGGTGTGACTAATTTATACTTTTGGATGCCAAAATTTCAACAAAGTCTAACTCTTACCATGCAATTGGTCTGTCATTAACTTTTCACACAAAATTTTGCAACACAAGCAAATTCTAACCAGCACCACCTTGGGGGAGGATTGAATTATTAGATTCATCAATATCTGGACTAGTATTTTACTTACGAATAAACGTGACATTTTCCTCGGCCTCTCCCTAAAATGTAACATTTTCATTTTTGACATGAGTAGCAAAAATATATATTGTATGCTTGATTAATAATGTCACCACTGTTTACTTATTGGATTTGGATCCTCTCATTTTCTCCCTCATGTTAGGAGATAAGAACATATTCAATTGTTTACTCAATTTTGATTGTGTATAAGGTTCATCAATATTGATGTTTCTGTCTCCTAACACAAATGATAAAACAAAAGATAAAAATGAGGTGATCTAAATGCATACACAAATGATAAAACAAAAGAGAAAAATGAGATGGATCCAAATGCATACTCTTTTACTATTTTGGTCATCTCAACCACACAGAAGGACATGTTATTTAAACACATCGAATTTTAATTCGTTTTTCTTTTATCAAATATGTTACAACACTTCTTTTATAGACAAGAAGTCACACTAAAAGACGAAAACACAACTATACAACTATTGATGCTCATGTCATTATTTCAAATATTATTGGCATTAGAGATGTCAAAAATGGGCTGGGCTATGGGCCGGCCCGTTAGCCCACATTTTGGGGTCAGGCGGACCTTAAAAAACTAGCCCAAAATGCACTCGGGTTTTTTGGCCCTAGCCCATTTGGCCCATATAAAAATAGGGTCGGGCTGGGCTGATCCATTGGACTTCGGGCCGGCCCATTATCTATATTTCCATTTGATTATTGTTTAAAAACACTATATTTTTTGATAAAATTATCAACTAATTTAAAATTTATTAATAAAAATGAATGAATTTAGCTTAAAGTTTTAAAATTCTAAAGTTTATAAATTATTAATTTGATTCAATTGAAGGAATAATCTAGAATTTAATTAATATTTAATGTTAATGTAAAAATTATTTACAATTCTATATCCATCCAATCATGCTTTAGTAAAAAGATAATTGTGAGTAACTAATATATAAAAAAGAGTGAATAAGTTAAAAAAAGAAAACTAAAACCGGTCGGGCCCGGGCTGGCCCATGGCCCACGCAGGCCGGGCCGGACTCTAGAATATGTGGCCCAATTATAAATTGGCTGGGCCGGATTGACCCATTTATACACTCGGGCCTCTCGGACCGGTCCGGGCTGGCCCGTGCCAGCCTATTTGACATCTCTAATTGGCATGCTATACAATTATCCACGGCATACTTTCATAATACACTAAAAGACGAAACATAACTATTCTAGTTGTTGTTTTTAAGCATCAATCGTTATGATTAAACCAAACATTTTTATTAACATGAACAATGTGCATTTTTTTATGATGTATAAAAATTAAATTATTTTCCATTTTCTCGAATATCTTTGTGATAGTCAAAGATATATTTGGTTAAGAATCAAATGTACCATGAGAGAACTAAGCACATCGATGTTTGTGAGGGAAGTGAGTGCAAAAGGAAGGCAATTCTAGAAAATGTTAGAACAGATGACAACTCTGCTGATGTATTAACTATATCATTACCCAAGCTTGAGTTCAAACATTGTTTGAAGATTTTACATGTTGTGTAGTATAAAGTCATGCCAAGCTGGAAAATTGTTTATTATAGCTTGGGTTTTTAAGGGGTTTATATGGGTAGTTAGTTAACAAAAATGTGGTACTTTACTGCAGTGATGTTTCTGAGTTTAGTTTTCATGCGATTGTTTAAAAAAATGACAAGATAAACATGATTAAATGCTTTAAGAATGTACAAACCTCTAATAATTGGAATCAGCTTAAGCCTAAAGCAATAATTATTTCATAACAAATATGACAACATGTTTATTTAATGTACTAACGTTAATTTACAAGGAGCGTTAGTCTAGGGTAGAATACAAGCAGTATCAGACACAGACAGTGTTTGTCTAATGCTAGCTTAAATTTCACTCTTTGTTTATTTCACTAGTCACCAGCTTGAGATGTCATTTTTTGTCTACCAAACAATAGCTACAGTTGATATGTGGAAATTTCATTTTATGCATGGTACCACCAAATCAATTGAACCATTTTGTACAATAGGAAACTTCCCTTTGCCCTCCCTTTCCCTCCCAATAAATTATCATGTCAACAAATCACAAAAAGGTGAAACTCAAATAACAATTTTTATTTCTTATCATTCATTTTAGCAAAATGAGCAAGAGTCCTGGTGTATACTCTAATCTTGGCGATAAGGCCAAAGGTTTTATCAATTCCTCATTTTTTCTGTTTTCCATTTTAATCTTTAGAAGAGTGTATTATCTATAAGCTTCCTTACTAGTATTATACTGAAATATATTTCTTTATTTTTTATTAGATGTTCTTTACAAGGACTATGCTCAACAATCACCTATTCACTTTCACTACCAATTCATGGATTGGAATGCAGGCTTCTCTTGTAAAGGTATTGTGAACATTAACTTAGCTTATGTTTGGAACTGCAGTGATCGGTGAAAACTGTTTTAGACTGCAAAAATGAGATGGCTACCGCGGATCCAAATAGAGGCTTAATCCTTTACTTTTATTTTTCTACATATGGTTGAAACTATGATTTCTTTTAGCCAAATGTTATTCTCTTGGAAGTATGGATAACAAATGATATTTTGCTCTATTTCAAAAAATATGATATTTTGCTCATTGATTTCTTACTGAATGATTTAATGATTTCGTCCTCAAATTTTTCAAACTTTCTCCCATCATTCCATTTTCTATCTTTTGTAGTCAAGTTTGAATCATTTAAATCATATCACGTTATTTAAATCAGGGGTGGAATTGCAAGTAAATTACACTGAAGATAAAAAGAATCATTTTACTCCATAACAAAATACCATTCAATGACTTCACATACATGCACAGTTTCCAGAAACTATAAAAAAAAAATCATCTTTTTTCAATCTTCATTTCATATGATTGGCATCTAAATTTGCACTTAGGAAACCAGTGAGTATCTCATAGAATCATAGTTTATGTATGCCATATCCGTTTGAAAATATGCATGGAAACAGTTTAGCCCTCAAAGGTTTCCACAACAAATGAGAGCCATGTTAATTTCTTAGAACCCTGAATACCTGCAGCATGTCTGACTGTAGTGCTTTTTCTGTTGTATCCATTACAGTTCAAGAAATTCTACCTGGATTCAGGACCGTTTTCAAATGTACCATACCAGACTCCGGGAAGGTACCATTACTTTGTACTTACCTATAAACTATGTATAGTATCATCTTTAATAGTTTTTGTGTTTTTTCGTTCATTGCATCTGAGTATTTCCCGAAATCACAATGAATTCATAGGTGGAACTACAGTACTTGAATAGATTCACTGGGATTACTGGATGCATTGGATTATTAGGAAACCAAGAAGGAGCATATGACCCTGTTGTAAACTTATCAGGCCTTTTAGGAACAAGTATTTTGTCCCTGGGAGCCAATGTTGCCTTGCACATACCAACAAGATCAATAACCAAGTTGAATGCTGGCTTCGGCTTCAACACTGCCTTCCTTGAAGCTTCATTGACCTTGTAAGATATATCCATCAAAAACTACTGACTAAATTTATCAGAAAAATGGATAGGAATATCAATTAGTGATCTCTAAACTAACTTTAGCATTTAATCATTACTGCTTAGTGTTCTGCTACTGTTTCTTTTGTCGAGCTTGAAATAAATGTCATATTATGCAGGCACGACAGCTTTGACACTCTAAAAGCGACCATTTTTCACGAAGTGAACCCCCTAACCCAGACTTCCATTGCAACACAGGTGAAGCATAGCTTGTCACTCAAGGAAACTGGTGTCACCATTGGTGCTCAGCATGCATTTTTTCCTGAAACATTGCTAAAGGCTCGGTTTGACAGTTCTGGCAAAGTAGGTGCTCTCATTCAACAAGGATTTTGGCAGAGATTTTTTGTAACTATGGCCGGCGAAATAGATTTTGGGGCCACAGATGATAAGATTCCAAAGGTTGGAGTCTCCATGGCTCTAAGACCCTAATCTATGCCCAGGAGATAAGCTTTTGTGTTGAACTGAGAAGTTGCTGGATGAGGAGATTTTCAAACAATGACACAAATTGGATATAGATTCTTCAATATCCAACAACAGTTCTAGTATTAGATATCTATTTATCACTTCTACTCTCTGAAGTTTAAAATCATTCAAGCTTATTCGTATAGAAAATCAGTCTCTGAAAATAGCTCTAGCCTTGTTTACTTTTCTTAGAGTTTACTGGCAGCTTCATGTTACTTCCATTTTCGACAATGTTTAGGATTATTCCTAAAGGGGAGAGAAGATTTCTATAATTAAAAAGAACCCTGAAATGCAAGAAAACCTTCAGATTCTGAGGGATAAAATTGTAATGTACTCTCCTCTCGATATTTTTATTTATTTACTGGAGATGTGGAGACAGCAGCAAGCATTTTTCTTTTGTGCAAAAACGTGAGGTACAAAACCATGTAACATACTGAAGCAGGGCTACACTACTGAACTCATAAGCCTAACCCATCAGAGAACAAGTGAGTATTCAAACACTACAGTTGAAGTGTTATGTTCACTCTTGTATCTCCAAACTTCACCTTATTGTGGTCAATAGCTGTTGCTTTAAGATACAGGAATTTCAAAGAAAAAATATCTCAGTATGAGACAGTGATAGAAGAATAAAAAGAACCCTGAAATGCAAGCAAACCTTCAGCAGCAAACATTTTTCTTTGTGAAAAAACATGAGGTAGAAAACCATACTACTATAGTACTTAATTTAAGTACTCTCAAACAGTGCATTAAATTTTTTATTGAATGCAACTTTAATAACATAAAAAATCGTATAACATATCGAAGCATAACAACCAAAAGCATTAAAAATCCCGTTCACAAAAAAAACATTAAAAATTAAAATATCACCACACTCCCATATAAACCAGATACGAAGTAGGAGGAATAGAAGCTACTCATGAGTTAGAGAACCCTGGAGAAGTCCATCACGAATTTGGCTAGCAACATCACGAACAGCACCAGGTCCATGTGGAATGAACACAGCAGAAGACTTGGAAGCAGCACCAATTTCTTTCATAGTGTCAAAGTATTGAGTGACAAGGACCATATCCATGACATCTTTAGCACTTGTCTCTGGTACATTCTCTGAAAATCCAATCACACTGTCTCTCAAACCATCCACAATGGCTTGACGTTGACGAGCAATACCCATCCCAGAGAGATATTTAGACTCAGCCTCACCCTCGGCTCGCTTTATTTGCAAGATTTTCTCTGCTTCAGCCTTCTCATTAGCTGCGATCCTCATTCTTGCAGCTAATCATAGACAGGAAAGGGTATATGAAAATATGGTAATCCAAGAGCAAAGGAGATATTTGGCACATAGCACTCGGTAAAGAAACATGATAAACTATAAATTAACTATTTGACACAGATGTTATGATTCATTCAATATCTAGTTAATACGTAAGTCATAGAATAAAAAGTTGAGTTGATATAATGAAAGATAATGTGATCCATATCATAGCATGACCAACTATTGGACCTCAAAGAAGCAAAACAAATCAGAGTTAATTCCAAAATAAATTTTGCAACAAAATTAGACTTAGGATCAGATGCTTAATAACAAGAGCTTGTATATTACAAGCAGCCCTACATAGTTTTTCGATACATGTAAGACGTAACGTAAGGAAAAAGGTAGGCATTCTTAAACACTTATTGACCTCTTTTGGAGAATAAAGTAAATTATGAACAGAAACTGAGCATACCAAGTTTAATTCATATAAATATAATAACAATGTTGTGGGGACATCTCATGGTTTTAAAAAAACTTACCAGCATTGATTTCATTCATAGCCCGCTTCACATGGACATCTGGCTCTATATCAGTAATCAGTGTTTGAACAATTTCATATCCATAAGCTGACATAGCCTGTAGAGATGATTCATAGTTATATAAATCCTCAGTTCACCTTATCTGTAAATACTAGTTGTAAAACAAAAAAATCTTCTCAAGTTCTTCTTCCACAGCTTTTGCGATTTCATTTTTCTGCTCAAATGTATCATCCAAGTTGAGTTTTGGAACACTGGCCCTAATTACTGCAATGAGAACATAAATTTCACCTCAGCTGATTATTTTTATAAGCTTTCACCTTAGTTGATACATATTTTTAAACCAGTAATTGCATGTTTATTGCTAAGCAGGGTTACGCTTTATACCATCAAAAACATAAGCTTGAATCTGGCCCCTTGTGTTGCTAAGTTTGTAAAATGCATCGTTGGCCTTGTGTGCCAAGGCGCGGTATTGAATAGAAGCAACAACATTGACAAAGACATTATCCTGCAAGCAAATAAATATTAAACAAATCAACATTTATTCAATGGAAAAATTTGAGAACAATGTACGGAGTATCATGTTATGCATATAGTACTGAAAGTGGCAAATGCTAGAGAAAGAGGCGAATGCTAGAGAAAGAGATAACCATAGTTAAGAAAATATATAGGAATCAAAATAACATAGCACAAGATGACACCTAATAAAAATTAAAAATATCCTGGCCAAAGAGAAATTATCCATGTGATTGATAAGCATGGAATGGCATGAAGATTTGGTATAATTGAAGTTTTAGAAAGTAACAAACCAACCTTTGTCTTGGTCTCACATTTGATATCCAATTGTTGTATCCGAAGAGAGAGACGGCCAGCAATTCTTTTTCCAAGGAACCATGGCATGTAATAGCATCCTGGCTGAAGTACCTCTTCAAATTTTCCAAAATTTTCTTTCATAGCCACAGTAGATTGGCCAACTTGGACGCAACAGCAACAATTCCCCATTTGCTTTTAACTGCGGTACTTCAAAATACTCCCTCCGTCCCAAATTGTATGTCGCTTTGGAAAAAAATTTTGTCTCAAATTATATGTCGTTTTACAATACCAATGAAACATTAATGTTACTTTTCCTTTTGTATCCTTAACTATTTATTACTCTCTCTTCTTTCAATTCTTTAATTTATATTTCTCATACCATTTATTAAGGACAATTTTGTAAAACAACTCATAATATCTCTTTCCCAAACAAAATTAATTATATTTCTTAATACGTGTGAAATGCCCAAAACGTCATACAATTTGGGACGGAGGGAGTATATCATAAGTATTTATGAAAAGATGTGTAATCAATGCATTGAAAATCGAAACATTTGACTTTTTTAAAAAATAATTACTTATTTTGGAATGCTTAAAGAGTGTATCGGGGCACTCGTTAACAAAACCCTTTAAATTATTTGAATTTGAAAGTTTAAAAAAAATTAAAAATTTCAACTTAGCCCTCCCCTCCAAAAAAAACCTCTCCCAAAGAGAGCTTATAAATTATAATTATCCCAAGGTATTATTACCTAAAACTAAAGATAGGATTTGAACAACAAAGGTGCATGACTTGGAAGAGTTGTTTCCGCCGGAGTTAGCTTGAAGTATAAGCTAAGTAGCTCAACAGTGGTAAGAATACAAGAAGACATTGTATTCATGATATTCCATTGACATAGATATATACAAACAGAAGAACTATTGTATTGCATATGATTCACCCAATGATATATCGCTCGAAAAGAAAAAAAAAACTACAACTACTATTTAACAAAAACGCGTTACAGAGGTAAAGTTGAAGTACAGTGGCAAGGGAAAGATGAATAATTACCAGTTGTTCGGTTTTGCTCAATGAATCTTAATCGTTCTTCGAGAGCCGTTAACGATACGAATTTATGGAGAAGAAGAGAAATATAATGAGACTAGGGTTAACTCAATAGTGTGTATATATAAAATATTTCCCATAAAATATCTCAACAAACTATATTCTTCGATCCTATCCATTAAATTTTTCACTTAGCTTTTAATTTATCTATACCTGTGTGTACACCCGGTAAAATTTTATTCAAATTAAATTAAAATAAAATATTCATAATTAATATTTTTAATTATAATAAATTTGACATAAAAAACATGAAAAAGGAACAATAAGAACATTTAAAATGAGACAATGTTACGAAAATTCGAATAATTTTATTTAAGATTGACAATACCCAACCAATAATTAATGACAATAAAATGAGGTTTGTTATAAAATAAACTAAAAGCACAGGATCAAAGATGAAGAAGATGAAAATCTTTGTGATTATTCTCTACACAAGTGTGTCATTACACTAAAATATGAGTCCTATTTATAGGACACAATGTGCAAGTGAATGATCAAAGTAATTAATGTCCACTAACCATCTATTCACTTTAGGGAGTTATAGGAAGGTGGAAGACTAAGGATGGACATCCACTAAACTAATTATTCATAACACTCCCCCTTGGATGTCCATCAGGATATGCCTCATTAAGACCTTACTAGAAAAAAACCCAATGGTAAAAAATTCTAGTGAAGGAAAAAGAGTACACAATCCTTTTACATAATACATTTATTTCTCCCCCTCAACAATACAACCATCTTTGAGTCAACGAAGACCAATTTTTTGTATCAACTGTTCAAAAACTCTGCTTCGGAGTGACTTTGTGAAAAGGTCTGCAAGATTATCACAAGAACGAATTTGTTGAATGCTTATATCACCATTTTTCTGAAGATCATGCATGAAAAAGAATTTAGGAGAAATATGTTTTGTTCAATCTCCTTTAATGTAACCTTCTTTCAACTGAGCAATGCATGCAGTATTATCTTCATAAATAGTTGTCGCATTTATTCTCTCGATAGATAAACCACAACTCTCTTGTATGTGTTGAATTAGAGACCTTAACCAAACACATTCTCGACTCGCCTCATGTAGTGCTAAGAGTTCAGCATGATTTGATGATGTTGCTGTTATGGTTTGCTTCACAGATCTCCATGAAATGGTTGTACCTCCACAGGTAAACAAGTAACCTGTTTGTGATCTTCCATTATGAGGATCTGACAAATAACCTGCATCTGCATAACCTGTTAATTCAAATTTTTGTACTTTTGAATAAAACAAACCCATGTCCATTGTACCTCTAAGGTAACGAAATATATGCTTGACTCCGTTCCAATGTCTCCGTGTGGGTGAAGAACTATATCTTGCTAAAGATTGACAGAAAATGAAATATCATGACGTGTATAATTAGCAAGGTACATTAGTGCTCCGATTGCACTGAGATATGGTACTTCAGGACCAGGTATTTCTTCACCCTCTTCTCGAGGTCTGAAAGGATCTTTCTCCACATCCAGTGATCGAACAACCATTGGAGTAGACAATGGATGAGATTTGTCCATATAGAAACGTTTTAATACTTTTGCAACATAAGCTTCTTGATGCACAAATATTTCATTATTCAAATGCTCAATTTGTAATCCCAAACAAAACTTTGTCCTTCCCAAGTCCTTTACCTCAAACTCTTTCTTTAAGCAATCTATAGCTTTTGGAAGCTCTTTAGGAGTTCCAATAATATTTATATCATCAACATACACCGCAATTATTGCAAATTCTTTTCCAGATCTTTTTATAAAAATACATGGACAAATGGAGTCATTTGTATACCCCTCTTTTATCAAATATTCACTAAAGCGATTATACCACATGCGCCCTAATTGTTTTAGCCCATATAAAGACTTATTCAATTTGATGGAATAGTCTTCTCGAGATCTAGGACAATCTGTCTCAGGAAAATTAAATCCTTCTGGGAGTTTCATGTAAATGTTACTATCAAGTGATCCATATAAATAAGCTGTAACAACATCCATCATGTGCAATTTGAGCCCTTCATGTGCTACAAGGCTAATTAAGTACCGAAAAGTACATGCATCCACTACAGGTGAATATGTCTCATCAAAGTCAATTCCAGGTCTTTGTGAAAATCCTTGGGCAACAAGCCGAGCTTTGCATCTCACAATTTCACCATTCTCACAAAAACCCACCTATATCCAACTGGTTTCACACCTTCAAGTGTTCGGACTATAGGTCCAAAAACTTTTCGCTTGTAAAGCGAGTTTAATTCAGCTTCAATTGCATCTTTCCATTTTGGCCAATTCTCACTTTGCCTACAATCTTTGATAGACTTTGGTTCACGATCCTCGCTATCATTTATCACATTTAGCGCTATATGATAAGCAAAAGCATCGTCAACGTTGACTTTTTGCCGGTTCCATTGTATTCCATTACTGACATAATTTATTGAGATCTCTTTATTTTCATGAATTTCAGGTACCTGACCAGTCTCTTCCGGAACTGAAATATCAATTATGTCTGGAGACTCTTTTAGAGTTTCTATATCCTCACTTGGGCCATCTTTCTATTTAGCTCCTTTTCTCATTCGAGGATTTTTATCTTTGGAACCGACTGGTCTACCACGCTTCAGGCGTGGTTGAGACTCATTTGCAATATGAGATTGCCCAATTGTGACATCCATTTTTATCGGAGCATTAGCAGCTGGTATATATGATTTTGTCACACTTTTTGGATCAGTGAATGCATTTGGTAATTGATTTGCTAAGCTCTGCAAATGAATTATCTTTTGAACTTCAAGTTCACATTGTTTAGTTCGAGGATCAAGATGAGACAATGCTAATTCTTTCCAAATAATTTCCTTTTCCAGCTGCTTGCTCTCTCCCCCTAATGTTGAGAAATTCGATTCATCAAAATGACAATCAACAAATCGGGCTGTAAATAAATCTCCCGTTGTTGGTTCAAGATACTTTATAATAGATCGAGATTCATATCCAACATATATTCCCAACCTTCTTTGAGGACCCATCTTAGTGCGTTCTGGTGGAGAAATAGGAACATACACCGCACATCCAAAGATTCTTAGATGGGAAATATTAGGTTCTTGACCAAAAACTAATTGTAAAGGGGAAGAGTTATGATAACTTGTTGGCCTGATGCGAATCAATGATGCAGCGTGCAAAATTGCATGTCCCCAAGTAGAAATTGAGAGTTTGCATCTCATGAGAAGTGGTCTTGCAATTAACTGTATACGCTTGATAAATGATTCTGCAAATCCATTTTGTGTATGAACATGTGCTACAGGATGTTCAATGTCAACTCCAATGGACATACAATATTCATTAAATGCTTGAGATGAGAACTCGGCGGCATTATCAAGTCGTATTTTCTTGACGGGATAATCAGGGAAGTGCGCTCTTATTCGAATTAATTGAGCTAGCAATCTTGCAAATGCCTGGTTGCGAGTTGACAACAAACAAACATGTGACCATCTAGTGGATGCATCAATTAAAACCATAAAGTATCTAAATGGTCCACATGGCAGGTGTATTGGCCCACAAATATCACCATGTATACGCTCTAAAAAATTTAGAGATTCACTTCCATTTTTTGTTGGTGATGGCCTAATTATCAACTTCCCTTGTGAACAAGAGGTGCATGAGAACTTATCAGATTGAAGAATCTCCAGGCTCTTCAATTGATGACCACAAGAATTTTCAATTATTTTTCGCATCATTATAGACCCGGGATGGCCCAACCGGTCATGCCAAACAACAAATTTTTTATGATTTGTAAGCTTCTGGTTTACGATCACATGTGCTTCAATTGCACTTATATAAGCGTAGTACAAACCAGAGGAAAAGGCAGGTAACTTTTTCACTACACTTATTTTATCCAAATTATGTCTCGTTATATAAAGATATTCAACATCTCCTTCATTTCTTATTTCAATATGATATCCATTTAGACGGATATCCTTGAAACTTAATAAATTTCTATGAGACTTGGGAGAATATAATGCATTCTCAATGTTTAAATTTGTTCCTCTAGGTAATTTTATATTAGCTCTTCCGGAGCCTTCAATTATTTTTGAACTTCCAGATATAGTACTAACATCGGTTTCTTGCTTTACTAAATAAGAGAAATATTTTTTATCCTTGAAAATTGTATGAGTAGTTGCACTATCAGCGAGACACATATCTCCATTATTGAGGTTAATGTTAATACTCATTCTATCTAAAAAAAGAATTAACAAACAAGAGATAAGTATAAAAACAAAATTATATAAACGTAATATTTATCATGACTAGCATTGGAGGTTGAAAACACACTTAGAAATAAAACTTTATTATCATTAACATAGGAAAGTTAAAACATAACATAAAATTTTTATTATCATAAGAAATTCAAAGTCATTCGTAAACATGATTATTTATTGCTAGGTTTTATTTCTTGACACTTCCATCTCCAATAAGATGATCAATCTTTCCGTCAGGATCAGCAAAGAAATCAGCAACGTCTAAGTGGGTAACATCCATATTACCATAATCATAATCACCATCTTCACATGCAAAATGTGTCTCAGCCTTTTTATCTTTATTTTTAAGTGATTGTTGGTAAAGATCAACAAGATGCCTTGGTGTACGACAGATACGACTCCAATGGCCTTTCCCTCCACAACGATAGCAAATATTCTCATTATTTTTGTTACTATGACCACCTTTTTCATTCTTTCCAACATTTTTCAACTTCTGGTGAGAAAATTTATTTTTGTAATCTCTACTGTGATTATGATTAAGACTACGACCACATCCACGACCATGACCTTGCCCACGACCACGACCACGAGTTTGCCCATAGTGATCGTGTGTTGCTACATTCACTTCTGGGAATGGAGCACTACCAGTGGGACGGGCCTCATGATTTCTCCACACAATTTCAATTGAGAAGTAATTCTAAATACAGCCGAGTTATACGCGGTAACAGATTTAAAGTCTTGTAAACGCAAATGCATCCATTCGTAACGAGCTTTAGGAAGAATGATAGTTTTTTGATGGTCATATCTTTCTTTTAAACTGTTCCAAAGAACTTGTGGATCTTTTATGGTAAGGTATTCATTTTTCAGATCCTCGTGAAGATGGCGACGAAGGAATATCATGGCTTTTGCCTTATGCCGATCAGATGATCTGTTTCCTTATTTAATAGTATCTCCATGACCTTCGGCATTTAAATGAATTTCGGCATCTAGGGCCCAAGCCAGATAATTTTTTCCCGAAATATCAAGAGCCTCAAAAGCAAGTTTTGTAAGGTTCGACATAATGAGTACTATAATAAAAGTTTAAACAAGTTAGATAATATAAAAATAATTGATAAAATTTGAATTAATCATTTCTAACTCGGTCTCAAATTGAATCAATTTGGATAATTGGGTATATAATATATGAAAAATGTGAGAAACATACATAAAGGTCGAAGTTAAGATTTATATATATCAACATAAACAACACAGAAACATACAAATATAACAAAAACATACATAATGGTCTAAGTTAAGAAAGTAGTGTTTTTCAACTTACATAAACTTACAGTAGTTTGATATATAACAAAAATAAACTAAGGAATTCTGATAAAATAATTTCACAGAATAACCAAAACAAAATAAACTAAGTCAATGGATAAATTTTGAACGAGTCTTGTTTATATATTTTTTTATTTTGTAGTAACTGCTCTTAATAACGTTAACCATGATTTAAGTTCAGAAACTAAATAAACAGGAGAAAAACAACTTCAGGTAAACAATAAGTATTATTATTCAATATGTCGAGTTTGGCAAAGGATTGATTTCGTCTATATAGATGTTATATTTCATACCGATAACAGCGTGGTCTATGTTTGGTTCATCCATATATGAACTCAATTCTAAAAAGAAAATAATAAATAAAAAAACTTGAAGCAGCATACACACTAACTGCACACAATCATAATACGTACAAACATACAGCACAATAAGTAATATCATGAAAAACAATAATCGGTATTACCTCAGATTGATAGAGCTTCTTGCTGATAACGTGTTATAAAATAAACTAAAAGCACAAGATCAAAGATGAAGAAGATGAAAGCCTTTGTGATTATTCTCTACACAAGTGTGTCTTTACACTAAAATATGAGTCCTATTTATAGGACACAATGTGCAAGTGAATGATCAAACTAATTAAGGTCCACTAACCATCCATTCACTTTAGGGAGTTATAGGAAGGTGGAAGACTAAGGATGGATATCCACTAAACTAATTATACATAACAAGGTTGAATAAATCAATATTTATAGCCACTTCTCAGTAAATGACAGACATTTGCTAAAATACCATAGAATTTATGTAAACTAATCATTCATGAAAAGTAAAGGACATAATAAGACATCATTGGGTCTTTGGATCAAAGGAAAACTTAACAAAAAGAAGCAGAGGAAGGCAGAAATGAATGAAACCCTAAATGATACAAATATGTCCAAAAAAAAAAAGGACATAAGTAGCATTTGAAGAATAGTGGAAAAAATTGCAAATCAGTAAAGGAGACATCTTGAATCAAACATCCTTCAACAGATGAACAAAACAACGCCTAGACTTACGAGCAGTGATTCTGCAGGAAAAAAAACACAAATTAGCAATATAGAAAAGTAGGAAAAGGATGAAAATAAATTAACAACCAAACCAAACAAACAAAGGCAACGGAAAATGGAAGGCACCATAAAGCAACTTAAAGGAGAACACCAAAAGACATCAGCAAATAGATTCCACAATTGACAATTACGGAACCAAAAGAGATTGAGATGTAAAACAAACAAAGCACCGCAGCTATATTGATGATCACATAACTTGTTCTAAACTAAACAATTGAAACCAAATCGTACTAAGCCTGTATACTTTTACCTATAGTTTTGCATCAACTAGAATTTTCAGATTGTGAAATCATGTGATTATTATATATGGAGTCATTTTCTTCCAATAAAGAGACAATTAGAAAAACATATACAGTACACAATAATCACTTTTTTTTTACTTCATTGGAGTTAATGTTTGAGTACCACAAAACAATAACAGATTTTATACCCGAGACCAAGAGAAATTGTGTACGTGTAAATGCTCAAATACCCTTAATAATGAGTTTCTTTGTTTCACCGAGGGGAAGACTAAACATGGCCATAATTTTGAAATTTCTAACTACCATAAATGAGACTCATTAGCCATAAAAACTATGAATCATAAATGAGACTATTGGAATTTTGAAATTTCTAACTACCATAAATGAGACTATATAAAAAAAAAGGCAATTATTGAAAAATTTAAATTCTTGGACTCATAAAAACTATTGGAACAAAATCAATTGTTACACGCTTTCAAAACATCAAAACTTATAAACTACTAGTATTATTCCTCCCACCCACCCATTTCAAGACAGATCCCTTCAAATGTTAGCACCTAAAATATTTCACATGACTTGATACTTGCCTCGATATCTCAACACTACTACTGCTCCCACATACACAACCTTTGTCTAAGCGAAAATAAGTAACTTGCATGCATTCTATTTTGCTATTCAAACTCTTGTTCCCTATACACTACATTGATAGATAGGATATATTTAATTTTGTAAAAGTTACTCATAGCCAAGTTTTAAATTCAGAGATAATTATTTTTTATGAAAATGAAAGCTATAACAAATTTTTTTAAGCTTGCACTTCAGATTATATAGAATTGAACGATAAGTAGAATGGCTTGGTTCAAAACTTGGTGGTATTCACAGAGTGCATGGTCTTAATCTCAATTACAATTTTTGCTATTCTTCATGTGGCAACAAACAAAGAATAGGATAAGGAAATAGTAGTTTATAAACAAAATTAGACTAATATACATTATAGTAGATAGAAATATGGCAACATTAAAACTATATAGTGAAGGCAAGAACACATTAAAATAATAAACTTGATTGGAATCGAACAACATAAAACTTACCTGCTTCGATAAAATCTCCAATAAAAATATGGACACAAAAACAAACCATAAGAAGTCATAAAATGAAAAGAACATAGCGATGCATAAAAGAGCCATTGAACCTGGAGTATGCATGTGATATAGAACACTTGAAATAGCCAAACACATGTCCAATATATAACACTCACAATTCACAAAAGTTGTAACACTCATACTAAATTTATCTAGAATATTTAGCATGCGTATTAAATCTGATACTGGATACATTAAAATTTTCAATAACAACAATATACATCTGAATGAATACAAGTTTGCTCATTTATACACCTAGTAAAGTCCCACTAATGTACGTATATATATTTATATATACAAAGACTAATGAAAATCCTGGACGGGTACATGACGAGCAGTTGCACTCCACTCAGCGTCTCCCTGATGAACTTCAACACGAAACTCTTGTTTGCGAACCACCTGCTTTCCTGAAACTAAATTAAAGGGATTGGGGTGAGACGCGCGTCTCAGTGAGTTCCACCTACCCTAATCTTCAGGTGATCTCGGGGATCCTAGGATCGCCGTCAGTCTCTACATATCTTAGCGATCAAGGAAAAACTAGGATCGCTATATGTCTCTATCATATTTATCATACTCATATTATTCGCATCTCATTATTTAGTGATCGAGGGGGAAACTATGATCACTTTCTGATAACTGATATTTGCCTGATAATATTAAACTATTTCACATTTCTGACTTAAAGTTTCATATCACTAACCTTACGTTTTACTATGTGCACATAGACCACATTATCTCTTCGTTGTGGCGAACGGTAATTATATTTAGACCACATTATCTCTTCGTTGTGGCAAACGGTAATTATCTTTAGACCACATTATCTCTTCGTTGTGGCGAACGGTAATTTTCTCTAGACCACATAATCTCTTCGTTGTGGCGAACGGTATACTATGAACAATTTGGTTCATAGGTTGCATTGTCTCTTCGTTGCAGCAAACGGAGATTATCTATAATTTACTATGAGCATGTTACTCATAGGCTACATTATCTCTTCGTTGCAGCAAACGGATAGGAAGTTTTCAATAGAAAATTAAAACATAGTCTTAAAATGATTTATTGCAAAAATCAATTCATATGATCAACACTTTCTTAACATCGATATCATATAAAAATTTCATTCACATTATCACATAAATCTTGAAAAAAATTTATTCATTCTCATTACTTTGCATAACCTTTAAAATCTCGTCTTTATTATTTAAAAGCATGGAGGATCATAAAACTTGGCAAACATTAACAATTGGGCAACTACTAATCATAAATTGATCTTGATGTTAATTTTTTCTCACTTAAACATAAGCCCAAAGGAAAAATTCTAAACTAACTGGAACTCACCTTAACATGTTCTGGCTTGTTCAGCAAAGCTCAATTGTCCAACGAAAGCTTTTGTCAACTCCATAAGCACTTTCTCCGAAACAGCTTATTTGCAACTTATTGCTTCTGCAAGGTCCGTTTTCAATCCAAGTCTCAACCCAGACTCCTACTAAGTTCACCAAACATATGTATTCAGTTCTGGTACCATTTGTCCGTCTAAAATTCGCGTTTCGGCTTACTCTGTAAAATTTACGTCAAAATCCGTAAGCAGTTTTCAGCAGAATTTTCCAAACTTCGAATGCATTTTCTGAGCTCGTTATTAATCCGAATCACATGAAATTTATACCCAAACTGAAGGGAATTAAACTCAAAATCCAAAAATCCAACAACCATTCAATTCTGAGTTACTCAGCAAGAGATACGGTCCAAATACCACAACCCGTCCTTACGAATTTCTAACCAACATTTCATAAATTTCAACCGTAACCAAACTAACAATAGCAACCAAATTCGACGACACTACCAGTCCAAAACACTACAGCAACGGTTCATTTTATGGTGCTTAGATAAATATTTCATCCATTTTTCACCAACATCAAATTCATCAATCATAACATAGTTTCTATTTCTAACTTCTTCCATTTTCAAACTTCAACTTAATTTACACACGTAATTAACTTAGTGACAAACCCAGACCTAATTTCATCATACTCAAATCAGCCCCTTTTCTCATGTCTCCTTATCTAACCAAAATTCAATACTTAAATAGGGAACTCACCAATTAAAGAGCGAACGAGGAAAGAATTTGGAGAAGTTGCTTGCGTGCAAGAATCACAAGAGATGAAGGAGTGCTTCTATTAACCCTTTTCTCCTAGTTGAAGACGCCACTGAGATGAGAAAAAGGAGTGGGAATCTGAATTGGAGTTAACTTGAATGAGTGAAGGAAGAATTGGTTGGATAGTAATGGGTTGCATGTAAGATTTCACAAGAGAATTGAGAGGAATTCATTTTCCATTTTTTTCTTTCACTGGATCGTAAGAGAGATGGAAGGAGAGAAATAACTTTTTTATTCTTACTGTCCACACATTTATGTCCATTTGCCCACAAATCAGCATGTGTTAATTACCAAAATGCCACTAACTAGATTACTATTTACTATATTGTCACTAGTAGTGAAAATGACCAAGTTAACCTTCCTTCTCATTTGAAATGATTAATTTATCTTCTTCCAATTATTCTTGGTTAAACCATCTCTAACTCTAATTGATCATCTTCTCATCATTAACTATAATTTGGGTTGTTACCAAAGTAAACTAAATTAAAACACACACATGATTAGATATAGATAGGAAAAAAATATAACTTTGAAACCAATATTTTAGAAGAAAATAATCATGATAGAAACACCTTACCATGAGAGTAAGAAACTGATTCTCAAAAAGAACCAAAAAAAAACCCTATGAATTGCTTCGTTTTCCTCTCCAAATGGTGGAGGCCTAAAAACAACAACACAAAAATCAATCAGATGCCAAACAAAAGGAGTGATTTTTAAATTTAATATGATTAGAGCGTTACCATTTTTGGGGCTTATTGATTTAGAATCACAATGTGAGCAAAGCAATGAAAGAATATATAAAGTCACCTATGAAGCAAAAAGCATGAGCAACGATGGTCATCAACTCATAACATCTAGCATGTGTTATCTCAAACAGTATTGAACCTGAAGAATGAAAAAATGAAAGAACTTAAAAGAGGAAAAAGGAAAACCAAAATCCAAAAATAATGAGAATGGAATCATGGAAATTACATTGAGACCAAAAATAATATTCACACACCATGCAAATTGAACGGGAGGTCTGAGTTTTGAGGGACGTAGGGGTGGTGAATCATGGGAAATTACATGGGAAGGGAAAATTGAAATAAAGTTGAAAAGTGTTAGTTTTTTTTTGTTTGCCATTCCAGTGCCTCCTTGGAAACACGCGCGTTTTAAACCTAAGCCACCAAAAACTAAAGCGTTTCAATCCTCCATCTAATCTAATTTAAATAAATAAAAATTTATTTATTAATTCAAAATTAACAAATTAAATAATTAAAATTAAAGCATTATCCCTCAAAAAATATTAAAGTTTTGCACATGTATACGCGTGGGTTGACTCTTTTTTTGAAAGGACACGTGGGTTGATTATCCACAAAGAATTTGCTTAAAAAAATTATATTAAAGTTTTTAGATTATTGTTGGAATAACCTTGGAACTGGCGTCTTGAACATTTACAAAAACCATAAACAACCTTTCAAACATCCTCTTATTAATATGGTACAAAATATCTCTCCAAATCATTTATGCCTCAAAATTAAGGATCTATGGGATAATGGGAAAAGCATCATTGTTGAGCTAAATCTTCCCTTATCTCCTGAAATTGTTGCCTCAGTACAAGAATTGAAACCAACCATAATTACCTCATTTACTGACACTTGGGTGTGGAAAGATAATCTAAATGGAGAATACACAGCAAAAAGTGCGTATCACTGGCTCTTATCTCGGAGGGATGATATTGTCTCACTGGAGAAATGGAATTGGATTTGGAAGTTACCACTTTCAGCTAGTGTGCAATTTTTTATCTGGCAGGCTTGTCATAACTCTATTCACTCTAAATATGTCCTACATCATCGAGGGATGAATGTTTATGCTACATGTCCATGTTGTAACGGGGAAGATGAATCTATTTTTCATTGCCTCATCCTTTGTCCACGAGCTGTTGCAGTGTGGTCTGTATGTGGATTCCCCGACGTGTCTTCATTGTGCGCTAATAATATCTCGAGTAATATGAGAGATATCATACAAATGTTATTCAGTAAGATAGAGAGTGTCGCCCCTATCATAATGTGGAACATATGGTGCACTTGCAACAAGTTGGTGTTTGATGGTATCCAACCAATAGTCTTAACTACAGTTTCAGCTGTTTATGCGCAATTGCAAGTTTCAGAGCGGGCATTCGACAATACTCTTTCAACTGCATTAGTTAGGCCCACTCATGAAGTATGTTGGCAGCATGGTGATAATGATACAATGGTTCTTAATGTAGATGGCAGCGCTTTAACTAACCCGGGTAAAGTAGGATATGGTGGATTGGTTAGGAATTTTGAGGGAAAATTTCAATTTGCCTTCTATGGTAGTGTGGGGTTGTCCAATATTTTGCATGCATAAATTCATGCACTTATGATTGGGATTAAGCTTTGCTGGGAGGCTAGTTATAAGAAACTAGTTTGTTTTTCCAACTCTCTTCATGTAGTGCACTTGGTGTCAAAGGAAGTGTCGAGGCTTCATCACTATGCGAACCTCTTGGAACTCATTCAGATGTATTTGGTTAAGGAGTGCAATATTTCCATTCATCATATTTTTCGAGAAGGAAACACTTGCGTGGATATACTTGCAAAATTAGGTGCTAATCATTCAGAGTGTCTTGTGATGGTACATCAACCATTAACATGTCTATTATCAGCCTTACTAGCTGATGCTATGGGAGTGTCCTTTATTAGGACGTAGTTTTCTTTGCTTCTTTTGCTTTTTTTCCCTTCTCTCTTGTAACAAAAAAAAACTACTATTTCATTCAAAATCTACTACTATATATCTACTACTCTAATCTATTACTCTAATAAGAAAATTAATTACCACCCATTTTCCTTAATTACCCTCATATAAGTTAATGTTATCACTAATTTTGTAGGCAAAATGGTCTAATTACATTATAATCTCAAATAATTATCACACTTCTTCCAATTCTGACATTTAACCCTTCATTTCCCAATGTCCATTTTCTTCGTGTTTCATTCCTTTTAGTCTGATTTATCAAAAACAGTTTTGTTGAAAACTAAAATAGCAATTTTTATCTTCTTCCAAACAAAAAAAAATTCACTATTCCAAAACGTTAAATATCATTCTTCAGAGTCCATTATAATTTTTGTTAGAAACCAAAGTAGTATTATAAGCTTTTAACTTTAAGGTTTCATTTTTCACCTTAACTCCATTAAAGGTTTCATTTTTCACACTCTTATGTTCTATACGTTTTTTCTATATGGGTTTTAATCAATATTATGACTTTATTTTTCAATCACTAAAATTGAACAACAACCATATTTTGTGTGTGTTTTAAGGTGTTGAAATGGTGAAAGCAGAGAGTGAAACTCGAAAAGTAACTGTCACCGGAAATGATTTTAGGCCTCAAAATTGATTATGGTTGAAAAAAATTTATGGGTTTTGGAAAGGATGAAGAGAAGAACTTAGTGGTGGTGTTGGTGGTGGCATGTCCAAACGAAGAGAGAAATTTAATGGCAGTGGTGGTTTCATGGTTGAGAAGAATTAGAAAGAGAAAAAAATGAGATGGAGAGGAAGAGTTGCCGTAAAGAGAGAGATGTGGGATGACAGAGTTTTTTTTTTTTCTTCCTTTTCAATTAATGAATAATTTAATAAATAACAAAATGATGGATGATGTTGAAAAGGTTGGGAGGCGTGTAAGGAGTGAGAGAGAATTTTCTTTTCTCTTGCAATTTAAAAAAAAATGTTTATAAAAATATTAGAGTAGTGTTGTATAATTTTGAAAATATTTATAAATTTTTAAAAAAACTTATCATATATTGGTTTTATATCAATTTGAAATCAATGAGATATAAAAAATTGTATTTGTGTATATAAACATTTAATGTTTGCGATAAATGCGGTGTAAATATTTTAACGGAATTTTGTATATAAAGTATTAAATTCTATTGGTTAATATACTATGGGTTTTTCTATTATGTGCAAATTTGCACATGTTATGAAATTTAAAATAGTAAGATTGTATCCAAATTTGTGTATTTTATATTAAATATATAAATTTTTAATAAATAATTGTTCTTTTTTAATATAAAATTGTTATTTTTAGTTTCTTTAACATGTGCAGTATTGCACATGTTAGAAAAACTCATCTACTATATACTATTAATATAATAAAATTTTACTGTAGCAAAATTTCTTGATTATCCTTATTTAATTAATTTCATTAATATAATAAAATCATAATATAACAAAATTTTAAGTTTATCTTTTCTTAAGCTCACGATCTTCTTAATTTTATGTGTCTAATGATCATTTTACAAAATATTAAAACCAATTTATTTCCTTTTTCTTCATCTTATTATCTAATTCCCTTAAATACAGGAAAAAAACAATACATTATGGCATAAATATATGCAGAAAGTTTATTATGTTCTTTTATGTCATAAGTTTAGAAAAATAGTTTATTCTCATCTCTTTTGATCTCTTTTTTTGACAAAAATAAATTATATTCATTCATTCAAATTGATAGAGTACATTGATACAATGCAAATTCGCTAAAAACAACAAGGATGAATCTGCGAACAAACTCACAACATCCATGTTAATAGCATAAAACAGCTTAGTACACAAGTCTACACATATGACTATATTCAAGTCTTTGAAATATTCATGTCTCCGGATCTGCAACGTGGACGACGCCAAAGTCATTGATTGGATTTACATATAAAAAAATCAATAAAAACACTACATGATATTTTTAAAATAATCATAGTTTTCAAAATTTATGCAGATGAACCTTCTCATATCGGTATATGTAAAATTTAATTTTTGAGATACAAGTACATAGAATGTGCAACGATTGCGGTGTAAATATTTAACGATATTTTATATATAAAATACAAAATATTTAATAAAAACACTATAATAAAGTTGATATTTTGAAAATAGTCACGAGTTTTCAAGATTTTTATCATCATCACATAACGCTACATAAAATTTTTCTTCTACAATAAGCATATAAAATCTTTTAAGAGTGCGGTGCAAATATTTAACAGTGTTCTAAATGTAAAATAAAAATTTATTTAATAGAAACACGATATTAATGTTGATGTAATATCCCGCTTAAACGCGACTTTTATCAGTATCACAGAAATTAAACGTATAGAATGGCAAAGTTGTAATTTTGGAAGGAAGAATTATTTAAAAGGAGGAATTAAGATATTTTCCTCATTTTCTTCTTCCACTTCTCTCTCAAAATTCATAAACTCCTCTCCCTCTCTCTCTAGGCACACGCCTCCCTCTCCTTGCCATCTTCAAGCTCCAAATCCATCAATCCTCTCTTTAGATCATATGTATTTCAAACAAGCTTTGTTGGGGAAAAGTTGGAACATGAGAAAAGTTAAGAAAATCAAGTAAAAGCAAGAAGCTCAAGCTAGGGTTTGAAGCTAAAGGTTAAACCAGCACCAAATCAAGTTTAAGGTGAGCTCCCTTGAGGTTTTAGAACCTCTCTTTGTGAGTTTTATAGAGAATTTCTTCATAGTCAAGTTTTATGGTTTTATCCTAATCTCCTATACTTGCAAATTCCTTGCTCATACATGTTTTAAACTACCAATTTGTAATAGAAAATCATCCCTAGCATGTTTTGGGTGCTTGGGTACCTTTAATTGGGCAAAAATGGTGGAAAAACGCATTTTTACACATGTTTGTGCTGTCACGGTCGCTGTAGCGACGGGCTGTCGCTTGTAGCGACCAGCTGGCGCTTGTAGCGACAGCTTGGCGCTTGTAGCGACCAAGCCAGAACAGCACAACTTAGTTGAGCTGTTCTGGGGGTTCTGGTGCGCACGGGCATGACTTTTTGCAAATGTTTTCTCCTAATACTTTTTAGAAACTTTAACCACCATTTTAACTCATCCAAAGTCTTATAATGATTGAGAAATTAGAGGAGCAAGGAATGCGCAAGGCATGGGGATTACGGGAACATGGTTATATGGATAGGTAAACCCTAATAGAGACACATGATGACGATGTGTCGAATCCCTTGATAGGAAAACATGAATCATAGTATGAGTGCAAGGATTTTATGGATAGATTCCTTGCACGTGAGTTGATAACTCTTAGGAAATGCCGACGACTTTACTAAGTCAAGAACCTACTTTAGGTATAAGAAATCATAGAGGTATTCAGTTTAGAATACGAGGATTATAGGAATGTTTCTACAATCATAGTCACAGATAAGGTTTATAGTGTTGGTTATCCAACGATTATAGGTGGCTTATGAGAACGATAAGCCAAGAATCATAGGTTATAGATTATAAGTTACAGGAATGTTATATGATTATAGTAACAGATTATATGTTCATACGTTAAAGTTAAAGAATTAAAGATTAAAGATATTGGCGTGCTTGCACGTTTTACAGTTACAGGGCGTGTTCATCAGACTCCGGGATTCGCTGGATGGGACTTCTCTGAGAGGGTTGTCCACACGTTTTATAGGGAGTCCGGTGTTAGCCTGATATGATAGGAATTTCACCGGTTTATAGGGCGACGTATCTCGGGGTTGCTCCACCCGGGCTGCCCTCCGTAAAATGAACTCAGATTAATTGTTTGTTCAACGCTAACAGCTAACATAAAACTGCTATCGAACTGTGTATATGTTTTATGTTTTATAGTTATAGTCAAAGTTACAGTTACAGTTATAGTCACGGGAAACTCATAGTTATAGTTATAGACAGTTATCAGAAAGTGATCCTAGGTTTCCCCTCGATCACTAAGTTAAAGTTATAGGCAGATTACAGTTATGGTTATAGATAGTCACAGTAAAGGTTATAGGCAGTTCAAGTTATAATTACAGGAGGACTTATAGTCATAGGCAGATAAAAGACTTGGCGATCATAGGAAATCCCCAAGATTGCCAAGGTAGGCATGGCGACCCTAGGTTCCCTGTGGTTGCCAACAGTAGGTTAGGCTGGAGCTCACTGAGACATTATGTCTCATCCCATTCCTTCTGGTGCAGGTTTACAGGTTAGTCAGAGGTTCGTGATAAAGATCTTCACAGGGATACTGGATGGAGTACAGTTGCTCGTTGTGCAACAGCTCAGGAGATTATTGGATGTTGTATAAGTATTGTAATAGTATTGGATTATATGTACAAACGAGTAAACTTGTATACACTCATTTGTGATGTATTATTATTATTATTGAAATTTTTAAATGTATCCAGTATCAGTTTAACGCACATGCTAATATACTAGTTAAAGTTAGTATGAGTGTTACAGTTGATATTTTAGAAATAGTCACGAGTTTACAAACTTTTATCATATCGACTTTCTAATCTATGTATATAAAAAAAAATATATGCAAATATAAGCACATAAAATCTACAACGGGTGCGGTGCAAACATTGAACAAGGTTTTGCATATAAAATAAAAAGTTATTTAATATAAACACTACATTAATGTATATTTTAAAAATATTCATGCGTTTTCAATATTTTATCTTATCAGCATTATTTTCGACATTATTTTTTATATAATTACCGCAATGTTATGTGACCCGTGCGAAAGCACGGGTCTTTTCCTAGTATATCATAAGAAAAATGATTACCACCAAAAATCCTTAATTGACCTCACTAAAACTCACTATATCACTAAATTAATGGGCTTAATCGTCATTTTATATCACTAATCTGATTTTACTTCTCTCAAACGAACTAATTAATACACGCTTACCACTTACCTGTATCTGTTTCCCCATAAAAAAGTCCTTATGTCAAGACCTTCTGCATTCTTTCTTTTCAATTCCAACCAAAAAATCTTCAGATTCCTTTTTTTCTAATTGTCTCTTCAATTTCAGTTTCAAAAAAAAAAAAACTATTACTTTCTCACTTATTTTTTGTCTCTACGGCCACTCCTTCCCCATATTCTCAGTTCTCACTGACAACCCTCCACCTTCTTATTCTTCTTCTACTTTTGAGAGTTTCCATTCAACTCACATAAAATGTGACTATAATTCTTCATCTTCTTTGTGTTGAGATCATCAAGTTATCCAATATCACCAATAACAACTCCATTATTTCACCTCTTCATTATTTTTTTAAAGATATTTGAATGATGAAGCACAAAGAAATTCATAAATTTCCTGGGTATTCATCATCTTCATTTTCGCAGTTGAAAGCACACATCAATTATTGAAAATGAATGAGAGAACTTTTTCAAATCCATGTGTCTATGGTATAGCATTTTAGTTCCATGCGATGGAACGAGTAAGGGTTCCTGTCACTGGCTTTGGTTCTGTAATTGCTTCTAACATCTCTTTATTACTACCTCCGTTCCTTTTTAATTGTCACTTTTTGACATTTTACACAAACCAAGACAATCAATAAATGTTACTACTTTTAATGCAATAAGTTATATTTTTACTATAATGACCTTATTCATTTAATATCTCATTTCATATATTTCTCTCTCCGCAATAAATAACTAAGGGTAATATTGGTAAAACAACATTTAATTTTGCATTGAACTTTGAAAGTGACAGTTAATTAGAAACAAAAATTTTCTTCAAAAGAGACACTTAAAAAGGAATGGAAGGAGTACTTTCACAAAATAAACTTCAATGCTCAATACTCAGTATGGGTCATGTGGCAGATGGTTTGATTTCTTCATTTGGTTTAGTTTTTAACTTAAGTTTGTTGGAATATTTTATTATTTAATTATATTCCGATATCATTATGTGGGCAAATATCGTAATAATAATTATATTAGCTATTTATCAATTTAGAGCCTTAATTGATTAGTGATCAATTTAAGTAATAAGGCTAATTAGATTTCTATTTAGATAATTAATTAATTGATATGGACTCAATATGGGTGGATGTCCGGATGGCCCATTAAGGGAATAATGGAAAACCCTAATGGTCATCCAATATAAAAGAGGCTATGGTCCCCAATACACCGTACACAACAAACTCTCTCTTCTCCCCATCTGAAGAGAACTTGAGGCATAAAGGTACCGGTTGAGGAAGAACCAAATCAGCCGTCGCTAACCCTTTGTTATGTTTTCATATCAGATCACCTCCTCTCTGTTTCTGACCGCTGATGTTGGGAGCTTGCCATGAAAGCTTCTTTCAGGTATTCCTAATACCCTAATTCTTAATATCCTTGGTAAATCAAACATGTTGTAGATTCAATCAAAATCATGTTCAATGTTTTGATTGCTTCCGCTATTGATTTATAATGATTGAACATGTTTTATGAATTCTGTTTTATTAAGACCTAAATTTCCAACAAGTGGTATCAGAGCGGTCTTCATGTTTGGTTTATTGGGATTTATTGAGTTCACCGATTTTGGTTTTTTTTTTGTTCCATCGTGTGAATCCTAATTTTTGTTAAATGGGGATTTTTTTGTTTATCAATTTTTTGTTCGAGTCGATTAAACAACGACCTCATTCCTTTTATTGGTTTTCGTTCATGTTTATGCATTTATTTATATGAATCGAAAGAAGGAAGTTTTTTTATGCCTTTGTTCGATTTCATTGATTGAGAATTGCAACATGTGAATACGTTTCTCTTGATTTGCCATTGTTTTGATAATCGATTGATGATTCTGATTGATTTTTATGAGTGACTTATTGGCCTTATATTTTATATTTTTAAGAGAAAAGGTTAATTTTTATTTATTCTTGGAGGCATGTATATCCATAGTTTAGTAGAATTGTTGATTTTATATATGAATCAACTTGGGTGTATCATATGCCATCATGGTTAACTACGTGAGTCATATTTTTTTTATGATGGCTTGTTTGCTGCTGCATATGCAACGAAATTAACGTGAATTTTTTACTTTTCACAAGTTGTTTTTTAGTTGCTTGTTTTCGGTTTCTGTACCATGAACTGGTTCAAATGAAGTTCAAGATAATGTTTATGATTATATATCATGCTCTTTGTTATATCAATATTTATAGCATATATATTTTACTGTTGCTAGCTGATTCTTAGGATTTGTTTGTATAGAAGGCTAAGGAAAATAAAGTTTGGCTCACTTGTTTTATGAATTATGGTTCACATATTTATGTTTGATCAGATTTATTTGTTTCTAATGATCATAATTTTCTTGTGGCCATAATTATTGAGGATTATCATTGTGTTTATGTTTTAGATCCTGACACTATTATTTTGTGTATGGATAATATATGTGCTATATCCAATAAAGAAAATCGTTTCCATTTTTGGGTCAAGTGTGAATTTTTGAAAAATAAGGATTTGGATATAAAATCTACATGCCTTTTATTATGGAAGATTTGAATTTTATTTTGATTTTGGTTATTTGATTTTAAATCAAATATTTTGGTTAATATAATTTTCAAATATGCTATCATATCTTACAACTTAATTTCTATTTGAAATTAGTTTTGATTCACGAAGATTTTGTACATAAAGTTTGTTTTGAGAAGTAGGCAAATAAAGATTAAAATATATTTTTGATATATTTGTTGCCTTTTAATAATGAATCTCAAAATATTATGGACAATTTTTATTTTCTATAGAAAGTAAGGATTGGATTCTTTAATTTTGGAAAATATTGATTCTAGTTTTGTTTGTTTATTTATAAACATATAAAGTTTGTTTCCTTATTTAGGAAATAATTAAGTTTAGAGTTATTCATTATTTTATTTAAAGAATCATTACTATATGTGAATCAATTGTGGCATGAATATTTTTGGCATATAAAGATTCAATTTTTTTTATTTGATTTGAAATTGAATATTTGGTTTATAGCATGATTGTGATGTTTGAGATTATTGTTATTAAGTTTCTACAATAACATCATTTTTCTTTTCCTCCAATCATGCATTTTTGACATATTTCATGCTATTTATGTTTTCGCTTTTATGCGATGCCTGTAAATGTATTGTCATACACACATTGGTGTGATTGTTGACTTGCATCTTCTTTCAAATTCTTGTGAACTTGTCTTCACACTTAAGGGTTGTTGAGTGGCCTTATGGTTATTTAGCGACATAATGGACTAATTCGGCCTACATTATGTTAGTAGTGCCTTGTAAATTTAAAGACCATTCCCATTTAAAAACATTTAATTTATTGTGAAATGTCTAATAATTGCAGTTGTTTTGGTTGAAGCAACATGTTGCCAAAGTAACCTCTGTTGCGTAGATTTAATTCAACTGAACTTACAAAAGACATAGTATGCAATTATTCATGCGAGTTGTAGTCGGCCCCAAGGAAGACACAACTTGGTCGGATAATTACATGCATGTGATAGTAAATGTGTGGTGATTATAAAGTAATTTTCCATGTAAATAATAGGATACCCTAAGGTGACTATTATTTGACAGGACTTATCACCCCATTTAATATATATTAAAATTATCTAGTAATTGCGGTTGAGTCGGTTGAAACAATAATGTTGCCCAAGTAACCTCTGTTGCGTAGATTCGACTCAACTGAAGTTACAAAAGATGTAGTATGTAATTATTTATGCGAGTTGTCGTCGGCCCCAAGGAAGGCACAACTTGGCCGGATAGTTACATACCTGTGGTGGTAAATATGTGGTGGTTATAAAGTATTTTTCCATGTAGATAATAGGATGCCCGAAGGTGACTATTATTTGACGGGACTTATCACCAATGTTTGATCATTGCGTTGAAAGTATCGCTTGCAGTTAATTTTTACAATCCGAAGATTGGGAATTAATGGTGCGCTTGGTATCTTGTTAAGGTCTTTTATTTACAAATAAAGATGCACATTTCTATAATATTTTATTGACATGTGTGATAATGTTGTGTGAGTGTAAACTTATTTATTAATTTAAGAGTTTACATCCACACGAATATAATGGTAAACATATGACAATTATAAGAATTTATTCTTTGTCGAAGTAAATTGTCATTGTTTGATCATTGCTGTAAAATACCACTAGCAATTGATATTATTGTTTAAAGACTTGATATTAATGGTGCACTAGGTATTTTTGTGAGTGCTTTTGCTTCTCTTGTTCTCTTTAAGCTAATACAGTTTATGTATCTGTTAATTTGAGTTAAATTTTTAACTCTTAAAAGTTTTAACTTTTAGGAATTAAAGAATAATATTAACATTGTTCTTGGATCTAGACCTTATATAAGGGTGGTGAAACTCACATTCTCTTGCAAATTCAGTATCTAATGTGAGAATCAAGTTTGACAAGTGAGTATACACCAAATCTTATAGGTTTTATGTGATCATAAAGTTAAAAGATCAGAAATCCTATCAGTGTTATTTAAGTTGACAATTTTTTTGTCATATTTTCTTTGCTTAAACTAAGGTGCTTTTAAAGCAATATAGAGAAAGACAATCTCTCATTGGAGAGTGATATTTCATTAAGATTATTAGGCAAAGAAAATATTGAGCACATTATGTAAATATTTAATCTTGCTGAGACATTCGACTATCAGATGACTTGTTCGAAAATTCAGTAATTTCGACTATCATATGACTTGTTCGAAAATTCAGCATTTAGTATTCTCTTTGCACAATTAAGTTTATAACTGTTAAAGTTAGAAATGATCCTTTAAAGGATCAATTCATAAAGTGTGTAAATACAGAAAAGCTGAAGCAAGAGAAAATAAAATAGTGCTTATTCGGAAAATACCTCAAAAGATAAGGGCAAATAAAGAAAGGTAATCTTGACTGACTTATGTCCAATGATGTTGAAAGATATATCAATTTAGAATGGACAAAGTCGATAAAGATTGTTTTATTCATTTTTAAACTAATTTTAGATTGTCGTTACTAGCTTATTTTTGTATTTAAAAGACAATTTGGTGAATCATTATTTGAATTAATTTTTTGTTTTAATTTCTCTTTGACTAAATCAAGATATTTTGAGTTTTATTTTCAAATGATGATTCAATGTGTCTTTTAAGTTTAGTTATTAGAGTCAATTCAGTTATGACTTGTGACATTCTATAATTGTTTAAAGGTTTGAAAGCTATAAGTTTTTCGTCCCAAAAATTAAGGAAATTTTGAGACATAAATTGTTATGTTTTCTCGAGGATATTGTGTTTGGGGGAGAGATATGGTAATAGAACAAAATTGAATGAGGAAGACTTAGTTCTAAACTAATTCATATAGTTACTATTATTATCTTATATTTGGATCCTCATGAGGACATTATTGTTCTTCCTCTCCATCAAGTTAAGAAGTTAATTCATATAGATCAAACTCAACACCCTCAAGAACTAGGGCATCTGGTGTCATAAAGAATTGACTAATAAGAGAAATTATATTTAGTATATTTGAAAGACTCTATTAGTGTTAGCACAAATAAGTTGAGAAATTTGTCTCTTTAGTGTTACCACAAATTCTCATAAAGTATTTGCCTCATTTGGTTTTGAGATAATATTAAGTAGAGTTGTGGATTTAGTAAGCTTAGTGGGAGTAAATTTATATTCCTATTTTAATGTGTCGATTTTATTTTATTTAGTCAACTATGATATATGTTAGCAATGTGAAACCAAGGAAATCTCTAACAAAAGTTAGTGATGAAAGATCCTGGGGACACCCCTTTTGTATTAGGCATTTCAATACTTAGAGATTCTTCTCAAGGTATTACTCGGATATCACAAAAGAGTTATATCAGTAAAGTTGAAAATAAATTGACATTAAAGTTAATAAATTTTGGATGACCTCAATCATCGAGAGAGACTTTTCAGTCTCAAATATTGTCCATTAGGAAATTTATGAATTCAGAAATTTAAGTATTTTCCTACACTTTGTCTATAGGATTTTTATGTACGATTTTATTATACGCATTTGGAAATAGCGTATATAATAAGATTGTTTGGCAGATATTTGAGCAATTCAAAGTTTGAATTGTTGAAAACTCAACCATAAGGATTTTTTAAAGAGAACAAGAGAGTTTATGCTCACATCAGGGATCTGACAATTTGGAGATCATTTGTGTGTCAGACTCTGGCTTTTGGATGTAAGTAGATAATGCACATTCTAACTCAAGAAATATGACTGTAAGTATTTATGTCACTTGGTTGCATATTGTTAAAGGTATTGAGAGACCACTTAAGTTATATATAGTGACATAATTCAGTCATAAAGTTATTCAACAACAAATTTTATAGAGTTCATTACCTTATAGATTATTGTTGAATTGAATAGAACATATAAAGATGGACTTTAATGCTAGCCGACTCACTAATCAAAGACATGACATATAAGGTATTTCATATGATTGATGTCATTAAGGATGTCTTGGATTAGTGGGAGTCTCTTTTGTTTTATGTTTTATACTTTAGTTTTGGTATCGATATATACTTTATATTATGATTTTCTGCAGAAATAAAGTTTATGAGGTTATTTTTGTTATAACCATTTCTGTATCATTTTGTGCAAATATTGAATTTGCAAACTTCAGTTTGATCTCACTAAAGTTTTCAATTGGACCAGTTGGAAATAGACATGATTTAGAGATCACATCACATGAAATTTCCATGCCACTCATCCATATCGATCTATGTCATCAATTACATTGATATGGTGGTCGTCGGGGTTCCGTCACATTATACGTCAGTGACGACAGCCGCGGTGGTCCCATTATTAATGTATGAGGTGGACCAGATTGTAAAGTTGAAATCTAAAGATGAATAGCATTCAGACGCGCGCCTAAAGAATTATTAAGATATGTAGCCCAAGTGGGAAATTGTTGGAATATTTTATTATTTAATTATATTCCGATATCATTATGTGGGCAAATATCGTAATAATAATTATATTAGCTATTTATCAATTTAGAGCCTTAATTGATTAGTGATCAATTTAAGTAATAAGGCTAATTAGATTTCTATTTAGATAATTAATTAATTGATATGGACTCAATATGGGTGGATGTCCGGATGGCCCATTAAGGGAATAATGGGAAACCCTAATGGTCATCCAATATAAAAGAGGCTATGGTCCCCAATACACCGTTCACAGCAAACTCTCTCTTCTCCCCATCTAAAGAGAACTTGAGGCATAAAGGTACCGGTTGAGGAAGAACCAAATCAGCCGTCGCTAACCCTTTGTTATGTTTTCATATCAGATCACCTCCTCTGTAACACCCATACTAAATTATCTAGAATATTTAGCATGTGTATTAATCTGATACTGGGTACATTAAAATTTACAATAATTAAAATATACAAACCACTGAATTAGTACAATTTGCTCGTTTACATAAATATCCAAATGTCATCTATAAATACATAAACATATCCTGATAACCTTCTGAGCTTCTCCGCGACGAGCAACTGCACTCCATCCAGCGTCTTCCTGAAGATCTTCATCTGAAAACCACTTGGTAACCTGAAACCTGCACCAGAAGGATAGGGATGAGACATAATGTCTCAGTGAGCTCCTACCCTACCTACTGCTGGCAACCACAGGGAACCTAGGGTCGCCGTGCCTACCTCGGCAATCTTGGGGATACCTATGATCGCCAAGTCTTATCCTTACCCATAGAGGGCTACCTGACTGCTCCTGCTAAACTGTGTAGTCATAAACTGGACTACATCCTGCTAAACTAGTGATCAAGGGGAAACCTAGGATCACTGTCTGAATCTGATACTGAATAGTCCTGAGATCTAGACTATATCCTGATAATTGGGTGATCGAGGGGAATCTAGGATCACCGCCTGATAACTGATTATCTGATACTTGCCTGATAACTATTCTCTGTCTAATAACATAATAAAATAATTAACTGATAAATGTCTTATGTTAGCTGTTAGCGTTGAACAAACAATATTATCTGGGTTCATTTTACGGAATGCCCCCGGGTGGAGTAACCCCGAAGCACATTCCCCTGATAACCGGTGAAAATTCCTATCATATCAGGCTAACACCGGACTCCTCTTGTCGTCGTGCGGTCATCCTTGCGGAATAACACGTCCCACTGGCGTGAACCTCCTGTGTCCCACTGGCGTGAACAGCAGAAGACACGACTTAACTTACGCGTATACCCCCCGTGTCCCACTGGCGTGAACGACGGAAGACGCGAATTAATATACTTTATTATTAGTCTTAACTTATACATGAACCTTTCGTGCCCCACTGGCGTGAACAACGAAAGTCACGGCTTAACATTAATCTTAACTGGTGCGTATACCTCCCGTGTCCCACTGGCGTGAACGACGGAAGACGCGAATAAATATTCTGTAAACTTATGCGTGAACCATTCGTGTCCCACTGGCGTGAACTACGAAGGCCACGGCTTAATATCTTAATAACTCTTGTTCTTATTCTGCTTATACCTATAACTTATGTTTATTGCATATCTAATGCATTCTTAAATATTCATTCTTAAATGCCTAACCTATGAATAGGTTCCTTTCTTAGGCCAATAGATTGTTCTCGTTAATTCTCATTCTTGTGCGTAACTATCGCACTCTTAATTACTCACTCTTAATCACTTAACCTATAAAAGGTTCTAAGCTTGGATTCTGGATTAATCTTGACTTACATGTACTTAAATGAATGTAGGGATTTCATTACAAAGATATGATCCCATTACCAATCCCTCTTTATGTCTATATGACTTAGGAGTATAAGTATACATCTCCTAAGGCCATGCCTATCCCTCATCCTACCCTAAAACCAAGCCAAAGCTCACAAACATAAAGCTGGAAAAGCCAAAAATCGTAGCACGATTTCATGAAATCGGAGCACGATATTTTTCGAAAGTTTCAGGAAAAACAGGGCATAAAATCGTAGCCCGATGCCCAGAAATCGGAGCACGATTTTGGCTTCAGCAGCTCTCAAAATTTCACTTCCTAAGCTAATCCAAACATCCCCAATCATCAAAACAGCTTATGGGAATGAATTTTGCAAGGCATAAGGATAGATAATAACAGGCTTAAGCAAGGAATAAGTATACAAGGGATTAGGCACAAATTCTCTAACTTGATTCAACTTGTAAAATATGCTAAAACTACTCAAATGGGTTATACAACCCTATGGAACTCACTTTGATTACTAGCTTTGCTCCTTGCCTTGCCTCTAATCATCAAACCCCAAGCTTGAGAACCAAAGCTCTAGCTCCTCTCTTGATACTTTCTTGTTCTTCTTTCCTTTCTCTACTAAGCTTGCCTTGCAAGATTCCTCACTAGATTTTCCTTTAAGAGAAATTGAATTGATGGAGAGGGAGATGAGGGAGAGGAGGCGTGAGAGTAGGGAGGAAGGGAGAGGAAGAGGGCTGAATGAGGAGAGAAGAAAGAATGGGGAAAATAGCAAGATAAATATCTTGCTCCCATTCTAATAATCTTTCCTCTTCAAAATAATTACAAGATTGCCATTCCTCTTAATTACAAAAACGCCTTGCTTGTTTCATAAGTTTCTAACACTGTTAACCATCACATTTAAGCGGAATATTACTCTTGTCACATCAATAACCCATTAACTGACAATTTACCAAATTGTCCTTTGCTTAAAACATCTCCAATACATCGTCTCAATATTACTAATTATTCGAGTCTTGGGCGGGATGTTACAATCTACCCCCCTTAAAGAAATTTCGTCCTCGAAATTTAGAATCCACTATCATACGTGAATTAATCTCACTTACTACTTCCTTCATTAGCCAAAACTCTAGTTCTTCTTACTTATCAGAATCCCTTAGATTCCAACTCTATAAGTCGAATGTATCCGACAATCTTTTCGTTAACTGAAATACTTGATGTGCATCACACCATCCTTGCATAGCAGAATATGAGATTATCCGAACCATCACATCCAACTTGTTGACCATATCCTTGTTTATACACTTCTTGCAAACCCAAACTAGCGCTATCCGATCTTAACACTTGTGCTGAATATTATAACCTCACCATAGTCCGCATAATCTTACCTTGACGACATTGGTCGTTCTTATTATCCTCAACGATTCCATTGAATTCTTATATTCGATCTTTGCCTTATACAACGGCATCTTACATATATGATTTTTCCATAATTATACCATTCTTTAATGAGAGTAAAACTATCGCACTACCTCCACTATACAAATACAAGGAGGAGGCATCTTGGTGTATTACTTTCCATAATCTTAATCATTACTTCCACTACGGAATTCCTCAAGGCTCGCGAAATCTTACTGATTACCCGCGTTCTATTTCGATGGATTCAAGTCGTTACCTATCTCAATAACTTAGAAATCATTCTTCATACTAGGAGTTTGCCAATCTCCCATTGTTTTTTTCACAACTTATTCTCGTTTTTCTTGTCGTAGCGTAAATGTTTTCTTCACCTATATTCCCAAACTTATAGGAGTTCAGTCTATGTGATGAGTGGCTTAGGTCGTCTCACATATCATTATATAATATATTTCATAGCATATAACTTACATACATAAGCGAGCACGTGTACACTTTACATTACCTCATCTTTGTCCGACTAACGGGACATCATTCTTAATCTTAACACATTTGAGACACTACCACATCAATTGGGAATCTTTTCTTACTCTTAACTCATTTCGTAACATTCGGGATTTGCCTTTCGACTGGCTTGCCAGGTTTGCCCCGCCAATGTTACTCAGGTGTATTCTTAAGTATACAACAACCTATAATGTAAATTTACGGTTACAATTCACCGGTTTCACAAACTTATATCTCGTTCTGGACGTCGAATTCAAGATCCTTAGTTTCAACAGAAAACTCTACTTGATTGCTACCCAAATAGCACACTCAGTCTTTAATCCTTTAGTCATAATCCTGATATTACGCAGCCCTTTACCGTGGACTACGAGTAACTTTAAATCTACGTAAAAGTTCTCCGTCCTTTACTGGTGAACATTAAGTCCAAGACTTTCCAAAATCTTCGGTTAATATAGGTTAACATGACATGGTTACTACATGGAATTAAACTCATCGCCTCTGCATTGTCGTATCTGATCAAAGCCTCAAATTCAAGTATTTCATTCCTCATGGATTTCGAGGTTTAAGGTATTCATCAACTTAACTTCCATAACTTTCCATTAGAACTCATGTTCGCTTATACTTACTACTATCCCGTATAATAGGAATTAAGAACTTAACATCTTCTCATACTCTAAGCCTCAGCTTAGCGTTGTTCATTGTATCATTCTTGGATTACCACTCCGCTGCGCCACTCTGATTTTTAACACCGAGTTAGCATCGGAGGAAGACTTCACTATTGTCACATAAAATTCCATCGATCAATCCTTTTACTCTAAAACTTTGTAATCACTGTAACAAATTTGTCTGACGTTACCATTTCTCTTGGTCAGCTCTTCATGTAGAATCATTAAACATTGTAGAAACCCGACCGGAAAATATATCTGAAGCAGCTTAAATTCATATACATTCATTTGTGGCAACTTCTAAAAACACTTGTGGCTTCTGAAGGTTCATATCTTTCATCTAAGTCTTGTTACTATTCGCTCTCTCTTCACCCGTACTGATTTCATATCCACATTCTTTCCGGGACAACTTTGGTCTCCTTAGTACTATCATGTTCCTTATGTTACCCTTGAGTCCCTACAGAACAATCCGTCCTGAAAGTTCCAAATTCTTACCGGTTCTCTAGAACGCCCAACATAGGTTACGTTTCTTCGAGTGCTCAATTAACCGATCTTAAACTTTTGCACATTATCATGATCTATTGGATTCCTCCAGTAACTCGTTATTGTATTTACAATACAAATCTATGCATCATTACTGCCCTCAGAAACTTATCAACACGAGGTGATCTCTTTCCGTTCTATAAAATTTGTGGAAGAAACCTCTTCAAAGGGTACATACAACTCCTTAGCATTTACCTCAATCCTAGAATTTCATGTTCAAGACGATCCGCCGTATATTAAAATCTCAACATAATTCTCGGCTGAAATTCCGATCATCCTTCAACACTGGTCTACTATAACCTTGTGTTATCTTGAACTTGCCTTCTTTAACCAACCAAGGAAGTTCGATACCGTTCATCTAATTAAGAGTGTTCAACTTAATTCGTCCATCAACATAATAAATTCCAGCAACTTATTATTTATCATTCAGCCTTCATTAAGTAAAATTCCAGTCTAGCTTCTCTTACTTCTAGTCTTCTTACCATTAGGATACATCCAAAAATTTAATTCACGCTTTGACATGCAACGAGTCTTATTGTTACTACTTATTCATCCATCTTAGTTCTTAGGCTGCATGTCATCTCCTTTTCTTATTCCACAAATCTGATTCAGTAAACGTGGCTGATCTGATGGGGTCAAACTTACTTGTGGTTCATACTCATTAACCACACTTGAGTGGTTAGTTTCATCTGTCCAAATAACTCACGTAATCCATAATTATTTCTCTTAACTGTCCGAACATTAAAATCTCATCCGATTAAAGTTCGATTCTCCAACTCTGTAATCAGAATTGTTACTTAGTCCACACTTCACTTTAACTTCTCAAACTACGGTTCCTGTCAAGGTTCTACGTCATTTCTTAGAGAATTCCATGATTCCTTAATCCTTATGTCTTCCGCATACAAGGCATCATCCAACGATGCGTCCACCTGGGTTAAGGCTCTTCACCTTATCCTTAAATATTTCTGACCTTCTTGAAATTCTGCCCTAAACAGACTTAGTCACTTCACTGTTCGATGGCCACCATTTGGCATTGATTACTTCTTCGCTAAATCCGTCTTAGAATTCTGTCACCTTAATCTTCGCCCTTCATACACTTCATTCCTCCTTGGTCACATTCAGCTCTCAGACATTTATCCTAACTGTCATATACTAGATTGAGTTGATCAGGCTCAACTAGATGTGACCTTTAGAACAATGCCCGGAACCCAATGGTCCCACTACTTTTATTGAAACTTTAATGACCCAAGGCACGGTCTGAATCGACCTGCTCTGATACCAATTGTAACACCCATACTAAATTATCTAGAATATTTAGCATGTGTATTAATCTGATACTGGGTACATTAAAATTTACAATAATTAAAATATACAAACCACTGAATTAGTACAATTTGCTCGTTTACATAAATATCCAAATGTCATCTATAAATACATAAACATATCCTGATAACCTTCTGAGCTTCTCCGCGACGAGCAACTGCACTCCATCCAGCGTCTTCCTGAAGATCTTCATCTGAAAACCACTTGGTAACCTGAAACCTGCACCAGAAGGATAGGGATGAGACATAATGTCTCAGTGAGCTCCTACCCTACCTACTGCTGGCAACCACAGGGAACCTAGGGTCGCCGTGCCTACCTCGGCAATCTTGGGGATACCTATGATCGCCAAGTCTTATCCTTACCCATAGAGGGCTACCTGACTGCTCCTGCTAAACTGTGTAGTCATAAACTGGACTACATCCTGCTAAACTAGTGATCAAGGGGAAACCTAGGATCACTGTCTGAATCTGATACTGAATAGTCCTGAGATCTAGACTATATCCTGATAATTGGGTGATCGAGGGGAATCTAGGATCACCGCCTGATAACTGATTATCTGATACTTGCCTGATAACTATTCTCTGTCTAATAACATAATAAAATAATTAACTGATAAATGTCTTATGTTAGCTGTTAGCGTTGAACAAACAATATTATCTGGGTTCATTTTACGGAATGCCCCCGGGTGGAGTAACCCCGAAGCACATTCCCCTGATAACCGGTGAAAATTCCTATCATATCAGGCTAACACCGGACTCCTCTTGTCGTCGTGCGGTCATCCTTGCGGAATAACACGTCCCACTGGCGTGAACCTCCTGTGTCCCACTGGCGTGAACAGCAGAAGACACGACTTAACTTACGCGTATACCCCCCGTGTCCCACTGGCGTGAACGACGGAAGACGCGAATTAATATACTTTATTATTAGTCTTAACTTATACATGAACCTTTCGTGCCCCACTGGCGTGAACAACGAAAGTCACGGCTTAACATTAATCTTAACTGGTGCGTATACCTCCCGTGTCCCACTGGCGTGAACGACGGAAGACGCGAATAAATATTCTGTAAACTTATGCGTGAACCATTCGTGTCCCACTGGCGTGAACTACGAAGGCCACGGCTTAATATCTTAATAACTCTTGTTCTTATTCTGCTTATACCTATAACTTATGTTTATTGCATATCTAATGCATTCTTAAATATTCTGAAATTCTGGCCAGGCAAAGATACTTAACAGGTTCTGGTTCTGATTAAAAACTTAGCAGGTTCTGATCAGAACTTAGCACACTTATAAAAGTAAATAATTAGCAGGAATATAAAGTGCAGGAAAGCTAAAAAACAGGCACAGAAATTTGTTAACCCAGTTCGGAGTAAACACCTCCTACTCTGGGGGATACCAATCCAGGAAGGAATTCCACTATTGGAATTAATCCTTAAGACTTAGACACTGACTCCCAGCTCCTATCCTAAGCAATTAATCTCCACCTAGTCTTGAATTCTACCCAACACGTTGAGTATTAGAAAACCTCTAACTTCCTATTCAAGTAACAAACCTGTTACTGAACCCCTTAAACAAAACTACCCTGTTTTGAAGAAATACTTCAATACATGACCTGCACTCGTACCTACAGGCTTAGAGTGATTACAACTCAATAAAACACCTAAACCAACTCAAAAGAGTGGTGCACAAATAAAGCTAAAAGCTTAAAAACTCTAAGACTCTATTTCTCTGATTTTTCTTTGTTCTAAATCATGTCTTGAATAGCAGCAGCCCTCCTCTATTTATAGCCTTCAGTCTTGCAAAATAAAACTAATCTTCTGAATTGATTTGTTACTGAAATAAGATTGGTCCAATCAAGTAACAAATAAAACTGTTTTGTATCTTTGAAAGATTTAAAACAGAAAATACGATTTTCATATCTTTGAACCAAATCTTCAATAAAATCTTCTCCAAATAATTCAGCATTCTAGAAGCACTTATACAAAGATAATTCCTTGCTAAATCTCCCAAGATACGCGCAAAAATTAATCTGAAAACCCAGCTTCTGATGTGGTCAACAAAAGTCAACGCTGGCTTCAGAACCTGAAATCAGCTTCTGAACTGCTACAGTGCATTCAGCCTCTGATGACTTTTTCTGCTTCTGAATGGCTTCAAAACACAAAACTTGCAACTGAAGAAATGTTTCAAATATGGAGATGCTTCTATTCAATACATTGGTTTTGCCAAAACATGCAGCCAACACCAAAAGACTCAACAATCTCCCCCTTTGGCAAATTTTTGGCTAAAACCATCCAAGTCCTTCAATCTTCATTAAAATCAGCTCAACAATGAAGAACTCCACAATAATACATCATAGCATTTAGTTTAGGCAGCGGATTCAGTTATGTTAAACAAGCAGCTTCAACTTCTGAACTTCTGATAGAGCTACTCCAAGGTATCAGAACTACTGATCAACTCCTGATCATCACACATACTCCCCCTGTAACTCAGCATACACTCAGCATACATCAAACTCCCCCTTACTTCTGAATATATGGTATCAGAGCATATCAGAACCAACACTTCAGGAGCTGCACACAATTGTTCAGGACCATACCAGTCTTGTACTCCCCCTGAGACACATACTCCCCCTCAATAACATCTTGACAGCTCTTGTTATATTTGATCTGAACTCTGAGCTTCACAAATAACTTCTGAGCAACACTGAAAACTGAACATCTGAAATTTGAACTTCTGAGCAGCAACACTTTGCATAAGACTTTTGGTATCAGAGCCAACACATTACATAAGATTTTCTCCCCCTTTTTAGCCACAAAATTCTGACAAAACATAGTCTTCATATAGGGAATAAAATCAAAACAAGTAACACAGATCCTGAAAAACATATCAGATTCAGACTCAGGTTCAGGATCACACTTAGCATAGGCACAACTGGCAGGTACTCTATCTTCCTCACATCCAGTTTGCAGTAATTGCTATAATTCTTCATGCAAACACACTCCTAACTTGCTCCTTAAGTTTTCAAACTGCTTAGCATCCAAAGCTTTTGTGAAAATGTCAGCAACTTGTTCTTCAGTAGCTACATGTTCCAGTTGAATAACTTTATCCTCCACAAGGTTTCTGATAAAATGGTGTCTGATATCGATGTGTTTAGTTCTGCTGTGCTGTATTGGATTCTTAGAGATGTTGATTGCACTCAAATTGTCACAAAACAATGTCATAACACCTTGTTCAATGTTGTACTCCTCCAGCATCTGCTTCATCCACACCAATTGTGAGCAACTACTTCCAGCAGCAATATACTCAGCCTCAGCAGTTGATAATGACACACAATTTTGCTTTTTGCTAAACCATGAAATTAAGTTATTTCCCAAAAAGAAACAACCTCCTGAGGTGCTCTTCCTGTCATCAGCACTTCCAGCCCAGTCAGCATCACAATATCCCATCAGTTCAGAACTTGAACTATGAGAATACATGATTCCATAGTCACTTGTGCTGTTCACATATTTCAGAATCCTCTTCACTTGTGTCAGATGACTCATCTTAGGATCAGCTTGATATCTTGCACATACTCCAACAACATAAGTGATATCAGGTCTGCTTGCAGTTAAATACAATAGGCTCCCTATCATGCTTCTGTACTGACTCTGATCAACTGATACTCCTTGTTCATCTTTGGTGAGCTTCAGATGAGTAGCAGCTGGTGTCTTCTTATGAGCAGCTGATTCCATACCAAACTTTTTCACAATGTTCTTGGCATATTTACTCTGAGAAATAAAGATTGTATCTTCCATTTGCTTAACTTGTAATCCAAGAAAATAAGTCAGTTCACCAACTAAGCTCATTTCAAATTCTGACTGCATCTGCTGAACAAACAATTTGACCATCTTCTGAGACATCCCTCCAAACACTATATCATCCACATAAATCTGAGCAATCATCAGACTCCCATTTTCATCTTTCACAAACAATGTCTTATCAGAACCTCCTTTTCTGTAACCTTGAGCCACAAGAAATTGAGTAAGCCTTTCATACCATGCTCTTGGTGCTTGCTTGAGTCCATACAAGGCTTTCTTCAACTTGTACACATGATCTGGAAACTTAGGATCCACAAAACCCTTAGGTTGTTCAACATATACTTCTTCTTGCAGATATCCATTCAGAAATGCACTCTTCACATCCATCTGAAATAGCTTGAACTTGAGAATGCAGGAGACACCCAACAGTAGTCTTATGGACTCTAGTCTGGCCACAGGTGCAAATGTCTCATCAAAATCAAGTCCCTCAACTTGAGTATAACCCTGAGCAACCAACCTTGCCTTGTTTCTGACTACAGTACCATTTTCATCTGTTTTATTCTTGAATATCCACTTAGTCCCAATCACATTCAACCCTTCAGGTCTTGGAACCAAATCCCATACGTCACTCCTTTTGAATTGATTCAACTCATCTTGCATTGCTTCAATCCAAAATTCATCAGCTAGGGCTTCTTTCACATTTTTAGGCTCAACCTTTGACACAAAGCATGAATCAGTAGCAGCTGGTTCTGATCTCCTGGTTCTGACCCCTTGATCCAAACTCCCAATGATAAGTTCCTTAGGATGATCCTTCTGAACTCTAATTGATGGCCCTTTATTGGTAGGATCATGTTCTGGATGCACATCTGCTTCTTCAGACTCTGCTTGATTTTCTGCTTCTGAAGATTGTTCTTCTGATGCTCCAGACTCCTGAACAACTTCAGACTCACTTCTATCTTTCTCAGCAGTCAGATCATCAATTACCACATTGATGGACTCCATCACAACTTTAGTTCTTGAATTAAACACCCTATAAGCTCTGCTGTTCACTGAATAACCTAGGAATATGCCCTCATCAGACTTAGGATCCAGTTTTCTTCTATTCTCCCTGTCAGCCAAAATGTAGCATCTGCTCCCAAAGACATGGAAATATTTGACTGTAGGCTTTCTCCCTTTCCACAATTCATACAGAGTCGATGTAGAACCCTTCTTCAAAGTAACTCTGTTATGAATATAACAAGCAGTGTTCATTGCTTCAGCCCAGAACATATATGGCAACTTCTTAGCATGCAGCATAACCCTTGCACATTCTGCTAATGTCCTATTCTTCCTCTCAACTACACCATTTTGCTGAGGTGTGATAGGTGCAGAGAACTCATGCTTTATACCTTCAGAGGCACAGAATTCTGAGAAGCTCTTGTTTTCAAATTCTTTGCCATGATCACTTCTGATTCTGACAATACCATAGTCCTTCTCTCTTTGTAATTGAGTACATAAGTCTTTAAACACTTCAAAAGTATCAGACTTCTCTCTAACAAAGTTGATCCATGTGTATCTTGAGTAGTCATCTACCATTACAAACGCATACCTCTTGCCTCCAATACTCTCTACTTGCATAGGCCCCATCAAATCCATATGAACAAGTTCTAGTACTTTAGTAGTTACCTGGTGAACTAATCTGGGATGAGACTTTCTTGTTTGTTTTCCAATTTGACAATCACCACAAACATTGTCCTCATTGATCTTCAGATTAGGCACACCTCTGATAGCTTCAGTACTTAGGATTTTCTTCATGCCTTTTAAGTGCAAATGTCCCAGTTTCTGGTGCCAGAGTTTGACTTCCTCTTCTGAGCTCATAAGACAAGAAGTCAGACTTCTTTCTTCTTCAGAAACCCACAAGTAGCAGTTGTCTTTGGATCTGCAGCCTCTCATCTGAATCTTATCTTCCTGATCAGTGACAACACATTCTAGTTTGTTGAAATTAACCTTCAATTCTTGATCACAAAGTTGGCTGATACTGATCAGATTTGAAGTTAATCCTTCCACCAGTAGCACATCATTAAGTCTGGGCAACCCTTCTCTTATCAAATCACCAATACCCAGAATCTGACCTTTCACACCATCTCCAAATGTTACATAGCTTTTGGAGTAAGATCTGATATTGCTCAGTAGCTTCTTCACACCAGTCATGTGCCTTGAACACCCACTATCAAAATACCAGTCTTCTTTTGAAGTGGCTCTCAAAGAGGTATGAGCTATAAGGCCTAGATTCTGAACTTTAGGCTTCCACACCTTCTGAACATTGTGTCTGGGTGCAGCTGGTTCAACTCTTCTATACTGAAAATGTTCAGGATAGCCATAAAGTTTGAAGCAGAATGGTTTGATATGCCCTTTCTTTCCACAATGATGACAGACCCATGGATGATTCCTCCTCCTTCTGTTTCTGAGAAATTTCTGGGGTTGCTTCTGAGGTAGCATCTGAACATACTTCTGACCTTGCATCTGAGGTGGCATCTGGGCTTGTTTCTGAGGTCTCCTCTTTGATGTTCCAACCATAGAATCATGAGTTTGAGTAGCAGGGACAAAATTCATCTGTTTAGGAATCTGAGTCTGATCAACAAAACCTAAACCAGTTTTTCCTTGTTGCTGATTCCCCAAAATGTCCTCCAACTTATCAGTAGCAGAGTTCAACATCTTCACTTGCTTCTTCATTTGATCAAGTTGGGAGTTCAGTTGGTTCACTTCTTCTTTTAAATCTGAATTCTGCACTAACAGTTCACCTTTTTCAGCCTCTAGTTGAAGAATAGTCTCCTTCTGATCCAAAACTTGTTTGCAAACCTCAGCACTTCTGGCATACAGCTTCTTGTAGTTATCAGCTAGTTCATCATATGAGGTTTTAGTAGCTTCAGACACATATGAGGCTTCAGACTCTGAGTCAGACTCTGAAAAGGTCTCAGACTCTAAAACAGGTTCCTTCTTCAAGATGGCTCCTGACCTTACAACCAGACCAGTATCACACATATCAGATTCACTAACATCATCATCTTCAGAACCATCATCAGACCATGCAACAGCTAGGCTCTTCTTCTGCTTCTTAAGAAAAGTAGGACATTCAGATTTGATATGCCCATAGCCCTCACACTCATAGCACTGCACACCTTTGGCTTGGTTGCTTTTCTCCTCAGTCTTGGTCTTCTTCTCATCAGTTTGTTGCTTTTTGTTATTGAATCTGAAATTCTGACCTTTGGCTTTGGCTTTTCTGTTAACATTCTTCAGAATCTTGTTGAATTGTTTTCCCAGCAACACTAGAGCTTCTGATAAGTCATCCTCCTCAGAATCTTGTTGATCATCAGCTTCAGTATTCACAGTAAAAGCTATACCTTTCCCTTTCTTATCAGGCTGTTTGCAGAAGGCAGTCTCAAAGTTGAGCAATGACCCAATCAGTTCTTCAAGCTTCATGGCAGAAATATCATGAGCCTCCTCAATTGCAGTGACCTTCATGTCAAACCTTCTGGGTAGGGACCTGAGGATTTTTCTCACCAACTTCTCATCAGACATCTTCTCCCCAAGTGAATCAAAAGAATTTGCCATGTCCAGCACATTCATGTAAAAATCCTGAATGGATTCATCCTCCTTCATCTTCAGGTTCTCAAATTTGGTGGTCAGCAGCTGCAATCTGGACATCTTCACTTTAGAGGTTCCTTCATGAGTTGTCTTCAAAATTTCCCAGGCCTCCTTAGCAACAGTACATTGTTTGATAAGTCTGAACATGTTCTGATCAACACCATTGAAGATAGCATTCAAAGCTTTTGAATTTCCCAGTGACAGATCATCTTCAGCTTTGGTCCATTCCTCTTCAGGCTTCAGAACCTCAGTCTTGTTACCATCTTTGTCTGTATACACAGGATGATCCCAGCCTTTAATCACAGCTTTCCAAGTCCTGCTGTCAATAGACTTTAGAAAAGCACACATCCTTGACTTCCAATACTCATAGTTTGTGCCATCAAGTAGGGGTGGTCTATTGACATATCCTCCTTCTCTATCCATGCTTGCCAGATACTAACTCCTCTGGATCTCACCCAATTTACAGGCAGGGTGCCTGCTCTGATGCCAATTGAAATTCTGGCCAGGCAAAGATACTTAACAGGTTCTGGTTCTGATTAAAAACTTAGCAGGTTCTGATCAGAACTTAGCACACTTATAAAAGTAAATAATTAGCAGGAATATAAAGTGCAGGAAAGCTAAAAAACAGGCACAGAAATTTGTTAACCCAGTTCGGAGTAAACACCTCCTACTCTGGGGGATACCAATCCAGGAAGGAATTCCACTATTGGAATTAATCCTTAAGACTTAGACACTGACTCCCAGCTCCTATCCTAAGCAATTAATCTCCACCTAGTCTTGAATTCTACCCAACACGTTGAGTATTAGAAAACCTCTAACTTCCTATTCAAGTAACAAACCTGTTACTGAACCCCTTAAACAAAACTACCCTGTTTTGAAGAAATACTTCAATACATGACCTGCACTCGTACCTACAGGCTTAGAGTGATTACAACTCAATAAAACACCTAAACCAACTCAAAAGAGTGGTGCACAAATAAAGCTAAAAGCTTAAAAACTCTAAGACTCTATTTCTCTGATTTTTCTTTGTTCTAAATCATGTCTTGAATAGCAGCAGCCCTCCTCTATTTATAGCCTTCAGTCTTGCAAAATAAAACTAATCTTCTGAATTGATTTGTTACTGAAATAAGATTGGTCCAATCAAGTAACAAATAAAACTGTTTTGTATCTTTGAAAGATTTAAAACAGAAAATACGATTTTCATATCTTTGAACCAAATCTTCAATAAAATCTTCTCCAAATAATTCAGCATTCTAGAAGCACTTATACAAAGATAATTCCTTGCTAAATCTCCCAAGATACGCGCAAAAATTAATCTGAAAACCCAGCTTCTGATGTGGTCAACAAAAGTCAACGCTGGCTTCAGAACCTGAAATCAGCTTCTGAACTGCTACAGTGCATTCAGCCTCTGATGACTTTTTCTGCTTCTGAATGGCTTCAAAACACAAAACTTGCAACTGAAGAAATGTTTCAAATATGGAGATGCTTCTATTCAATACATTGGTTTTGCCAAAACATGCAGCCAACACCAAAAGACTCAACATATTCATTCTTAAATGCCTAACCTATGAATAGGTTCCTTTCTTAGGCCAATAGATTGTTCTCGTTAATTCTCATTCTTGTGCGTAACTATCGCACTCTTAATTACTCACTCTTAATCACTTAACCTATAAAAGGTTCTAAGCTTGGATTCTGGATTAATCTTGACTTACATGTACTTAAATGAATGTAGGGATTTCATTACAAAGATATGATCCCATTACCAATCCCTCTTTATGTCTATATGACTTAGGAGTATAAGTATACATCTCCTAAGGCCATGCCTATCCCTCATCCTACCCTAAAACCAAGCCAAAGCTCACAAACATAAAGCTGGAAAAGCCAAAAATCGTAGCACGATTTCATGAAATCGGAGCACGATATTTTTCGAAAGTTTCAGGAAAAACAGGGCATAAAATCGTAGCCCGATGCCCAGAAATCGGAGCACGATTTTGGCTTCAGCAGCTCTCAAAATTTCACTTCCTAAGCTAATCCAAACATCCCCAATCATCAAAACAGCTTATGGGAATGAATTTTGCAAGGCATAAGGATAGATAATAACAGGCTTAAGCAAGGAATAAGTATACAAGGGATTAGGCACAAATTCTCTAACTTGATTCAACTTGTAAAATATGCTAAAACTACTCAAATGGGTTATACAACCCTATGGAACTCACTTTGATTACTAGCTTTGCTCCTTGCCTTGCCTCTAATCATCAAACCCCAAGCTTGAGAACCAAAGCTCTAGCTCCTCTCTTGATACTTTCTTGTTCTTCTTTCCTTTCTCTACTAAGCTTGCCTTGCAAGATTCCTCACTAGATTTTCCTTTAAGAGAAATTGAATTGATGGAGAGGGAGATGAGGGAGAGGAGGCGTGAGAGTAGGGAGGAAGGGAGAGGAAGAGGGCTGAATGGGGAGAGAAGAAAGAATGGGGAAAATAGCAAGATAAATATCTTGCTCCCATTCTAATAATCTTTCCTCTTCAAAATAATTACAAGATTGCCATTCCTCTTAATTACAAAAACGCCTTGCTTGTTTCATAAGTTTCTAACACTGTTAACCATCACATTTAAGCGGAATATTACTCTTGTCACATCAATAACCCATTAACTGACAATTTACCAAATTGTCCTTTGCTTAAAACATCTCCAATACATCGTCTCAATATTAATAATTATTCGAGTCTTGGGCGGGATGTTACAATCTACCCCCCTTAAAGAAATTTCGTCCTCGAAATTTAGAATCCACTATCATACGTGAATTAATCTCACTTACTACTTCCTTCATTAGCCAAAACTCTAGTTCTTCTTACTTATCAGAATCCCTTAGATTCCAACTCTATAAGTCGAATGTATCCGACAATCTTTTCGTTAACTGAAATACTTGATGTGCATCACACCATCCTTGCATAGCAGAATATGAGATTATCCGAACCATCACATCCAACTTGTTGACCATATCCTTGTTTATACACTTCTTGCAAACCCAAACTAGCGCTATCCGATCTTAACACTTGTGCTGAATATTATAACCTCACCATAGTCCGCATAATCTTACCTTGACGACATTGGTCGTTCTTATTATCCTCAACGATTCCATTGAATTCTTATATTCGATCTTTGCCTTATACAACGGCATCTTACATATATGATTTTTCCATAATTATACCATTCTTTAATGAGAGTAAAACTATCGCACTACCTCCACTATACAAATACAAGGAGGAGGCATCTTGGTGTATTACTTTCCATAATCTTAATCATTACTTCCACTACGGAATTCCTCAAGGCTCGTGAAATCTTACTGATTACCCGCGTTCTATTTCGATGGATTCAAGTCGTTACCTATCTCAATAACTTAGAAATCATTCTTCATACTAGGAGTTTGCCAATCTCCCATTGTTCTTTTCACAACTTATTCTCGTTTTTCTTGTCGTAGCGTAAATGTTTTCTTCACCTATATTCCCAAACTTATAGGAGTTCAGTCTATGTGATGAGTGGCTTAGGTCGTCTCACATATCATTATATAATATATTTCATAGCATATAACTTACATACATAAGCGAGCACGTGTACACTTTACATTACCTCATCTTTGTCCGACTAACGGGACATCATTCTTAATCTTAACACATTTGAGACACTACCACATCAATTGGGAATCTTTTCTTACTCTTAACTCATTTCGTAACATTCGGGATTTGCCTTTCGACTGGCTTGCCAGGTTTGCCCCGCCAATGTTACTCAGGTGTATTCTTAAGTATACAACAACCTATAATGTAAATTTACGGTTACAATTCACCGGTTTCACAAACTTATATCTCGTTCTGGACGTCGAATTCAAGATCCTTAGTTTCAACAGAAAACTCTACTTGATTGCTACCCAAATAGCACACTCAGTCTTTAATCCTTTAGTCATAATCCTGATATTACGCAGCCCTTTACCGTGGACTACGAGTAACTTTAAATCTACGTAAAAGTTCTCCGTCCTTTACTGGTGAACATTAAGTCCAAGACTTTCCAAAATCTTCGGTTAATATAGGTTAACATGACATGGTTACTACATGGAATTAAACTCATCGCCTCTGCATTGTCGTATCTGATCAAAGCCTCAAATTCAAGTATTTCATTCCTCATGGATTTCGAGGTTTAAGGTATTCATCAACTTAACTTCCATAACTTTCCATTAGAACTCATGTTCGCTTATACTTACTACTATCCCGTATAATAGGAATTAAGAACTTAACATCTTCTCATACTCTAAGCCTCAGCTTAGCGTTGTTCATTGTATCATTCTTGGATTACCACTCCGCTGCGCCACTCTGATTTTTAACACCGAGTTAGCATCGGAGGAAGACTTCACTATTGTCACATAAAATTCCATCGATCAATCCTTTTACTCTAAAACTTTGTAATCACTGTAACAAATTTGTCTGACGTTACCATTTTCTCTTGGTCAGCTCTTCATGTAGAATCATTAAACATTGTAGAAACCCGACCGGAAAATATATCTGAAGCAGCTTAAATTCATATACATTCATTTGTGGCAACTTCTAAAAACACTTGTGGCTTCTGAAGGTTCATATCTTTCATCTAAGTCTTGTTACTATTCGCTCTCTCTTCACCCGTACTGATTTCATATCCACATTCTTTCCGGGACAACTTTGGTCTCCTTAGTACTATCATGTTCCTTATGTTACCCTTGAGTCCCTACAGAACAATCCGTCCTGAAAGTTCCAAATTCTTACCGGTTCTCTAGAACGCCCAACATAGGTTACGTTTCTTCGAGTGCTCAATTAACCGATCTTAAACTTTTGCACATTATCATGATCTATTGGATTCCTCCAGTAACTCGTTATTGTATTTACAATACAAATCTATGCATCATTACTGCCCTCAGAAACTTATCAACACGAGGTGATCTCTTTCCGTTCTATAAAATTTGTGGAAGAAACCTCTTCAAAGGGTACATACAACTCCTTAGCATTTACCTCAATCCTAGAATTTCATGTTCAAGACGATCCGCCGTATATTAAAATCTCAACATAATTCTCGGCTGAAATTCCGATCATCCTTCAACACTGGTCTACTATAACCTTGTGTTATCTTGAACTTGCCTTCTTTAACCAACCAAGGAAGTTCGATACCGTTCATCTAATTAAGAGTGTTCAACTTAATTCGTCCATCAACATAATAAATTCCAGCAACTTATTATTTATCATTCAGCCTTCATTAAGTAAAATTCCAGTCTAGCTTCTCTTACTTCTAGTCTTCTTACCATTAGGATACATCCAAAAATTTAATTCACGCTTTGACATGCAACGAGTCTTATTGTTACTACTTATTCATCCATCTTAGTTCTTAGGCTGCATGTCATCTCCTTTTCTTATTCCACAAATCTGATTCAGTAAACGTGGCTGATCTGATGGGGTCAAACTTACTTGTGGTTCATACTCATTAACCACACTTGAGTGGTTAGTTTCATCTGTCCAAATAACTCACGTAATCCATAATTATTTCTCTTAACTGTCCGAACATTAAATCTCATCCGATTAAAGTTCGATTCTCCAACTCTGTACTCAGAATTGTTACTTAGTCCACACTTCACTTTAACTTCTCAAACTACGGTTCCTGTCAAGGTTCTACGTCATTTCTTAGAGCATTCCATGATTCCTTAATCCTTATGTCTTCCGCATACAAGGCATCATCCAACGATGCGTCCACCTGGGTTAAGGCTCTTCACCTTATCCTTAAATATTTCTGACCTTCTTGAAATTCTGCCCTAAACAGACTTAGTCACTTCACTGTTCGATGGCCACCATTTGGCATTGATTACTTCTTCGCTAAATCCGTCTTAGAATTCTGTCACCTTAATCTTCGCCCTTCATACACTTCATTCCTCCTTGGTCACATTCAGCTCTCAGACATTTATCCTAACTGTCATATACTAGATTGAGTTGATCAGGCTCAACTAGATGTGACCTTTAGAACAATGCCCGGAACCCAATGGTCCCACTACTTTTATTGAAACTTTAATGACCCAAGGCACGGTCTGAATCGACCTGCTCTGATACCAATTGTAACACCCATACTAAATTATCTAGAATATTTAGCATGTGTATTAATCTGATACTGGGTACATTAAAATTTACAATAATTAAAATATACAAACCACTGAATTAGTACAATTTGCTCGTTTACATAAATATCCAAATGTCATCTATAAATACATAAACATATCCTGATAACCTTCTGAGCTTCTCCGCGACGAGCAACTGCACTCCATCCAGCGTCTTCCTGAAGATCTTCATCTGAAAACCACTTGGTAACCTGAAACCTGCACCAGAAGGATAGGGATGAGACATAATGTCTCAGTGAGCTCCTACCCTACCTACTGCTGGCAACCACAGGGAACCTAGGGTCGCCGTGCCTACCTCGGCAATCTTGGGGATACCTATGATCGCCAAGTCTTATCCTTACCCATAGAGGGCTACCTGACTGCTCCTGCTAAACTGTGTAGTCATAAACTGGACTACATCCTGCTAAACTAGTGATCAAGGGGAAACCTAGGATCACTGTCTGAATCTGATACTGAATAGTCCTGAGATCTAGACTATATCCTGATAATTGGGTGATCGAGGGGAATCTAGGATCACCGCCTGATAACTGATTATCTGATACTTGCCTGATAACTATTCTCTGTCTAATAACATAATAAAATAATTAACTGATAAATGTCTTATGTTAGCTGTTAGCGTTGAACAAACAATATTATCTGGGTTCATTTTACGGAATGCCCCCGGGTGGAGTAACCCCGAAGCACATTCCCCTGATAACCGGTGAAAATTCCTATCATATCAGGCTAACACCGGACTCCTCTTGTCGTCGTGCGGTCATCCTTGCGGAATAACACGTCCCACTGGCGTGAACCTCCTGTGTCCCACTGGCGTGAACAGCAGAAGACACGACTTAACTTACGCGTATACCCCCCGTGTCCCACTGGCGTGAACGACGGAAGACGCGAATTAATATACTTTATTATTAGTCTTAACTTATACATGAACCTTTCGTGCCCCACTGGCGTGAACAACGAAAGTCACGGCTTAACATTAATCTTAACTGGTGCGTATACCTCCCGTGTCCCACTGGCGTGAACGACGGAAGACGCGAATAAATATTCTGTAAACTTATGCGTGAACCATTCGTGTCCCACTGGCGTGAACTACGAAGGCCACGGCTTAATATCTTAATAACTCTTGTTCTTATTCTGCTTATACCTATAACTTATGTTTATTGCATATCTAATGCATTCTTAAATATTCATTCTTAAATGCCTAACCTATGAATAGGTTCCTTTCTTAGGCCAATAGATTGTTCTCGTTAATTCTCATTCTTGTGCGTAACTATCGCACTCTTAATTACTCACTCTTAATCACTTAACCTATAAAAGGTTCTAAGCTTGGATTCTGGATTAATCTTGACTTACATGTACTTAAATGAATGTAGGGATTTCATTACAAAGATATGATCCCATTACCAATCCCTCTTTATGTCTATATGACTTAGGAGTATAAGTATACATCTCCTAAGGCCATGCCTATCCCTCATCCTACCCTAAAACCAAGCCAAAGCTCACAAACATAAAGCTGGAAAAGCCAAAAATCGTAGCACGATTTCATGAAATCGGAGCACGATATTTTTCGAAAGTTTCAGGAAAAACAGGGCATAAAATCGTAGCCCGATGCCCAGAAATCGGAGCACGATTTTGGCTTCAGCAGCTCTCAAAATTTCACTTCCTAAGCTAATCCAAACATCCCCAATCATCAAAACAGCTTATGGGAATGAATTTTGCAAGGCATAAGGATAGATAATAACAGGCTTAAGCAAGGAATAAGTATACAAGGGATTAGGCACAAATTCTCTAACTTGATTCAACTTGTAAAATATGCTAAAACTACTCAAATGGGTTATACAACCCTATGGAACTCACTTTGATTACTAGCTTTGCTCCTTGCCTTGCCTCTAATCATCAAACCCCAAGCTTGAGAACCAAAGCTCTAGCTCCTCTCTTGATACTTTCTTGTTCTTCTTTCCTTTCTCTACTATGCTTGCCTTGCAAGATTCCTCACTAGATTTTCCTTTAAGAGAAATTGAATTGATGGAGAGGGAGATGAGGGAGAGGAGGCGTGAGAGTAGGGAGGAAGGGAGAGGAAGAGGGCTGAATGGGGAGAGAAGAAAGAATGGGGAAAATAGCAAGATAAATATCTTGCTCCCATTCTAATAATCTTTCCTCTTCAAAATAATTACAAGATTGCCATTCCTCTTAATTACAAAAACGCCTTGCTTGTTTCATAAGTTTCTAACACTGTTAACCATCACATTTAAGCGGAATATTACTCTTGTCACATCAATAACCCATTAACTGACAATTTACCAAATTGTCCTTTGCTTAAAACATCTCCAATACATCGTCTCAATATTAATAATTATTCGAGTCTTGGGCGGGATGTTACAATCTACCCCCCTTAAAGAAATTTCGTCCTCGAAATTTAGAATCCACTATCATACGTGAATTAATCTCACTTACTACTTCCTTCATTAGCCAAAACTCTAGTTCTTCTTACTTATCAGAATCCCTTAGATTCCAACTCTATAAGTCGAATGTATCCGACAATCTTTTCGTTAACTGAAATACTTGATGTGCATCACACCATCCTTGCATAGCAGAATATGAGATTATCCGAACCATCACATCCAACTTGTTGACCATATCCTTGTTTATACACTTCTTGCAAACCCAAACTAGCGCTATCCGATCTTAACACTTGTGCTGAATATTATAACCTCACCATAGTCCGCATAATCTTACCTTGACGACATTGGTCGTTCTTATTATCCTCAACGATTCCATTGAATTCTTATATTCGATCTTTGCCTTATACAACGACATCTTACATATATGATTTTTCCATAATTATACCATTCTTTAATGAGAGTAAAACTATCGCACTACCTCCACTATACAAATACAAGGAGGAGGCATCTTGGTGTATTACTTTCCATAATCTTAATCATTACTTCCACTACGGAATTCCTCAAGGCTCGCGAAATCTTACTGATTACCCGCGTTCTATTTCGATGGATTCAAGTCGTTACCTATCTCAATAACTTAGAAATCATTCTTCATACTAGGAGTTTGCCAATCTCCCATTGTTCTTTTCACAACTTATTCTCGTTTTTCTTGTCGTAGCGTAAATGTTTTCTTCACCTATATTCCCAAACTTATAGGAGTTCAGTCTATGTGATGAGTGGCTTAGGTCGTCTCACATATCATTATATAATATATTTCATAGCATATAACTTACATACATAAGCGAGCACGTGTACACTTTACATTACCTCATCTTTGTCCGACTAACGGGACATCATTCTTAATCTTAACACATTTGAGACACTACCACATCAATTGGGAATCTTTTCTTACTCTTAACTCATTTCGTAACATTCGGGATTTGCCTTTCGACTGGCTTGCCAGGTTTGCCCCGCCAATGTTACTCAGGTGTATTCTTAAGTATACAACAACCTATAATGTAAATTTACGGTTACAATTCACCGGTTTCACAAACTTATATCTCGTTCTGGACGTCGAATTCAAGATCCTTAGTTTCAACAGAAAACTCTACTTGATTGCTACCCAAATAGCACACTCAGTCTTTAATCCTTTAGTCATAATCCTGATATTACGCAGCCCTTTACCGTGGACTACGAGTAACTTTAAATCTACGTAAAAGTTCTCCGTCCTTTACTGGTGAACATTAAGTCCAAGACTTTCCAAAATCTTCGGTTAATATAGGTTAACATGACATGGTTACTACATGGAATTAAACTCATCGCCTCTGCATTGTCGTATCTGATCAAAGCCTCAAATTCAAGTATTCATTCCTCATGGATTTCGAGGTTTAAGGTATTCATCAACTTAACTTCCATAACTTTCCATTAGAACTCATGTTCGCTTATACTTACTACTATCCCGTATAATAGGAATTAAGAACTTAACATCTTCTCATACTCTAAGCCTCAGCTTAGCGTTGTTCATTGTATCATTCTTGGATTACCACTCCGCTGCGCCACTCTGATTTTTAACACCGAGTTAGCATCGGAGGAAGACTTCACTATTGTCACATAAAATTCCATCGATCAATCCTTTTACTCTAAAACTTTGTAATCACTGTAACAAATTTGTCTGACGTTACCATTTCTCTTGGTCAGCTCTTCATGTAGAATCATTAAACATTGTAGAAACCCGACCGGAAAATATATCTGAAGCAGCTTAAATTCATATACATTCATTTGTGGCAACTTCTAAAAACACTTGTGGCTTCTGAAGGTTCATATCTTTCATCTAAGTCTTGTTACTATTCGCTCTCTCTTCACCCGTACTGATTTCATATCCACATTCTTTCCTGGACAACTTTGGTCTCCTTAGTACTATCATGTTCCTTATGTTACCCTTGAGTCCCTACAGAACAATCCGTCCTGAAAGTTCCAAATTCTTACCGGTTCTCTAGAACGCCCAACATAGGTTACGTTTCTTCGAGTGCTCAATTAACCGATCTTAAACTTTTGCACATTATCATGATCTATTGGATTCCTCCAGTAACTCGTTATTGTATTTACAATACAAATCTATGCATCATTACTGCCCTCAGAAACTTATCAACACGAGGTGATCTCTTTCCGTTCTATAAAATTTGTGGAAGAAACCTCTTCAAAGGGTACATACAACTCCTTAGCATTTACCTCAATCCTAGAATTTCATGTTCAAGACGATCCGCCGTATATTAAAATCTCAACATAATTCTCGGCTGAAATTCCGATCATCCTTCAACACTGGTCTACTATAACCTTGTGTTATCTTGAACTTGCCTTCTTTAACCAACCAAGGAAGTTCGATACCGTTCATCTAATTAAGAGTGTTCAACTTAATTCGTCCATCAACATAATAAATTCCAGCAACTTATTATTTATCATTCAGCCTTCATTAAGTAAAATTCCAGTCTAGCTTCTCTTACTTCTAGTCTTCTTACCATTAGGATACATCCAAAAATTTAATTCACGCTTTGACATGCAACGAGTCTTATTGTTACTACTTATTCATCCATCTTAGTTCTTAGGCTGCATGTCATCTCCTTTTCTTATTCCACAAATCTGATTCAGTAAACGTGGCTGATCTGATGGGGTCAAACTTACTTGTGGTTCATACTCATTAACCACACTTGAGTGGTTAGTTTCATCTGTCCAAATAACTCACGTAATCCATAATTATTTCTCTTAACTGTCCGAACATTAAAATCTCATCCGATTAAAGTTCGATTCTCCAACTCTGTACTCAGAATTGTTACTTAGTCCACACTTCACTTTAACTTCTCAAACTACGGTTCCTGTCAAGGTTCTACGTCATTTCTTAGAGCATTCCATGATTCCTTAATCCTTATGTCTTCCGCATACAAGGCATCATCCAACGATGCGTCCACCTGGGTTAAGGCTCTTCACCTTATCCTTAAATATTTCTGACCTTCTTGAAATTCTGCCCTAAACAGACTTAGTCACTTCACTGTTCGATGGCCACCATTTGGCATTGATTACTTCTTCGCTAAATCCGTCTTAGAATTCTGTCACCTTAATCTTCGCCCTTCATACACTTCATTCCTCCTTGGTCACATTCAGCTCTCAGACATTTATCCTAACTGTCATATACTAGATTGAGTTGATCAGGCTCAACTAGATGTGACCTTTAGAACAATGCCCGGAACCCAATGGTCCCACTACTTTTATTGAAACTTTAATGACCCAAGGCACGGTCTGAATCGACCTGCTCTGATACCAATTGTAACACCCATACTAAATTATCTAGAATATTTAGCATGTGTATTAATCTGATACTGGGTACATTAAAATTTACAATAATTAAAATATACAAACCACTGAATTAGTACAATTTGCTCGTTTACATAAATATCCAAATGTCATCTATAAATACATAAACATATCCTGATAACCTTCTGAGCTTCTCCGCGACGAGCAACTGCACTCCATCCAGCGTCTTCCTGAAGATCTTCATCTGAAAACCACTTGGTAACCTGAAACCTGCACCAGAAGGATAGGGATGAGACATAATGTCTCAGTGAGCTCCTACCCTACCTACTGCTGGCAACCACAGGGAACCTAGGGTCGCCGTGCCTACCTCGGCAATCTTGGGGATACCTATGATCGCCAAGTCTTATCCTTACCCATAGAGGGCTACCTGACTGCTCCTGCTAAACTGTGTAGTCATAAACTGGACTACATCCTGCTAAACTAGTGATCAAGGGGAAACCTAGGATCACTGTCTGAATCTGATACTGAATAGTCCTGAGATCTAGACTATATCCTGATAATTGGGTGATCGAGGGGAATCTAGGATCACCGCCTGATAACTGATTATCTGATACTTGCCTGATAACTATTCTCTGTCTAATAACATAATAAAATAATTAACTGATAAATGTCTTATGTTAGCTGTTAGCGTTGAACAAACAATATTATCTGGGTTCATTTTACGGAATGCCCCCGGGTGGAGTAACCCCGAAGCACATTCCCCTGATAACCGGTGAAAATTCCTATCATATCAGGCTAACACCGGACTCCTCTTGTCGTCGTGCGGTCATCCTTGCGGAATAACACGTCCCACTGGCGTGAACCTCCTGTGTCCCACTGGCGTGAACAGCAGAAGACACGACTTAACTTACGCGTATACCCCCCGTGTCCCACTGGCGTGAACGACGGAAGACGCGAATTAATATACTTTATTATTAGTCTTAACTTATACATGAACCTTTCGTGCCCCACTGGCGTGAACAACGAAAGTCACGGCTTAACATTAATCTTAACTGGTGCGTATACCTCCCGTGTCCCACTGGCGTGAACGACGGAAGACGCGAATAAATATTCTGTAAACTTATGCGTGAACCATTCGTGTCCCACTGGCGTGAACTACGAAGGCCACGGCTTAATATCTTAATAACTCTTGTTCTTATTCTGCTTATACCTATAACTTATGTTTATTGCATATCTAATGCATTCTTAAATATTCATTCTTAAATGCCTAACCTATGAATAGGTTCCTTTCTTAGGCCAATAGATTGTTCTCGTTAATTCTCATTCTTGTGCGTAACTATCGCACTCTTAATTACTCACTCTTAATCACTTAACCTATAAAAGGTTCTAAGCTTGGATTCTGGATTAATCTTGACTTACATGTACTTAAATGAATGTAGGGATTTCATTACAAAGATATGATCCCATTACCAATCCCTCTTTATGTCTATATGACTTAGGAGTATAAGTATACATCTCCTAAGGCCATGCCTATCCCTCATCCTACCCTAAAACCAAGCCAAAGCTCACAAACATAAAGCTGGAAAAGCCAAAAATCGTAGCACGATTTCATGAAATCGGAGCACGATATTTTTCGAAAGTTTCAGGAAAAACAGGGCATAAAATCGTAGCCCGATGCCCAGAAATCGGAGCACGATTTTGGCTTCAGCAGCTCTCAAAATTTCACTTCCTAAGCTAATCCAAACATCCCCAATCATCAAAACAGCTTATGGGAATGAATTTTGCAAGGCATAAGGATAGATAATAACAGGCTTAAGCAAGGAATAAGTATACAAGGGATTAGGCACAAATTCTCTAACTTGATTCAACTTGTAAAATATGCTAAAACTACTCAAATGGGTTATACAACCCTATGGAACTCACTTTGATTACTAGCTTTGCTCCTTGCCTTGCCTCTAATCATCAAACCCCAAGCTTGAGAACCAAAGCTCTAGCTCCTCTCTTGATACTTTCTTGTTCTTCTTTCCTTTCTCTACTAAGCTTGCCTTGCAAGATTCCTCACTAGATTTTCCTTTAAGAGAAATTGAATTGATGGAGAGGGAGATGAGGGAGAGGAGGCGTGAGAGTAGGGAGGAAGGGAGAGGAAGAGGGCTGAATGGGGAGAGAAGAAAGAATGGGGAAAATAGCAAGATAAATATCTTGCTCCCATTCTAATAATCTTTCCTCTTCAAAATAATTACAAGATTGCCATTCCTCTTAATTACAAAAACGCCTTGCTTGTTTCATAAGTTTCTAACACTGTTAACCATCACATTTAAGCGGAATATTACTCTTGTCACATCAATAACCCATTAACTGACAATTTACCAAATTGTCCTTTGCTTAAAACATCTCCAATACATCGTCTCAATATTAATAATTATTCGAGTCTTGGGCGGGATGTTACAATCTACCCCCTTAAAGAAATTTCGTCCTCGAAATTTAGAATCCACTATCATACGTGAATTAATCTCACTTACTACTTCCTTCATTAGCCAAAACTCTAGTTCTTCTTACTTATCAGAATCCCTTAGATTCCAACTCTATAAGTCGAATGTATCCGACAATCTTTTCGTTAACTGAAATACTTGATGTGCATCACACCATCCTTGCATAGCAGAATATGAGATTATCCGAACCATCACATCCAACTTGTTGACCATATCCTTGTTTATACACTTCTTGCAAACCCAAACTAGCGCTATCCGATCTTAACACTTGTGCTGAATATTATAACCTCACCATAGTCCGCATAATCTTACCTTGACGACATTGGTCGTTCTTATTATCCTCAACGATTCCATTGAATTCTTATATTCGATCTTTGCCTTATACAACGGCATCTTACATATATGATTTTTCCATAATTATACATTCTTTAATGAGAGTAAAACTATCGCACTACCTCCACTATACAAATACAAGGAGGAGGCATCTTGGTGTATTACTTTCCATAATCTTAATCATTACTTCCACTACGGAATTCCTCAAGGCTCGCGAAATCTTACTGATTACCCGCGTTCTATTTCGATGGATTCAAGTCGTTACCTATCTCAATAACTTAGAAATCATTCTTCATACTAGGAGTTTGCCAATCTCCCATTGTTCTTTTCACAACTTATTCTCGTTTTTCTTGTCGTAGCGTAAATGTTTTCTTCACCTATATTCCCAAACTTATAGGAGTTCAGTCTATGTGATGAGTGGCTTAGGTCGTCTCACATATCATTATATAATATATTTCATAGCATATAACTTACATACATAAGCGAGCACGTGTACACTTTACATTACCTCATCTTTGTCCGACTAACGGGACATCATTCTTAATCTTAACACATTTGAGACACTACCACATCAATTGGGAATCTTTTCTTACTCTTAACTCATTTCGTAACATTCGGGATTTGCCTTTCGACTGGCTTGCCAGGTTTGCCCCGCCAATGTTACTCAGGTGTATTCTTAAGTATACAACAACCTATAATGTAAATTTACGGTTACAATTCACCGGTTTCACAAACTTATATCTCGTTCTGGACGTCGAATTCAAGATCCTTAGTTTTCAACAGAAAACTCTACTTGATTGCTACCCAAATAGCACACTCAGTCTTTAATCCTTTAGTCATAATCCTGATATTACGCAGCCCTTTACCGTGGACTACGAGTAACTTTAAATCTACGTAAAAGTTCTCCGTCCTTTACTGGTGAACATTAAGTCCAAGACTTTCCAAAATCTTCGGTTAATATAGGTTAACATGACATGGTTACTACATGGAATTAAACTCATCGCCTCTGCATTGTCGTATCTGATCAAAGCCTCAAATTCAAGTATTTCATTCCTCATGGATTTCGAGGTTTAAGGTATTCATCAACTTAACTTCCATAACTTTCCATTAGAACTCATGTTCGCTTATACTTACTACTATCCCGTATAATAGGAATTAAGAACTTAACATCTTCTCATACTCTAAGCCTCAGCTTAGCGTTGTTCATTGTATCATTCTTGGATTACCACTCCGCTGCGCCACTCTGATTTTTAACACCGAGTTAGCATCGGAGGAAGACTTCACTATTGTCACATAAAATTCCATCGATCAATCCTTTTACTCTAAAACTTTGTAATCACTGTAACAAATTTGTCTGACGTTACCATTTCTCTTGGTCAGCTCTTCATGTAGAATCATTAAACATTGTAGAAACCCGACCGGAAAATATATCTGAAGCAGCTTAAATTCATATACATTCATTTGTGGCAACTTCTAAAAACACTTGTGGCTTCTGAAGGTTCATATCTTTCATCTAAGTCTTGTTACTATTCGCTCTCTCTTCACCCGTACTGATTTCATATCCACATTCTTTCCTGGACAACTTTGGTCTCCTTAGTACTATCATGTTCCTTATGTTACCCTTGAGTCCCTACAGAACAATCCGTCCTGAAAGTTCCAAATTCTTACCGGTTCTCTAGAACGCCCAACATAGGTTACGTTTCTTCGAGTGCTCAATTAACCGATCTTAAACTTTTGCACATTATCATGATCTATTGGATTCCTCCAGTAACTCGTTATTGTATTTACAATACAAATCTATGCATCATTACTGCCCTCAGAAACTTATCAACACGAGGTGATCTCTTTCCGTTCTATAAAATTTGTGGAAGAAACCTCTTCAAAGGGTACATACAACTCCTTAGCATTTACCTCAATCCTAGAATTTCATGTTCAAGACGATCCGCCGTATATTAAAATCTCAACATAATTCTCGGCTGAAATTCCGATCATCCTTCAACACTGGTCTACTATAACCTTGTGTTATCTTGAACTTGCCTTCTTTAACCAACCAAGGAAGTTCGATACCGTTCATCTAATTAAGAGTGTTCAACTTAATTCGTCCATCAACATAATAAATTCCAGCAACTTATTATTTATCATTCAGCCTTCATTAAGTAAAATTCCAGTCTAGCTTCTCTTACTTCTAGTCTTCTTACCATTAGGATACATCCAAAAATTTAATTCACGCTTTGACATGCAACGAGTCTTATTGTTACTACTTATTCATCCATCTTAGTTCTTAGGCTGCATGTCATCTCCTTTTCTTATTCCACAAATCTGATTCAGTAAACGTGGCTGATCTGATGGGGTCAAACTTACTTGTGGTTCATACTCATTAACCACACTTGAGTGGTTAGTTTCATCTGTCCAAATAACTCACGTAATCCATAATTATTTCTCTTAACTGTCCGAACATTAAAATCTCATCCGATTAAAGTTCGATTCTCCAACTCTGTACTCAGAATTGTTACTTAGTCCACACTTCACTTTAACTTCTCAAACTACGGTTCCTGTCAAGGTTCTACGTCATTTCTTAGAGCATTCCATGATTCCTTAATCCTTATGTCTTCCGCATACAAGGCATCATCCAACGATGCGTCCACCTGGGTTAAGGCTCTTCACCTTATCCTTAAATATTTCTGACCTTCTTGAAATTCTGCCCTAAACAGACTTAGTCACTTCACTGTTCGATGGCCACCATTTGGCATTGATTACTTCTTCGCTAAATCCGTCTTAGAATTCTGTCACCTTAATCTTCGCCCTTCATACACTTCATTCCTCCTTGGTCACATTCAGCTCTCAGACATTTATCCTAACTGTCATATACTAGATTGAGTTGATCAGGCTCAACTAGATGTGACCTTTAGAACAATGCCCGGAACCCAATGGTCCCACTACTTTTATTGAAACTTTAATGACCCAAGGCACGGTCTGAATCGACCTGCTCTGATACCAATTGTAACACCCATACTAAATTATCTAGAATATTTAGCATGTGTATTAATCTGATACTGGGTACATTAAAATTTACAATAATTAAAATATACAAACCACTGAATTAGTACAATTTGCTCGTTTACATAAATATCCAAATGTCATCTATAAATACATAAACATATCCTGATAACCTTCTGAGCTTCTCCGCGACGAGCAACTGCACTCCATCCAGCGTCTTCCTGAAGATCTTCATCTGAAAACCACTTGGTAACCTGAAACCTGCACCAGAAGGATAGGGATGAGACATAATGTCTCAGTGAGCTCCTACCCTACCTACTGCTGGCAACCACAGGGAACCTAGGGTCGCCGTGCCTACCTCGGCAATCTTGGGGATACCTATGATCGCCAAGTCTTATCCTTACCCATAGAGGGCTACCTGACTGCTCCTGCTAAACTGTGTAGTCATAAACTGGACTACATCCTGCTAAACTAGTGATCAAGGGGAAACCTAGGATCACTGTCTGAATCTGATACTGAATAGTCCTGAGATCTAGACTATATCCTGATAATTGGGTGATCGAGGGGAATCTAGGATCACCGCCTGATAACTGATTATCTGATACTTGCCTGATAACTATTCTCTGTCTAATAACATAATAAAATAATTAACTGATAAATGTCTTATGTTAGCTGTTAGCGTTGAACAAACAATATTATCTGGGTTCATTTTACGGAATGCCCCCGGGTGGAGTAACCCCGAAGCACATTCCCCTGATAACCGGTGAAAATTCCTATCATATCAGGCTAACACCGGACTCCTCTTGTCGTCGTGCGGTCATCCTTGCGGAATAACACGTCCCACTGGCGTGAACCTCCTGTGTCCCACTGGCGTGAACAGCAGAAGACACGACTTAACTTACGCGTATACCCCCCGTGTCCCACTGGCGTGAACGACGGAAGACGCGAATTAATATACTTTATTATTAGTCTTAACTTATACATGAACCTTTCGTGCCCCACTGGCGTGAACAACGAAAGTCACGGCTTAACATTAATCTTAACTGGTGCGTATACCTCCCGTGTCCCACTGGCGTGAACGACGGAAGACGCGAATAAATATTCTGTAAACTTATGCGTGAACCATTCGTGTCCCACTGGCGTGAACTACGAAGGCCACGGCTTAATATCTTAATAACTCTTGTTCTTATTCTGCTTATACCTATAACTTATGTTTATTGCATATCTAATGCATTCTTAAATATTCATTCTTAAATGCCTAACCTATGAATAGGTTCCTTTCTTAGGCCAATAGATTGTTCTCGTTAATTCTCATTCTTGTGCGTAACTATCGCACTCTTAATTACTCACTCTTAATCACTTAACCTATAAAAGGTTCTAAGCTTGGATTCTGGATTAATCTTGACTTACATGTACTTAAATGAATGTAGGGATTTCATTACAAAGATATGATCCCATTACCAATCCCTCTTTATGTCTATATGACTTAGGAGTATAAGTATACATCTCCTAAGGCCATGCCTATCCCTCATCCTACCCTAAAACCAAGCCAAAGCTCACAAACATAAAGCTGGAAAAGCCAAAAATCGTAGCACGATTTCATGAAATCGGAGCACGATATTTTTCGAAAGTTTCAGGAAAAACAGGGCATAAAATCGTAGCCCGATGCCCAGAAATCGGAGCACGATTTTGGCTTCAGCAGCTCTCAAAATTTCACTTCCTAAGCTAATCCAAACATCCCCAATCATCAAACAGCTTATGGGAATGAATTTTGCAAGGCATAAGGATAGATAATAACAGGCTTAAGCAAGGAATAAGTATACAAGGGATTAGGCACAAATTCTCTAACTTGATTCAACTTGTAAAATATGCTAAAACTACTCAAATGGGTTATACAACCCTATGGAACTCACTTTGATTACTAGCTTTGCTCCTTGCCTTGCCTCTAATCATCAAACCCCAAGCTTGAGAACCAAAGCTCTAGCTCCTCTCTTGATACTTTCTTGTTCTTCTTTCCTTTCTCTACTAAGCTTGCCTTGCAAGATTCCTCACTAGATTTTCCTTTAAGAGAAATTGAATTGATGGAGAGGGAGATGAGGGAGAGGAGGCGTGAGAGTAGGGAGGAAGGGAGAGGAAGAGGGCTGAATGGAGGAGAGAAGAAAGAATGGGGAAAATAGCAAGATAAATATCTTGCTCCCATTCTAATAATCTTTCCTCTTCAAAATAATTACAAGATTGCCATTCCTCTTAATTACAAAAACGCCTTGCTTGTTTCATAAGTTTCTAACACTGTTAACCATCACATTTAAGCGGAATATTACTCTTGTCACATCAATAACCCATTAACTGACAATTTACCAAATTGTCCTTTGCTTAAAACATCTCCAATACATCGTCTCAATATTAATAATTATTCGAGTCTTGGGCGGGATGTTACAATCTACCCCCCTTAAAGAAATTTCGTCCTCGAAATTAGAATCCACTATCATACGTGAATTAATCTCACTTACTACTTCCTTCATTAGCCAAAACTCTAGTTCTTCTTACTTATCAGAATCCCTTAGATTCCAACTCTATAAGTCGAATGTATCCGACAATCTTTTCGTTAACTGAAATACTTGATGTGCATCACACCATCCTTGCATAGCAGAATATGAGATTATCCGAACCATCACATCCAACTTGTTGACCATATCCTTGTTTATACACTTCTTGCAAACCCAAACTAGCGCTATCCGATCTTAACACTTGTGCTGAATATTATAACCTCACCATAGTCCGCATAATCTTACCTTGACGACATTGGTCGTTCTTATTATCCTCAACGATTCCATTGAATTCTTATATTCGATCTTTGCCTTATACAACGGCATCTTACATATATGATTTTTCCATAATTATACCATTCTTTAATGAGAGTAAAACTATCGCACTACCTCCACTATACAAATACAAGGAGGAGGCATCTTGGTGTATTACTTTCCATAATCTTAATCATTACTTCCACTACGGAATTCCTCAAGGCTCGCGAAATCTTACTGATTACCCGCGTTCTATTTCGATGGATTCAAGTCGTTACCTATCTCAATAACTTAGAAATCATTCTTCATACTAGGAGTTTGCCAATCTCCCATTGTTTTTTCACAACTTATTCTCGTTTTTCTTGTCGTAGCGTAAATGTTTTCTTCACCTATATTCCCAAACTTATAGGAGTTCAGTCTATGTGATGAGTGGCTTAGGTCGTCTCACATATCATTATATAATATATTTCATAGCATATAACTTACATACATAAGCGAGCACGTGTACACTTTACATTACCTCATCTTTGTCCGACTAACGGGACATCATTCTTAATCTTAACACATTTGAGACACTACCACATCAATTGGGAATCTTTTCTTACTCTTAACTCATTTCGTAACATTCGGGATTTGCCTTTCGACTGGCTTGCCAGGTTTGCCCCGCCAATGTTACTCAGGTGTATTCTTAAGTATACAACAACCTATAATGTAAATTTACGGTTACAATTCACCGGTTTCACAAACTTATATCTCGTTCTGGACGTCGAATTCAAGATCCTTAGTTTCAACAGAAAACTCTACTTGATTGCTACCCAAATAGCACACTCAGTCTTTAATCCTTTAGTCATAATCCTGATATTACGCAGCCCTTTACCGTGGACTACGAGTAACTTTAAATCTACGTAAAAGTTCTCCGTCCTTTACTGGTGAACATTAAGTCCAAGACTTTCCAAAATCTTCGGTTAATATAGGTTAACATGACATGGTTACTACATGGAATTAAACTCATCGCCTCTGCATTGTCGTATCTGATCAAAGCCTCAAATTCAAGTATTTCATTCCTCATGGATTTCGAGGTTTAAGGTATTCATCAACTTAACTTCCATAACTTTCCATTAGAACTCATGTTCGCTTATACTTACTACTATCCCGTATAATAGGAATTAAGAACTTAACATCTTCTCATACTCTAAGCCTCAGCTTAGCGTTGTTCATTGTATCATTCTTGGATTACCACTCCGCTGCGCCACTCTGATTTTTAACACCGAGTTAGCATCGGAGGAAGACTTCACTATTGTCACATAAAATTCCATCGATCAATCCTTTTACTCTAAAACTTTGTAATCACTGTAACAAATTTGTCTGACGTTACCATTTCTCTTGGTCAGCTCTTCATGTAGAATCATTAAACATTGTAGAAACCCGACCGGAAAATATATCTGAAGCAGCTTAAATTCATATACATTCATTTGTGGCAACTTCTAAAAACACTTGTGGCTTCTGAAGGTTCATATCTTTCATCTAAGTCTTGTTACTATTCGCTCTCTCTTCACCCGTACTGATTTCATATCCACATTCTTTCCGGGACAACTTTGGTCTCCTTAGTACTATCATGTTCCTTATGTTACCCTTGAGTCCCTACAGAACAATCCGTCCTGAAAGTTCCAAATTCTTACCGGTTCTCTAGAACGCCCAACATAGGTTACGTTTCTTCGAGTGCTCAATTAACCGATCTTAAACTTTTGCACATTATCATGATCTATTGGATTCCTCCAGTAACTCGTTATTGTATTTACAATACAAATCTATGCATCATTACTGCCCTCAGAAACTTATCAACACGAGGTGATCTCTTTCCGTTCTATAAAATTTGTGGAAGAAACCTCTTCAAAGGGTACATACAACTCCTTAGCATTTACCTCAATCCTAGAATTTCATGTTCAAGACGATCCGCCGTATATTAAAATCTCAACATAATTCTCGGCTGAAATTCCGATCATCCTTCAACACTGGTCTACTATAACCTTGTGTTATCTTGAACTTGCCTTCTTTAACCAACCAAGGAAGTTCGATACCGTTCATCTAATTAAGAGTGTTCAACTTAATTCGTCCATCAACATAATAAATTCCAGCAACTTATTATTTATCATTCAGCCTTCATTAAGTAAAATTCCAGTCTAGCTTCTCTTACTTCTAGTCTTCTTACCATTAGGATACATCCAAAAATTTAATTCACGCTTTGACATGCAACGAGTCTTATTGTTACTACTTATTCATCCATCTTAGTTCTTAGGCTGCATGTCATCTCCTTTTCTTATTCCACAAATCTGATTCAGTAAACGTGGCTGATCTGATGGGGTCAAACTTACTTGTGGTTCATACTCATTAACCACACTTGAGTGGTTAGTTTCATCTGTCCAAATAACTCACGTAATCCATAATTATTTCTCTTAACTGTCCGAACATTAAAATCTCATCCGATTAAAGTTCGATTCTCCAACTCTGTAATCAGAATTGTTACTTAGTCCACACTTCACTTTAACTTCTCAAACTACGGTTCCTGTCAAGGTTCTACGTCATTTCTTAGAGAATTCCATGATTCCTTAATCCTTATGTCTTCCGCATACAAGGCATCATCCAACGATGCGTCCACCTGGGTTAAGGCTCTTCACCTTATCCTTAAATATTTCTGACCTTCTTGAAATTCTGCCCTAAACAGACTTAGTCACTTCACTGTTCGATGGCCACCATTTGGCATTGATTACTTCTTCGCTAAATCCGTCTTAGAATTCTGTCACCTTAATCTTCGCCCTTCATACACTTCATTCCTCCTTGGTCACATTCAGCTCTCAGACATTTATCCTAACTGTCATATACTAGATTGAGTTGATCAGGCTCAACTAGATGTGACCTTTAGAACAATGCCCGGAACCCAATGGTCCCACTACTTTTATTGAAACTTTAATGACCCAAGGCACGGTCTGAATCGACCTGCTCTGATACCAATTGTAACACCCATACTAAATTATCTAGAATATTTAGCATGTGTATTAATCTGATACTGGGTACATTAAAATTTACAATAATTAAAATATACAAACCACTGAATTAGTACAATTTGCTCGTTTACATAAATATCCAAATGTCATCTATAAATACATAAACATATCCTGATAACCTTCTGAGCTTCTCCGCGACGAGCAACTGCACTCCATCCAGCGTCTTCCTGAAGATCTTCATCTGAAAACCACTTGGTAACCTGAAACCTGCACCAGAAGGATAGGGATGAGACATAATGTCTCAGTGAGCTCCTACCCTACCTACTGCTGGCAACCACAGGGAACCTAGGGTCGCCGTGCCTACCTCGGCAATCTTGGGGATACCTATGATCGCCAAGTCTTATCCTTACCCATAGAGGGCTACCTGACTGCTCCTGCTAAACTGTGTAGTCATAAACTGGACTACATCCTGCTAAACTAGTGATCAAGGGGAAACCTAGGATCACTGTCTGAATCTGATACTGAATAGTCCTGAGATCTAGACTATATCCTGATAATTGGGTGATCGAGGGGAATCTAGGATCACCGCCTGATAACTGATTATCTGATACTTGCCTGATAACTATTCTCTGTCTAATAACATAATAAAATAATTAACTGATAAATGTCTTATGTTAGCTGTTAGCGTTGAACAAACAATATTATCTGGGTTCATTTTACGGAATGCCCCCGGGTGGAGTAACCCCGAAGCACATTCCCCTGATAACCGGTGAAAATTCCTATCATATCAGGCTAACACCGGACTCCTCTTGTCGTCGTGCGGTCATCCTTGCGGAATAACACGTCCCACTGGCGTGAACCTCCTGTGTCCCACTGGCGTGAACAGCAGAAGACACGACTTAACTTACGCGTATACCCCCCGTGTCCCACTGGCGTGAACGACGGAAGACGCGAATTAATATACTTTATTATTAGTCTTAACTTATACATGAACCTTTCGTGCCCCACTGGCGTGAACAACGAAAGTCACGGCTTAACATTAATCTTAACTGGTGCGTATACCTCCCGTGTCCCACTGGCGTGAACGACGGAAGACGCGAATAAATATTCTGTAAACTTATGCGTGAACCATTCGTGTCCCACTGGCGTGAACTACGAAGGCCACGGCTTAATATCTTAATAACTCTTGTTCTTATTCTGCTTATACCTATAACTTATGTTTATTGCATATCTAATGCATTCTTAAATATTCTGAAATTCTGGCCAGGCAAAGATACTTAACAGGTTCTGGTTCTGATTAAAAACTTAGCAGGTTCTGATCAGAACTTAGCACACTTATAAAAGTAAATAATTAGCAGGAATATAAAGTGCAGGAAAGCTAAAAAACAGGCACAGAAATTTGTTAACCCAGTTCGGAGTAAACACCTCCTACTCTGGGGGATACCAATCCAGGAAGGAATTCCACTATTGGAATTAATCCTTAAGACTTAGACACTGACTCCCAGCTCCTATCCTAAGCAATTAATCTCCACCTAGTCTTGAATTCTACCCAACACGTTGAGTATTAGAAAACCTCTAACTTCCTATTCAAGTAACAAACCTGTTACTGAACCCCTTAAACAAAACTACCCTGTTTTGAAGAAATACTTCAATACATGACCTGCACTCGTACCTACAGGCTTAGAGTGATTACAACTCAATAAAACACCTAAACCAACTCAAAAGAGTGGTGCACAAATAAAGCTAAAAGCTTAAAAACTCTAAGACTCTATTTCTCTGATTTTTCTTTGTTCTAAATCATGTCTTGAATAGCAGCAGCCCTCCTCTATTTATAGCCTTCAGTCTTGCAAAATAAAACTAATCTTCTGAATTGATTTGTTACTGAAATAAGATTGGTCCAATCAAGTAACAAATAAAACTGTTTTGTATCTTTGAAAGATTTAAAACAGAAAATACGATTTTCATATCTTTGAACCAAATCTTCAATAAAATCTTCTCCAAATAATTCAGCATTCTAGAAGCACTTATACAAAGATAATTCCTTGCTAAATCTCCCAAGATACGCGCAAAAATTAATCTGAAAACCCAGCTTCTGATGTGGTCAACAAAAGTCAACGCTGGCTTCAGAACCTGAAATCAGCTTCTGAACTGCTACAGTGCATTCAGCCTCTGATGACTTTTTCTGCTTCTGAATGGCTTCAAAACACAAAACTTGCAACTGAAGAAATGTTTCAAATATGGAGATGCTTCTATTCAATACATTGGTTTTGCCAAAACATGCAGCCAACACCAAAAGACTCAACAATCTCCCCCTTTGGCAAATTTTTGGCTAAAACCATCCAAGTCCTTCAATCTTCATTAAAATCAGCTCAACAATGAAGAACTCCACAATAATACATCATAGCATTTAGTTTAGGCAGCGGATTCAGTTATGTTAAACAAGCAGCTTCAACTTCTGAACTTCTGATAGAGCTACTCCAAGGTATCAGAACTACTGATCAACTCCTGATCATCACACATACTCCCCCTGTAACTCAGCATACACTCAGCATACATCAAACTCCCCCTTACTTCTGAATATATGGTATCAGAGCATATCAGAACCAACACTTCAGGAGCTGCACACAATTGTTCAGGACCATACCAGTCTTGTACTCCCCCTGAGACACATACTCCCCCTCAATAACATCTTGACAGCTCTTGTTATATTTGATCTGAACTCTGAGCTTCACAAATAACTTCTGAGCAACACTGAAAACTGAACATCTGAAATTTGAACTTCTGAGCAGCAACACTTTGCATAAGACTTTTGGTATCAGAGCCAACACATTACATAAGATTTTCTCCCCCTTTTTAGCCACAAAATTCTGACAAAACATAGTCTTCATATAGGGAATAAAATCAAAACAAGTAACACAGATCCTGAAAAACATATCAGATTCAGACTCAGGTTCAGGATCACACTTAGCATAGGCACAACTGGCAGGTACTCTATCTTCCTCACATCCAGTTTGCAGTAATTGCTATAATTCTTCATGCAAACACACTCCTAACTTGCTCCTTAAGTTTTCAAACTGCTTAGCATCCAAAGCTTTTGTGAAAATGTCAGCAACTTGTTCTTCAGTAGCTACATGTTCCAGTTGAATAACTTTATCCTCCACAAGGTTTCTGATAAAATGGTGTCTGATATCGATGTGTTTAGTTCTGCTGTGCTGTATTGGATTCTTAGAGATGTTGATTGCACTCAAATTGTCACAAAACAATGTCATAACACCTTGTTCAATGTTGTACTCCTCCAGCATCTGCTTCATCCACACCAATTGTGAGCAACTACTTCCAGCAGCAATATACTCAGCCTCAGCAGTTGATAATGACACACAATTTTGCTTTTTGCTAAACCATGAAATTAAGTTATTTCCCAAAAAGAAACAACCTCCTGAGGTGCTCTTCCTGTCATCAGCACTTCCAGCCCAGTCAGCATCACAATATCCCATCAGTTCAGAACTTGAACTATGAGAATACATGATTCCATAGTCACTTGTGCTGTTCACATATTTCAGAATCCTCTTCACTTGTGTCAGATGACTCATCTTAGGATCAGCTTGATATCTTGCACATACTCCAACAACATAAGTGATATCAGGTCTGCTTGCAGTTAAATACAATAGGCTCCCTATCATGCTTCTGTACTGACTCTGATCAACTGATACTCCTTGTTCATCTTTGGTGAGCTTCAGATGAGTAGCAGCTGGTGTCTTCTTATGAGCAGCTGATTCCATACCAAACTTTTTCACAATGTTCTTGGCATATTTACTCTGAGAAATAAAGATTGTATCTTCCATTTGCTTAACTTGTAATCCAAGAAAATAAGTCAGTTCACCAACTAAGCTCATTTCAAATTCTGACTGCATCTGCTGAACAAACAATTTGACCATCTTCTGAGACATCCCTCCAAACACTATATCATCCACATAAATCTGAGCAATCATCAGACTCCCATTTTCATCTTTCACAAACAATGTCTTATCAGAACCTCCTTTTCTGTAACCTTGAGCCACAAGAAATTGAGTAAGCCTTTCATACCATGCTCTTGGTGCTTGCTTGAGTCCATACAAGGCTTTCTTCAACTTGTACACATGATCTGGAAACTTAGGATCCACAAAACCCTTAGGTTGTTCAACATATACTTCTTCTTGCAGATATCCATTCAGAAATGCACTCTTCACATCCATCTGAAATAGCTTGAACTTGAGAATGCAGGAGACACCCAACAGTAGTCTTATGGACTCTAGTCTGGCCACAGGTGCAAATGTCTCATCAAAATCAAGTCCCTCAACTTGAGTATAACCCTGAGCAACCAACCTTGCCTTGTTTCTGACTACAGTACCATTTTCATCTGTTTTATTCTTGAATATCCACTTAGTCCCAATCACATTCAACCCTTCAGGTCTTGGAACCAAATCCCATACGTCACTCCTTTGAATTGATTCAACTCATCTTGCATTGCTTCAATCCAAAATTCATCAGCTAGGGCTTCTTTCACATTTTTAGGCTCAACCTTTGACACAAAGCATGAATCAGTAGCAGCTGGTTCTGATCTCCTGGTTCTGACCCCTTGATCCAAACTCCCAATGATAAGTTCCTTAGGATGATCCTTCTGAACTCTAATTGATGGCCCTTTATTGGTAGGATCATGTTCTGGATGCACATCTGCTTCTTCAGACTCTGCTTGATTTTCTGCTTCTGAAGATTGTTCTTCTGATGCTCCAGACTCCTGAACAACTTCAGACTCACTTCTATCTTTCTCAGCAGTCAGATCATCAATTACCACATTGATGGACTCCATCACAACTTTAGTTCTTGAATTAAACACCCTATAAGCTCTGCTGTTCACTGAATAACCTAGGAATATGCCCTCATCAGACTTAGGATCCAGTTTTCTTCTATTCTCCCTGTCAGCCAAAATGTAGCATCTGCTCCCAAAGACATGGAAATATTTGACTGTAGGCTTTCTCCCTTTCCACAATTCATACAGAGTCGATGTAGAACCCTTCTTCAAAGTAACTCTGTTATGAATATAACAAGCAGTGTTCATTGCTTCAGCCCAGAACATATATGGCAACTTCTTAGCATGCAGCATAACCCTTGCACATTCTGCTAATGTCCTATTCTTCCTCTCAACTACACCATTTTGCTGAGGTGTGATAGGTGCAGAGAACTCATGCTTTATACCTTCAGAGGCACAGAATTCTGAGAAGCTCTTGTTTTCAAATTCTTTGCCATGATCACTTCTGATTCTGACAATACCATAGTCCTTCTCTCTTTGTAATTGAGTACATAAGTCTTTAAACACTTCAAAAGTATCAGACTTCTCTCTAACAAAGTTGATCCATGTGTATCTTGAGTAGTCATCTACCATTACAAACGCATACCTCTTGCCTCCAATACTCTCTACTTGCATAGGCCCCATCAAATCCATATGAACAAGTTCTAGTACTTTAGTAGTTACCTGGTGAACTAATCTGGGATGAGACTTTCTTGTTTGTTTTCCAATTTGACAATCACCACAAACATTGTCCTCATTGATCTTCAGATTAGGCACACCTCTGATAGCTTCAGTACTTAGGATTTTCTTCATGCCTTTTAAGTGCAAATGTCCCAGTTTCTGGTGCCAGAGTTTGACTTCCTCTTCTGAGCTCATAAGACAAGAAGTCAGACTTCTTTCTTCTTCAGAAACCCACAAGTAGCAGTTGTCTTTGGATCTGCAGCCTCTCATCTGAATCTTATCTTCCTGATCAGTGACAACACATTCTAGTTTGTTGAAATTAACCTTCAATTCTTGATCACAAAGTTGGCTGATACTGATCAGATTTGAAGTTAATCCTTCCACCAGTAGCACATCATTAAGTCTGGGCAAACCCTTCTCTTATCAAATCACCAATACCCAGAATCTGACCTTTCACACCATCTCCAAATGTTACATAGCTTTTGGAGTAAGATCTGATATTGCTCAGTAGCTTCTTCACACCAGTCATGTGCCTTGAACACCCACTATCAAAATACCAGTCTTCTTTTGAAGTGGCTCTCAAAGAGGTATGAGCTATAAGGCCTAGATTCTGAACTTTAGGCTTCCACACCTTCTGAACATTGTGTCTGGGTGCAGCTGGTTCAACTCTTCTATACTGAAAATGTTCAGGATAGCCATAAAGTTTGAAGCAGAATGGTTTGATATGCCCTTTCTTTCCACAATGATGACAGACCCATGGATGATTCCTCCTCCTTCTGTTTCTGAGAAATTTCTGGGGTTGCTTCTGAGGTAGCATCTGAACATACTTCTGACCTTGCATCTGAGGTGGCATCTGGGCTTGTTTCTGAGGTCTCCTCTTTGATGTTCCAACCATAGAATCATGAGTTTGAGTAGCAGGGACAAAATTCATCTGTTTAGGAATCTGAGTCTGATCAACAAAACCTAAACCAGTTTTTCCTTGTTGCTGATTCCCCAAAATGTCCTCCAACTTATCAGTAGCAGAGTTCAACATCTTCACTTGCTTCTTCATTTGATCAAGTTGGGAGTTCAGTTGGTTCACTTCTTCTTTTAAATCTGAATTCTGCACTAACAGTTCACCTTTTTCAGCCTCTAGTTGAAGAATAGTCTCCTTCTGATCCAAAACTTGTTTGCAAACCTCAGCACTTCTGGCATACAGCTTCTTGTAGTTATCAGCTAGTTCATCATATGAGGTTTTAGTAGCTTCAGACACATATGAGGCTTCAGACTCTGAGTCAGACTCTGAAAAGGTCTCAGACTCTAAAACAGGTTCCTTCTTCAAGATGGCTCCTGACCTTACAACCAGACCAGTATCACACATATCAGATTCACTAACATCATCATCTTCAGAACCATCATCAGACCATGCAACAGCTAGGCTCTTCTTCTGCTTCTTAAGAAAAGTAGGACATTCAGATTTGATATGCCCATAGCCCTCACACTCATAGCACTGCACACCTTTGGCTTGGTTGCTTTTCTCCTCAGTCTTGGTCTTCTTCTCATCAGTTTGTTGCTTTTTGTTATTGAATCTGAAATTCTGACCTTTGGCTTTGGCTTTTCTGTTAACATTCTTCAGAATCTTGTTGAATTGTTTTCCCAGCAACACTAGAGCTTCTGATAAGTCATCCTCCTCAGAATCTTGTTGATCATCAGCTTCAGTATTCACAGTAAAAGCTATACCTTTCCCTTTCTTATCAGGCTGTTTGCAGAAGGCAGTCTCAAAGTTGAGCAATGACCCAATCAGTTCTTCAAGCTTCATGGCAGAAATATCATGAGCCTCCTCAATTGCAGTGACCTTCATGTCAAACCTTCTGGGTAGGGACCTGAGGATTTTTCTCACCAACTTCTCATCAGACATCTTCTCCCCAAGTGAATCAAAAGAATTTGCCATGTCCAGCACATTCATGTAAAAATCCTGAATGGATTCATCCTCCTTCATCTTCAGGTTCTCAAATTTGGTGGTCAGCAGCTGCAATCTGGACATCTTCACTTTAGAGGTTCCTTCATGAGTTGTCTTCAAAATTTCCCAGGCCTCCTTAGCAACAGTACATTGTTTGATAAGTCTGAACATGTTCTGATCAACACCATTGAAGATAGCATTCAAAGCTTTTGAATTTCCCAGTGACAGATCATCTTCAGCTTTGGTCCATTCCTCTTCAGGCTTCAGAACCTCAGTCTTGTTACCATCTTTGTCTGTATACACAGGATGATCCCAGCCTTTAATCACAGCTTTCCAAGTCCTGCTGTCAATAGACTTTAGAAAAGCACACATCCTTGACTTCCAATACTCATAGTTTGTGCCATCAAGTAGGGGTGGTCTATTGACATATCCTCCTTCTCTATCCATGCTTGCCAGATACTAACTCCTCTGGATCTCACCCAATTTACAGGCAGGGTGCCTGCTCTGATGCCAATTGAAATTCTGGCCAGGCAAAGATACTTAACAGGTTCTGGTTCTGATTAAAAACTTAGCAGGTTCTGATCAGAACTTAGCACACTTATAAAAGTAAATAATTAGCAGGAATATAAAGTGCAGGAAAGCTAAAAAACAGGCACAGAAATTTGTTAACCCAGTTCGGAGTAAACACCTCCTACTCTGGGGGATACCAATCCAGGAAGGAATTCCACTATTGGAATTAATCCTTAAGACTTAGACACTGACTCCCAGCTCCTATCCTAAGCAATTAATCTCCACCTAGTCTTGAATTCTACCCAACACGTTGAGTATTAGAAAACCTCTAACTTCCTATTCAAGTAACAAACCTGTTACTGAACCCCTTAAACAAAACTACCCTGTTTTGAAGAAATACTTCAATACATGACCTGCACTCGTACCTACAGGCTTAGAGTGATTACAACTCAATAAAACACCTAAACCAACTCAAAAGAGTGGTGCACAAATAAAGCTAAAAGCTTAAAAACTCTAAGACTCTATTTCTCTGATTTTTCTTTGTTCTAAATCATGTCTTGAATAGCAGCAGCCCTCCTCTATTTATAGCCTTCAGTCTTGCAAAATAAAACTAATCTTCTGAATTGATTTGTTACTGAAATAAGATTGGTCCAATCAAGTAACAAATAAAACTGTTTTGTATCTTTGAAAGATTTAAAACAGAAAATACGATTTTCATATCTTTGAACCAAATCTTCAATAAAATCTTCTCCAAATAATTCAGCATTCTAGAAGCACTTATACAAAGATAATTCCTTGCTAAATCTCCCAAGATACGCGCAAAAATTAATCTGAAAACCCAGCTTCTGATGTGGTCAACAAAAGTCAACGCTGGCTTCAGAACCTGAAATCAGCTTCTGAACTGCTACAGTGCATTCAGCCTCTGATGACTTTTTCTGCTTCTGAATGGCTTCAAAACACAAAACTTGCAACTGAAGAAATGTTTCAAATATGGAGATGCTTCTATTCAATACATTGGTTTTGCCAAAACATGCAGCCAACACCAAAAGACTCAACATATTCATTCTTAAATGCCTAACCTATGAATAGGTTCCTTTCTTAGGCCAATAGATTGTTCTCGTTAATTCTCATTCTTGTGCGTAACTATCGCACTCTTAATTACTCACTCTTAATCACTTAACCTATAAAAGGTTCTAAGCTTGGATTCTGGATTAATCTTGACTTACATGTACTTAAATGAATGTAGGGATTTCATTACAAAGATATGATCCCATTACCAATCCCTCTTTATGTCTATATGACTTAGGAGTATAAGTATACATCTCCTAAGGCCATGCCTATCCCTCATCCTACCCTAAAACCAAGCCAAAGCTCACAAACATAAAGCTGGAAAAGCCAAAAATCGTAGCACGATTTCATGAAATCGGAGCACGATATTTTTCGAAAGTTTCAGGAAAAACAGGGCATAAAATCGTAGCCCGATGCCCAGAAATCGGAGCACGATTTTGGCTTCAGCAGCTCTCAAAATTTCACTTCCTAAGCTAATCCAAACATCCCCAATCATCAAAACAGCTTATGGGAATGAATTTTGCAAGGCATAAGGATAGATAATAACAGGCTTAAGCAAGGAATAAGTATACAAGGGATTAGGCACAAATTCTCTAACTTGATTCAACTTGTAAAATATGCTAAAACTACTCAAATGGGTTATACAACCCTATGGAACTCACTTTGATTACTAGCTTTGCTCCTTGCCTTGCCTCTAATCATCAAACCCCAAGCTTGAGAACCAAAGCTCTAGCTCCTCTCTTGATACTTTCTTGTTCTTCTTTCCTTTCTCTACTAAGCTTGCCTTGCAAGATTCCTCACTAGATTTTCCTTTAAGAGAAATTGAATTGATGGAGAGGGAGATGAGGGAGAGGAGGCGTGAGAGTAGGGAGGAAGGGAGAGGAAGAGGGCTGAATGGGGAGAGAAGAAAGAATGGGGAAAATAGCAAGATAAATATCTTGCTCCCATTCTAATAATCTTTCCTCTTCAAAATAATTACAAGATTGCCATTCCTCTTAATTACAAAAACGCCTTGCTTGTTTCATAAGTTTCTAACACTGTTAACCATCACATTTAAGCGGAATATTACTCTTGTCACATCAATAACCCATTAACTGACAATTTACCAAATTGTCCTTTGCTTAAAACATCTCCAATACATCGTCTCAATATTAATAATTATTCGAGTCTTGGGCGGGATGTTACAATCTACCCCCCTTAAAGAAATTTCGTCCTCGAAATTTAGAATCCACTATCATACGTGAATTAATCTCACTTACTACTTCCTTCATTAGCCAAAACTCTAGTTCTTCTTACTTATCAGAATCCCTTAGATTCCAACTCTATAAGTCGAATGTATCCGACAATCTTTTCGTTAACTGAAATACTTGATGTGCATCACACCATCCTTGCATAGCAGAATATGAGATTATCCGAACCATCACATCCAACTTGTTGACCATATCCTTGTTTATACACTTCTTGCAAACCCAAACTAGCGCTATCCGATCTTAACACTTGTGCTGAATATTATAACCTCACCATAGTCCGCATAATCTTACCTTGACGACATTGGTCGTTCTTATTATCCTCAACGATTCCATTGAATTCTTATATTCGATCTTTGCCTTATACAACGGCATCTTACATATATGATTTTTCCATAATTATACCATTCTTTAATGAGAGTAAAACTATCGCACTACCTCCACTATACAAATACAAGGAGGAGGCATCTTGGTGTATTACTTTCCATAATCTTAATCATTACTTCCACTACGGAATTCCTCAAGGCTCGTGAAATCTTACTGATTACCCGCGTTCTATTTCGATGGATTCAAGTCGTTACCTATCTCAATAACTTAGAAATCATTCTTCATACTAGGAGTTTGCCAATCTCCCATTGTTCTTTTCACAACTTATTCTCGTTTTTCTTGTCGTAGCGTAAATGTTTTCTTCACCTATATTCCCAAACTTATAGGAGTTCAGTCTATGTGATGAGTGGCTTAGGTCGTCTCACATATCATTATATAATATATTTCATAGCATATAACTTACATACATAAGCGAGCACGTGTACACTTTACATTACCTCATCTTTGTCCGACTAACGGGACATCATTCTTAATCTTAACACATTTGAGACACTACCACATCAATTGGGAATCTTTTCTTACTCTTAACTCATTTCGTAACATTCGGGATTTGCCTTTCGACTGGCTTGCCAGGTTTGCCCCGCCAATGTTACTCAGGTGTATTCTTAAGTATACAACAACCTATAATGTAAATTTACGGTTACAATTCACCGGTTTCACAAACTTATATCTCGTTCTGGACGTCGAATTCAAGATCCTTAGTTTCAACAGAAAACTCTACTTGATTGCTACCCAAATAGCACACTCAGTCTTTAATCCTTTAGTCATAATCCTGATATTACGCAGCCCTTTACCGTGGACTACGAGTAACTTTAAATCTACGTAAAAGTTCTCCGTCCTTTACTGGTGAACATTAAGTCCAAGACTTTCCAAAATCTTCGGTTAATATAGGTTAACATGACATGGTTACTACATGGAATTAAACTCATCGCCTCTGCATTGTCGTATCTGATCAAAGCCTCAAATTCAAGTATTTCATTCCTCATGGATTTCGAGGTTTAAGGTATTCATCAACTTAACTTCCATAACTTTCCATTAGAACTCATGTTCGCTTATACTTACTACTATCCCGTATAATAGGAATTAAGAACTTAACATCTTCTCATACTCTAAGCCTCAGCTTAGCGTTGTTCATTGTATCATTCTTGGATTACCACTCCGCTGCGCCACTCTGATTTTTAACACCGAGTTAGCATCGGAGGAAGACTTCACTATTGTCACATAAAATTCCATCGATCAATCCTTTTACTCTAAAACTTTGTAATCACTGTAACAAATTTGTCTGACGTTACCATTTCTCTTGGTCAGCTCTTCATGTAGAATCATTAAACATTGTAGAAACCCGACCGGAAAATATATCTGAAGCAGCTTAAATTCATATACATTCATTTGTGGCAACTTCTAAAAACACTTGTGGCTTCTGAAGGTTCATATCTTTCATCTAAGTCTTGTTACTATTCGCTCTCTCTTCACCCGTACTGATTTCATATCCACATTCTTTCCGGGACAACTTTGGTCTCCTTAGTACTATCATGTTCCTTATGTTACCCTTGAGTCCCTACAGAACAATCCGTCCTGAAAGTTCCAAATTCTTACCGGTTCTCTAGAACGCCCAACATAGGTTACGTTTCTTCGAGTGCTCAATTAACCGATCTTAAACTTTTGCACATTATCATGATCTATTGGATTCCTCCAGTAACTCGTTATTGTATTTACAATACAAATCTATGCATCATTACTGCCCTCAGAAACTTATCAACACGAGGTGATCTCTTTCCGTTCTATAAAATTTGTGGAAGAAACCTCTTCAAAGGGTACATACAACTCCTTAGCATTTACCTCAATCCTAGAATTTCATGTTCAAGACGATCCGCCGTATATTAAAATCTCAACATAATTCTCGGCTGAAATTCCGATCATCCTTCAACACTGGTCTACTATAACCTTGTGTTATCTTGAACTTGCCTTCTTTAACCAACCAAGGAAGTTCGATACCGTTCATCTAATTAAGAGTGTTCAACTTAATTCGTCCATCAACATAATAAATTCCAGCAACTTATTATTTATCATTCAGCCTTCATTAAGTAAAATTCCAGTCTAGCTTCTCTTACTTCTAGTCTTCTTACCATTAGGATACATCCAAAAATTTAATTCACGCTTTGACATGCAACGAGTCTTATTGTTACTACTTATTCATCCATCTTAGTTCTTAGGCTGCATGTCATCTCCTTTTCTTATTCCACAAATCTGATTCAGTAAACGTGGCTGATCTGATGGGGTCAAACTTACTTGTGGTTCATACTCATTAACCACACTTGAGTGGTTAGTTTCATCTGTCCAAATAACTCACGTAATCCATAATTATTTCTCTTAACTGTCCGAACATTAAAATCTCATCCGATTAAAGTTCGATTCTCCAACTCTGTACTCAGAATTGTTACTTAGTCCACACTTCACTTTAACTTCTCAAACTACGGTTCCTGTCAAGGTTCTACGTCATTTCTTAGAGCATTCCATGATTCCTTAATCCTTATGTCTTCCGCATACAAGGCATCATCCAACGATGCGTCCACCTGGGTTAAGGCTCTTCACCTTATCCTTAAATATTTCTGACCTTCTTGAAATTCTGCCCTAAACAGACTTAGTCACTTCACTGTTCGATGGCCACCATTTGGCATTGATTACTTCTTCGCTAAATCCGTCTTAGAATTCTGTCACCTTAATCTTCGCCCTTCATACACTTCATTCCTCCTTGGTCACATTCAGCTCTCAGACATTTATCCTAACTGTCATATACTAGATTGAGTTGATCAGGCTCAACTAGATGTGACCTTTAGAACAATGCCCGGAACCCAATGGTCCCACTACTTTTATTGAAACTTTAATGACCCAAGGCACGGTCTGAATCGACCTGCTCTGATACCAATTGTAACACCCATACTAAATTATCTAGAATATTTAGCATGTGTATTAATCTGATACTGGGTACATTAAAATTTACAATAATTAAAATATACAAACCACTGAATTAGTACAATTTGCTCGTTTACATAAATATCCAAATGTCATCTATAAATACATAAACATATCCTGATAACCTTCTGAGCTTCTCCGCGACGAGCAACTGCACTCCATCCAGCGTCTTCCTGAAGATCTTCATCTGAAAACCACTTGGTAACCTGAAACCTGCACCAGAAGGATAGGGATGAGACATAATGTCTCAGTGAGCTCCTACCCTACCTACTGCTGGCAACCACAGGGAACCTAGGGTCGCCGTGCCTACCTCGGCAATCTTGGGGATACCTATGATCGCCAAGTCTTATCCTTACCCATAGAGGGCTACCTGACTGCTCCTGCTAAACTGTGTAGTCATAAACTGGACTACATCCTGCTAAACTAGTGATCAAGGGGAAACCTAGGATCACTGTCTGAATCTGATACTGAATAGTCCTGAGATCTAGACTATATCCTGATAATTGGGTGATCGAGGGGAATCTAGGATCACCGCCTGATAACTGATTATCTGATACTTGCCTGATAACTATTCTCTGTCTAATAACATAATAAAATAATTAACTGATAAATGTCTTATGTTAGCTGTTAGCGTTGAACAAACAATATTATCTGGGTTCATTTTACGGAATGCCCCCGGGTGGAGTAACCCCGAAGCACATTCCCCTGATAACCGGTGAAAATTCCTATCATATCAGGCTAACACCGGACTCCTCTTGTCGTCGTGCGGTCATCCTTGCGGAATAACACGTCCCACTGGCGTGAACCTCCTGTGTCCCACTGGCGTGAACAGCAGAAGACACGACTTAACTTACGCGTATACCCCCCGTGTCCCACTGGCGTGAACGACGGAAGACGCGAATTAATATACTTTATTATTAGTCTTAACTTATACATGAACCTTTCGTGCCCCACTGGCGTGAACAACGAAAGTCACGGCTTAACATTAATCTTAACTGGTGCGTATACCTCCCGTGTCCCACTGGCGTGAACGACGGAAGACGCGAATAAATATTCTGTAAACTTATGCGTGAACCATTCGTGTCCCACTGGCGTGAACTACGAAGGCCACGGCTTAATATCTTAATAACTCTTGTTCTTATTCTGCTTATACCTATAACTTATGTTTATTGCATATCTAATGCATTCTTAAATATTCATTCTTAAATGCCTAACCTATGAATAGGTTCCTTTCTTAGGCCAATAGATTGTTCTCGTTAATTCTCATTCTTGTGCGTAACTATCGCACTCTTAATTACTCACTCTTAATCACTTAACCTATAAAAGGTTCTAAGCTTGGATTCTGGATTAATCTTGACTTACATGTACTTAAATGAATGTAGGGATTTCATTACAAAGATATGATCCCATTACCAATCCCTCTTTATGTCTATATGACTTAGGAGTATAAGTATACATCTCCTAAGGCCATGCCTATCCCTCATCCTACCCTAAAACCAAGCCAAAGCTCACAAACATAAAGCTGGAAAAGCCAAAAATCGTAGCACGATTTCATGAAATCGGAGCACGATATTTTTCGAAAGTTTCAGGAAAACAGGGCATAAAATCGTAGCCCGATGCCCAGAAATCGGAGCACGATTTTGGCTTCAGCAGCTCTCAAAATTTCACTTCCTAAGCTAATCCAAACATCCCCAATCATCAAAACAGCTTATGGGAATGAATTTTGCAAGGCATAAGGATAGATAATAACAGGCTTAAGCAAGGAATAAGTATACAAGGGATTAGGCACAAATTCTCTAACTTGATTCAACTTGTAAAATATGCTAAAACTACTCAAATGGGTTATACAACCCTATGGAACTCACTTTGATTACTAGCTTTGCTCCTTGCCTTGCCTCTAATCATCAAACCCCAAGCTTGAGAACCAAAGCTCTAGCTCCTCTCTTGATACTTTCTTGTTCTTCTTTCCTTTCTCTACTATGCTTGCCTTGCAAGATTCCTCACTAGATTTTCCTTTAAGAGAAATTGAATTGATGGAGAGGGAGATGAGGGAGAGGAGGCGTGAGAGTAGGGAGGAAGGGAGAGGAAGAGGGCTGAATGGGGAGAGAAGAAAGAATGGGGAAAATAGCAAGATAAATATCTTGCTCCCATTCTAATAATCTTTCCTCTTCAAAATAATTACAAGATTGCCATTCCTCTTAATTACAAAAACGCCTTGCTTGTTTCATAAGTTTCTAACACTGTTAACCATCACATTTAAGCGGAATATTACTCTTGTCACATCAATAACCCATTAACTGACAATTTACCAAATTGTCCTTTGCTTAAAACATCTCCAATACATCGTCTCAATATAATAATTATTCGAGTCTTGGGCGGGATGTTACAATCTACCCCCCTTAAAGAAATTTCGTCCTCGAAATTTAGAATCCACTATCATACGTGAATTAATCTCACTTACTACTTCCTTCATTAGCCAAAACTCTAGTTCTTCTTACTTATCAGAATCCCTTAGATTCCAACTCTATAAGTCGAATGTATCCGACAATCTTTTCGTTAACTGAAATACTTGATGTGCATCACACCATCCTTGCATAGCAGAATATGAGATTATCCGAACCATCACATCCAACTTGTTGACCATATCCTTGTTTATACACTTCTTGCAAACCCAAACTAGCGCTATCCGATCTTAACACTTGTGCTGAATATTATAACCTCACCATAGTCCGCATAATCTTACCTTGACGACATTGGTCGTTCTTATTATCCTCAACGATTCCATTGAATTCTTATATTCGATCTTTGCCTTATACAACGACATCTTACATATATGATTTTTCCATAATTATACCATTCTTTAATGAGAGTAAACTATCGCACTACCTCCACTATACAAATACAAGGAGGAGGCATCTTGGTGTATTACTTTCCATAATCTTAATCATTACTTCCACTACGGAATTCCTCAAGGCTCGCGAAATCTTACTGATTACCCGCGTTCTATTTCGATGGATTCAAGTCGTTACCTATCTCAATAACTTAGAAATCATTCTTCATACTAGGAGTTTGCCAATCTCCCATTGTTCTTTTCACAACTTATTCTCGTTTTTCTTGTCGTAGCGTAAATGTTTTCTTCACCTATATTCCCAAACTTATAGGAGTTCAGTCTATGTGATGAGTGGCTTAGGTCGTCTCACATATCATTATATAATATATTTCATAGCATATAACTTACATACATAAGCGAGCACGTGTACACTTTACATTACCTCATCTTTGTCCGACTAACGGGACATCATTCTTAATCTTAACACATTTGAGACACTACCACATCAATTGGGAATCTTTCTTACTCTTAACTCATTTCGTAACTTCGGGCTTTGCCTCTTCGACTGGCTTGCCAGGTTTGCCCCGCCAATGTTACTCAGGTGTATTCTTAAGTATACAACAACCTATAATGTAAATTTACGGTTTACAATTTCACCGGTTTCACAAACTTATATCTCGTTCTGGACGTCGAATTCAAGATCCTTAGTTTCAACAGAAAACTCTACTTGATTGCTACCCAAATAGCACACTCAGTCTTTTAATCCTTTAGTCATAATCCTGATATACGCAGCCCTTTACCGTGGACTACGAGTAACTTTAAATCTACGTAAAAGTTCTCCGTCCCTTACTGGTGAACATTAAGTCCAAGACTTCCAAAATCTTCTGGTAATATAGGTTAACATGACATGGTTACTACATGGAATTAAACTCATCGCCTCTGCATTGTCGTATCTGATCAAAGCCTCAAATTCAAGTATTTCATTCCTCATGGATTTCGAGGTTTAAGGTATTCATCAACTTAACTTCCATAACTTTCCATTAGAACTCATGTTCGCTTATACTTACTACTATCCCGTATAATAGGAATTAAGAACTTAACATCTTCTCATACTCTAAGCCTCAGCTTAGCGTTGTTCATTGTATCATTCTTGGATTACCACTCCGCTGCGCCACTCTGATTTTAACACCGAGTTAGCATCGGAGGAAGACTTCACTATTGTCACATAAAATTCCATCGATCAATCCTTTTACTCTAAAACTTTGTAATCACTGTAACAAATTTGTCTGACGTTACCATTTCTCTTGGTCAGCTCTTCATGTAGAATCATTAAACATTGTAGAAACCCGACCGGAAAATATATCTGAAGCAGCTTAAATTCATATACATTCATTTGTGGCAACTTCTAAAAACACTTGTGGCTTCTGAAGGTTCATATCTTTCATCTAAGTCTTGTTACTATTCGCTCTCTCTTCACCCGTACTGATTTCATATCCACATTCTTTCCGGGACAACTTTGGTCTCCTTAGTACTATCATGTTCCTTGTTACCCTTGAGTCCCTACAGAACAATCCGTCCTGAAAGTTCCAAATTCTTACCGGTTCTCTAGAACGCCCAACATAGGTTACGTTTCTTCGAGTGCTCAATTAACCGATCTTAAACTTTTGCACATTATCATGATCTATTGGATTCCTCCAGTAACTCGTTATTGTATTTACAATACAAATCTATGCATCATTACTGCCCTCAGAAACTTATCAACACGAGGTGATCTCTTTCCGTTCTATAAAATTTGTGGAAGAAACCTCTTCAAAGGGTACATACAACTCCTTAGCATTTACCTCAATCCTAGAATTTCATGTTCAAGACGATCCGCCGTATATTAAAATCTCAACATAATTCTCGGCTGAAATTCCGATCATCCTTCAACACTGGTCTACTATAACCTTGTGTTATCTTGAACTTGCCTTCTTTAACCAACCAAAAGGAAGTTCGATACCGTTCATCTAATTAAGAGTGTTCAACTTAATTCGTCCATCAACATAAATTCCAGCAACTTATTATTTATCATTCAGCCTTCATTAAGTAAAATTCCAGTCTAGCTTCTCTTACTTCTAGTCTTCTTACCATTAGGATACATCCAAAAATTTAATTCACGCTTTGACATGCAACGAGTCTTATTGTTACTACTTATTCATCCATCTTAGTTCTTAGGCTGCATGTCATCTCCTTTTCTTATTCCACAAATCTGATTCAGTAAACGTGGCTGATCTGATGGGGTCAAACTTACTTGTGGTTCATACTCATTAACCACACTTGAGTGGTTAGTTTCATCTGTCCAAATAACTCACGTAATCCATAATTATTCTCTTAACTGTCCGAACATTAAAATCTCATCCGATTAAAGTTCGATTCTCCAACTCTGTACTCAGAATTGTTACTTAGTCCACACTTCACTTTAACTTCTCAAACTACGGTTCCTGTCAAGGTTCTACGTCATTTCTTAGAGCATTCCATGATTCCTTAATCCTTATGTCTTCCGCATACAAGGCATCATCCAACGATGCGTCCACCTGGGTTAAGGCTCTTCACCTTATCCTTAAATATTTCTGACCTTCTTGAAATTCTGCCCTAAACAGACTTAGTCACTTCACTGTTCGATGGCCACCCATTTGGCATTGATTACTTCTTCGCTAAATCCGTCTTAGAATTCTGTCACCTTAATCTTCGCCCTTCATACACTTCATTCCTCCTTGGTCACATTCAGCTCTCAGACATTTATCCTAACTGTCATATACTAGATTGAGTTGATCAGGCTCAACTAGATGTGACCTTTAGAACAATGCCCGGAACCCATGGTCCCACTACTTTTATTGAAACTTTAATGACCCAAGGCACGGTCTGAATCGACCTGCTCTGATACCAATTGTAACACCCATACTAAATTATCTAGAATATTTAGCATGTGTATTAATCTGATACTGGGTACATTAAAATTTACAATAATTAAATATACAAACCACTGAATTAGTACAATTTGCTCGTTTACATAAATATCCAAATGTCATCTATAAATACATAAACATATCCTGATAACCTTCTGAGCTTCTCCGCGACGGAGCAACTGCACTCCATCCAGCGTTCTTCCTGAAGATCTTCATCTGAAACCCACCTTGGTAACCTGAAACCTGCACCAGAAGGATAGGATGAGACATAATGTCTCAGTGAGCTCCTACCCTACCTACTGCTGGCAACCACAGGGAACCTAGGGTCGCCGTGCCTACCTCGGCAATCTTGGGGATACCTATGATCGCCAAGTCTTATCCTTACCCATAGAGGCTACCCTGACTGCTCCTGCTAAACTGTGTAGTCATAAACTGGACTACATCCTGCTAAACTAGTGATCAAGGGGAAACCTAGGATCACTGTCTGAATCTGATACTGAATAGTCCTGAGATCTAGACTATATCCTGATAATTGGGTGATCGAGGGGAATCTAGGATCACCGCCTGATAACTGATTATCTGATACTTGCCTGATAACTATTCTCTGTCTAATAACATAATAAAATAATTAACTGATATAAATGTCTTATGTTAGCTGTTAGCGTTGAACAACAATATTATCTGGGTTAATTTTACGGAATGCCCCCGGGTGGAGTAACCCCGAAGCACATTCCCCTGATAAACGGTGAAAATTCTATATATCAGGCTACAACCGGACTCCTCTGTCGTCGTGCGGTCATCCTTGAGGAATAACACGTCCCACTGGCGTGAACCTCCTGTGTCCCACTGCCGTTGAACAGCAGAAGACACGACTTAACTTACGCGTATACCCCCCGTGTCCCACTGGCCGGTGAACGACGGAAGACGCGAATTAATATACTTATTATAGTCTTAACTTATACATGAACCTTCGTGCCCCACTGGCGTGAACAACGAAAGTCACGGCTTAACATTAATCTTAACTGGTGGTTATACCTCCCGTGTCCCACTGGCGTGAACGACGGAAGACGCGACTAAATATTCTGTAAACTTATGCGTGAACCATTCGTGTCCCACTGGCGTGAACTACGAAGGCCACGGCTTAATATCTTAATAACTCTGTTCTTATTCTGCTTATACCTATAACTTATGTTATTGCATATCTAATGCATTCTTAAATATTCATTCTTAAATGCCTAACCTATGAATAGGTTCCTTTCTTAGGCCAATAGATTGTTCTCGTTAATTCTCATTCTTGTGCGTAACTATCGCACTCTTAATTACTCACTCTTAATAACTTAACCTATAAAGGTTCTAAGCTTGGATTCTGGATTAATCTTGAACTTACATGTACTTAAATGAATGTAGGGATTTCATTACAAAGATATGATCCCATTACCAATCCCTCTTTATGTCTATATGACTTAGGAGTATAAGTATACATCTCCTAAGGCCATGCCTATCCCTCATCCTACCCTAAACCAAGCCAAAGCTCACAAACATTAAAGCTGGAAAAGCCAAAAATCGTAGCACGATTTCATGAAATCGGAGCACGATATTTTTTCGAAAGTTTCAGGAAAACAGGGCATAAAATCGTAGCCCGATGCCCAGAAATCGGAGGCACGATTTTGGCTTCAGCAGCTCTCAAAATTCACTTCCTAAGCTAATCCAAACATCCCCAATCATCAAAACAGCTTATGGGAATGAATTTTGCAAGGCATAAGGATAGATAATAACAGGCTTAAGCAAGGAATAAGTATACAAGGGATTAGGCACAAATTCTCTAACTTGATTCAACTTGTAAAATATGCTAAAACTACTCAAATGGGTTATACAACCCTATGGAACTCACTTTGATTACTAGCTTTGCTCCTTGCCTTGCCTCTAATCATCAAACCCCAAGCTTGAGAACCAAAGCTCTAGCTCCTCTCTTGATACTTTCTTGTTCTTCTTTCCTTTCTCTACTAAGCTTGCCTTGCAAGATTCCTCACTAGATTTTCCTTTAAGAGAAATTGAATTGATGGAGAGGGAGATGAGGGAGAGGAGGCGTGAGAGTAGGGAGGAAGGAGAGGAAGAGGGCTGAATGGGGAGAGAAGAAAGAATGGGGAAAATAGCAAGATAAATATCTTGCTCCCATTCTAATAATCTTCCTTTCAAAATAATTACAAGATTGCCATTCCTCTTCATTACAAAACGCCTTGCTTGTTTCATAAGTTTCTAACACTGTTAACCATCAATTTAAGCGGAATATTACTCTTGTCACATCAATAACCCATTAACTGACAATTTACCAAATTGTCCTTTGCTTAAACATCTCCAATACATCGTCTCAATATTAATAATTATTCGAGTCTTGGGCGGGATGTTACAATCTACCCCCCTTAAAGAAATTTCGTCCTCGAAATTTAGAATCCACTATCATACGTGAATTAATCTCACTTACTACTTCCTTCATTAGCCAAAACTCTAGTTCTTCTTACTTATCAGAATCCTTAGATTCCAACTCTATAAGTCGACTGTATCCGACAACTCTTTCGTTAACATGAAATACTTGATGGCATCACACCATCCTTGCATAGCAGAATATGAGATTATTCCGAACCATCACATCCAACTTGTTGACCATATCCTGTTTATACACTTCTGCCAACCCAAACTAGCGCTATCCGATCTTAACACTTGTGCTGAATATTATAACCTCACCATAGTCCGCATAATCTTACCTTGACGACATTGGTCGTTCTTATTATCCTCAACGATTCCATTGAATTCTTATATTCGATCTTTGCCTTATACAACGGCATCTTACATATATGATTTTTCCATAATTATACCATTCTTTAATGAGAGTAAACTATCGCACTACCTCCACTATACAAATACAAGGAGGAGGCATCTTGGTGTATTACTTTCCATAATCTTAATCATTACTTCACTACGGAATTCCTCAAGGCTCGCGAAATCTTACTGATTACCCGCGTTCTATTTCGATGGATTCAAGTCGTTACCTATCTCAATAACTTAGAAATCATTCTTCATACTAGGAGTTGCCAATCTCCCATTGTTCTTTTCACAACTTATTCTCGTTTTTCTTGTCGTAGCGTAAATGTTTTCTTCACCTATATTCCCAAACTTATAGGAGTTCAGTCTATGTGATGAGTGGCTTAGGTCGTCTCACATATCATTATATAATATATTTCATAGCATATAACTTACATACATAAGCGAGCACGTGTACACTTTACATTACCTCATCTTTGTCCGACTAACGGGACATCATTCTTAATCTTAACACATTTGGGACACTACCACATCAATTGGGAATCTTTTCTTACTCTTAACTCATTTCGTAACATTCGGGATTTGCCTTTCGACTGGCTTGCCAGGTTTGCCCCGCCAATGTTACTCAGGTGTATTCTTAAGTATACAACAACCTATAATGTAAATTTACGGTTACAAATTCACCGGTTTCACAAACTTATATCTCGTTCTGGACGTCGAATTCAAGATCCTTAGTTTCAACAGAAACTCTACTTGATTGCTACCCAAATAGCACACTCAGTCTTTAATCCTTTAGTCATAATCCTGATATTACGCAGCCCTTTACCGTGGACTACGAGTAACTTTAAATCTACGTAAAAGTTCTCCGTCCTTTACTGGTGAACATTAAGTCCAAGACTTTCCAAAATCTTCGGTTAATATAGGTTAACATGACATGGTTACTACATGGAATTAAACTCATCGCCTCTGCATTGTCGTATCTGATCAAAGCCTCAAATTCAAGTATTTCATTCCTCATGGATTTCGAGGTTTAAGGTATTCATCAACTTAACTTCCATAACTTTCCATTAGAACTCATGTTCGCTTATACTTACTACTATCCCGTATAATAGGAATTAAGAACTTAACATCTTCTCATACTCTAAGCCTCAGCTTAGCGTTGTTCATTGTATCATTCTTGGATTACCACTCCGCTGCGCCACTCTGATTTTTAACACCGAGTTAGCATCGGAGGAAGACTTCACTATTGTCACATAAAATTCCATCGATCAATCCTTTTACTCTAAAACTTTGTAATCACTGTAACAAATTTGTCTGACGTTACCATTTCTCTTGGTCAGCTCTTCATGTAGAATCATTAAACATTGTAGAAACCCGACCGGAAAATATATCTGAAGCAGCTTAAATTCATATACATTCATTTGTGGCAACTTCTAAAAACACTTGTGGCTTCTGAAGGTTCATATCTTTCATCTAAGTCTTGTTACTATTCGCTCTCTCTTCACCCGTACTGATTTCATATCCACATTCTTTCCTGGACAACTTTGGTCTCCTTAGTACTATCATGTTCCTTATGTTACCCTTGAGTCCCTACAGAACAATCCGTCCTGAAAGTTCCAAATTCTTACCGGTTCTCTAGAACGCCCAACATAGGTTACGTTTCTTCGAGTGCTCAATTAACCGATCTTAAACTTTTGCACATTATCATGATCTATTGGATTCCTCCAGTAACTCGTTATTGTATTTACAATACAAATCTATGCATCATTACTGCCCTCAGAAACTTATCAACACGAGGTGATCTCTTTCCGTTCTATAAAATTTGTGGAAGAAACCTCTTCAAAGGGTACATACAACTCCTTAGCATTTACCTCAATCCTAGAATTTCATGTTCAAGACGATCCGCCGTATATTAAAATCTCAACATAATTCTCGGCTGAAATTCCGATCATCCTTCAACACTGGTCTACTATAACCTTGTGTTATCTTGAACTTGCCTTCTTTAACCAACCAAGGAAGTTCGATACCGTTCATCTAATTAAGAGTGTTCAACTTAATTCGTCCATCAACATAATAAATTCCAGCAACTTATTATTTATCATTCAGCCTTCATTAAGTAAAATTCCAGTCTAGCTTCTCTTACTTCTAGTCTTCTTACCATTAGGATACATCCAAAAATTTAATTCACGCTTTGACATGCAACGAGTCTTATTGTTACTACTTATTCATCCATCTTAGTTCTTAGGCTGCATGTCATCTCCTTTTCTTATTCCACAAATCTGATTCAGTAAACGTGGCTGATCTGATGGGGTCAAACTTACTTGTGGTTCATACTCATTAACCACACTTGAGTGGTTAGTTTCATCTGTCCAAATAACTCACGTAATCCATAATTATTTCTCTTAACTGTCCGAACATTAAAATCTCATCCGATTAAAGTTCGATTCTCCAACTCTGTACTCAGAATTGTTACTTAGTCCACACTTCACTTTAACTTCTCAAACTACGGTTCCTGTCAAGGTTCTACGTCATTTCTTAGAGCATTCCATGATTCCTTAATCCTTATGTCTTCCGCATACAAGGCATCATCCAACGATGCGTCCACCTGGGTTAAGGCTCTTCACCTTATCCTTAAATATTTCTGACCTTCTTGAAATTCTGCCCTAAACAGACTTAGTCACTTCACTGTTCGATGGCCACCATTTGGCATTGATTACTTCTTCGCTAAATCCGTCTTAGAATTCTGTCACCTTAATCTTCGCCCTTCATACACTTCATTCCTCCTTGGTCACATTCAGCTCTCAGACATTTATCCTAACTGTCATATACTAGATTGAGTTGATCAGGCTCAACTAGATGTGACCTTTAGAACAATGCCCGGAACCCAATGGTCCCACTACTTTTATTGAAACTTTAATGACCCAAGGCACGGTCTGAATCGACCTGCTCTGATACCAATTGTAACACCCATACTAAATTATCTAGAATATTTAGCATGTGTATTAATCTGATACTGGGTACATTAAAATTTACAATAATTAAAATATACAAACCACTGAATTAGTACAATTTGCTCGTTTACATAAATATCCAAATGTCATCTATAAATACATAAACATATCCTGATAACCTTCTGAGCTTCTCCGCGACGAGCAACTGCACTCCATCCAGCGTCTTCCTGAAGATCTTCATCTGAAAACCACTTGGTAACCTGAAACCTGCACCAGAAGGATAGGGATGAGACATAATGTCTCAGTGAGCTCCTACCCTACCTACTGCTGGCAACCACAGGGAACCTAGGGTCGCCGTGCCTACCTCGGCAATCTTGGGGATACCTATGATCGCCAAGTCTTATCCTTACCCATAGAGGGCTACCTGACTGCTCCTGCTAAACTGTGTAGTCATAAACTGGACTACATCCTGCTAAACTAGTGATCAAGGGGAAACCTAGGATCACTGTCTGAATCTGATACTGAATAGTCCTGAGATCTAGACTATATCCTGATAATTGGGTGATCGAGGGGAATCTAGGATCACCGCCTGATAACTGATTATCTGATACTTGCCTGATAACTATTCTCTGTCTAATAACATAATAAAATAATTAACTGATAAATGTCTTATGTTAGCTGTTAGCGTTGAACAAACAATATTATCTGGGTTCATTTTACGGAATGCCCCCGGGTGGAGTAACCCCGAAGCACATTCCCCTGATAACCGGTGAAAATTCCTATCATATCAGGCTAACACCGGACTCCTCTTGTCGTCGTGCGGTCATCCTTGCGGAATAACACGTCCCACTGGCGTGAACCTCCTGTGTCCCACTGGCTGTGAACAGCAGAAGACACGACTTAACTTACGCGTATACCCCCCGTGTCCCACTGGCGTGAACGACGGAAGACGCGAATTAATATACTTTATTATTAGTCTTAACTTATACATGAACCTTTCGTGCCCCACTGGCGTGAACAACGAAAGTCACGGCTTAACATTAATCTTAACTGGTGCGTATACCTCCCGTGTCCCACTGGCGTGAACGACGGAAGACGCGAATAAATATTCTGTAAACTTATGCGTGAACCATTCGTGTCCCACTGGCGTGAACTACGAAGGCCACGGCTTAATATCTTAATAACTCTTGTTCTTATTCTGCTTATACCTATAACTTATGTTTATTGCATATCTAATGCATTCTTAAATATTCATTCTTAAATGCCTAACCTATGAATAGGTTCCTTTCTTAGGCCAATAGATTGTTCTCGTTAATTCTCATTCTTGTGCGTAACTATCGCACTCTTAATTACTCACTCTTAATCACTTAACCTATAAAAGGTTCTAAGCTTGGATTCTGGATTAATCTTGACTTACATGTACTTAAATGAATGTAGGGATTTCATTACAAAGATATGATCCCATTACCAATCCCTCTTTATGTCTATATGACTTAGGAGTATAAGTATACATCTCCTAAGGCCATGCCTATCCCTCATCCTACCCTAAAACCAAGCCAAGCTCACAAACATAAAGCTGGAAAAGCCAAAATCGTAGCACGATTTCATGAAATCGGAGCACGATATTTTTCGAAAGTTTCAGGAAAAACAGGGCATAAAATCGTAGCCCGATGCCCAGAAATCGGAGCACGATTTTGGCTTCAGCAGCTCTCAAAATTTCACTTCCTAAGCTAATCCAAACATCCCCAATCATCAAAACAGCTTATGGGAATGAATTTTGCAAGGCATAAGGATAGATAATAACAGGCTTAAGCAAGGAATAAGTATACAAGGGATTAGGCACAAATTCTCTAACTTGATTCAACTTGTAAAATATGCTAAAAACTACTCAAATGGGTTATACAACCCTATGGAACTCACTTTGATTACTAGCTTTGCTCCTTGCCTTGCCTCTAATCATCAAACCCCAAGCTTGAGAACCAAAGCTCTAGCTCCTCTCTTGATACTTTCTTGTTCTTCTTTCCTTTCTCTACTAAGCTTGCCTTGCAAGATTCCTCACTAGATTTTCCTTTAAGAGAAATTGAATTGATGGAGAGGGAGATGAGGGAGAGGAGGCGTGAGAGTAGGGAGGAAGGGAGAGGAAGAGGGCTGAATGGGGAGAGAAGAAAGAATGGGGAAAATAGCAAGATAAATATCTTGCTCCCATTCTAATAATCTTTCCTCTTCAAAATAATTACAAGATTGCCATTCCTCTTAATTACAAAAACGCCTTGCTTGTTTCATAAGTTTCTAACACTGTTAACCATCACATTTAAGCGGAATATTACTCTTGTCACATCAATAACCCATTAACTGACAATTTACCAAATTGTCCTTTGCTTAAAACATCTCCAATACATCGTCTCAATATTAATAATTATTCGAGTCTTGGGCGGGATGTTACAATCTACCCCCTTAAAGAAATTTCGTCCTCGAAATTTAGAATCCACTATCATACGTGAATTAATCTCACTTACTACTTCCTTCATTAGCCAAAACTCTAGTTCTTCTTACTTATCAGAATCCCTTAGATTCCAACTCTATAAGTCGAATGTATCCGACAATCTTTTCGTTAACTGAAATACTTGATGTGCATCACACCATCCTTGCATAGCAGAATATGAGATTATCCGAACCATCACATCCAACTTGTTGACCATATCCTTGTTTATACACTTCTTGCAAACCCAAACTAGCGCTATCCGATCTTAACACTTGTGCTGAATATTATAACCTCACCATAGTCCGCATAATCTTACCTTGACGACATTGGTCGTTCTTATTATCCTCAACGATTCCATTGAATTCTTATATTCGATCTTTGCCTTATACAACGGCATCTTACATATATGATTTTTCCATAATTATACCATTCTTTAATGAGAGTAAAACTATCGCACTACCTCCACTATACAAATACAAGGAGGAGGCATCTTGGTGTATTACTTTCCATAATCTTAATCATTACTTCCACTACGGAATTCCTCAAGGCTCGCGAAATCTTACTGATTACCCGCGTTCTATTTCGATGGATTCAAGTCGTTACCTATCTCAATAACTTAGAAATCATTCTTCATACTAGGAGTTTGCCAATCTCCCATTGTTCTTTTCACAACTTATTCTCGTTTTTCTTGTCGTAGCGTAAATGTTTTCTTCACCTATATTCCCAAACTTATAGGAGTTCAGTCTATGTGATGAGTGGCTTAGGTCGTCTCACATATCATTATATAATATATTTCATAGCATATAACTTACATACATAAGCGAGCACGTGTACACTTTACATTACCTCATCTTTGTCCGACTAACGGGACATCATTCTTAATCTTAACACATTTGAGACACTACCACATCAATTGGGAATCTTTTCTTACTCTTAACTCATTTCGTAACATTCGGGATTTGCCTTTCGACTGGCTTGCCAGGTTTGCCCCGCCAATGTTACTCAGGTGTATTCTTAAGTATACAACAACCTATAATGTAAATTTACGGTTACAATTCACCGGTTTCACAAACTTATATCTCGTTCTGGACGTCGAATTCAAGATCCTTAGTTTCAACAGAAAACTCTACTTGATTGCTACCCAAATAGCACACTCAGTCTTTAATCCTTTAGTCATAATCCTGATATTACGCAGCCCTTTACCGTGGACTACGAGTAACTTTAAATCTACGTAAAAGTTCTCCGTCCTTTACTGGTGAACATTAAGTCCAAGACTTTCCAAAATCTTCGGTTAATATAGGTTAACATGACATGGTTACTACATGGAATTAAACTCATCGCCTCTGCATTGTCGTATCTGATCAAAGCCTCAAATTCAAGTATTTCATTCCTCATGGATTTCGAGGTTTAAGGTATTCATCAACTTAACTTCCATAACTTTCCATTAGAACTCATGTTCGCTTATACTTACTACTATCCCGTATAATAGGAATTAAGAACTTAACATCTTCTCATACTCTAAGCCTCAGCTTAGCGTTGTTCATTGTATCATTCTTGGATTACCACTCCGCTGCGCCACTCTGATTTTTAACACCGAGTTAGCATCGGAGGAAGACTTCACTATTGTCACATAAAATTCCATCGATCAATCCTTTTACTCTAAAACTTTGTAATCACTGTAACAAATTTGTCTGACGTTACCATTTCTCTTGGTCAGCTCTTCATGTAGAATCATTAAACATTGTAGAAACCCGACCGGAAAATATATCTGAAGCAGCTTAAATTCATATACATTCATTTGTGGCAACTTCTAAAAACACTTGTGGCTTCTGAAGGTTCATATCTTTCATCTAAGTCTTGTTACTATTCGCTCTCTCTTCACCCGTACTGATTTCATATCCACATTCTTTCTGGGACAACTTTGGTCTCCTTAGTACTATCATGTTCCTTATGTTACCCTTGAGTCCCTACAGAACAATCCGTCCTGAAAGTTCCAAATTCTTACCGGTTCTCTAGAACGCCCAACATAGGTTACGTTTCTTCGAGTGCTCAATTAACCGATCTTAAACTTTTGCACATTATCATGATCTATTGGATTCCTCCAGTAACTCGTTATTGTATTTACAATACAAATCTATGCATCATTACTGCCCTCAGAAACTTATCAACACGAGGTGATCTCTTTCCGTTCTATAAAATTTGTGGAAGAAACCTCTTCAAAGGGTACATACAACTCCTTAGCATTTACCTCAATCCTAGAATTTCATGTTCAAGACGATCCGCCGTATATTAAAATCTCAACATAATTCTCGGCTGAAATTCCGATCATCCTTCAACACTGGTCTACTATAACCTTGTGTTATCTTGAACTTGCCTTCTTTAACCAACCAAGGAAGTTCGATACCGTTCATCTAATTAAGAGTGTTCAACTTAATTCGTCCATCAACATAATAAATTCCAGCAACTTATTATTTATCATTCAGCCTTCATTAAGTAAAATTCCAGTCTAGCTTCTCTTACTTCTAGTCTTCTTACCATTAGGATACATCCAAAAATTTAATTCACGCTTTGACATGCAACGAGTCTTATTGTTACTACTTATTCATCCATCTTAGTTCTTAGGCTGCATGTCATCTCCTTTTCTTATTCCACAAATCTGATTCAGTAAACGTGGCTGATCTGATGGGGTCAAACTTACTTGTGGTTCATACTCATTAACCACACTTGAGTGGTTAGTTTCATCTGTCCAAATAACTCACGTAATCCATAATTATTTCTCTTAACTGTCCGAACATTAAAATCTCATCCGATTAAAGTTCGATTCTCCAACTCTGTACTCAGAATTGTTACTTAGTCCACACTTCACTTTAACTTCTCAAACTACGGTTCCTGTCAAGGTTCTACGTCATTTCTTAGAGCATTCCATGATTCCTTAATCCTTATGTCTTCCGCATACAAGGCATCATCCAACGATGCGTCCACCTGGGTTAAGGCTCTTCACCTTATCCTTAAATATTTCTGACCTTCTTGAAATTCTGCCCTAAACAGACTTAGTCACTTCACTGTTCGATGGCCACCATTTGGCATTGATTACTTCTTCGCTAAATCCGTCTTAGAATTCTGTCACCTTAATCTTCGCCCTTCATACACTTCATTCCTCCTTGGTCACATTCAGCTCTCAGACATTTATCCTAACTGTCATATACTAGATTGAGTTGATCAGGCTCAACTAGATGTGACCTTTAGAACAATGCCCGGAACCCAATGGTCCCACTACTTTTATTGAAACTTTAATGACCCAAGGCACGGTCTGAATCGACCTGCTCTGATACCAATTGTAACACCCATACTAAATTATCTAGAATATTTAGCATGTGTATTAATCTGATACTGGGTACATTAAAATTTACAATAATTAAAATATACAAACCACTGAATTAGTACAATTTGCTCGTTTACATAAATATCCAAATGTCATCTATAAATACATAAACATATCCTGATAACCTTCTGAGCTTCTCCGCGACGAGCAACTGCACTCCATCCAGCGTCTTCCTGAAGATCTTCATCTGAAAACCACTTGGTAACCTGAAACCTGCACCAGAAGGATAGGGATGAGACATAATGTCTCAGTGAGCTCCTACCCTACCTACTGCTGGCAACCACAGGGAACCTAGGGTCGCCGTGCCTACCTCGGCAATCTTGGGGATACCTATGATCGCCAAGTCTTATCCTTACCCATAGAGGGCTACCTGACTGCTCCTGCTAAACTGTGTAGTCATAAACTGGACTACATCCTGCTAAACTAGTGATCAAGGGGAAACCTAGGATCACTGTCTGAATCTGATACTGAATAGTCCTGAGATCTAGACTATATCCTGATAATTGGGTGATCGAGGGGAATCTAGGATCACCGCCTGATAACTGATTATCTGATACTTGCCTGATAACTATTCTCTGTCTAATAACATAATAAAATAATTAACTGATAAATGTCTTATGTTAGCTGTTAGCGTTGAACAAACAATATTATCTGGGTTCATTTTACGGAATGCCCCCGGGTGGAGTAACCCCGAAGCACATTCCCCTGATAACCGGTGAAAATTCCTATCATATCAGGCTAACACCGGACTCCTCTTGTCGTCGTGCGGTCATCCTTGCGGAATAACACGTCCCACTGGCGTGAACCTCCTGTGTCCCACTGGCGTGAACAGCAGAAGACACGACTTAACTTACGCGTATACCCCCCGTGTCCCACTGGCGTGAACGACGGAAGACGCGAATTAATATACTTTATTATTAGTCTTAACTTATACATGAACCTTTCGTGCCCCACTGGCGTGAACAACGAAAGTCACGGCTTAACATTAATCTTAACTGGTGCGTATACCTCCCGTGTCCCACTGGCGTGAACGACGGAAGACGCGAATAAATATTCTGTAAACTTATGCGTGAACCATTCGTGTCCCACTGGCGTGAACTACGAAGGCCACGGCTTAATATCTTAATAACTCTTGTTCTTATTCTGCTTATACCTATAACTTATGTTTATTGCATATCTAATGCATTCTTAAATATTCATTCTTAAATGCCTAACCTATGAATAGGTTCCTTTCTTAGGCCAATAGATTGTTCTCGTTAATTCTCATTCTTGTGCGTAACTATCGCACTCTTAATTACTCACTCTTAATCACTTAACCTATAAAAGGTTCTAAGCTTGGATTCTGGATTAATCTTGACTTACATGTACTTAAATGAATGTAGGGATTTCATTACAAAGATATGATCCCATTACCAATCCCTCTTTATGTCTATATGACTTAGGAGTATAAGTATACATCTCCTAAGGCCATGCCTATCCCTCATCCTACCCTAAAACCAAGCCAAAGCTCACAAACATAAAGCTGGAAAAGCCAAAAATCGTAGCACGATTTCATGAAATCGGAGCACGATATTTTTCGAAAGTTTCAGGAAAAACAGGGCATAAAATCGTAGCCCGATGCCCAGAAATCGGAGCACGATTTTGGCTTCAGCAGCTCTCAAAATTTCACTTCCTAAGCTAATCCAAACATCCCCAATCATCAAAACAGCTTATGGGAATGAATTTTGCAAGGCATAAGGATAGATAATAACAGGCTTAAGCAAGGAATAAGTATACAAGGGATTAGGCACAAATTCTCTAACTTGATTCAACTTGTAAAATATGCTAAAACTACTCAAATGGGTTATACAACCCTATGGAACTCACTTTGATTACTAGCTTTGCTCCTTGCCTTGCCTCTAATCATCAAACCCCAAGCTTGAGAACCAAAGCTCTAGCTCCTCTCTTGATACTTTCTTGTTCTTCTTTCCTTTCTCTACTATGCTTGCCTTGCAAGATTCCTCACTAGATTTTCCTTTAAGAGAAATTGAATTGATGGAGAGGGAGATGAGGGAGAGGAGGCGTGAGAGTAGGGAGGAAGGGAGAGGAAGAGGGCTGAATGGGGAGAGAAGAAAGAATGGGGAAAATAGCAAGATAAATATCTTGCTCCCATTCTAATAATCTTTCCTCTTCAAAATAATTACAAGATTGCCATTCCTCTTAATTACAAAAACGCCTTGCTTGTTTCATAAGTTTCTAACACTGTTAACCATCACATTTAAGCGGAATATTACTCTTGTCACATCAATAACCCATTAACTGACAATTTACCAAATTGTCCTTTGCTTAAAACATCTCCAATACATCGTCTCAATATTAATAATTATTCGAGTCTTGGGCGGGATGTTACATCCTCTCTGTTTCTGACCGCTGATGTTGGGAGCTTGCCATGAAAGCTTCTTTCAGGTATTCCTAATACCCTAATTCTTAATATCCTTGGTAAATCAAACATGTTGTAGATTCAATCATAATCATGTTCAATGTTTTGATTGCTTCCGCTATTGATTTATAATGATTGAACATGTTTTATGAATTCTGTTTTATTAAGACCTAAATTTCCAACAAAGTTAATCAAGGAAAACTTTACAAAGTCCACAAAATGTTGCAATATTGACGAATCTGCATCAAGCTACGATTGTAATGGTGAGTTGAATTTAGTGCTATCTAGCAGTGCATGAAGGAAATAGGAGATATATGTTTGATTATGAGTTGAAATGCATGTGTGTTCTAAATTTCAATGCAAGAAGCTTGAGATTATGCTTAGAGTTTATGCATTAATAAAAACAGGGTCACGGTTTTTGTATTAAGAATCAAAGGATTGGTATTTACTATGTTATTATGGAGCTCAATGTAAGAGACCTATTTTAAATAAATAAATAAAAACAAGTGAAAGTAAAGTGAATAAAATTTCAATGTCACAAAAGTTGCTTATATTCAATCTACTTTTTTTTTATATCGACATTTGTATTTTTATCATACCAGCTTTATTATATTGGGAATAAAAAATCTGTTTTCACATGTACAAAAACACTAAAATCTGCAATAAGTACGGTACAAATATTTAATAGAAACACTAAATCGATGTATTTTTTTAAAGAAGAAACACTAAATCGATGTTGGTATTTTGAAAATACTCATAAGTTTGCAAAAAAATTCATATCGGGACATAAAAATTTGCTTCCATACACATACACACACACACACAAAATTTGCAACGGGTGCGGTGTAAATATTTAACGAATTTTTAGACTCATGTGATGAGTTTTTGACCCTCTTTGCTATAAAAAAAAATGAAAAAAAATAGTACTGAAAGTTTACGGGTTCAAGTCTTGGAAACAACCTCTTGTGTAAAAGCAGGGTAATGTTGCGTACAATATTTCAAATGGTGGGACTTCTTCCAGAACCCTGCTTATGCAAGAGCGTTAGTGCATTGGGCTGTCATTTTTAGTCATGAGATTTTAAGTATTTATCATATCGACTTTCTCATATCAGGACATCAGACATAAATATTTATATTTATGTAGATATAAGAACATAAAATCTTCATCGGGAGCGATGCAAATATTTAACTGGTTTTTACATATAAAATAAAAATATTTAATAGAAAATTTGCATTAATGTTGATAATTTTTATTTAATATCTTTAAACATTTTACAATATTACCAATGTATTAATATTTTTATATAATTATCGCAGTGTTACACGACCTGTGCGGATCCACGGGTCTCATACTAGTTACAATTTAAAATCAATAGTTACAAATAAAATAAATAAATAATAAATAATTAAAAGATAATTAGGGAAACATTTCTAATAAGAGCTAATTTAAAAGAAGTAAGTATTCTTAAAATATGACAAATGGCAAACTTGCCAAAATACTTATTTTGCTTTATTATTATGTATAGATAGATATTATAATCCTACTAAGTCCTCCTAAATTACTTCCCTAAACCCTACTTTTTCCCTCCTAAACCATAGTGGTGGACCCTTAATTATAGCATTAATTTTATTGTATAGTATTAACCTTAAAAAAAAATGTTAATAACTCAATGTACAATGAACTCTAAAAGAAATTTCTTTGCAATTGGACCATTGTAGTGCCGCTTGGAATTATAAGTGTTGAAAATGAATTTGATTTGAGTTATCAAATTGGAAATAGATGCAATCAAGACACGCCTCTTGGATTCTCGTGTCTCTCTTTCTCATTCGGTCAACATTTATTTAACCATCACTCTTCCCTACTTTTCTCTATTTCCCCATTCTCTTCATTCTCTACTAGGCATGACAACGGGCAGGTCGGGGACGGGTTTAAGCATTACCGCCCCCGCCCCCGCTTCCATGCACCCGTCCCCGTCACCAAACCTTATCGGGGGTAAAAATTGAACACCCTACCCCGTCCCCAATGGGGACGGGTTTCCCGGCCCTACCCCCACCCCCAGCCCCACCCGCGAAAACTCTATTTTTTATAAAATATTTAAAAAATTCATATTTTTTTATTTTTTTCATAGCAACAAAAAACAATAACTATATTAATAATTAAAGATCTAATAAACTTTTTCAAAAGATAAAAATAATTCTAATAAACATGTTTCTAAAGAGTAATAATATAATAAAATAAGTTGGTGCTTATTTGACAGAAAATGGAAATAAAATTATAAAATCTAATAAGGTAAATTTCAAAAAGCGGGTGCGGGGGTGGGTGCGGGGCGGATATAAGCATCCCCCGCCCCCGTACTAAAAACTCAGATTTCCCCCGCACCGGCACCCAGTTAAATCGGCTTTTCCCCGTTAAATTCGGGGCGGGGGCGGATTTTGTTGCCATGTCTATTCTCTACCCCTCACGACTCATCTTTCTCCTGCAATCAGCCGGATATCATATTCCATACTTTCTCTCTCCACTTTCCAGTCCTCTTCTCTCTCGCTCTCATGGACGATAGACGGACGATAAATGAAACTGGACAAATTAAAGAACCAAAACAATGAGAGATGAAGGTAACATCAAATACATCTCCTTTATATATTCTTCTTTCTTTTCAAAAGTTTAATTTCAATCCATTTTTTTTTTACTTTAGGTTGCAGAAAAAGATGAAGGCAAGGGAGGGAATGAACACAACTTTGGTTCCTTTTATTCAGAATATTTCAGTTTCATTGTATGGATTTTTTTTTCCATTTATGGGTTTAGGTAAAAAAAAAAAATTATATTGCTTTGTTTAGATCTATCTAGCTTTAAATTGATCTTTTTTCTTTGATTTTCTTTCACGATTTCGTTGATTTTTTATTTTGTTTGGTTTTGTTTTAGGTAAGTTATGATTCTTCTATTATCTCTAATGTTGCTACCCAATTTAGAAAAATCAAACCCTCCTTTCAGGCGAGTCTTGAAATAATCCATATTTTCAACAGCTTTTCTTTTTATCTTTGCAGGTGTATTATATTTACGCTATGTTCTTTCACATACACTTTTATTACTTATTTCTGTACATGATTAATTGCAGGCTCTGGTAAATCATAGTTAAATGTGAAACTATTATACTCCCTCCATAACAAAATATAAGCAAAATTCAACCATTTCAGTTGTAACTAATTATAAGCAAAATTGACTTTTTTTGTCATATTTAAGGATAATATACCTGAAATACCCTTATTTTAATTTTTTAAATGCACACACGTTTAACAACAACACCTTGAAAATATACTACTGTACACCACAATTAATGAGGGCAAAATAGGTTATTTAACTTAAATTAAATAACACAAACCACATTCCTTAAAAAATGTGAATTGGTCAAATTTGCTTATAAAAAGTTATGGAGGGAGTAAGTTGGTTGGAGCAAGTAAATCGACAAGATAATTCAATTGGTCTACATGACATATACACCTGCTAAATGGGGATGGTTTGTTTATATGATTATTAGATTATTTTACATGTCAATTATATTAGGCTAAGATGTTGGTTTAACATTGAGAACAATGAATGGTTACTATTTTAAATTCACAACGAGGTTAATAATAAATGGTTTCTTATATATACTTTGTGTTTGTACATAATCAATATATATTTCTTAAAATATTGGTCATCTCACTACTTTGGCTTTAGTATATGCAAAATAAAAATAAATAAAACAACATGTACTTGATCAAAGTTTTGGTTAAATACCAATATTTGTTTGTGTATTATATCTACTATATATAAAGAAAATAACCCCTTTCAGAAGGATGTTGAGCTGACTTTTTTGTTATTCCAATTATACCCTTAAACAAATTTTCTTATAATAATGTTATATTGTCGGTGTTATTAAAAAATATAAGAATTTTTATTTTATTTGTTATATTATTGTTGTCATTAAAAAAGATAAATATGGTTTGAGTTTGTTTACATTTGAAATTCACAAATATCTATACCTATACTTATAATTTTAATATATATATATATATATATATATATATATATATATATATATATATATATATATATATAAAATAACGTTTGTAATTTACACACAATTTTTTATAAAATATCTTTGATAATCTACACGCGTTAGCGCAATAAAAAGAGTGGAAAGACGGGCACATGAGTGCCCGTCTTTTCGCTAGTATATATAAAGAAAATAGCATGTTTTGGATCTTTTGGGCTGACTTTTTCTCTTTCCAAAATTACCCTCAACTTTCAATACAAATAACACATATAACAAATGGATAAAAATAAATTCAAATATTAAAATAAATGTGTAACAAACACGATATGAGTATATATATATATATATCCAATTTTTTTCCCTTTATCCTTTAAAAAGTGAACAAACTAGATGAATATATATATACTTGCTTTTTCATTATCCCAATTATACCCTTAAACAACTTTTTTCTGTAATAAAGATTGTCGTTGGTGTTATTAAAAAAAATAAGAATTTAGATTATATTTTTTGTTATATTGTTAGTGTCTTGAAATAGATAATCATGGACTCATGGTTAGTTTAATTTGTTATAATTTGAAAGCAAAAAACATTTATATTTTTGCTTTTAATCAAAATAAAAATTTCATAAAAAAACACTGTTCATAATTTTCAAACGTTAACATAATAAAAAGGGCGGAAAGACGGGCACGTGAGTGCCCGTCTTTTCGCTAGTTTACAATAATGTTATTTAAAAAAAAAAAATAGTTGTCCAACACATGGTATATTTATACGGTACATATATAATTTGGCATTTAATTTCTTTTTTTTAATCTCTTTCTAAGTCACATTATTTTAACATATATTAAAACATAAGACTCGTACGTCGCACGGGTCCATCGTCTAGTAAATCAATAAATTTAATAATTTTCAAAACTGATTATTTTATCTACTATACTACTAGCTATATGAAAATCCATCTCTAACAAAATTTAATAATTAAATATTGATGAAACTCATAATCTTTTTAATTTTATTGGTTTGATCGTCATTTTGCAAATAAAAAAACCATTTTGTTATTTATGTAAAAAGACCAAAAAAAATCATAAAACCGAAACAATAGTGACAGAGGAGTTTGTTACCAATCTGTTTGCAAATAAAAAAAAAAACTAATGTGTTATTTATTACAAAACTGATTACAAAACTAACAAAAAAATCACAAAAGTGGCGGAGGAGTTTGTTTTACAATGACTTAAAAATTGATAAAAATATTCTCCGGAAAAAATAAAAAAAGTAATTTAAAAACATCGTTCTTTTTAAATTATTGGAATACGGCTAAGAGAGATGAGAGAGAAAGTAGAGAGAGAAACACTGGGAGGGGGCGGGACATCTGGGGTTTTTCAAAAAGAGAGAAGTGTGGGAGGGTATCGACAGACAGGGGGTGGTTACCACCACAACCTGGACAAGGTAACTACATCGTTTTTTTTCACTAATTTTCCGGTGGATATGAAAACAGTGGACCTTTGGAAGCTCTTTGCAAATTTCGAAAAGGTGGGGGAGGTCTTTATTCCGAACAAACTGGATAAGTGGCGGAAAAGGTTTGGCTTTGTAAAGTTTAAACAGGTGGAGGATGTAGTGGAGATGGAGGAGCGCTTGCAGAAGGTACGTTGGGGGGAGTATAAACTCAAGGTGAACTTAGCAAGATTTGGCAGGGAGGAGTCCAGGAGGGAGGAGGTCACGAAGGAGAAGAGGCAGAGAGCTGGGAAGGGTAGTGAGGTGGTGCCTGGAAGATCCTACAAGAGTGTTATGGTGGTTGGGTCACCTATTACGCCGTTGAGAAGGGAGGAGGAGGTGGCGCTGGAGGTGGTTCCGAGAGAGGAGGTGATGGAGGAACTCAATAATTGTCATGTGGGGTTTCTGCACTTTCCGAGAGCAGGGAAAGAGGTGCGCATGGGTTTGTTCATGGAAGGATGGAAAGGAATCCAGGTGAAGGTAATGGGAGATAACATGGTACTGTTACAAAGTTTGGTGGAAAGGGAGGTGAATAGAGCTCTGAGTTCTAAGAAAGCATGGTGGGAAGCTAACTTCAAGGAAGTTAAACCTTGGTCTCCTCATTTTGGGGCTAAGACAAGGAAAGTGTGGCTGAAGGTTAGGGGTGTGCCCTTGCATGCTTGGGATGAGAGTTTCTTCAAACACTTGGGGTCAAAGTTCGGTGAATTTGTGGATTTCGACGAAGCGACAGTAGGGAGGACGAGATTGGACGTTACTTCAATTCTAGTCTTGACATCAAGATGGGGATTTATTGATGATTTTGTGAAGATTAGGGTGATGGGAGCCGGCTATGATGTGTGGGTGGTGGAAGTATCCAGTTCTGGTATAGGGGGGTTTATGGAGAACGAAAGGGAGGTGGAGGAGGGATCGTCACTGGCAGCGGAGGAGGTTGGTAAAAGGCCGCCGGAATCGCCTGTTTTCTCCGGCGAGGATGATTCCGGTGAGGAGGATTCTTTTTCCCACTCGGCAGGTGACTCAGAAGGTGACCGAGTCAGTAACTCGCTGGAGATACTAGGTTCCGTACGGCCTAGTACTGAAGATATGGCTGGGTCTAATGCTGAAAATAGAGGCAAAAAGGAAGGAAAGGATGGTTGCTTTTCTACTAGTCGGTATCAGGGAAACATGGTGGTAGAAAGTCAATTGGCTGAACATCTAGGAATGAGACAAGTGGCTATAGGAAAGTGTGTTGGGGAGATGTGTAGTCCTAGGTGTCAGCAGGGGGTCTGCCATCCATCCTAGGTAGTTTGGGCGCGTGTCAAGAGAAGGGGGTTGAGGAACACGCGCAGCAGGAAGTGGATGTGGGGGGATGTGAAACAGACGCATTGCAGCAAGTGGAAGGGGTGGGGCCTGTACGTGTGTTGGAAGTTGGTGGAGAAGTCAACGCGGGTTAGGGTCTTGCCCAGCGGGTTGAGGACAATTGGGTGGATGTTTGTACTATGGACCTTTCTAGTTGTAGTTTGGGCTAGGCTGGTTTAAATAATATAATTCAGGAGGAACATGGGCTGTGTAGTGGAGACAGGGAGGTGCAGGAAGAAAAGGAAAGGAATATAGCTGAACAGAATAGATTCTCGTCCCTCTCAGAAGCTAGCGAGGAAGGTGCGAGATATGAAGATAATATTTTAAGACCTAAAGGGAAGAAAGGAAAGAAGAAATATACGAATGTGGGGGCGCCAAAATTCCAGCAATTTGCGGAAGCAATGAAAGGAGGAAGAGGTAGTAGGAGAAATAAGTCAAATAGTGGGAAGGGAGAAGGGTCTGGCGGGCAGATTGAGATTGTGTTACCGGTGTGCCCTCAAACCCTGGCATCGGGTTTGAGGCTTATGCTCGACGATTAAGGTACGAGGGTGGAAGAGACATCTCTTTTGATGGGTGACGATAGTGCTAGAAAAGAATGGGCGGCAAATAGAGTTTTTGGCATTCAAAAGGAGGGGGAGTGGCATTCCATTTGCCTAACGCTCCGGTGGTTCAAAGGTTGGTTGTTCTAGAAGATTTAGATGTTTCAAATAAAGTTAGTAGGGAGAGAATCATTGGTGATCAATGATAGTGCTAACCTATAATGTTAGAGGTTTGGGGGGGAGAGTGAAAAGGAGGAAAATTAAGGAGTTGGTTCGTCAACAACGGGTTGATTTTTTGGCTATTCAAGAGACTAAGCTTGAGTCGGTGTCAGACTCATTATGTTATGATCTTTGGGGTAATGAGGATTGCGAGTGGGCGTTTCGACCGTCGGTGGGAAATAGTGGTGGTATCCTTTCTATTTGGAGAAAATCGGAGGCTTTGCTAAACTACATGTATACGGCGGAAGATTTGGTTGGAGTGTGTCTAGATTGAGGAGTTCATCGTAAGAGGTGCCACATTGTCAATATTTATTCAAAATGTGATTTATCGGTGAAGAGGAGATTGTGGAATAATTTAGAAGTTTTGAAAAATTCATTGAATAATGGACTGTGGTGTATGATAGGGGATTTTAATGCGGTTAGTAACACGAAGGATAGAAGAGGTATTAATGATGGTCCGTCGTTGGAACAAGTGTTGGAGATGAATGGTTTTAATGCTTTTGTTAACTTGGCCAGTTTGGAAGATGTGAATTTGGTGGGTAGAAAGTATACGTGGTATCATCCTAATGGAAGTGCCATGAGTAGGATTGATAGAGCATTGGTGTCGACGGAGTGGGTAGAGTGGTGTGGGAATATCTCCCTTTGGTTCTTGACAAGAGATGTGTGGGATCATTGCCCGATGGTTCTAAAGGGTGATTCGTCAGATTGGGGGCCTAAACCGTTCCAGTTTAATAATCATTGGATTTCGAATCCGAGGTTTCAGAAGGTGGTGGAGGAGGCTTGGGCAAACCAATTGGTGTATGGTTGGATGGGTTTTGTGCTTCATGCTAAGATGAAGGGGTTGAAGCTTTGCCTTAGGGAATGTAATAGGTTGGAGTATGGTGAGGTGGAGGGGAAAATTAAAAAATTAAAGGAAGACATTGGAGACTTGGATTGTAAAGGGGAAATCTTGCCTTTATCCTATTTGGAGTTGGAAGAAAGGAAGAGGTTATTTAATGAATTATGGAGGATTCTAAGAGGAAAACAGGCTTTGATTGTACAAAGGTCGCGTTCAAAATGGCTTAGTGAGGGAGATGCGAACTCGAAGTATTTTCATTTTTGTGTTAAATCTAGAGCCAACCGTAATGAGATCAAGGCGCTTTGTGTAAATGGTGAATGGGTAGATACCCCTTGTGAGGTGAGACGGGAGGTGGTGGATTATTTTAGAAGACAAGTGGATAATACTCATTGGGAACGGCCGACGTTGGATGGTGTCCCTTTTAATCAAATTTCCGAGGAGGAGAATATGGAATTGATAGCCCCATTTTTTTTTTGGCCGAAATTGAAGGGGTGATTAGGGAGAGCGATCAAAATAAATGTCCCGGTCCCGATGGATTCAACCTCGCATTTTTTAAGCACTTTTGGTATCTTGTGAAGAATGAGGTTCATATTCTTTTTGATCAATTTCATGGGAATGAGGTGATTCCGAAATGTTTACTTGCCTACTTTGTAGCGTTGATCCCAAAGGTAAAATCTCCATCTCATTTAAAGGATTTCCGACCAATTTCGTTGTTGGGAAGTGTGTACAAAATTCTAGCAAAGGTGTTAGCCGGGAGGTTATCGAAGGTGATGAACTCAATTATTTCTTCCGCGCAATCGGCTTTTGTGAAGGGAAGAAACTTGGTGGATGGAGTGTTGGTGGTTAGTGAATTGGTGGATTTGGCGAAGAAAAGAAATCGGGAGTGTATGATTTTAAAGGTGGATTTTGAGAAAGCATACGATTCGGTGGATTGGGTTTTTTGCAATATATGCTTAGGAGAGTGGGTTTTTGTGACACGTGGGTGGCGTGGATGAAGGCTTGTGTGTGCGGAGGTAGTATGTCGATCCTTGTCAATGGGAGCCCGACGGAGGAAATAAATATTCAACGTGGCCTTAAACAAGGTGATCCATTGGCATCGTTTCTTTTCCTTATAGTGGCGGAGGGATTTAGTGGTTTGATGGCAAACGCGGTTAATAGAAATCTTTTTAAGGGTTTTGAGGTTGGTGCGGGGGGGTACGATGATTTCGCATCTACAATATGCCGACGGCACTCTATGTATATGAGAAGTGACGATAGATAATTTGTGGACTTTGAAAGCCATGTTGAGGGGTTTCGAAATGGCCTCAGGGTTGAAGGTAAATTTGGTGGGGGTGAATGTGTCTTCGGGGTTTATGGAGATGGCTTGTGATTTTTTAAATTGTAGCCAAGGTTCTTTACCGTTTATGTATTTGGGTCTTCCGGTAGGAGCTAAAGTTAGTAAGAAAAGTACTTGGGATCCTATGTTGGAGAAATTGCGGAGGAGACTTTTGTCGTGGGGTAATAAATATATTAGCCTAGGAGGTAAGATTGTTCTTTTAAACTCCGTTTTGAATTCGGTGCCAATATTTTATTTGTCTCTCTTCAAGATGCCGGCTAGTGTGATTAAGGAGGTGGTGATTATCCAACGAAATTTTTTATGGGGCAGGGTGAGGGGTGGAAGGAAGATAGCATGGGTTAATTGGAGGAGGGTGTGCCAACCTCGGAGTAAGGGAGGGCTTGGAGTTAGAGATATAAAATTGGTAAATTTAGTCTCCTAGCTAAATGGAGGTGGAGGTTGCTTCAAGAGGATAGACCACTTTGGAAGAGGGTTTTATTAGAGAAATATGGTACTGGGGCGTGCAGTGTGGTGAATTTGAATGGGGAGGTATGGCATCGAACAGTGGCTACTTGGTGGAAGGAGTTATTGGACATGGTGGTAGCGGGAGGGGGGCTGGCTGGTTTGAGTCCGAGGTAACGCGTAAAGTGGGGAATGGTAGGACCACTAGGTTTTGGAAGGATAAGTGGGTGGGAGAAAACAACCTTCAGATTTCCTACCCGCGTCTGTTTTCCTTATCAAATCAAAAGGAATACTATGTGGAGGAGGTGGGTGATGGTGTGGGCAGTGGCAGGGTGTGGAATTTGTCTTGGCGCCTTGATTTGTTCGCTTGGGAGGAAGATTTGTTGCAGGATTTGTTGTTAACACTACAAACTTCTAATGTTTCAACGGGTGTGGATACATGGTGCTGGTCTCAGGAAATTGATGGAGGGTTTTCGGTTAAGTCGTGCTATTCTCTTCTCCAGAGGTTGTGTTTAGTGGACTATGGAGGGAGCCAAGGGGAGGAAGTGGTGTTTGAGTATTTGTGGAAAAGCCTGGCGCCTTCAAAAGTTGAGCGTTTTCTTGGACCTTGCTTTTGGATAGAATTCCTACCCGGATTAATCTTGCTAGACGGGGTTGCCTCGGCCAGGAGGTGCTGCCCAACTGTTTGTTTTGCAATGTGGAAGAGGAGACGAATATTCACTTATTCCTTCATTGTAATGTGGTTTCGAGGATTTGGATTAAGGTGATGAGTTGGCTGCAAATGACGATGGTCACTCCGCCAAATTTATTTGTGCATCTTAACTGTTGGACAAATGAGGTTGGCACTAAGAGGAGTAGGAGATGGCTTTGGTTAATTTGGCATGCCGTAATTTGGGTGATTTGGAAAGAGCAGAATGATAGGATTTTTAACAATCGCGCAAAGGAGGTGGACGAATTATTTGATAATATTCAAGTATTATCGTGGAATTGGAGTCTTACTAGGTTGTCAAGGCTGGCGTCTTTGTATTACGAGTGGTGTTGGAACCCAAGAGAGTGTATCATGCGATAGTTGTGAGGGATTTTGGTTCGGTGAATTGGCTGGGTTGTTTAGTGCTGCTGCAGTAACGGAGACAGCACCTCTGTGCGTGTTTCTGTAACTTCCTGCTGGGTCTGTTTTGGCAGCGAAGGGGTTTGGGCGCTGTATTTTGCTTGCTGTACTAGCCGGTTTCGAGTCCTACGCAGTTGTGTTTGCGCTGCTGACAGGACAGCAGGGGTTGTGTTTTCTGTTGCTGTTTTTGTGTGTTCTGTTTTTCTGTTTTGGCCGCCCTTTTTAAGCGTATGCGCTGGGGTGTTGTTTTTGTGTTTTCGGCCAAACTTTCGCCTTGAGAGTTTGTGTCTCTAATAATATTTGGCTGTTAAAAAAAAACATCGTTCTTTTTATTTTATCACTTCTAAACCTAAAACTAATTCCTATAATTTTTTGTGACAATCAATTATCCGGTCCCTATATTATATATTCTCCTCAAGCCATATCACTTCCATCGTTTTCTCTCTTACCAACCAACCGTATCCCTCTTTCTTCTTATAATCTTCTTAATTTTATGTATTTAAATAATCATTTTGTAAATAAAAAAGCCAATTTGTTATATATAAAAAAAATCACACAATGAGTTTGTTGCCAATTTGTTTGTAAATAAAAAAACTAAAATTCACAAAAAATAATCACAAAAGTAATGGAGGAATTTGTTTGCAAATAAAATAACCAAAAAAAAATACAAAACCAAAACAATACATAGTCTTCTTAATTTTACGTGTTTAATTGTCATTTTACAAATAAAAAATCAATTTGTTGTTTATAAGAAACCAAAAAGTCAAAAAAGTGACTGATAATTTTTATTTTTTTTTACCAATTTGTTTGCAAATAAAAAAACCAAAAAATCACAAAAGTGACCGAGGAGTTTGTTTGCAAGTAAAAATAAACCAAAAAAATCACAAAACTAAAACAATAAACAAAAATGAGGGAGGAGTTTGTTACCAATTTGTTTGCAAATAAAAAAACTAATTTGTTATCTGCTATAATATATTAAAGTTAATTAATGGTCACCAAAATTCTTTAGTTAACTTCGGTTAAACTCATAATTTTGTTAATTTTTGTTGTTTAATTGTCAATTACAATTAAATCATTATTAAGTATTAGCGTTGAGAAGGATACTCCGTTTCCGTCAGCTAATATGTATAATTGAAAGTGAATTCCGTTTATATATAGTATAGATATATATTTTAAACTTTCACATCGTATCAAACCATTGTTGCAATGACTGGGAAATTCATTGTAACCAAGTTGCTTACTTATAGCCTTCAAGGCAAATGGAATATGTAGACAATTTACACTATTCAATTCTTCCTTACGAATTCTCTGCTTAGTTTCTCTCTTCTCTTTCTCGAGTTGCATTCTAACATTGCAGCTCCAGGATTATGAGAGGGGTTATTACCATACTCAAACCCTAATAATCCAACTATCCCTCTGTCTCTCATTGGTGATCAACGTGCATTTTTTCCCGCAACATTGTTAAAGGCTCGATTTGACAATTCCGGCAATGCAGGTCCTCTCATTCAACAAAGGTTTTGGCAGAGAATTTTTGTATATGTGGCTGGCAAAATGGATTTTGGGGCGGCATAAGTTTGGAGTCTCCATGGCCGTAAGACCGTAGTCTATGCCCAGGAAGGAGATAAGCTTTCATTGCTAGTATTAGATATTAATCACTTCTACCTGTTTAAGACTTATTTTCTTTTCTTAGATTTACCAGCAGTTTGATGGTACATGTGTTCTCGTTGTTTTGGGTAATTCTACTATTCGTAAAGTGCTGTTTTTCAATTAAAAAGAACCCTAATTCCGAGGGACAAAATCGTAACGTACCCTCCTCTCGATATTTTTAGTTTTTATTTATTTATTGAAGACAGAAACAAACATTTTTTTGAAGAAAAATGTGAGGTAGAAAACCATAGTACTTAACTTTCACAATGTAAAAAGTTATAAAAAAAAAAAAAAAGTCTAGTTATGCATCAAACGGGATATATAAAGTCACTTGAATTCAACTTCCACAAGGTATATAAAAAGTCACTTGAATTTGGCTTCCACAATGTAGAAAACGTGTATATATACAAGGATAATTGAAAGTCTAGTTGCGCATCAATTATTATCATGTAGAAAACTCATATCTATATTAAGAGTTGCAAACTGGAAGTATAAAACAAGAGTAATTCCTTTAAATCATCCTCCAAAGAATTTATCATCAAATCAATCACACAAAGACACAACAATTACCAAATTTTAAATTTGGCATCACCATTTTCCTCAAGAGAAAATGTGACAATTGTTTTAAATCATTGAAGGATCAACTTAATGACAAATTTCATTTTTTGCAAGGCTGATATACCGTCAGGGCCGTTTCTATGAAAATGGAGGCACGGCTCTCATACTAATGATAGACCCAAAAAAAAGTGCAATTTTTATAAGAGAACAAAAATAAAAAGTTTGTAATGTTTGTTTTATATTATTTTGAGAGAAACTTATGATGTTTGTTAGTGTTCTAAGAAATAATATGGGTCAAAAATTACAACAAGTGGTCTAGAAAAAATAATAATTATATTGTATTTTTATTTGTAAATATATTTTGTCCAAAACAAAAATTTAAGAAGAAAAAAGTAGAACCATGGACCATTACATGAACACCAATGCATGTCACCACTAGGCTGAGTTAACAAGTATGAAAATATTACCACATAAGTTCTAGGGTTAAATAAGTAAATGGTCCCCATAAATATACCAACATTTGATTTTAGTCCCCCTAAAATATTCCTTAGGCTTTTGGTCCCTCCAAAATTTTTCATCTATGAAACTAGTCCTTGTTCTCAATGTAGAGTAGGGACTAATTTCATGGATGAAAAATTTTGGAGGGACAAAAAGCCTAAGGAATATTTTAGGGGGACTAAAATCAAATGTTGGTATATTTATGGGGACTATTTACTTATTTGACCCTAAGTTCTATATATTCGGTCTTTACACGCATTAAATACACAAAATATATACTTTGTACCCCCAAAAATTTTGGAGGCACCACACTCCCACATAAATCAGATACAAAGCAGGAGGAGTAGAAGTTACTGATGAGATAGAGAACCCTGGAGAAGTCCATCACGAATTTGGCTAGCAACATCACGAACAGCACCAGGTCCATGTGGAATGAACACAGCAGAAGACTTGGAAGCAGCACCAATTTCTTTCATAGTGTCAAAGTATTGAGTGACAAGGACCATATCCATGACATCTTTTGCAGTTGTCCCTGGTACATTAACTGAAAATCCAATCACACTGTCTCTCAAACCATCCACAATGGCTTGACGCTGGCGAGCAATACCCAGCCCAGAGAGATATTTAGACTCAGCCTCACCCTCGGCTCGCTTAATTTGCAAGATCTTCTCTGCCTCAGCCTTCTCTTTAGCTGCCAACCTCATTCTTGCAGCTGATCACAAGACAGAAAACAGTATAAAAAAATATGGCAATTTGCGAATAAAGGAGATATTTGGCATATAGCACTCGATAGAGAAATATTGTAAACAAATAAATTAATCATTCGAGACAAAAGTTATACTTCATACATTATCTAGTTAAAACATAAGTCAAACAAGGTTGAGCTGATATAATGAAGATAATGTGATCCATATCATAGCATGAATGTATTGGACCCCAAAGAAGCAAAACAAACCAAAGGGAATGCCTAAATAATTTTTGTAATTAATAAAAATAGATTTACGATCAAATACATAATAATAAGAGCTTGTATTTTAAAAGCATCCTCGCATAGTTTTCAATACATGCATGACGAACTGTGAGGAAAAGGATAGGCATTCTTAAACACTTTTTTTTACAAGACATTCTTGAAAACTGATTGACCTCTTTTGGGGATAAGATAAATTCAAAAGAAAATTGATGAACATATAAGTTTAATTCACATAACAAGCAATGTTGTGGGGACATCTCAGTCTTAAAAAAAAAAATACCTGCATTGATTTCATTCATAGCCCGCTTCACATGGACATCTGGCTCTATATCAGTAATCAGTGTTTGAACAATTTCATATCCATAAGCTGACATAGCCTGTTGAGATGATTCAAAGTTACATAAATCCACAGTTCACCATATCAATAAATAATGTTGGTAACAAAAAAGAACCTTCTCAAGTTCTTCTTCCACAGCTTTTGCAATTTCATTTTTCTGCTCAAAAGTATCATCCAAGTTGAGTTTTGGAACACTTGCCCTAATTACTGCAATGAGAATATAAATTTTACCTTAGTAGATAACTTGCATATTTTTAAACCACTTATTGCATGTTTATGTACTGCTAAGCAGGGTTATTGTTTATAGTTTATACCATCAAAAACATAAGCTTGAATTTGGTTTCTTGTGTTGCTAAGTTTGTAAAATGCATCATTAGCCTTGTCTGCTAAGGCACGGTATTGAATAGAAGCAACAACATTGACAAAGACATTATCCTGCAAGCAAATAAATATTAAGAACAATCAACATTAATTCAATGAAAAAAATATGAGGAAAATGTACAAAGTGTCTTGTTATGCATACATATGAAGTATTGAAAGTGGCCTGATACTAGTGAAAGAGATGACCATACAAAGAAAACACATAGGAATCAAATTATTTATGTTATTGGTAAGCATGGAATGACATGAAGACTTGGTTTAATTGATGTTTGAGACAGTAACAGACCTTTGTCTTGGTCTCACATTTGATATCCAATTGTTGAACACGAAGAGAGAGATGACCAGCAATTCGTTTTCCAAGGAACCATGGCATGCAATGGCATCCCGGCTGAAGCACTTTTTCAAATTTTCCAAAACCTTCTTTCATAGCCACTTGAGATTGATCAACTTGCACGCAACACACAAGATTCCCCATTTGCTTTTAATGCAATGCTTCAAAACATATCAGCGCATCATCAATACAGAATACAAAGTATGAGGATGAGAATTATATCATGCAAGATCAGAATACAAGAAATTCAAATGATTTCGACCAAACACTTGTATAGGAGCCACATATAGACATTAGACAGAAGAGTTCATGAAATCCTAGTAACCTTCAATTCTTGGACACATTTCAATGGTAAAACAAACGGTACAAATATATGGAAACATATCACGACATAGTCCTCGACCTCAACAAGAGATAAATCAACTTTTCATGCCAATACAAATCATAGAAACCTCTACTATAGAATTTCTTGTTTGACTGGAACATTTTTGCATTGAGTCTGTAATTCCAGAAGCTATTCAATGAAGTGATGCAACCCAAATAGAGTTAGAGAGTTGAAATGCTGGAAAAGATGATCAAAAACAATATTCTTCACGGCAGAATTTGATGTAAAGAAAACACTAGCTAAGAGGGACAATCGTAAAACAATTGGGCTCGACAATAAAACATACCTAACATATTGTGTTACCAGCAGAAAACAGTTGCAACATAACTCATTTGAAAGAAACAAAAGGCCACAGTTTCATCAAGAAAATAAATTTGCAAATCAAAAGCATTATCAGAAAAAAAAATTCCCAAATCACAAAATTCACAGCATAAAAGATTATTGAACAATCTAAAATGATATAATCCTTAACATATCTTATACCACTTAACCGGTAATACGAAGTGTGTGTTTGGAAAATCGGAAAACTTAAATTATCGCCGTGAAGCTACAAAGTGTATCTTTAGGAAGGACGTATGATCGTGAAAACAAACTCGCAATATATTGATTCACAAAAGCAATTTATTATTATTATTTGAATGATACAAGAAAATACAGGGAAAATCATGAAAATTGTCACCTCAAATTAAAGCTGACTTGGAAGAATTCTTCCACAGTTAGCTTAAATTATAAGCTAAGTAGTTTACTAATGCTGCTGCTATAAAAGTAGAAAAATGACATTATATTCTTGATAATAATCGCCACCAATAATTATTAATGGTATATTCCATTGACATAAACAAACATATAGAATTATATATTTAGAGTGAGAACTAACTACAAGCTACAGATCTTCTCTTTGATTAATTCATCAGCCGAACAGCGGAAAATGTAATAATATATACAAAGTACTATATAGGCATAAGAAAATATTAAAAATAAAAAAAAGGCAAATTGAGAAACAACTATTGCATTTCGCCGAAACTCAGTGGAAATAAAAAAGAAAAGAAAAGAAAACACGTACGTTGTTGTAAGGGAAGAATGAAGAAGTATTACCCGTTGTTCGGTTTTGGTGTCTCAATCTCTCTGCAAAACAACAAAAGAAGTGTATGTACAAGTCGGTTCACAAACTGTGGGTGGGTCAATAAAAAGCGACTTGACAAACAACAACCTCGGTGATTGATTTGACGTTTTGTCAAAAAAACATGGATTACATTGGATAAAACTAGTGGATTACCCCCTCAAGAAATGGAATGAAATTGATTAATAACTTACTCAACACAGGAGGGATTCCAAACAAATACTATGTGCCTCTTAAGCTTTAAATTATACAAATACTTGCCTTTTCCATAACAAATTATTTTATTTTATACTCTTTTTCTTTTTCTTCTTTTTCTCAAATTGACCCGTGGCTAGAAATTCATGTCTTAATTTGAATAAATAAGAAATTTAAAATTCAAACCTCAATTCCCGCATGGTGCAAGTTTATGTCAACTAATCTATATTTATGGGGACATTTTTTAATTCCTTTTGATAACATTAGATTTAGAGCGAAGGTTGCTCAACACACTTAATTTTCCTTCTTAATCATTAAGGGTGTGTTTGGATAGAGGGTTTAGAAGGGGAAGAGACGTGAATGCTTACTTTTAATTCTTTTTTAATTATGGACATTATAAAATGATTTTTAGAAAATTGAATTAACAACATGATAAATAATCATATAATACTTCAAAAACACTTAATTTATTTTAAAAAAACATTTTACATTGTTCATAATTTAAAAAATAAAAGTGAGCACTTTCGTCCCTTCCCCTTCTAAACCCTCAATCCAAACACATCATAACTGAAGTCGGCTATATGGATCAAATTACGTCATAATATTTTATTATAAACTTGGATTTATAGAAAAAAAGGAGCTTAAGGTGAAAATGGTGGAGAAGAAAGAAAAAAAACCAGAAAAATAGAGAAGACAATAAAGTTTTAGAGAACAAAGTAAAAACACAAAGATACTTTGATACATTAAACTAAAACATACACTACAAATATATATAATCAAGTCATAAGTTTGCTTGTAAGATTGAACATAAAATTTACAGTAAATTTACTCTAAACACTAGTCATTATTACATAAGAACACCAGACATCGTTACCTAGTGACTACTTTATTTACTTAAACAAACAACAATCTAATTATGACAGAAAAACAACGACACAAAAGTAATTATTAAACCAAAAAATATCAATCTTCGACAAGATCCAACTCATTAACCTCTAAATATTTTTCAATAAATTACTATTTTCTTTTTAATGGGTTTAAATGCAAAGACTAAAGAAATTCTTATTTGTAAAACAATAAAATAAATGTAGGACTAATATCGAATAAAATTTGTTTTGGATTGAACTAAGATCACAACAATCGATAGAAGAATTCTTTGGGATTGATGGTGGTTGTGGCTAGAGCTGTCAAAACGGGCCAGCCCGTATGGGCCGGCCCGAAAGCCCGGAAAAAATGTAGGGCTTGGGCCTTAAAATTGCAGCCCGAATGAATTCAGGGCTTTTTAGCCCGACCCGAAAAAGCCCGCAACCCGTTCGGGCTAGCCCGTTCGGGCTACGGGTAGCCCGGCAGCCCGGGAAATAACAAGTTGCAGTTGTAACCCGACCCGGCCCAAAAGAAAAACTACACTCTCACTCACTCACTTCACACTCGCTCTCTCTCACTTTCACGGTATCTGCTCTTGTAAACAAAACAAACCCTACTCTCACTTCTCACTTCTCAGTTCTCACTCTCAGCCTCAGCCGCCGCCGTCTCCGTCGTCGTCGCCCAATCAGGACTAGAGTTCAGCCGCCGCCGTCTCCGTCGTCGTCACCCGTCGTCGTCACTCTCAGTTCTCACTTCAAGGTTCGTTTCATATTCGGTTTCGGTTTCTTCACTTCTCACTCTTGAATCTTGATGTTGTTTGCATTGCACAATCTGACCCACAATTTATTTCTTCCTAGATTTGTAGATACAGATTACCCACAACGCTTTTTGTTCTTTTTAGGGTTTCAGTAATTTTCCCAAAATCCATTTTTTGTATTAATTTTTCAATTTTTGTGTATACATTGTTTTGTTTAAATATTCATAGTTGCAATTTATTATTTTTGTGTGTATTCTTTGCTGGTTTATTGCTGCTAGTAGCTTGTAAGCCCTCTACCATAAATTCATATGCAAAAGCCCTGACCTCTTTCTAAAATCTCATTTTTGTGCATATCTGACTCAATTAGAGTATCATTTTGTTCTTATTAGCCTGTTTTAATGAGAAGAACCAAACCATCATTCATGAGTTAAATAATAAGATCCCAATGTGATCTGTTTTGATCCCAATTTTAATTTGAATATGGATGGCTGGAATGACATCTGGTTATGATTTTTCCTTTTAATTGTCTTCGAGAGAAAGGGGTAGAGTTGGAGCAATCTCATTCTCATAACAGAATTGTTTCACATGTTTAGATTGAGTTTAATTATTTTCATTGTATCTTGTAATAAAGCATTATCTTTCAATTTGTTTAGGAAGCACCAAAGCCTGTTAATCCCAAGCCTTTTTTGAACAATTTGACTGGAAAGCCTGTTATTGTGAAACTCAAATGGGGAATGGAGTACAAAGGTAAATCCTTTATTATTATTATTATTATTATTATTATTATTATGTTGCTAATTTTCTGCATTATAAACAGATACATGTTTCATTTCAGTGTTAATTTTATTTGAATTTAACAATGTATGCATATTTTTAATAATCTGTTATTAATTTTATTTTATTTTTTTGTTTTGTTTTTATTTTGCAGGTTACCTTGTTTCAGTTGATTCCTACATGAACTTGCAGGTACAATTCTAGATACACTCATTGGTGCTGGTTTTAACAATTCTTTTTGTACTTTTTTGGCTTTGTTGCTACAACTTTAACTAATTTTTAATATTTGTGAACTTCTGTGTAGCTGGCCAACACTGAAGAGTACATTGAGGGAAACTTTACTGGGAATTTAGGAGAGATTTTAATCAGGTAACTTGCATCCCAACTATTTTATTTGCTACCGGTTTGTGTTTTGGCAGGACACACATGAGCACATGATTTCTCAATATGGTTTTGATTTTTCACGGTGTTTTGAAATTGATGTCAAGTCTGGGAACTAAGTTATGTTTATCTTGCATTTGACATCTCTTTTTATACTCTGCTTCTATTACATGTTTGGTGAGCCAGAAGATATATGCTATATTGCTATATGATTTCTGAATCCTGTTGTTTGTTGACTTGAATAAAGTGACCTCAACCTAGGTGGTTTATAATTTATTGCTCAAAAATTCATTTTTACAATTCTTTTGCTTATATTAGCTGTATGATTAGCTTTTTTCTTTTTTCAATAAAGAAACATTTATTAAGAGGATGCTGACTCAGCTGGTAAAATACCTGTTTGTAGGAATTACAATCTGTTTGTGCTTGAAATATGGATGATAGTAATAGTCATGAAATGTGTGTTGATGGCAACAATGGTGATCAAGACAATGAAACTCTTGGAAGTGGACAAGCATCAAACAGTGTGGATGTTGTGAACCTCACGGAGGAAGATTAAGTGACTTTGTTGGGACTTGGGAGTGACTTTGTGGGGATCATTTGAAGTTTGAACTTATGATTATGTTATTTATGTTATGTTATAACAGTACATGATGTTGTTTATGTTATTTTTTTATCTTGTACAATGATTATGTTATGTCATTTTGTTCATTGTTAGTTACTTGATTATGTTATCTTGTTCATTTTGTTCATTTAAAAGAAGAAATCATAGAATCTTTAGTCACTTGAAAACTCACTTAGGAACAATAAAACAGGGGTTAAATAATCCATATAAAACAAAGCCTCAAAAGGTTTTTTTTTTTAAAAAAAAAAAACTGGTGTGGGCGGGCTGGCCCGGGAGCCCGGGAGCCCGTATAGGGCCGGGCTCGGGCTCAATTATTCGGGCCCGAATTTAAACAGGGCTTTTTAGCCCGGCCCTAAAAAGCCCGCAACCCGTTCGGGCCGGCCCGAAACGGGCCGGGTAGCCCGTTTTGACAGCTCTAGTTGTGGCATGTGGATTCAAGGTGGATGGGCCTACAATGTACAGAAATGATTTTTTTAGAACAATTTTATAATAACTTTTGAAACAACTCTTTATTTTTATTCTCTTTTTTTTTTCTCTCTATTGTTTTTACCAATTAAAAAAAAAAGAAGTTATCATATGACTAAACTTTGGAATTAGTTATTTTTAGGCTAAATTACAATAGAGATTATTTAATTGTAATAAATTAGTCCTTTAAGTTTTTTCGTATTACTTAGTTTTTTAAGATAATTAATTGTAACAAGCCGGTCCTTTAAGCTTTTTCTGTACCAATTAAGTTATTTAACTGTAACAATTTGATGGACTTCAGATCTTAAGAACGTAAATTATTTGAGGCATAAAAGTTACAATTAAATAACTTAAAAACATAATTGATAAGAAAAAATTTAAAATCAATTTGTTATAATTAAGAATTTTTCTAATTACACCCCATGTATTCCTGGTTACACCCCAAAATGACAAAATTACCCTTAAGTAAAATTTAATTTTCAAATTCACCGATTCACCCAGAAAACTAACGCCTCTTCCTTCTGTCCTCTTCCAAAACCATACTTCTCTAAGCAAGATTTCTCCCTTCCATGCAAGATTTCAAAGAAAATTCGAAGCAAATAAGGTTAGTAAGTTGCTTTAACGATGGAGAAGATTTGATTCTACTTGCGCTAAAGATGGAGAAGACTTATTCTACTGTAATTTAATCTTAAACGCAGTTTAAGTAGGTCATGTAAACTGAGTTTAAATATACATACTTAAACTCATTTTAAGTAGGTCATATAAATTGAGTTTAAGTGTACATACTAAAAGTTAAATTTTCCTTTAACCTCTTCAACCTTGTTTAATGATTCTACGTAATCTTATTTTAAGTATGTACATGTAAACTCAGTTTAAGTAGGTTATGTAAACTCAGTTTACATGAACCTACTTAAAACTGAATTTAAGTTAACCTCAACAATGTAATCTAACGTCAACGCCTGCGTGCTGCACCATCAAATAATCGTCGTTGTACAGTGCATAATATATCAACGTTGAACAACAAGAAATAAATTGAAACTCTAGCATCATCGAAAAAGAAGTAGAAATTCACTTAGTTATTTTCAATCGAGTATGAACGAAAGATGTTTTGATTCACTCTTTAATCTTCTATAGAGATTGATTGAACATCTATGATTATTTGTGGGTGAAAGATGGTGAAACTTTAGAGTGACAATGAATGAAATTAAGGTTTTAAAAAATTTTATATAAAGGGCCAATTTTGGTATTATTGTAAATTTGGGTGTAACCAGGAATACATAGAATGTGAATAGAAAAATTCTATAATTAAATAATTAAAAGACCGGTTTAATTTAGCCTTATTTTTATGATTTGTAGAGAGAGACTAAGTATTCACCCTACCTACTGATCTTTGTGATATTTTTTACACGGGTAACCCATACCCACTAGTCTTACTATCCGCAAGTCTTATCTGCTGTGAATTAAACTAAAGTAATCCCATACTTGTATTTTTTTTTTTGAAGTAGTTTTATGTTGACCCACCACCGCTTCTGAACCCACAGCACAAGGGACACCACTTGTGTACCATTAAGCAGGAATGTCACATGACATTGGTCAATCTAATTGTAACACATAAGTCAATTCAATTATTCTCTTTTATCTTTTTATGTTTAAAAAAATTGTATTGCTACGTGTTACAATTGAATTGAGCAATGTCACGTCACGTGACATTATGTCACGTCACGTGACATTATGTCACGCAAGTGCAATCCCACCGCCACAAGTTGGAATTACAGAAATAACATTCTCTTAATAATAACGCGTTTTCTTTCTTTTAATATTTTCTTATGCCTACAATTAAAATTTGTGTATTTAATCCATTTTCCACTCTCCGGTTGATGAATTAATCAAAGGGACTTTATTATTGCTTGCTGTTCTGACTCTAAATATATAATTGTATATGTTTATGTCAAGGGAATATATGATTAATAATTAATGGTGGCGATTATTATCAAGAATACAATGTCTTTTTTAACTCTTACCATTCCTCAGCTACTTACCTTATAATTCAAGCTAATATCGAACTCAGTTTAAGGTGTTATTATCATCTTCTCTGTATTTTCATTTCATTGTTGACAAATAATTGCTTTTGTGGATCAATATTATATTACTGTTGCAGGTATTTTTAAGTTATGTTAATGATTATATAATCTTTGTTACTTAGTAAATATTTTCATAGCCAACAATGTTTGATTCTAGATTGTTCAATCATCTTTTTTTATTTGGTGAATTTTGTTATTACCAAATTTCTGATAATGTTTTTTATTTGCTAATTTATTTGATTGCCCGTTGTGGCCTTCTATTTTTTTTTCTTTCAAATAAGCACTAGGGCTCTGTTTGGATAAACAGCTTAATTTGCAGGTTATAGCATGACCATTTATCATGATAAGCACTCATGTATAAGCTATTTATATAGCAAAAGATAAACTAAAGTTAAATTATTTTCATATAAGCTATGAGTTGTTTGCATAAGCTATTTTGGAGATCTTATGAGAATAAGCTGAAAACAGCTTATGAATATGTTACAAGTTGTTTTCATAAGTTTTCTCAAACAATCTTACAGGTGGTATGGTAGTGGATAAACTCAAATAAGTCAATCCAAACAGGCCCTTGTTTAACTGTTTTCCAGTGATAATTGTTGTGAGACCAGTGTTGTCTGTTGGTAACACAATATGTTATTTATGTTTTATTGTCGAGTCCAATTGCTTAACCACTGTCCCTTTTCACTAGTGCTTTTTTTAATTCAAATTCTAACATTCTGCAGTAAATATATTGTTTTTGATCATCTTTTCTAGGAATAACTGACTCTGTCTTTACTTGAAAAAAGTATTTTAGTTATCAAAACTCGTTCATCTTCAACCTTAATCCGCTTCACTTGTTCTAATGCATAAATGTACCCGTTTAACAAGAAATACTACAGTAGAAGTTTCTAGGATTTGTATTGGCATGTAAACTTGGTACCTCTCCTGTTAAGGACTATGTCATGATGGGTTTCAATATGTTTTTATTGTTTATTATACCATTGGAATGTCTCCAAGAATTGGAGGTTACCAGGATTCTATCAAGACTTCTGTCTATATGTAGCTCGTACACCAGTGTTTGGTCGAAATCATTTGAATTTCTTGCATTCCAATCTAGCATGATGTAATTCTCATCCTCATACTTTGTATCTATACTGATGATGTGCTGATGTATTTTGAAATGTTGCAGTTAAAAGCAAATGGGGAATCTTTTGTGTTGTGTGCAAGTTGATCAATCTACAGTGGCTATGAAAGAAGGTTTTGGAAAATTTGAAGAGGTGCTTCAGCCAGGATGCCATTGCATGCCATGGTTCCTTGGAAAACGAATTGCTGGTCATCTCTCTCTTCGGCTACAGCAATTGGATATAAAATGTGAGACCAAGACAAAGGTTGGTTTGTTACTGTCTAAAACTTCAATTCAACCAAATCTTCACGTCATTCCATGCTTATCAATCACATGAATACTCTCTTTGACTAGGATATTTTTAATCTTCGTTAGGCGTCATCTCGGTGCTATTATTTTGATTCCTGTATGTTTGCATTAACCATGGTCATCTCATTCACTAGTATATTGATCAGGCCATTTTTAATACTCTATATGTATGCCTAACATGATACGCTGTACATTTATGTCATGTTTTTCCAATGAATTAATGTTGATTGGTTTAATATTTATTTGCTTGTAGGATAATGTCTTTGTGAACGTCGTTGCTTCTATTCAATACCGTGCCTTGGCAGACAATGCCAATGATGCATTTTACAAACTTAGCAACACAAGGTCCCAGATTCAAGCTTATGTTTTTGATGGTATAAACTGTAACCCTACTTAGCAATACATAAACATGTAATAGCTAATAAGTGGTTTGAAAATATTTAAATTATCAGCTGAGGTGCACTTCTATTCTCATTGCAGTAATTAGAGCATATGTTCCAAAACTCAACTTGGATGATACTTTTGAGCAGAAAAATGAAATCGCAAAAGCTGTGGAAGAAGAACTTGAGAAGGTTTTTTGTTGTTTTTAATATTACAATTAGCATTTATTGATAAGGTGAACTGAGGATTTATGTAACTTTGGATCGTCTCAACAGGCTATGTCAGCATATGGATATGAAATTGTTCAAACACTGATTGTTGATATAGAGCCAGACGAGCATGTGAAACGGGCTATGAATGAAATCAATGCCGGTATGTTTTTTAAGACCATGAGATGTCCCCGCAGTATTGTTCTTATCTGAATTACACAGATATGTATGGAAAACTATGCGGGGATACTTTTTTTTGGAACAGCTTATATATATATATATATCGCCAAAACAAAAATACTAGGCCAAAACCAGACAGAAACCCCAAACAGCCCCTAACAGAACAGCAAAAGAGCAGCAGCAAAACGCAGACACTGACACAAAACAGAAGTCTGAAACGCCACTGCTGCTGCTACCGTCCTAAAACGACGCCAAAAGTCCCTAACACCTCTAAAACTACCCCAATTTATCTCAGTAAACAATCCTTGGGGTTCCCACACCACTCGTAATAGAGGCAAGGAGGACTCTTTAATCTAGAGACCGCCCAATTCCAAGAGAGCACCTTAATCTCATCAACAATATCACCCGGGTGTTTCGTAAGATCGTTAAAAATCCTATCATTTCGCGCTTTCCAAATCGACCAAAGGGTCGCGTGCCAAACCATCCAATACCCTTTACACAGCCTTTTCTTCCCAATCTCCCCACTCCAACATTCAAAGTGTTGAAACAAGGATTGGGGTGTAATAAAGTTGATCTCTAACCAACGACAAACCATTGACCACACATTGAAAATCATATTGCAGTGAAGGAAGAGGTGTGTCGTCATTTCTCCCGCTTGATCACAAAACACACACCTAGCTGAGACCTCCTGAGGTAAGATTCTCCGCCTTAAAAGATTTTCTTTGGTAGGAATACAGTCGAGGAGTAATTGCCAAGAGAAGACCACCACTTTAGAAGGTGCCGGACTTTTCCACACCGACCCAAACACCATTTCTTCTGTTTCCGTCAAAACCTCCCGAGGCAACAACAAACCCACAAGCATCTCATAAGCCGATCTTACCGTGAACACCCCTTCTTCCTCCAGCTTCCACCACCACGAATCCATCAACTCCGTTCTCACCCACCCTTCTAGCTCCCCCAAGAGGCTGTGTAATAAACCCTCTTCCCACACAAACAAATTCCTCCGCCAAAGGAAATTCCATGTCCCACCTTCTTCACTCTCCACCCAAACCTCCCCCACGATGGCTTCTTTTTGGCTAGAAATCAAGTAAAGTCTCGGATAACTCACACAAAGGGCCGCATTACCCACCCAATGGTCTAGCCAAAACCGAGTGTGCGCCCTGTAATATACAAGTTCTAATTATTAAGTATTTGATCCTAAATCAAATTTTGTTGCAAAAATTATTTAGGCATTTCCTTTGGTTTGCTTTGCTTCTTTGGGGTCCAATAGATAGTCATGCTATGATATGGATCACATTATCTTCATTATATCAGCTCAACCTTGTATAATTTACCATGTTTCTCTACTGAGTGCTTTATGCCAAATATCTATTTTGTTCTTGGATTGCCATATTTTCTTAAACTGGTTTGTCTTCGATCAGCTGCAAGAATGAGAGTGGCAGCTAAAGAGAAGGCGGAGGCAGAGAAGATCTTGCAAGTAAAGCGAGCCGAGGGTGAGGCTGAGTCTAAATATCTCCATGGGGTGGGTATTGCTCGTCAACGTCAAGCCATTGTGGATGGTTTGAGAGACAGTGTGATTGGATTTTCAGTTAATGTACCAGGGACAAGTGCAAAAGATGTCATGGATTTGGTCCTTGTCACTCAATACTTTGACACTATGAAAGAAATTGGTGCTGCCTCCAAATCTTCTGCTGTGTTCATTCCACACGGACCTGGTGCTGTTCGCGATGTAGTAAGCCAAATTCGTGACGGACTTCTCCAGGGTTCTCATGAGTAGCTTCTATTCCTCCTACTTTGTATCTGATCTGTATTGGAGTGCGGTGATTTTTTAATGCTTTGTGTCTCTGCAGTATGTTATATGACTTTGTGTGAGGGTAAACTGCTAATTTAGTCCTCCAAATATTATGGTATCACTTATCGGTCTTGTAAAGATATTTTTGTCATTAAGGTAATCCTTCAATGATTTAAAACGTTGTCACATATTCTATCAAGGAAAATGCTGACAAAAATATAAATTTGGTAATTGTTTTGGATCTTTGTGGGATTGATTTGGTGATAAAGTCTTTGGAGGGCGATTTAGTGCTACTATGGTATTATACTTTCAGATTGTAACTCTTACTACAGATACGAGTTTTGTACATTATAAATTATGCATAACTAGATATCAACTATCCCTGTATAATGTCTATACATGTAACTCTTATTGGTCACATGATTGTATATATTTACATCTGATCAATGGAATGAAACAAGAAAAATACTCCAATAGCATTTAAAAAAAAACAGTCTGGTGTACTAAAGCTCCCATATACGTAGGTCTAGAGAACTCAAAAAAAAAAATGATTTTGCATCCCAAAAACTAAAAAAAAAAAATTATAATTAAATAAAAAAGTCTCATTTTATTATTCGCATAAGGTCTCAATATGTGTTGAGCTGTGTTATACATTTGCAAGAACAACTCTACAACAATCCCCTACGAAGGGATATCTCTGTACACTTCATCCCAACTAGCACACCTTAACTAAGTCAACTCCATCCGGTCAATTATTATAACTTATAAGCATCTAAGCTCTCATAATGGCATCATCAGTAGGGTTTTTTAATTTAATGAGCATAACAGAAAATATAGCTAAAACAATTGCTTGTGACAAGAAATGAAAAGTATATAGAATATACGATAAAAATGAGAAATCAACTAATTGACAAAACATGGGTTGGTAGTAAAAGGTCATGCTGAAAACTCCTACGTCCATCCCTCCTAAAACAGGGTCGCAAATGTAAACAATAGGCAGATTTCCAATATATTAATTGCAGACATATTGATTAACAAAATTGACATGAAAAACCATGAATAAACCAACTGGCAGATGTTTAAATATCCTAAATTTCTAATAACATACTACTTCGATCTCAAATATAAGCAAAAGTTGATAAAAAAAGTTGATATAATTGATCTAAAATTTAGACTAAATACGTTGAACACTTATCATTTTGGACTAAATAGATCAAACATTTATCATTTTGGACTAAATACATCAAACACTTACCCTTACACATAAACTCCACTGCTAGGAAACATCAAATAGATAAAGGAACTATTAACTAATGATATATTCTACAATAATATAAGCCTAGATTTTGAATAGACTCATGACCCCTAACTTATACGTCAATAAATGACCACCTCATGGTCACACTTATAAGTTATATTTAAATGTCATAAAATACATTGAAGATACTGCTAAATTATAATTGATTCTTTCAAGTTCTACCACATGGTGCAGAGAGTTATTACCCTATACAGTGTTTAAACTTCTAGCTCAAAGTGACTTTTTCTTTGGAAATGTCGTACAAAAACCAACCTCATTGTGCTTTCATGAGCATGTTGTAAGAGTTCGGAATTTAGACATAATGGAAATGATAAATTGAGAATGAGATTTAATTGCAGAAGTAGCAAGTACAGAGAGAGTTTCAAATACAAATATCATAAAGGGAAATATGGACTATTCAATATTTTCTCAACAATACTAGAGGTAAAAGATAAAAGAAGATCCTTTTAGAGGGAGATAGAATTCATCATCAAATTCTTCACACCCTAATGTGAGATTTTTACACGAGGAATAAGTGTAATCTCAGACAAGTCAAAATGAGAGATAAAAATGGGTGCGGCTCCATTCATCATTATCAATCCAACCTTTCCCACAAAGCAATGTGACTAATTCTACCACAAGAAACAACTTGAGCATATTGTTTCATCTGCACATCACGGGTCCTTCCTTCCATCCCTTACAATCTCAATTTAAATCCTGGCGACAAGAAGTTGTCCCCGTGGAAAAAAAAATGAATCTCATTGAAGTTCAACAATATCACAAAAGAATAGTTGATAAAAAAACCATGCATTTATTGCTAAAAAACCCATAGTACTTTTGAAAGGAACCATAAAGTTTTAAATTGAAAATAAACTTTTGAGGAGTTGACCGCACAAGTTTTAATATCATATTCCTATATTTGGTTCCTTAACCGGTGTCCTGGGGCACCGGTTAGTATTTCCCTATTTTAAAACCTTTTTCAACAATAATCAAGAAGAATTTATTTTTTAGAGTTTGCGTGTTTACCCACTACCACTCTAAGGAACTCTTAGGCCATTTGAGAAAGTGATGTTGTTAGCAAACTTTTGAGAACCAATGTTATATTCTACCATTGGTCACAATGATGAACTTAATTTTCTATTGTTAATCTCGTCTTAATTTTTGAAATTGAAACCTAAATGTTATAGTAGCACGCACATGACCTCCATAGTAAGAGGTGAGACACCAAAACCTTTCTCACACTCTATAACAAAGCTCGTAAAGTTGAAAGGTTTAATTTGAAAATGGAAGAATTCCCTATGCCCAAGATCATCATCATTTCACAACATTTCTGAATGTATAAAAAAATTCACAATATTTTTAGATCAACAAGATATATGTGCACGAAATAATATGAAAAACCCTCCTCCAATAATTATTTATTTTATCTTATATAATGACTAAAATTTAAATGTGATTACCTGCCATCCCCAACCGTCAAATGTCCCTATCAGTATCGATATATTTATTTGGACTAACATGGCATGTGATGTTTCCATAGAAAGCAACAACACCTCCATATATCCTATTGGAGATATCACTTCCAAAGGTGGCTCCATCAATGCCCTCACATATAGTCGTAACTGTGGGTGCAACGTATTAAGTTGTCGAGAGATACTTGCACCATGGTACCCTATCAATTCATCAGACTATTCCAAGGGACTGCAAGTATAAATATGTAGCATGTTTCACTAGCTTCTTGAATACATATTAATTAATTTCATCAATTCATATTAAATAATGTATGGTATAATAAAAAATCAAATGACATGAAAGACAAAAACAATTAAGGTGAATTATTTTGAAATCCCTTGTAAGAACATCGAAGCAAGTATTTTGTGGTGTGATATTATCGAAGTAAAGGAGTGGAGGTGATGAGGTTAGGCCCCCGATGGTAATGTGAGGATATTTAAGTCGAAACCATATAGCAAGCACTTCATAATTAACAGATATATGACATTAATTAAGACAACCATATATATACAAATAAATGGTAGTTAAATAAAAAAAGTATATGAGCATATGATAGTTAAATGTGGTTAAATATAGCAGGAGTAAAGAAAAAAATTGAAAAAACATAAATAAGATAATAAAAAAGTGAAGTTTTTTTTAAAGGATTACATATTTAAAAAAAAAGTAATATAACATAAGTTTATGAATCAAATCTATTTTATTGTATAAAAAAATATTTCTTTAACTAATCATAATCTCAATAGTTCACTCATTTACGCACGCACGCACACGCACACAATCAAGTATTATCATTCAAGTAAAACCAATTCAAAGTATGATAACTTTTGTCACAACCCCTCATCTCCACATATTATCTCAACTTAAATTCTTAGTAATAGTTAGCACAAATATATAATATGCATTCCTAACATTCAGTGGTATCAAATCCTTTAGGATTATCACAAAACGTATGCATACAAATCATTAACATTCAACGCACACTAAGATAGATTATGAAGGAGATTCTATGTTTACTTTGGATTTTCTTATCGGATATCACCATTTCACTGCATGTTTGAATGTATAATAATTCATATCATTTTTAGATCAATATTCAATAATTATTTATTGAATATTTTATTTAATGACTAAAATGCAAATGTGATTACATGTCATCCCTAACTAGAAAATGTTTATGCATAAGTTTATTTAGGATTAACAGTGCATTCACCATTTTCACGGGAAGCAACAACACCTCCATATATCGTACCGAGGATATCACTTCCAAAGGCAACTTCATCAATGCTCTCACATATAGCCATAATTCCGGACACATTTTATTGAGTTGTTGGGAGATATATGTGTCATAGGCCCTCTCAACTCACCAAATTGTTCCAAGGGACTCCAAGAAGTAGCAGTTTGAATAAATTTAACCCCACACTTAAATCATAGTTCAAACAAAACAAGTAAAAAAATAAATGGAAACATGTATTTTCTAGCAAGTGTCGAATTTCTGGCTTAGAATACAAAGACCATTTGGCTGAGACACTACTCGGTCAATTTCAGACCAAGAACTTAGTATAAATTTGTAGCATGTCTCACTAGCTTCCTGCATACAAAGTAATCAATTTATCTCTTTCAAAAAAAAATTAATCAATATATCATCGATCCATCTTAAACAAGGAAGAAGTAGCAGTTTAAATAAGTTAAATCCACACTTAAATCATAGTTCAAACAAAACAAGGGAGCAAATAAATGGAAACATTGTTTTTACTAGCAAGTGTGGAATTTTGGGCTTACAATATGAATATCATTTGGTTGAGACACTACTCGGTCAATTTCTGACCAAGAACTTAGTATACATTTGTAGCATGTCTCACTAGCTTCCTGCATACCAATTAGTTGATTTATCATTAATCCATCTTAACTAATTTATGTTATCCATAAAAACAAAGTCAAATAACATGAAAGACAAGAAAAAATTATTGTGAATTACTTTGAAATTCCTTGTAATAACATCAAAGTAAGCATTTTGTGGTGTGATATTATCAAAGTATAAGAGTGGTGGTGATGAGGTCAGGGCCCGATGGTAATGTGGGGATATTTAAACCGAAACTATGTAGCAAATATAATATATATATACATATAACATTAATTAAGACAACCATATATATATATATATATATATATATATATATATATATATATATATATATATATATATATATATAAGAATACATGGTAGTTAAATAAAAGAGTATATGAGCATATGATAGTTAAATGGTGGCTAAATATAACAAGAGTAAAAATAAAATTGAAAAACATAAATAAGATAAAAAAATGTGAATTTTTTAAAGGATTACATATTTTAAAAAGAGAATTAAAAATATAATATATAATAATTTTATGAATCATCCTTCAAAAAAAAATTATGAATCATATCTATTTTATCATACAAAATAACATTTCTATATAATTAAGCATAACTTATATAGTGCCCTCATTGACGTACGCACGCATGCTCACACGTTCAGGTATTGTCATTCAAATAAAATACTCTATTATCTGTCATAAAATCGGGTGAATACTCCATTTCAGATTCTTTAAAAGAAGTGACATTATTTGTCATACAATTAGGTGAATACTCCATTTCAGATTCTCCATCCAAAGAAACGCGAACTAGAATTAGTACCTCCCCATACTTAAAATTTACAAAGTATCATTGAATTGATCTAGAATCTATTCATAAAAAAATATTTCTGCATCTTTATTTAAATTGAGTGTGGTAGGGTCATGATAGTTGGTTGTTTTTCATACATAAAATGGGCTCAACCTTAGAATAGTAAAGGAGTTGGTGGTGGTAACAAAGATTTATAAGTTGAAGATGAAAAGCGGTGGGTTTGTTCATTGCAACAAACTTGGTTTGAGGACTGAATCAAGAGATTATAGGAGCGAATTAAGAGATTCAATGAAGTTGTTATGTGTATGCTTAGTGCTCAGTGGGATGAAGATGTGCTTTTGTGTATGATTAGTACTTGTGTTTTTACAAGCAACAGACTTATTGCACTTTCAATTTTTTAAAAATAAAAATAAAATAACGAGTAGATGAAACATATGTGCATTAAATTCTTGTTGCTTTATATGCAAATGCTTTAATTGTAAGGAAATATAATTAATGAGGAAAGAATAGAGGTTGATTCACATTTGGAAATTTGGGAAAGGAGGTAATTACCTTATTTATTGAAGGACTCAAATATACTTTTGAAAAGGAATTTAAGCTTCCATCAATAGTTAGAAATCGTCTCTTTCAAATTTGCAATCATTATTAACCAAGACTTATCCAACTTAATGATGGTTAGATCATCTGTTGGATATTGTTGCAAATGTTAGAAAAACTGTTGTGGAGAAGATGTGGTGCAATACTTGAACAATGAAGAAGTAGATGAGGAAAACACTTGAGAGCTTCAAAGTGTGTTTTTTCACACGAATCTTTAGGGTGCATTTGATTTGGTAAACAAGATGTACTGGACAGAACAACACAAGACAGAACAATACAACACAAGGTAGAACAACACATGACAAATTTTATGGTATTGAATAATTTTTTTATCTTATACGATTTTCGGTGGACAAAAATCTATTTTTGTATTTTATTTAACTTATACGTGGGACAAAAAGTCATGTTGTGGTTTAGTGAAGGAAAAAAAATTTTGTTTTTGTCCTGTCCCTTGCCTCCAGTTTGTCCTGTCCCAAAAACAGTTTTACAAATCAAACACTGTACAACTGGAGTTGTCCTGTACTGTCCTTCATTTTTTAGCAAATCAAACACACTCTTATGTTTGATTCCTCTCCATAAATCTATATTTGTTGGATGCAAGAGGTTGTACTCGTGAATCTCCTTTATGATGCTTGGTATTTTCACAAGCACACTAAGTGTATCTTTCAAATGTAGTTTACAAATAAATATTTTTTACACTTCACTCATGCATAAGACAAAAGAACGGTGGTTTAGAGATTGAAAGGGCAGAAAATTATATGTGAACAATGATCAAATTTGTGTATCTTCCGATGTATAAGAACCATGTATTTAAAGTACATGAGACACAATTTGACATATGAAAAGTAACATTTCAAATCTATATGATCAGATTTTTGAATCAAAAGATGTGTTTATTCTCTTTCAGTCATGTAATGACAAAAAAAATGACACATCTTAATCAAATCTATGAAGATCTACAACCATTGAAACTCCAAAAAAAATTTAAGAAAAAAAACCTAAAATACAATGTTCAAACTGCCTAGCAAGCGCCTAGCGCCCATACCAGCTCCCAACGCCCAGAATAACATATCCATGGTGCCTAGTGCCCACAAACTGGGATTGAACGATCTCAAACATGTGACGCACATCTGACATTGTTTTTTTTCTCATTTATATGTTTTTTCTCATTTATATGTATTTTTGTATCATATATTTGATCTTGGATCTTTCAATAAGTCTCATATGATTCCATTTATTTTAAAAATCACTCACTGCAAATTAATTGCAAAGCGTATGTGAACATACTAAACTTTAGACTCGATTCGCCTTCACCTATTTATGCAAATGGTTCAACATACTTTGTAATCATTAACATTAATTGAACACTCATCAAGCATATATTGATCAATGGTATTTTACAGAATAAAGTTTCTTCAATTCCTCTCGTGCACTAGAGAAAAGAAAAAATGATTTAGAAAGAATTTGACAGGATTTTGACTCATAGAAGTATGAATTTCATATTCTACTTAAGCCTAAAAATGTCTTTAATTTATAGAGAAACACATGTTATTTGGTGAAAGAAAACCACTCCTCGAGTTTCAGACAATTTTGAATGATTAACTATAATGGGGTCTTTGTTTCTTGTATTGCAAATTTATTCCTAGGAATATGACACTAGCAATTCTTATGTTGCGTTTGGCCCAACTTTTTTTAGGGCTAAAAGTTACTTTTGAATCAAATTAGAAAAAAAGAACTTTAAAAATAAAGTCGAAGTCGTTTGGTACTCCCTCCATTCAAAAATATATGTCGCAGTTTGATCATATTCACATACCTTACTTTGACCATATTTCTTTAACCGATATATAAAGACAAATGTTAGTAAACACGATTTTATTCGATTTTTATCAATGAATATTTTTAAAATGTTAATTTTTTTATACATTTTTACTCTAGATGACTAAATATATTAATGATCAAAATTGTGTATTAACATGTGTGAAGTGATCAATTGCGACATGCATTTAAAAACAGAGGAAATAAATTTTAAATTTTTTAGCTTAAGACTATTTTGAAATTAAATTTTATTTGATAGAACATTTTTACAAAACTCTTTTTTTAATGCTACAATTAACAATAAATTTTAATGTACAGTTAAAATTCAAATACATTATATTAAAGAATTTATTCTGAACATACTCTTTCTTTCTTTTTGCTAAATTTTATTTTAATATTTTTGAAAAAAAATAATTTTATTTTACCATAGTTTACTATAAAGTTTTTTTTATGATTACTAGGAAGTTTATTATAATGATACTATCGATGAATTCTATATGAAACTTTGTATTAAATGTGTGAGTATAAAATTGAATGTATTTGAATTTTATTATAGTTTATATGAACCATTCTATATTGTATTATACTTTTATTATAATGTTTACTATATTTAATATTGGTAACATAACATTTAATATTGTATTAAACTTTTTTTTTACAAGAATATTGCATTAAACTTTGAAAGTGATAGTAAATAGAAACAAAATTTTTCTACAGAAGAGACACTTAAAAGAAAACGGAGGGAGTATTATATTATTGCATCTTATTGATGGCAAGTTTATCATTTTGAATAAAAAAAGTAAATGTATTAAATGTGTGAACCTGGAATCGAAGGGAGTACACTTGAAAAAGTAGCTGAGAGTTTTTAAAAGTAACTCTCTACAACTTTGCCAAAAGCACTTAATTTGGGTATTTTACTCAAGAAAAATAAGTAACTTTCTTTTACCAAGAGCTTATAAAAAAAAATGTTTGGCCGAGCTTCTCCTTTTATGGAGTTTGTAGAAATAAACATGTCGAAAAGGGGAAGTGAAGAAATGCTTGGAAAAACCAGAGAATAACTGCACATGAATCCCGTAAAAAATAATTAAAGACAGAAAATAAATTGTGTGTTTTGTTTATTAATTTTCATCTTATCAAAGCTGTCAGATTTATCGCACGGCTGATATGCTAGCTGTAGAGACAGCGGTAGGTAATACTGCTGTCGAGGATCCATGTTCAATAATATTTCCCGAATTATAAATTTAATCCTTAAAACAAACACACAAAGTGACATTAATTAATTATTAATCACACGCGCTAATGTATTTAGTTAGATTTTTCCATTTTACTAAAATAACGGTCAAAAAATCAAAACATGCCAAACCCACAATCCCATTCTTTCCCCCAAAACGACACAACCCCTTTTCTAATGGTAATAATATGTCATATGTCCATTGTTATATGTATATTTAAACATAATCATCCAAATATATATTTTGAAAATTATTCTCACAAAAGTTTATATTTCTCAATTAAAAAGAACACTGAAATGCAAGCAAACCTTCATATTCCGAGGGACAAAATTGTAATGCACCCTCCTATCGATATATTTACAGCAGCAAGCATTTTTTTAGAGGTAGAATTATTCACCAAAAAATATGTGAGGTAGAAACCCATTGTACTCAATTTAAACACTCTCAAACAGTATACACAAAATTTCTCGAATGCAACTTTCACAATTTAGAAAACTTGTGTATACATTATATTATGATTTGAGAGAAAAGAATGAATCTCATTGTTTCATTGATTGGAAAGGTTCAATACAACATCTATTTATACAAACTAAGAAGCTTATGCTTAGACTAACATGTAGGAAAGTACATCTCCACTAGTTACTTGCTAAGAAAGATAACTCCTATTTAGTAATACACAAAGGAAAACTTCTATATATTGTAATAGTCCCCCTCAAGTTGGAGGCTGATAGATGTTTATCAAGCCCAACTTGGACAATAAAGTGGTGAAAGGCTGAGGAAGAAGGGGTTTAGTGAAGAAGTCTGCAAGTTGATTTTGTGATGAAACTGGAAGAGGCTTCAAAATGCCTGCAAGAAGCTTCTCTCTGACTATGTTGCAGTCTATCTCCAAGTGTTTGGTCCTCTCATGAAAAACTGTGTTGGCTGCTATGTGGAGGGCGCTTTGGTTATCACAATACAACACTGGAAGATTAATGCTTCAACTTGCAAGTCTTTGAGTAAATACAAAAGCCATTGAAGCTCACAAGTAGCTGCACCTAGGGCACGATACTTAGCTTCAGAGGAAGATCTAGAGACTGTAAGCTGCTTCTTTGTTTTCCAAGATATCAAGGAATCACCAAGAAAGAAACACTGGCCAAATTTGGATCTTCTGGTATCTTTACATATTGCCCAATCAGCATCAGAGAAACCTTGAAGATAAGGAAGAGAGGTTCTAGGAAAGAAAAGACCTTTGCCAGGACAAATCTTAAGGTATTTGAGAACTCTGAGTGCTGCATTGTAATGAGTATGAGAAGGATTAGATAAAAAAAACTGATTCAGTTGTTGAGTAATGAAGGTGATATCTGGTCTGGTTGCATTCAAATATAACAATCTCCCAACAAGTCTTATGTAAGCTGGAATATCAGGATAAGGAGGAGAAGAATCATGATAGAGCTTGATGGAAGGATCAGAAGGGGTAGACACTGGTTTGGAGTCTAGGAATCCTGAATCAGTCAATAAGTTTAGACAGTATTTTCTCTGACATAGAGAAATACCAAGCTTTGAATGTGCCACTTCCAAACCCATAAAGTATTTAAGGTGTCCCAAATCCTTGATTTTGAATGAATTATGTAAAGCAGTTTTGATAGAAGTGAATTCATCCAAAGAGTTACCAGCCAGTATGATATAATCAACATAGATTAAAAGAGCTGTGAAGTGAATACCATTATGTTTGGTGTTCAAAGAATGATCTGCTGAAGCTTGTTTGTAACCATATGAAATCAAAAGAGAAGCCAATTTTTCATACCATTTTCTACTGGCCTGTTTCAAGAGAAGCTTGCAGACTTGATTAGGCTTAGTAGGGGAGACACCTGGTGGAATTTCCATGTACACATCTTCTTGAAGATCACCATGAAGGAAGGCGTTATTGACATCAAGTTGGTGAAGATGCCAATTATGCAGAGAAGCAAGTGCTAAAACTAATCTGATAGTGGTGTGTTTAGCAACTGGGGAGTAAGTATCAAAGTAATCCAAGCCCTCTACTTGATTATATCCCTTAGCAACCAATCTAGCTTTATATCTCTTTATGCTTCCATCTGCATGGTGCTTAATTTTGTAAATCCACCTACAACCTATAGGTTTGACATGGGAAGGTAAGTCAACCAGTTTCCAAGTTCCAGTATTAAGTGCAGTGAGCTCAACTTGCATAGCTTGCTTACAACATTCAAACTTGCTAGCCTCAGCATAGGATTTGTGCTCAGTATGAGCATGAAGAGACAAAATAAAATGAGAATGGGGTTAGATACATTGTGATAAGAAATATATTTAGATATGGAATATGCATGATTGACAGATGAGGAATTATTTTAACATATGTAATCTTGCAGATAGGTAGGAGAAGTTCTAGTTCTACTAGACTTTCTAATAGATGGAGGTGAACTAGAAATAGTAGGAAGATCATAGGTATCAATATTGGAAGTATTTTATGTAGATCGGGAATCCAAAATTGATGTATTAGAATAAGTAAAGTACTCCTAATTTTGTCTTTGAGAAGGAGAATTTGTTTTGTAAGGTAGAACACATTCATGAAAAGTGACATGTCTAGATATGTAGATTTCTCTAGTATGTAAATCAAACAGTACATAACCTTTGAAACATGCCTTGTACCCTAAGAAAACAGACTTTCTGGCTCTTGGTTCAAGTTTAGTTCTATGGTTTTGGAGAGTTAAAGCATAACAAAGACAACCACAAACCTTGAAAGTAGAAATATCAGGTGGAAGATCATATAGCATATGGTAAGGTGATTTATTTTGAAGAACAGGAGTGGTGACTCTATTAATGAGGAAGACGGCATGTAAGAAAGCATATGACCAAAAGGATAAAGGTAATTTTGACTGGTAAAGTAAAGCTCTGCCTATATTGAGGATATGTTGATGCTTTCTTTCAACTCTCCCATTTTGTTGGGGAGTCTCAACATAAGATCCGTGGTGTAAAATACCCTTTGAAGCATAAAAATTACGAAGTAGAAATTCTGGCCCATTGTCAGTTCTAATGATTTGAGGGGTGATGTGAAATTGGTTTTCTATCATAGTAATAAAGTTTTGAACATGAAGAGAAACTTCAGATTTAGATTTAAGCAAAATGATCCATAGAAATCTGGTATGATCATCAACAATGGTGAGAAAGTACTTATGGCCATGAACATAATTAATAGCAAGGGGTCCCCATATATCAAAATGAAGTAATTGAAATTTAAATGTAGCATGAGATGAACTATAAGTAAAGGGTAATTTCTTATGTCGAGCAAAATGACAAACATCACAAGTAACTTTATTATCAACATTCATAAAGGGATACAATTGACACATAGAAGATAATCTTTGATTTGACAAGTGACCTAGCCTGAAGTGCCATAAAGCAGATTCAGGAATCAACGTATTATCAGATAAAAGTTTAGAATTGGAAAGACTAGTAACAGAAACATTACAAGCATTATGTGCTACATTATTTGATAAAGACTGAAAACAGCTATTAAGCTGAGACTGCTTATGAAGAGACTTGTGATCATTGAGAGATAATTTGTAGAGGCCATCAGATTGATCACCCAAACCAATCATCCTCTGTGATTTCACATCCTGTATAAAACATTGATTAGAAAGAAAATTGACATTACAAGACAAAAAGCTACACAATTTAGAGACAGAAATCAAGTTAACCTTGAATTCAGGTGAATATAAAACATGATTCAAATACAAATATGGAGAAAAATAGACATTTCCAGCATAATTCACTTGTATAGTGTTGCCATTAGGAAGACTAACATGAACTGGCTTAATTTTGTAAAAGGAAGTGAAATGAGATCTTGAAAAACAAACATGATCATTAGCTCCTGAGTCTATAATCCAAACAGGTAAGGAAGTAACGTGAAAAGAGTAAGAGAAAACACTTTGTATACCTGACTGATTGGTAACATGAGGAATGGAATGAGAAGCACTAATTTGATTAGAGGTAGAAACAGATTGAGACACTGCTGAAGGTATCAAGGTTGCATGTTGAAGCAAGGAAACAAGGTGCTCATATCTGTCTTGAGAAATGCTAAAACTTGAATCACTGTTCCCAGTCTCAATGTTACTATTATTTCCATATTCAAGTGTAACACTATTAGTGGATCCATGAGTAACAACATTAGAATTTCGTGATTTGTTTGAGTTTGGAAATCCATGCTTTTGATAGCAAGTGTCAACTGTGTGTCCAGAACGATTGCAGAAGGTGCAAAATCTGGAAGGATTCTTCTGATTTCCAGCAAAACCTTTACCACGACCATATGGCTTCTTGGAATTAGTGGCATTCACCAGGACACTTGGTTCATCAATAGTAAGGGAATGCAAAGGTGCATGATTACTCTCTTCTTGAATAACAAGATAATATACCTTATTCAAAGAAACCTTAACCACTGAGAATTGCTCATTTAGACCTGTAAGGAACTGGATTATTTGATCTTCAACACGATATACATGTGCAAGACGAGAAGCATCACAACAACATTGATGAATGCATGAACAATTAGGAAGAGGTCTGTGAGAATTCAGTTCTTCCCAAAGAGATCGCATTTCGGTAAAATACTCCAAAACAGTTTTTCCACCTTGCTTGAGGTTGTTGATGGAAGAACAAAGAGTAGAGATGCGAATTCTATCAGCTTTAGAGAATCTTTCTTTCAGATCTTCCCAAACATCTGAAGCATAAACATGAAACACGATAGTTTGAGCTGTTGATTCTGAAATGGAATTGATTATCCAAGAGTGTATCAAATGATTACACCTTTCCCACGCTCCTCGATTCAAATCCAAAATTCCAGGTGTAGGAACTGTTCCATTGATGAAGGTGAGCTTGTTCTTCGCACCCAAAGCACGTTGCATAGAACGACTCCATGCTAAGTAATTGGAGCCATTGAGCTTTGGTGTAACAGAAACGGAATTAGGTCCTTCACTAGGATAAACATAGAAGATAAATTCAGAATCAGGTTGTTGAGGTTGAATCACTGCAGGTTGTTGATGAGGAGGCATGATGATGAATTACGAAGAAGAAATCAAAGGAAAGCTTCTAAAAAAAATGCAGAAGAACAATGAAGAAAAGACGTAGAGTTCACCGATTCAAGCAAAATGAAAAACAGAGATTCAAGCAGAAAACGTTTCTGCAAGGATCAAGAATGAAGAAGATGGTAAAGATCAGAGGAAAACGATGAAGATCCAGCGGAATAAAACCGTAACAGAAAACAGTTAGAAAAATGGTTAGGATCGGAAACTTCTTTCACAAGAAAGAGAAAAGGACTGATGCCATATTATGATTTGAGAGAAATGAATGAATCTCATTGTTTCATTGATTGTAAAGGTTCAATACAACATCTATTTATACAAACTAAGAAGCTTATGCTAGTTACAATAGACTAACATGTAGGAAAGTACATCTCCACTAGTTACTTCCTAAACAAGATAACTCCTATTTAGTAATACACAAAGGAAAGCTTCAATATATTGTAATACATTATACAGGGATAATTGATATCTAGTTATGCATCAATTATAATGTAGATTACTCGTACCTATAATACGAGTTAGTTACAAACTGAAAGTAATAAACCATAGTCATTACGTTAAATCGTCCTCCGAAGACTTCATCACCAAATCGATCCCACAAAGATACAAAACAATTACCAAATTTGTATTTTGGTGTAACCATTTTCCTTAAGAGAATATGTCACAAGGTTTTAAATTGTTGAAAGATTACCTTAATGACAAAAATATCTTTGCACGACCGATAGTTGATATTGTAATATTAGGAGGATCAAATTAACAGTTTACTCTGACACAAAATCATATATCATACTTCAGAGACACAAAGCATTAAAAAATCACAACACTCCCTTACAAATAAGATATGAAGTGGGAGGAATAGAAGCTACTGATGAGAACCCTGCAGAAGTCCATCGCGAATTTGGCTAGCAACATCGCGAACAACACCAGGTCCGTGTGGAATGAACACAGCAGAAAACTTGGAGGCAGCACCAATTTCTTTCAAAGTGTCAAAGTATTGAGTGACAAGGACCATATCCATGACATCTTTTGCACTCGTCCCTGGTACATTAACTGAAAATCCAATCACACTATCTCTCAAACCATCCACAATGGCTTGACGTTGGCGAGCAATACCTAACCCAGAGAGATATTTAGACTCAGCCTCACCCTCGGCTCGTTTTATTTTCAAGATATTCTCTGCCTCCGCTTTCTCCTTAGCTGTCAACCTCATTCTTGCAGCTGATCAAAAGACAGAAACCGGCATAAGAAAATATGGCAATCCACGAACAAAGTAGATATTTGGCACATATTACTTGGTAGAGAAACATCGTAAACGATACAAGGTTGAGCTTATATGATGAAGATAACGTGATCAAATACTTAATAATAAGATCCTGAATATTACAAGTATCCCTACATAGTTTTCCATACATGTATGGCATACGAGAGGAAACGGGTAGGTTTTAAACACTTATTGACCTCTTTTGGAAATAAATTAAATTAAAAAGGAAACTTAACATAAAGTTTAATTCATATAAAAACAATGGCGTGGGGACATCTCATGGTCTTAAAAAATACCTGCATTGATTTCATTCATAGCCCGCTTCACATGCTCCTCTGGCTCTATATCAGTAATCAGTGTTTGAACAATTTCATATCCATAAGCTGACATAGCCTGTTGAGATGATTCAAAGTTACATAAACCCTCAGTTCACCTTATCAATAAATACTAATTATAATAACAAAAAAAAAAACCTTCTCAAGTTCTTCTTCCACAGCTTTTGCGATTTCATTTTTCTGCTCAAAAGCGTCATCCAAGTAGAGTTTTGGAACACTGGCCCTAATTACTGCAATGAGAATATAAATTTCAGCTGATCACTTACATATTTAAACCACTTATCACATGTTTATCTATTTCTAAGCAGGGTTATGGTTTATACCATCAAAAATATAAGCTTGAATTTGGCCCCTTGTGTTGCTAAGTTTGTAAAATGCATCATTAGCCTTGTCTGCCAAGGCACGGTATTGAATAGAAGCAACGACATTGACAAAACATTATCCTGCAAGCAAATAAATAGTAAAACCAACCAGCATGAATTCAATCGAAAAATATGAGAGAAATGTACAGAGTGTCATGTTATGCATACATACGAAGTATTGAAAGTTGCCTGATACCAATAACGAAAGAGATAACCATAGTTAAGAAAACATATAGGAATCAAAATAACATAGCTCCAGGATGACGCCTAATATAAATGAAAATAAAATCCTAGCCAAAACGAAGGTATGTATGTTATTGAATTACTGGTATGCATGGAATGGCATGATGATTTGGTTGAATTAAAGTTTGAGACAGTAACAAACCTTTGTCTTAGTCTCACATTTTATATCCAATTGTTGTAGCCGAAGGGAGAGATGACCGGCAATTCATTTTCCAAGGAACCATGGCATGCAATGGCATCCTGGCTGAAACACCTCTTCAAATTTTCCAAAACCTTATCTCATAGCTACTGTAGATTGGTCAACTTGCACGCAACACAAAAGATTCCCCATTTGCTTTTAACTGCAATGTTTGAAATCACATCAGCACATCATCAACTTAACAATATACATGATACAAAGTATGAGTATGAGAATTATATCATGCAAGAAATTCAAACGATTTCAACCAATCATTTATATACAAGCCACATATAGACAGAAGTCTTCATGGAAACCTGGTAACCTCCAATTCTTGGACACACTCTAGTAGTAAAACAAACAGTAAAAGTATATTGAAACATGTCACGACATAGTTAGTCCTCAACAAAAGAGAGATCAATTTTTCATGCTAATACAAATCCTAGAAACCTCTACTATAGGATTTCTAGTTTAACTGGTACATTCATGCATTAGAATTAAGAAGTGAAGCAGATTACATTCAATGAAAGGAATGCGTGATGCAACCGGAATAGAGTTGGAGAAGATAACCAAAAACAATATTTTTTACTGTAGAATTTGAGAATTTGAAGTAAAGAAAGCACTAGCAAAGAGGGACAATGGTAAAGCAATTCGACACAACATTAAAATATAACTAACATATTATGTTACCAACATACAACAGTTAGACTAGTACTCATTTGAAAGAAACAGAAAGTCATAGGCATTATCAGAAAGTCTTTCCGGTTTCCAAATTCACAGCATAAAAGACTATTGACAATCTAGAATCAAACATTGTTGGCTATGAAACCATTTACTAAAATGAAATAATCCTTAACATATCTTATGCCCACCTAACCAGTAATACTAAGTGTACATTTAGAAAGTCGGCCAACTTTTAAATTATCGTGTCCCGAGGTATTATTACCGCGGTTTTAGCGAAGCTACAAAGTGTATCTTCAGGAAGGACGCACGTTGAAGTTGGTATCACCGTGAAAACAAAACAGCTATATATAATGATCCATAAAATAAAAGCAATTATTGGTAAGATACAAGAAAATACGGAGAAATTCATCAGAAATGTCACCTCAAATTAACTAAAAGATAGGATTTGCAAATCAAAGCTGACTTGGAAAAGTTCTTCCACAGTTAGCTTGAATTATAAGCTAAGTAGCTAAACATTGCTGAGAGCAGAAAAAGACATTGTATTCTTGATATTAATCAACACTATTAATTATAAACAATATTTCTAAGGTAGTATAATTCATTGGACATGAACATATACAATTATAAAGTTATAGTCAGAACTACTACAAGCTAAAGATTCTCTTTGATTAATTCATCAGCCAGACAGCGGAAAAGGAATATATACAAAGTATAAGCAATAGAAATTAGAAAATATAATAAAATAAGACAACTATTGCATTGGTAAGGGAAGAATGAAGTATTGTCCGTTCGTTGTTCGGTTCTGTGATTGTAAAAAAAGTATGGACTACATTGGATAAGACTACTGGATTACCATTACTCGTCAAAAAAAGAAAAGATTAATGGATGTATAAGATAAATGAATAGAAAAATACGTCAATTTTTTTGTTGGATTCCCGTCTTTTGATTGGTTGATTAAAAAAAACATTTGGGATTATGAGTAAATAGTCCATTACCCTCTTTATTCAAAAAAAAAAAAAAGTCGATGACTCTTTGAAATTGCAATTTTCGTCAAAAATCCCCATAAATTTTGCGAAACTTCAAAAACTCTGATTTTGTCAAACTTGTGTCCCCTTTCGCATGTTTTTGCCATTACACCCTATGACAGTGACACCTCCACATAGATTGAAGGTTATGCCACGACCACGACCTTTTTTTTTTTTTTTTGCTTTTATTTTTTGTGTCTAAAATATGCGTGATTATAAAAATAGACAAATACCCACTCAAATTTAAATCTTATGTTGCAAATACCACACATTACCTTAATTAGTCCTAACATATATAATTTAATATGATGAAGACAAATATTCATTCAACCTGCAACTCTGAAACTGTCATAGGCACATAATAACGCATTAAAGCTTCTGTTTCTTTTTGTATTTCGCCACAGCCTCTAAAAAAATTATCTTAATCTTTCTCTTCTGGATTTCATGTATTTTAGTATATATTTCATGGATCAATAACACTTTAAAACAAGCCAAACCACTGTCTTGGCCTTTGTTTTTGTGGAAGCAATAAGCTTCAATGCCATGTAAAATGACAAATATCAAGCTAATTGGAGCACTGTATTACTAAACCATTGCCATTACATCATGAAAGAGTCCACCTATTTTCCCTTCTGTTGGGAAGTCCTTTGATGAAAGAAATTTGTGTTCTTGTTTTCAAACTTAAGCCATGATGTTAGAGAAACTATTCCATCATCTCTGAGGTTACCTGTTCATGATGAGGCATCCTCTTCTATGGACAAGTAAATAACAGAAAAGTAGTGGACTTTTGTTTTGAGTTCCTCTTTTCATCTGTAATCTGTATGTTGCAGCAACTTTTCAATTGCTTAAGCCAAACAAAAGTTGCAGCAACTTTTCAATTGTTTAAACCAAAACATACATATTAAATAGCAGCAGCTTACTTTCACAAATCTTTAATAGCATTTTAATACTTTCACAAGTCTTTAACAGACTAGAAATGTGGCATGCAAAGCTTGTACTTAGTTATGTCCACAATGAGAAAAGTGATCAATGCATATGAAAACAAAACCGATGAATTGAAGTGACATCATTGAATTAGTAAAGAAAATTAGTTAGTGTTCTTAAGTGTGGATGCCCATGATCCAAAAGTCCTAACCAATGGACTCAAACTCTCCACCACTTAAAAAACACCTTAGTTTTTCTTAATCCGCCTATGTGGGACTTCTTAATTTCCAACCGTTTCCATTCATTCAGAATATAGCGATTCATGTTCTAATCTTCCATCATATTTCTGTCTCCAATTAATTATTATTCTCTTCTAATAGAAAGAATCCATTACACTATTTTGATTTCATTTTACACTATTTTAATATAACTTATTTAAGTTGTAAAAGAAAAGGAGAAGTCGTAAATACTGAAGATGAGGGATCCTCCTCTACAGACTAGCGATGAAATATAGCATTTAAACCACTTCTGTATCAACAGAAAAGTAGTGCTCTTTTCTTTGAGTTCCTCTTTTCATACCACTTTTCAAACGTATATTAAATATTCAAATGATTGATCTGCTGCTCCAATCATCACATTTTAATACTTTCGCATGCCTTTAATAGCAGCTTACTTGCTTGCTAGTTCTTAACCGTTATCTTCCATCTAGAGCCAACAATGACACTTGATAAATAAATGCATATGAAGAACAAAACCAATGAATTGAAATGATATCATTGAACAGGAGCAGAAAATCAGTATGAAATTTAAAAACAAAAAGGTCAAGTTAAATTCTCTACACACTAACCATTGAAGCATACTGATTCAATCTAAATACATGTGTAGTGATCAAACATTTCTTGTTCCACTGCATTTGATTCCATAACATGTCCAATCTAAAAGAATAAAAAACAATTACCAAAGTATTCAATATGATCTTGTCAAGGTCAGAGCACCATCATAACTTGATCAATTATTTAATTCCAAGAAGAAATCATCCTACAAGCAAAAATCATATCATATATTATATAAACCATAGATGAAATAGTAATTTAAAATTTAATAGGAAAATAAAAAAAAATCTTTACAAGTCTCCCAGAAACAGAACAATGTACACAATTTAATAAACTCAATCGGTCAATCCAACATAACTACTTAGTAAACAACAAATACAATGGAATGATGAATTTTCATTTCCTCTTCAAACTCATGTATTTTAAGTTTCAGGTGTAGAACAAGTTAGAAAAGGCACTTACAAGGAGTACTTTTTGAATCAGGGCATTGCACGTGTAGAAGAGGATCCTCTCTTCTTGTGTTCCTTCTCTCCATGCTTGAAGTACTTCTTGTATTTTATAAGCAAGTTCATCTCTTCGTCGTCACTGTCAACTTCTTCATCATCCTTTCTTGACGACACCACTGCACTGCCACTATCTTTCTTCTTCTTCTTCATATGTCTTTCTTCATTCTTGTCCAATCTATTTAACTCAACCTCATATTCTTCAAGCTCTCTGAACAAGTCACGCAAGGGCATATTTGTAAGATTTCTCGATGTCTTTATAGTTCTGACCTTGTGCTGCCATTTCCTACTCAAACTCAAGCTTCTCAAAACTTTGTAGACCAAGTCTACCTCAGGTGTCCTTTTCCCCAATGAAGCAAGATGGTTAACAAGATCATAAAACCGCATTTGCATATCGTCTATGTTCTCACCAGGTTTCATACAGAAACGCTCATATTCAATAATTAGTGAATTGATCCTTTGCATTTTTACTTCACCAGTTCCCTCATGGATATCTCGAAGAGTATTCCAAACCTGTTGGGCAGTCTCACACTCAAAGACATGACAAAGTTGATCATCACTTAAGGTACGAAATAGGAGGCATTTAGCCCTCCTATCGACACGAACCATTTCCTCATCATCATTAGTCCATTCACATCTAGGTTTTTCTTTAGTCAGACCATCAACAATGTAAGTGGGCACAAAGGGACCATCTTCTATGACTTCCCACGCATCAAAATGGTAACCCACCAGAAATGATTGCATTCTATCTTTCCAATAATAGTATTTTTGACCATTGAAAAAAGGGGTTCGAATGCCAAAAGCATCATCAACATCATTAATAAAGTTGTTTGAGGCCATTACAAACCTAAAACAATAAATAATATTGAGAAATAACCCTAAAATTAGAGACGATGAAAATTTAAGTTACAAATATATTTCAAACTATATATAGCACTGTAAAATGAATACATTAAACTAACCCAACAATTTTTTTTAAAATAAAATAAAAGGAAGTAGAAAACGATACCAGCTGGAGTGGGGAACAAAATGAAGACGACGCCGAGAGAATATGTGAGAAACGAAGAGAAACAATGGTAAATGGTAAATGGAATGGGACAGAATAATGGGGAATTAAAGGGAATGGTTTTCACCGAATATCACCGTTGTAGGATTGGTATTAGCAATAGTGATTTTTGAACACTACTAGCTCGGTTTCTTTTTAATTATTATTTTTTTTGACATTTTACGACAATTAATAAATGTTATTACTTTTAATATAATAAGTTATACTCTTACTGTAATAATCTTTTTCATTTAATATCTCATTTCATATATTTCTTTCTCCACAGTAAATAACTAAAGATAATATTGGTAAAACAACATTTAATATTGTATTGAACTTTGAAAGTGACAGTTAAATAGAAACGAAAAATTTCTTCAAAAGAGACACTTAAAAAGGAACGAAGGGAGTATTTCTTAAAGTGATCCTACATTTTTGAAAATAGAACCCACGTAAAGTTGTGGAACATATATTGATTTCACCCTATACAAAAGTGACTGTCTGAGAAAGTGTTGTTAGCAAATTATGATGATGTATTAATTGGTCTTTAAATAGTTTCTTGATTCCTCTAAAAGAAATTGTTTCTTTTTATTTTAACTGAAAAAAAAAATTAGTTTCTTAATTTTGTAGACTCACATGGATGGGCTCGAAAAAATTTCGGTTAAGAAATGTCCATGCATTTTAGAAAGTGAGAGAAAATACAAAGACTTTTTCATAAATCTATAAATAGAGGATTTCACTTCACATTTTGGCATCTACTCTCTCCGGTCATTATTATAAACAAAACTTCACTTTTTAGATACATTGAATAATTAATGCATTGGGTTATAATATAGAATAAATACATTAGTTATTCAATGTATTTGAAAAGTAAAGTTTTGCTTATAATAGTGACCGAAGAGAGTACCGTTTTAGAAAGTGAGAAAATTCAAAGAAGAGTAGTGAAAAACTTCAAAACAAGGTGGATCATTGAATGCTTGTCTATGAAGCCCGGATACTCCAAAACAGAGACGTACCCGTATCGGATACGTATCGGATACCGATACTCCACGGATACTCGCGGATACGTACCCACAAAGTATCGGAATTAATTATTTTAATTTTTAAAAAATATTTTATCTGATACTTATAGGATACTTCATAGATACACTATGATACTTATAAGATACTTCACAGGTACGTATCCTAGAAAAGATGAAGGGTAAATAAGTGAGACAATGTTGTAAAAATTCAGTAGAGATGTATATGATTCAATTTTAGATATGCATCAGTAGAATTGTTTCTCGATGAACCACTTAAAATTATATATAATATGGTTTATAAGAAAACTTTACATACATATAATAATGAAGGGTAATCAATGCTTATTTTCTTTAAGTATTTTACACAAATATAAGTTTTAGTATAAAAATTTTGTTAACGTATCTTAGCCGTATCGTATCCTAAATTTAAAAAATTCCGCGTATCCACGTACCCGTATCGTATCGTACCCGCACCCGTATCCGTATCCGGGCTTCATAGATGCTTGTAGACTAAAGTCATTTGATGCAAAATCTTGTCATTCTCTTAGTTGTATTTTGTATTGTAAGTTACCATGACAATGTGTAACTAAATTCTCTTTTTGTTGGAATTAGGTGTATCTAGTTAGGAATCACTTTGTAAATTCTTGGTCTGGAAGGTTAGATATAAGTTTTATTTTACTGTGTGATGATTTTCTATTCACATGCTTAATGCTTTTTCTACATGTAATGTGAAATTGATCGTTTGATTTAGAAAGTGCTAGATATATACTCCCTTCAGTCAGATTTATAATAAGTAAAAAAAGAACTTTTTAGATTCATTGATTGTTTAATGTATTTGGTCTACAATGTAGACTAAATACATTATGTATTCAATAAATGTAAAAATCAGTTTTTTTTTCTTATAAATGTGACCGTAGAGAGTAGTTTATATATAAGGGGCATCGAATGGGAGCGTTCGTTGATGCTAGCACCTAATAAATCTCCTTAAATTACATTAATACACTCTCTCATAATGTGCACTCAATACGGTTTTTTGTTTGGTTTATTTCCCAATTGCATGATATAGTCCATGACATTTGGACTAAGGAAATCCCAAATAGAGTATTGTACTATTTGTTTTGGTTGGCTGGGAGCTATAGTTCACCACTTCATATTAAATTATCTACTTTAAAAACATAATTGCAGGATATTGCAAATGCTCTACAAAAAAATGTATGGTTCTTATATATGTCACATGAATAATTTCCTTGTGTCATCCTGGTTGCAAACATTTGAAAGTTGTGAAAGTACATACCTTATGTTAATATTTTTCCTTATAATTTCCTTGTGTCATCTTGAGTATCATGTAAACAATGATTGTGTACCCTATTTTGTTGCTTCAAGGAATCAAATCACAACCTTAAGTAAACCCTTAAAGCTACTTCCTCCAATGGCTAAAGGATTCAAGGCTCAATTTGAAAGTAGAATACAACAAATTAAGGAATTGAATGAAATGAATTGAAGCTCCAAGAAGGAATGAGATGGGCAGGAACTCCACAAATTTAATCTCCTGTATCCATAGAAGCATCAAATACATTATCTTTTTCATCTAAAAATAGAAAACAAATTGCTTGAAAAGTAAGAACGGTAATATCAACGATGGATAAGAATATATATTCCCATGTATCCTTAATATATATATATATATATATATATATATAGGATCCGTTGACACCAAATCTTAATCATTTAATACGTTTAATCCGAGGGTCCTAATTATTGTGAAATTAACTCACGTGAACCTTTCTCCATTTGATCCCCCCTCCTCTGCGCTAACCAACAAAGCTTGAAAGAACAACAATGAAAGTGTCTTTTTCTTATCAATGATCTCAAATCCTGCCACTCCTTATTCATATCCAACAAAGACAACGACAATTAATTTTTATGTACATCGATAATTGGCTACCACACAGTTTAATTCAAAGGGTTTTCTAATTTACTATAATCATAAAAATAGATTTTATATATTGATATATCATGAATTCAAATATGTATTTGCTTTAATGATTTACAAGCCAATCAATTGATTTATAAACCCAATTCCTAGACTTATAATCCTGTTTCTATTTGCTTACGATTTCATGAATTTTACATAAAAAATTGTCAGCATAAGTTTGCGATTCCTATATGGAATTAACGAAAGGGAAATGAAGATTGCAGATGATGAACGAATTCTGACAATTGGATCTAGTGGAGAAAAACAAATTGTTAGCTTTCAAGTTGAATTTTAGTAAATCTGCCAAAACAAATCTAGTGTGTCTTGCTAAATAGACACACACGTGAGTTAATTTCACAATAATTAGGACCCTTGGATTAAACGTATTAAAGGGATAAGATTTGGTGTCAACGAATTCGTACACGAATTCGTTGACACTATATATATATATATATATATATATATATATATATATATATATATATATATATGTATATATTCCCATGTAATGTTTCTCCTTTTCTCCTTTCAAATCAAATCTTATATTCGTCGTTCTTTTTTGCAGCTTGACTAGTTATGCTGCGTGTGGGTTATGTGAAACGAAAGAAACGCTCGTATTTTAAAGAATGAGGAGAAGACTATCCATCAACTGTTAGAGAAGGTTAAGTTAAATACCTTTTGGTGGATGAAAGAAAATCATATAAATGTTCGTTTAAATTCTCATTTTTGGTGGTCGAGCCCTTTTGTTTGTTTGGGCATCTGCTAAGCCGTTATTGTGGCTTTCCTGATTTAGTTTCTCGACATCTATACATATGTAAACTTTTGAGCTCTGTCTAGGTACATCTTTTGCTTTGATTGAGTCTCTCGTTGTCGTAATATATTCTATTTTTGCTTGTTAAAAAAAAATCTTATGTTCAGGTAATTTTTCATGTCACCGCTTTATTTGGTCTACCTCCTCTCATTCCTATGGTTGTCTTTTGATATGGGTTGCTTAGTTTCTTGTGTTTTAGGATGTGGTTTATTAATTCTTGCAAATCTTAGTTTCTAATATTTTTCTTGGTATTTTTTTTTTTACTTTTTGCAAACAAAATCTTTGGTTTTATTTTAAACAAATATATTTCATTGCATCCTTTAAACATGATTTGAATTCGTAACCCACAAAGTTTTTTCTTATGTTTTTCTTAAATGAAGTTTGGTATTTTTAATTGCTCCACTCTCGTGAGTTTTAGTTCAACTAGAATGAATGAATATACATGTTGGATCGATGGGTGCAAATTACTTTAAACCACAAGTACACAATTATCATAACAAATTTCTTCCTCTTTTGTTCATTGTAATGTCTACATTCCCATGGAGCTACAACTCTCTAAAGGTCAAGTGGAGAATCCATCAAAGTGAAACATGCAAATTATGACCGATATATGTGACCATAATTAGTGTCGAACAATATTTCAAATAGGGTTATCAATAAAGATCTTAGTTTTATCCCGTCAAACAGAAAATTCTCATCTTTAGCTGTATAAAAAACACTCAACTCTGTGTCTTTTTTATTCTAAACAAGTCATTTATAATATTGTCTTCGCTTTGGTTGCATTTTAGTTATTTTATATTTCAATAAGCTTCCCCATTGGATATTGCATCCGGATAATTTAATATTTTTGTAGGTAAACTTTTTTGTTGTTTTGTTTGACATTGATTTGAGAATTATGCATATGTAACTCCATCCTTTAATATATAGTATGTCTTGACTCTAAGCATCAATTTAAAAAACAGTTACATTTCAACGGTTCCGTAGCATGAATTTACATTAATATTTATCTTTCAGTTATTAATTTATGTTATTTACTAACAATACCCCTACCATTAATTATAACACAGAAAAATACTGCAGATATCGTGTAACAGGAAAGAAAAAAAAAAAAGAGAAAAACGAATAGTTTAAGGAATCAAAGAAAACATGATTCTTGCTTAGAACAAAATGCTTGCACACTAATAATTGTTAAAAAAAAAAACCTCAAAATAACAATTATACCATTATAAACTTTCTTAAGAAAAAAAAACTTTCATATATTCACTGTAACATTTTTTACTAATAATAACTTTGTATATTCTTTTTATTTTTTTGGTACATATAAATTTGTAAATTCTATTCACCCGCGCCAAATCTAGTTTATTTTTATTTTATATATACTCCTTTTCTATAATATTAGAGTGAAGGTTGCTCAACACACTTCATTTTTCTTCTTTAATAATATTTGAGATAAAACACTTATAATTGTTCACTTTAATATATTTTTAATGAGTTTAAATGCAAAGACTAAAGGTATTTGTTTAATTTTCAAAATTTCAAAAGGATGTGTACCAGCTTGACATGGCTATCATGGTCGAGGTGTTATGTTTAGTTGTCTATGTCATTTTCAACTGAGATGTAGAACGAAGTGGGGAACCTGACTACAAGTGTTGTCCAGTTGCAAGGAAAACATGTCTAAATTTAAAAAAAAAAAACATATGACATCGTAAAAATGATACATTTTATGTTAAATGTGTACAGTCTTATTTGTTGAAAACTAGAAAGAGTTTGCCATGGATGCATAATCGAATATGCGTAGCTGAGTAGGTGTAGTCGAGTTGGCGTATTCGAGTACATGTAACCAAGTAGGCGTATTTGAGTAGATTCAACCGAGTTGGCCTGTGTTTCCAAGCCTTGGATTTATTTGTTTCGTTGTTCTGTGTGTGTTTTTAAACTTGAGTTTTTTACAATAACTTTGTTCTGAGGTTAGTTAACGCTCAACCATCTGTGGTGGTGGATATTGTTGTACGGTTGCACAAGTCTCGTAGAGCTGTTGAGACTTAAATCTCATTGCGACGGTGAGATGACTTCACCTCAATTTTTCTTGGATATGATCTCATGGCTTAGATAGAAGATAAAGAAATGTTCGTAAAAAATACAAACTTGAAGCAAATATTGTTACTATAAAGTGATATATGTCTTCATAAAAAAGGTTGCAAGTTGTAAACTCTAACAATGAAAAATACTAGATGAAACATGTCATGGGGTTCTTTAAATTGTTTAAATGTACAAGATTAAATTAATTCTTTTTTTTTTTATCCCCACACATAGGCCCTAAGTCCCATCATGTATACATGGCATTTTTATCTATTTCAAATAAGATTAAATGATATGATCAATGCAACAAAAAGTTTGTATGGCTCTACAAACTCAAGTACTCTCACCCAATAGTTATGAGAAATAATAACTCACTCACTCAAAAGAGACTTGCACCACTGCATATGATCTCCCACACTTTGTTGAATATTATTACTTGGACCGTTTGGTTGTTGGTTATGGTTATCATTGTTATTTATTTCACATCTTTATTGTTGCTTTTGATGGATTCAAATTCACAGACCCTAATCTATCCCATGAGATATGCTTTTATGTTAAACTAGAATATAACCCGCACATTGCACGAGTTTAACCTTAGAAGAAGAATAAATGGGATAAAAGTTGGTAAGTTTGTAATTCATATGTGTGATTTTTTTTTCTCTAAAAATATGATATCAAAATATGAGTGCTTTTGACCTGGAACAATTTGAATTAGGTGGCTATATAGTGATTAGGGGAACAGAGTTGGAGCAGTCAGGTCTCAGATTTCATATGACGTAGACCAATTTGAATTAGGGGGCTATCAAAGTGATTAGGGGAAGACAAAGATGGGACTCTTAGGTAAATAAATATTGCAAGCTACGTTTCTAATGGATTGGAAGAATATAATATACAGTTTAAATAGATTTAATGAGTTATGTTGTGATGTGATTCTATGTTGGACAATTAACCATTCGATATTTTTATTTATTTATTGGAGATAACCATAGTACTTAGTTTAAGCAATCTCAAACAGTATACAAAAACCATCTTGAATGCAACTTTCACAATCTAGAAAATTTGTATATAAAGGGATAGTTGATAGTCTAGTTATGCATCAATTATAGTGTAGAAAACTCATCTATAATAAGAGTTCCAAACTGAAAGTACTAGAAAATAAGACTTTTTAATTAAATCGTCCTCCAAAGAATTTATCATCAAATCAATCCCACAAAGATACAAAACAATTACCAAATTTGTATTTTTGTGTCGCCATTTCCCTTGAGAGAAAATGCAACAATGTTTTAAATCATTGAAGGATTGACATAATGAAAAAAATATCTTTGCAAGACTGATATATAATAGTACCAAAATATATTTGGAGGATCAACCTAGCAGTTTACTCTGATACAAAGTCATATACTGCATAGACATGTCATAAAGCATTATAAAATCACCACACTCCCATATGAATCAGATACGAAGTAGGAGGAATCGAAACTACTCATGAGATAGAGAACCCTGGAGAAGTCCGTCACGAATTTGGCTTACTACATCGCGAACAGCACCAGGTCCGTGTGGAATGAGCACAGCAGAAGATTTGGAGGCAGCACCAATTTCTTTCATAGTGTCAAAGTATTGAGTGACAAGGACCAAATCCATGACATCTTTTGCACTTGTCCCTGGTACATTAACTGAAAATCCAATCACACTGTCTCTCAAACCATCCACAATGACTTGACGCTGGCGAGCAATACCCAACCCAGAGAGATATTTAGACTCAGCCTCACCCTCGGCTCGCTTAATTTGCAAGATTTTCTCTGCTTCAGCCTTCTCATTAGCTGCCAGCCTCAATCTTGCAGCTGATCACAAGACAAAAATAAGTATAAGAAAATATGGCAATTCACGAACAAAGGAGATATTTGGCATATAGCATAGGTAGAGAAACATGGTAAACTATAAATTAATCATATCATCTGAGACAAAAGCAATACTTCATACAATATCTAGTTCATACATAGGTCACACAAGATTAAGCTGATATAATGAAGATAATGTGATCCATATCATAGCATGACGATCTATTGGACCCCAATGAAGCAAAAGAAAACCAAAGGGAATGCCTAAATAATTTGTGCCATGAAAATAGATTTAGGATCAAACACTACAAGAAAATATCTGTTTTGCTACGACCATTTTCGCAGCTAACTCGTAGCTAATTTCTAGCAAACAAATTTAGCTAGAGATATGCTGCGGAATAACTATTGAATCAGCCATAGCATGGATTGAGAGACAAATTTGCTAGGGAAATAATTTGTTGTAAATCCGTAGCTAGTAGAAAAAATGTCCTAGCAAATAACTAGTTAATCCACAGCAAACAAGTATGTAAAATGTACTTTCTGTAGCAACATAGCTACAACTTCGCATAGCAATTTCGCAACAAATCTATAGCAACATAACTATGATTTATCATAGCAATTTCGTAGCAAATTCACAGCTAAAATATAAAGAAAACTTAAGACGAAATCCTAAGTACTTTTTTTTTTTTTTAGAATTTTTGTTTTGAAAAAATTAATATATTTAAAGTTGTGGAGCCGTTTTATACCGCTTGTACAACAAAACCAAAGAGATCAATTGCAGTGTATTATAACCTACCAGCAAGTATAAGCTACAAACCACAGTTCTAGGAAGCTCCTCAATTGACCAAGAAGATGTGACTTGTTGGGATGAAGCTGGATAAATAACCTGCACATATTATAAGTGGTTTCCATTATAGCAATATCATTAAGCCAATTCTAGGATGTTTGAAAAAGCTTTACCATACCAAAATGTATCACAAATGGTTACCTTTTTTATGACCCGACATCTTATGGGAATTACCCCCATCATCCTTCACAGTGGCTCTATAATCAAACAACTGCATTGACTTGTTGACTCCAACAACTGCATAAATATCCAAAAACTAGTTGGGTTAAACTATCAGGAATTGAAGTTGCATACTACTGCTGCTAATAATTCAGTTTGCACCAATATGTCTAACAAATATGTAAAATAAGTTAATGCTGGGTGAATTGAAACCTCTCCATTGACCATGTCTAGTTCCTCTACACCTTAGATTGCTATGTTAAGATATCTAGAAGCAACTTAAACTTATTTCCATGTTTAAACTTAAATATCAGTACACCACATACAAAAGTAATCAAACTTATGAAATCAATTTGGGACAAAAAAACAGTGGAGTTCATCTACCTCTTTTTTAGTTGCACTGATAGAAAATAAATGGCATAGTAAAAGGAGTAGAAATAGTTAAACAAATCTAAAAATATGAGAACCCTGAGCATTTAATTAATTATTGTTTAAGCACTAGGGGGCAAAAAGAGTGCATATAACTATCTCATGAAGAATGAAGGTGTGTAAGCATTTCTTCTGCAATTCCATACTATTTTTGTGGTCACTTTTGTTCTATATGCTTATAGAAAGATAAATATGACACAGTAAAGGTGCATAGATCTGATCTATAAGGTAAAAATTCAAGAGTAGTGTACACAGATTACATACTGTCGTCATGTGTAATGTGTCAGAATGAATAGTTTAATATAATATAAGGAAATTAAGTTCAAGAGTGAAGTAGTGTCAGAATGAATAGTTTAACATGATGCCTACTCATAAAATGAGATGAAACTATTATTAACATCTAGGGAGGGGGAAAGAAGAAAACAAGAAAAATGAAACAACTCCATTTCAATAACCATATGATGATAATAAGCATAATATTGAAATTAATTAATACCTCCCCAAGAGTTGTTTTTCAGTGGTCAGTAGTTGTGCCACAATATTTGTACCATCACAAGCAAATTCTAGCATGCATATAAAAACCAATTTAAAAAACAACCAATTGCAAGTACTATTATACTTTAAAAACATGAGATAATAGAAATGCAACATAAGGTAATTAGTAAAACCTGTTTGACTATGAGAGCCACAACTTCAGTAAAGTTCAGTTTCCAACAAGGAGCAAGAAGTTTCTGAGCAAGACAGTCAGCATTATGTAGGTCAAGTTTGTTGACCTCTCTTGGAGTCAGTTTCATTTTTCACTTTTTTAAGTACTAGTCTACAATGGACTAGAATGAGTCAGCATATATGGGTTTTTGACAAGGCAGAACCATGTTTTCATATTTTACCATCATTGTTTAGCTCTTTCACTGAATATAACAGAGAAGACATGCTGACACCATTTGATGAGTTAACTTCAAATTTATGTCCCTCTGTGACCCAGTTTATTTAAAACCAATGCATTGATGATTGATAGGTGGCATGCAGTAAATATAAATCAAAAGGCATTCACATTTCCTCAAAAAAAAAAATTGAATACTTTCATGTAACCAAATCGTTTACATCAACCAGGATTACAATAAATTATCATTACATTCAATAAACAAGGTGATATAGTAAAGTGAGATCGCTCAAGTAATAACTCAATAGGAGAAATATGTCAGCCTTACCACTCTGCAATAAGTTTCCTATGTTGGTTCTGCTGTATTCTACCAAAGTGTTCCATATTGGTTCTGCAATATCCTTCACTTTGGTTACCCTCTCAACATTTATATGATTAATAGGAATCAAAAGTTTCCATTAAATCTTTCACTAATGGTTCAGCCATGTTTGATTCCCACAAGTACAATAGGCAAAGTTGGAGCAAAAGAGTCAAGATAATATAATTTTATCTCATATACTATCAATTACAGTATATGTCAAAGCACAAAGTATATTTTCTTCTAATGTTGTTGTTACTTAAGCAATTACTAGAACTTCTACGTAGTTTTCTCCTTTAATTAAATAAGAAAATGCCAGAGGTAGACACAAACTAGTTACTACATCTGTTAAAATTTGAAGTAACATAATCATAAGTGGACCGTAGATCTCACCATTTAGGCTTTGAGATCCTAAAGACAGGGGTTTAAACCTTTGGAGTAAGGCTAGGCGCCCTCCAGGAGGGCGCAGGGCCCACTTGACAGTCATAAATAACCCTAGGTGGCCTTCCTAAAGGGCACCCTCTGGGGGCGCCCTCAGCAGCTTATGAGGGCGCCCTAGTCATGGTTTTGGCCCTTTACGATTTGGGCCCAAAACCATGGCCGGATAGGCCCAAGTCGTGGCTACAAATAGTAACCTTGGGATCATTCCCAAGGCATGACCTAAACAGACTCTGAAACCCTAGTTTTCATACATTGTACTCACAGTAGGTACAATAAGCATGTTACAACCTAAAATACCAGCTGCTAAATCGGTGATTTGCTAGTTCAAATATTAGTAATTTACAACCTAAGATACCAACTGATAAATTAACAACCTAAGATACCAGCTGCTAGTTCAAATGTTAGTTAGTACTTTACAACCTCAATGTGTTGATGCTTGCTATTGTTTTCAACCAAAGCATTTCAAATTGATGAATGAAATAAAGAAAACTACATTTCAACCAAAGCATTTCAAAACTTATTTGTTACATCAGATTTAAGAAATGCACTAACATTTTACTCTTAACAGTGTAACCCAGTAAGAACTCATAATGAATCCACAAGTTTCCTCACATAAATCGATGTAATTTTTATGTGTTCTTTTAAGCTTTTGATTACTGAGTATTTTATTATGTCATATAATGGATTGGTTTATGGTTAGGATCATGTCCCAAAATTGGCCTAAGCTAATGTTAGGAACCGATTCAGGTCACATACAACCCAACCTAACCCGTCACTTTGTACACTCCTAATTCAAACAAACAGCTACACTAAAAAAACCTTCACATACCTCAACTGAAAATCAAATCTAGAAATAAGTAATTAGGCAATGTGAAGAATGAGTTTGCAGAAGCATATTATATTAACACAAAAATCTAAAATTAAACACAAGAAATTGCAGAATCAAACACAAAACAAGAAAAAGTCTATAGTCTATATCATTCTCAGCAAAATCAAAGAAAAACCTAACAATACTACACATGTTAAATTGCAAAATTCAAATCAAGAAATTGAGTTTCTTAATCACAATAGACTTAACACTATATCATATCAACACAAAAATCCATGAAAAATCAATACCTAAGATTGCGGCAAAGGCCGAAGAGTAGCGGAGAAGCGAAATGAACCAGTGAGGTCGATTCTGATGCGCTCATGGAGCGATTCTGATGTGAACGATTCAAATTGAGATCGAGAACCAGTGAAAGCAATTAGGGATTCAGTGATGAACGATTCCAATTTTGAGGAACAATGATTCAATCGATAGGGGATTCTGCTTCGAACGATTCTGATTAGGAATTGGATCAATTGAGGATTTCAATGGTCTTCTTTACTGAATCGATTTTGTGGATGATGGAGAATGAGAATGAGTTTTCGATTTCGTGGATGAGTTTGATGAAGAATTTGATTTCGTGAATGAGATTTTCGATGAAGAACGGTTAAGGATTCAACATCGATGAATGAGAATGAGATTTTCACGTGATATTTTTTTATTTGGGAAAAGAAGGGTATTCTGGTAAAATAGTGTAATTTGAAGCTTAAAAAACGTGACAATAGTAAAATAGTGTATTCCGGTAAAAGAAAGGTATTTTTAATTGAGATTTGCTACCGACGTAGTGGGTAGTAAAATATTGGTAGCAAATGCGGCATTTTCTTGTAGTGAAATACTTAATAATAAGAGGTTGTTAATTACAAATAGCCTAATATAGTTTTCCATACATGTATAACGAACCGGAAGGAAAAGGGTAGGCATTCTTAAACACTTTTATTTTGACAAGACATTCTTAAACATGTTTTTTTGACAAGACATTCTTAAACACTTACTTGTTGACCTCTTTTGGGGAATAAGATAAATTTTAAAAAAAATTTGAACATATAAGTTTAAATCATAGAAATAACAATGTTGTGGTAACATCTCACGGTCTTAAAAAAAATACCTGCATTGATTTCATTCATAGCCCGCTTTACATGCTCATCTGGCTCTATATCAGTAATCAGTGTTTGAACAATTTCATATCCATAAGCTGACATAGCCTGTTGAGATGATTCATAGTTACATAAACCCTCAGTTCACCTTATCAATAAATACCAATAATAACAAAAAAAACCTTCTCAAGTTCTTCTTCCACAACTTTTGCAATCTCATTTTTCTGCTCAAAAGCATCATCCAAGTAGAGTTTTGGAACACTTGCCCTAATTACTTTAATAAGAATATAAATTTTACCTTAGTAGATAATTTTCATATTTTCAAACAACTTATTGAATGTTTATGTACGGCTAAGCAGGCTTATGGTTTATAGTTTATACCATCAAAAACATAAGCTTGAATTTGTTTCCTTGTGTTGCTAAGTTTGTAAAATGCATCATTAGCCTTGTCTGCCAAGGCACGGTATTGAATTGAAGCAACAACATTGACAAACACATTATCCTGCAGGCAAATAAATATTAAAACCAATCAACATTAATTCAATGGAAAAATATGAGAAAAATGTATCATGTTATGCATACATATGAAGTATTGAAAGTGGCTAGACACTAGTGAAAGAGATAACCATATTTAAGAAAACATATAGGAATCAAAACAACATAGCACCAAAATGACACCTGATAAAATTTTAAAAAACAAATCCTAGCCAAAAAGTATTTATGTTATTGGTAAGCATGGAATGACATGAAGATTTGGTTTAATTGAAGTTTTGAGACGGTAACAAACCAACCTTTGTCTTGGTCTCACATTTGATATCCAATTGTTGTACCCGAAGAGAGAGATGACCAGCAATTCTTTTTCCAAGGAACCATGGCATGCAATGGCATCCCCGCTGAAGCACCTTTTCAAATTTTCCAAAACCTTCTCTCATAGCCACTTTCGATTAGTCAACTTGCACACAACACACAAGATTCCCCATTTGCTTTTAACTGCGATGCTTCAAAATATATCAGCACAAATTACAAAGTATGAGGATGAGAATTTTATCATGCAATAAATAGAAATTCAAATAATTTCAAACAAACACTTGACAGAAGACTTCACACAATCCTAGTAACCTGTTAGCGCAGCTATGAAGCTTAATTTTCTTAAGCAACTATTTTGATCTTAGGGTTTTTCTGGTTTTGGTGAATTTAGAGAGAATGAGAGGAGAAGAATGAGAAAAGGAAATTGTGTTATTGATTTTTTTCTCTGTTCTAATGAGAATGTACAAGTGAATTGGCTTATATACAAAAGCTATGCTAGATTGCTTGAAGCACAAGCTAAGTAACAAACTCTAACAACCTCAGACTCTGAAACCTTAGACTCTGAAACTCAGAACTTTAGCTACATTCTAGGGAACTTGTAACTAATCAATAACAAACAAAAATCTAATGTGATTAACCAACTAAACATGATTACATCACTAACAAACTTGAATTAACAAACTAACATCCTCCCTTAATTCAAGTTTCCACTTCCTTCATGCCAATATCAAACTCCTTAGCTTGATGAACCTGTCAACCTTCAATGACTTAGTGAATATGTCTGCAAGCTGCAGCTCAGTGGAACAATGAACAACCTGCAATGCTCCTTTGTTCACTTGCTCCCTCAGAAAATGAAACTTAGCTTCTATATGTTTGCTTCTTCCATGTAAAACTGGATTTCTGGCTAAGTTTATAGCAGATTTGTTATCTATGAACAATGTTATAGGTCTGCTAACCTCTATCTCTATCTCCTTGAGTATATTTTCAAGCCAAACTGCCTGACATGCTGCCATACACCCTGCAGTATACTCAGATTCACAGGTTGACAATGCCACAACTGGTTGCTTCTTAGCACACCATGAAATTGAGGCATTCAGAAACTTGAATAGGTAACCTGAGGTGCTCTTTCTATCATGCTTATCTCCACACCAATCTACATCAGAGTAAGCTATCAATTCTCTAGAGTTTTCATTCAGACACTTAGGAAATAGAATGCCAAACTGCAATGTTCCTTTCTTCACATATACACCATATTCAGACTTGCATTTAACAAATTCTTGCTGCACACGGAAACTGTCAATTCTTTTGTTCCAAGCTCTTGGTGCTTGCTTCAGTCCATAGAGTGCTTTGTGTAATCTATACACCATATCTTCTTTCCCTTTGATTTTGAAACTTGGTGGCTGTGTTACATACACTTCTTCATCTAAATGACCATTTAGGAAAGCAGATTTTACATCCAAATGATACATTGACCAGTTTCTTCCACAAGCTATAGCAACTATCAGTCTCACAGTCTCTAATCTTGCTACTGGGGCATATACTTCAAAGTAATCCATACCAGCCTTCTGCATGAATCCCCTAGCAATTAATCTAGCTTTGTGTTTGGCTACTTCACCATTTGGCTTCAGTTTCAACTTGAAAATCCATTTCACATCTATTGGTTTCTTGCTAAAAAGTAGTTCAGTCAGTTCCCGTGTGTTGTTTCTGATGATTGAATTCAACTCTTCAATAATAGCATTCTTCCACACTTCTTCATTCAATGTTATTTCATGGTTGATTGGTTATGCATCTGCTAATAAGGCAAAGTGAACAAATTCCACTTCTTCATTAACTAGATTATCTGGAATAACTTCATGTTCATCTAACCTTGTGGAAGCAAATCTCTGTCTCCCTGAAGTTCTAGTAACTTGATTCTCTTCAACATGTACTTCAGCTTGAACTTCAGTATCAAGTTGAATTTGTTCAACTTGATCATCTTCTTCAATTATTGTGGGAATTGTGTGATTGGAACTCTTCTCTTTCTTATTCCAATCCCAAGCTTCATTCTCACACATTTTAACATCCCTACTAATCACTATTGAATGAGTTAGAGGATGATATAACCTGTATGCACTTGTTTCATGATAACCAACCATTATCATAGGCTCACTCTTATCCCCTAACTTTCTTCTCTTTGCATCAGGGATATGTTTATAACATAAGTAGCCAAAAACTCTAAAGTGTTTAGCTGACTGCTTGCATCCTAGCCAAATTTCTTCAGGGATTTGATTCAGTTTCTTAGTGGGGCATCTATTCAAGATGTAGGCTGCAGTTCTTACAGCTTCTCCCCAAAAAGTATTAGGCATCTTCTTCAATTTCAACATACTTCTGGTCATGTCAAGTAGACTTCTATTTCTTCTTTCAGCCAAACCATTGTGTTGTGGAGTATAAGGAGCAGTTACTTCATGTACAATACCATTGTCTTCACAAAATTTCTCAAACACTTTTGAGGTATACTCACCACCACCATCAGTTCTTAAAACATTAATAGATTTTCCACTTTGCTTTTCTACTAAGATTTTGAACTTCTGAAACATATCAAATGCTTCAATGTTGGTCTTGATCAAATATAATCAGAGTTTTCTGCTGAACTCATCAACAAAACTTATGAAGTATTTGTTGTTCCCTAATGAAGGAACCTCTAAAGGACCACATACATCTGAGTACACAACATTGAGTAGCTCCTTTGATCTACTAGCAGTACTTGAACTGAATGCATTTCTAGGTTGTTTGCCCAACAAACAAGTATCACAGGCTGTGTTAGGTATCTCAATTTTAGGTACACCAAGAATCATTTCCTTATCAACCAGTTGATTAAGACCTCTAAAATTAAGATGACCAAACCTATAATGCCATAACCAGCTATCTTCATCTTTTACCATTGCAGATAAGCAGTTCAACTCTACAGCTTTCATATTGGTCTGAAATGTTCTATTTTTTGCAAGGGAAGTTTTCAAGACTAACCATTGATGTTTATCAAACACCTTCAGAACATTATCCTTCATAGTAACTGAGTATCCTTTCTGAATGAGTTGTCCAACACTAAGTAAATTGCACTGCATTCCAGGGACATACAGAACTTCTTCAATTATTGCTACTTTTCCATTCTTTCCTTCAATAGCATTCTTCCCCATATCTTCTGAAGTTAATGTACTATGATCTGCAAGTTTCACCTTTGTGTTCCTTCCATGATCAACTTACCTCAACCATGCTTTGTTTCCAGTCATGTGATTAGAACAACCAGTATCCAAGAACCAACTTTCTGAATTGCAGCTCTCAGTACTAGTTGTTGTAACCATCAATAATAATGAATCATCTGAATCATCTTGTGCAATCTTAGCTTGTTCCTCATCATTCTGACCTTGTTTTCCCTTACCAGACCAATATTTAGAAGCAAAGTGTCCAAATTTCTCACATTTGAAACACTGAATCTTCTTCTTATCAAAATTTCTCTTCTTTTGATTAAAGTTTCTTTCTTTTGAAGATTCACTTTTGTCAGATTCTTTGTTCTTGCCTTTAGACCAATTTCCTCCCTTAGTGTTATTCTTCCCTTTCTTGTAGTTCTTCCTATCATAACCATCATTCTTGATAGTTTGAACTTAAAAGGCTTGTTGAATTGATCTTTCACTGCTTCTTTCTGAAACCATCAATTCATGAGCTTTTAGTGAATTCTGCAGTTCCTCAATCTTCAAGGTTTTTACATCTTTTGATTCCTGAATTGCCACAACAATGAAATCAAACCTTGGTGATAGAGTCCCCATGATCTTCTCAACAATTTATTGATCAGTCATAGTCTCTCCACAAGCCTTCATCTGATTCACAATACTGATGAGTTTGGAGATCTTTTGCTCATCTTCCATCTGCATCAATTCGAATTTCCTCCTCAGTGATTGAAGCTTAATCAACTTCACCTTATCATCCCCTTCATGATACTTTGAAAGAATATCCCATGCTTCCTTTGAACTAACTGTTTTTGAGATTCTTTCAAAATTTGCTTCATCAAGACTCTGTTGAATCAAGAACAGAGCCTTGCAATCTTTCTTCCTCAATTCTTTGTGTGCGTTCCTTTGCACTTCTGTTGCATTCACAGCTAACTCACCAACTCCATTCTGCACAATTTCAAGCAAATCTTGTGCTCCAAACAGATTCTTCATCACTGCACTCCATCTTTCCCAATTGCGTGCTTCAAGAATTGGGAGATGAGTGTTGAAGCTGCTGCTACCATTCATGATACTTCCTTCAGCGTTTCTTCTATGTACTTACGTGATTGAAGATCTTGATTACCCCTTAGAACGAAACCACATGCTCTACATGCCAATTTGTTAGCGCAACTATGAAGCTTAACTTTCTTAAGCAACTATTTTGATCTTAGGGTTTTTCTGGTTTTGGTGAATTTAGAGAGAATGAGAGGAGAAGAATGAGAAAAGGAAATTGTGTTATTGATTTTTTTTCTCTGATCTAATGAGAATGTACAAGTGAATTGACTTATATACAAAAGCTATGCTAGATTGCTTGAAGCACAAGCTAAGTAACAAACTCTAACAACCTCAGCCTCTGAAACCTCAGACTCTGAAACTCAGAACTTTAGCTACATTCTAGGGAACTTGTAACTAATCAATAACAAACAAAAATCTAATGTGATTAACCAACTAAACATGATTACATCACTAACAAACTTGAATTAACAAACTAACATAACCTCCAATTCTTGGACACATTTCAATGGTAAAACGGTTGATCGTAACTATTATCAATATTCTTTACTTGCATAGAGGGACAATGGTAAAGCAATTGAACTCTACAATAAAACATAACTAACAATTTTATGTTACCAACAGACAACAGTAATCTCAAACCTATTATCACTGAAAAAACAGCCATACTAGTATTCAATTGAAAGAAACCTAAGGCCACAGTTGATTGAGCAAGAAAATAAATTTGCAAATAAAAAACTCATAAAATTCACCCCATAAAAGGTTACTGGAACAATCTAGAATCTAACATGGTTGGCTATGAAACCATTAATTAAAATGACATGATCCTTAACATATGTCATACCACGTAACTAGTAATACTAAGTGTGTGTTTGGAAAGTCGGCCAACGCCTAAATTATCACCTCTCAAGGTATTATTACCGCGGCGTTATGAAAACAAACCGGCTATATGGGTTGTGTTTGTTTTAGCTTTAAACAAATAAATTTTTGTGTTAAAAAAAAATCTAGAAATTTTTTGCGATTTTTAAAAAAAATTTGAAGCTATTTATGTTTATCTACTACCTAAAAAATGATTCTTTTAAAAAAAAATGATTTTTAACTAGTTCATGTATTACCTCCTTGATTTTGAAAAAAAAAATAGATTTTAGGAAAAGCTAATGCTAATAGCAAGTAAAAAATTATTTTTTTTAAAAATCCTAAACAAAAATCTCAAAATGACAAAATTAATTTTTTTTAATAAAAAAAATATTTTTTTTCCTCAAAAAATCCTAAACAAACTCACCCATACAGCCATTATTTGTATGATGATACAAGAAAATACAGAGAAAATCATCAAAATTGTCACATCAAATTAACTAAAAGAAAGGATTTGAAAAGCAAAGCTGACGTGGAAGAGTTGTTTCTTCCACAGTTAGCTTGAATCACAAGTTAATCGTAAGAATAGAAAAAGACATTGTAATCTTGATATTAATCGCCACTAATAATTATAAACCATATTTTAATTGTATAGTTTATAGTGACAACCACAAGATATACAGATATAAAATTAATTTATCAGCAGGGTGAAAAATGGAAATATACACACAAAGTATAACTGTATAAGCATAAAGAAATAATAAAAAATAAAAAAAACAAGTTGAAGAAGAGAGAAGAGATGAATTATTTACCTGTTGTTAGGTTTTGCTGAGTGAATCGTCACTTTCAAAATAAAGAAAGAAGTGTGTTTGTTAGTATTTATATTCAGAGATTAAAAGCCGTGGGTCAACAAAAAGAGACTTCAAAGAAACTTCCTTCGGTGACTGTCGTTTTGCCAAAAAAGTATGGATTATGTAGGATAAGACCGGTGGATTGTCCCTCCTAAATAAAGAAACAAAGACTATTGGATAAGACTAATTAATAACTTGCTAAACAAGGTATACAAAAATAAGGATACCCGTCTTTTGATTAATTCATTCAAGAGGAAAAAACGTTTGGGGCCTCTTGAGCTTTTAAATATACAAAACGTTGGGCGTTTTCTTTATTATTAGAACCAAGGTTACTCAACAACACACTTCATTTTGAAATTTGTTGTTCACACTTAACATAATGCTAAGAAACACCAGGAAATGACCGAAATAACTTCATCGGTAGTTAACTACCGCCGGACACAATCACAACGGCAGTTAGTTGTCGTAACCATTTTGTGCTTATAATTTCCAGAACTTCACATTTTGTCATCTTAATATGATGCAAAATCAATAAATGAGTGAACAAAAACGATAAAATGATATGTGATTAAAGTGAAAAAGCTAAAAACAACAAAAAAGTAATTAGATTTGGCACATAACTTATTTATGGATTTTTTTTTTAGTTTTTAAGAGGAGTAGTGATGTTGGAGAAGGTTGTCATAACATTGTATGTTTGAACACCTTCTCCAACATCACCACACATCTTATAAATTGTTTACGCCTCTATATTCAAAACAAAAAATTAATTAAGAAGTATGAAGTGTTTAAGTTGGTGGTTTTTTGTTTAGTTTTTAAGAGGAGTGGTGATGAAAGGGAAGGTGGAACTGGCGGTAGTTAACTACCGATGGAACCGGACGTAGTTAACTACCGATGGAACAATCTGGCGACAATTAACTACAGACGAGGTTATTTTGGTCATTTCCTAATGTTTCTTAGCATTGTGTTAAGTGTCAACGACAATTTTCCTTCATTTTTCTTCTTAATATTTTTGGAGTATATTTTTTTTTTACAAAATTTTTGGAGTTAAATATTAGTATTTTTATTGTTTAATTTAAATTATTTTTTGAAAGATGTTCAATTTAAATTATTGGTTTGCCTTTTATAGTGTTGAAGTGCAAACACTAAAATTATGGGAAGTGATGTGCATAAATAAAGGATTTTCAATCTTTTCACAACCAACATAAGCTAAAATTATGGAAAGTGATGTGCATAAATAAAAAATAATAATTACTATTATTTTTATCATTATCAGGTATTTTAAAATTAAATACCACAATCTAAACACTACTAATGTGTGTGTTCTATTTTACATGGGACCATCACACTCTATTTTTTCAATTCACACAACACTGGATCAAAGTTTCATGACTTGGTGTTTAATCTTTCAACCTTCCAATTTTCTTCCAACTTCACACCAATGTTTCAATAATCCCCTACTTTAATTAAAAAAATGGTTTCAAGAATAACGTCAAAAGTTTATATAAGGTTGCTAATAAACAAAGGTGCTGACAACAACTTGAGCCTTTGCATAGCAAGTAAAATTCCGATTAACAATAGTTCCTCGTAGGATTGAACTTAATCTCAAACATAGAACCCCCACACAACCTTTTCCTAAGGTGTATTTTGAAAGCCTGTGTTTTTATGGCCTTGTACATTTATCCTAGTTTGACGAACGCTCTAGGTGTTTTGCCTCAAAATTTCATAGGAACCAGCCTCAGTTCCACATAGAGTATTTCTATCAAGAGTACTCTTTTACCTTTGTACTCCACTCCACATAGAGTATAGATCTCATTAAGAGTTTCTATTATCTCATCCTCATGTTGCTGCAAGAATCATGCTTCTTTAGTTTTATCATATCATGTTATATCACTCCATGACTTGTTATTACCCATTGAACATATTTCTAGGGATCTCCAATCATTTAGGTCGGGTTACCATCACTTGTGATCTATAGGCATTACTCTCATCTTATTGAATGTGTTTAGGACTTTCTTTCTAGTTATTCCTTTCGTCAAAGGATCAACTAAATTTTCATCAATACGCACATGATCTACTTTAACCGCTCCTTTAGAGAGTAGCTAGCTCTCTAAACTATTATTTGTTCTTGCGTTTTATGTCATCTATTGCCATTGTAATAACGATTCTCAATTTTGTAATAGCTGCACTACTATCACAATGAATTAACACAGCTGACAACGGTTTTTCCCACAAGGAGATCTCAACTAGCAAACAACTTATCAACTTGCTTCTTCACTAGTTTTCTCTAGTTCTCTCGTCTCATATTAATTCCATAGTGGACTGAGTCAATACTGTCTATTTCTTATTTTTCCAAGAAACAACTCCTTCAGTGATACTCAATGTGTAGTCATTGGTCACTTAGGAATCATTTGAAAAGGTGTTCCATTCTTCATCTCTATACCACTCAAGTACAATAGAATACCTCTGATAATTTAATCCTAGAGTCATGGTCTTTCTAAGGTATCTCATGACTCTTCCAATTAGCATATCAATGCTCCTTAATATATCTACTTGTAAACGTGCATAGGTAATGTCAGGTCTAGTACATCTAGTGGCATACCTAAGAATGACAATGATGTTCACGTATTCTGTCTATTTAACATCATCTCAGTGTTCTTGAAGAGTTTTACATTTGGATAACAAGGTGTGCTTGCAGGTTTACAGTCAAAATGATTCTATTTCCTTAAGATCTTCTCAACATATGGAGATTGATCCAAGGAAATTCTTGTTTCTATTCAAGTAATCTTGATACCAAAAATTACATCATTTTCTCCTAGGTCTTTCATATCAATGTTGTTTCTCAACAATGATTTCACATAATTTACAACATGAAAATTTGAACCAAATATGAGCAAGTTGTCTACATAGAGACATACGATTATGTAAATGTTATTTCATATTTGTAGTAAATACATTTGTCACTTTCATTCACTTTATACTCATTTGATATCACAAGGTTTTCAAGTTTTCATGTCATTGCTTAGGAGCTTGTTTTAGACCATAGAAAAATTTATCTAACTTACTTACCTTGTTTTCTTGTCTATGAATCACAAAACCTTCAGATTGTTCTATATAGATTTCTTCTTTTAGTTCACCATTTTAAAAAGTTGTTTTCACATTCATTTGGTGTACTGTCGAGTTATGAATGGCAGTTAGAGAAATTAGTACCTTATGAATGTGATTCTAGGGACTTGTGGATAAGTATCGAAGAAATCTATATTTTTCTCTTTGCCTAAAACTTTTTTCTACAAGGTGAGCCTTGCATTTAGAATGGAAATAAAACGATTATGAAAAAATACAAATGACTTTTTATAACGGTAGTATGTTTTTTTTAATAACATTTATCACAAAAAAAAATTGAAAAATAAAATTGTTAGACGGACCATCCCGCCAACCAGTTAATCCGTCTCTTGGAGGGAAGGGGTGTGTTTTTGAACCCACCACCTTAAGTTGGCCTGTCCCTCTCCACCCCTTTTGACGGGCTAATGGCGGGCCGGGTCTAAATGGGGTTGGCTGACCCACATTGTCATCTCTTCCCCTTTTGGAAGTCTAAAATGAAATTTCCTCCACATATATATCCGGACACTCACAAGTGAAATTCAAAAAAAACAAAATACACTCTCCCTAACTCACTTTTTTCTTATTCTCTCTCCATTGCTAATTCTTCCCAAAAACCCAAATTTTTGGTTCTTTACAAACCAACCCTCATATATCTGATTCTTTACTTTTAACTCGAACACTCTAATTCTGGTTCTTCACAAACCAACCAAGAATGGTGAATAATGTCACCCAAAACACCATCTATACAAGGATTTCTATGATGTACCCAGATTCATCATTAGACCCCTAATATAGTTGTTCAAGTTGTTCATCTTAAACAAATCGTACTCAATACTTGTTTTCTACCAGCGATGGTATCATGGCTATAGAAGTTGCTCTTTCTCGGCATCGATGCCTGGAGATTCTACTTGGGTTTATTCAGAACTTTGGTCTAATTCGAATCCTCGATTATATTGTAAAGAATATCACTGACACATCTAACATATAGATTTTTTCTTTGTATTTTTTTAAATGATTTTTTGGAAAACTATTTAAAAATAGTAGAAATTATTTCAAACTCATTTGTTATAGGTTAAAAAAGATATTTTGACATTCATTAGATTAAATATTAATTGATAGAGATTTTTTCTATTTCAATTAACGTATTCTGACTTAATTTTTTTTGTTTTAAGTTTTAATAGATTTGTTATTCAGATACATTCTTGTCACAAGTTGTGATGTCGTTTCTCCTACGCAATCGTCTGTTTTGAAACCATGTTCCATTGCTCCAAAGGAAGAATGGGTCAGAACATGTGGATTGGGTTGTTTGAATTTCAAATATTAATTGCATGCTAGCCAAAGAGAAAGTTGCATTTGAACAAGATCATTCAATATTTTTTAATAAGCATACTTCGTATGCAACCTATCTGGCTGCCGGCTCTACCGCAAAGGTATCAGTGAAGAAAAAATAGTAGATTTCTTTCTTTTTAATAAATAAGGCTACCTCCAATTAAGTAATTGTTTGTGTTTACAAACAGCCCACGGAGAGAGTGGCCAGCAAAGCATTTGATTATGCAGCTATGCCTCCTAACCAGTAGAACATGATAAACCCATGAGTTATGTTTTTCTAACAATGTAGCATTTACCGCAGCGTCGGTTTTAGACAGAGTCAGTCTTAAGGTAAATAAAAAGTTGATATCAAGTTTTTAGGCATTTTAATTAGTTTCGTTTTTTTACTAAATGACAACATGATCTTGGTATTAAGAAAATTTTGATCATAGTCTTAAAGTTCATACTGTTTGTGTTTTATGTATAATATTTATTAAAAGTCCATATAACTCAAGAGTTATAAAAGAAAAAAGATGACTCATATTATAACCCGTATTCTAGTTTTTTTGACAGAAAAATAAACAAATTATAGTTATCTAAATTGAAAAAATTATCAATAGTATTAGTGTTTGTGTTATATGTATAATATTTATTGAAAACCATATAATTCAAAAGTAATAAAACAAAAAAGATTGATCATATTATAACACGTAATTTTTTGGTGGTAATATAACCCGTAATTTATTAAATAAATTGTTAATGCCTACATAAAATATGGATTTAAATGGGTTGCCACAAATGGACGGTGGGATTGGACACATCATATTAGTCGGTCATTGGGTCGGATACTGAGTTTAAAAAAACTAAATAAAATATAAAATATATAAATTCTATTTATCTAAGTTGAAAAATTATCAAGAGTGCGTGTTTAGAATGAAAATAATGAGCACATGTAGGCAAACAAAATTATTTCCTTATAATTTGTCAAAAAAATATTATTTTCTTATAAATATATAAAATTGATTAAAATAAATAATTTAATCAAATAATCATCTAAAATTTTCTCTATCAATTCAATATTTAAAAAATGAATGAATTATCTATTAAATTTGACAAAATCTATGGTATATAAAATATAATTTAAAATAAAATTTAGTGAATGAGAAAACTGAGAAACAAATAAATAGTTTGAGATAAAGACAAAACTCATGTGAATTTATTTATGTGTTTTTCATATGATTCTTAGCTAAAAATACACTTTTCATGAGTAGTATATTTAGGAACCATATGAAAAGCACCAAAGAAAATGCACCTAAGTTTTTTGCTAGAATTAAAATAATGATAAAACTTATGTGCATTTTCTTAAAATCTTCTTGTGTGCTACTTCACATAAAATACTCACAACTAACTATGATTTTTCAAATCCACAATTTTTTTCAAAGTTTGTTATAACCACAAAAAATGAATTTTAATTATGTGAAAAACCATACGAAAAACATGTAAGAAAAATGCACCTAAGTTTTATCCTTAAAATAAAGGATTTTTTTTAATGACAAATATTTGCAATTAGTTGTTAAAAAAGAAAGCAAAGTATATAAATAAATAAATAAAAAGATCAAATCAATATCATAGTAATAATAGACTTATGAAGGGAAAAAATAATAGTAATAATAGCGGTAATTAGGGATGTCAAAAGATTTATAAGCATATCCATGGATAAAATCGACCATTGACATGAAGTGGATAGCTTAGCAGATACACATAGATAAAATAACACCTGATAAAATTTAAAAAAAATCCTAGCCAAAAAGTAAGTATTTATGTTATTGGTAAGTTGTAAGCATAATGGAGATTTGGTTTAATTGAAAGTGGCCACAATAGTGAAAGAGAGAACCATATTTAAGAAAACGTATAGGAATCAAAATAACATAGCATCAGGATGACACATATGACTAAAATATATCGAAAAACCTCTGATATACATAAGACGAATTTTGTCCTCAACTGAAGTTTCTCCACACGTATGAGTTAGAAATTAAACCCTGACCACTTGCTTAAGTGGTCTAAATTTCTTACAGTTTAGACCAATTTAATCTACCTATAAATATTTTGATCATAGAAAACACGTTTATGGTGACAAACAACGGTCTTTAAAGAATATTTAAAAATCACTACATCCTTACAGTGTCTTTTAGAAAATATTTTATTATTTGTTACAACAGTCTCTTAAGGGTTTGTTTGGTTCAATGGAGGGGAGGAGAAGGATTTAATGGAAGGGAGGGAAGGGAAGGGGATGGGAGGGGAGGGGAGATTTTTTAATTAAATACTCTCTCCGGTCCTATATATAAGAAAGAAAACCAAAAATCATCAAGACCAAGGAGCACATTAACTAGTGTAATTTTGTTAACAAATTTCCAAATATGCCCTCATTAAATATCTTATGTTACCATGCTGTAAATAAACATCTCTTAAAAAACCAAAAGACACTATTAACTACAATAGTTTAATTTAAATGCAGAATGTTTATTCCAAATTTCTTAGGCTAGCCATGTTCTTTTCATATTCCATCTAAAAAAACACGTTTATTCCAAATTTAAGCAACACACCAAAATTACACACCAAAATTTCCCACCAAAATTTTCAGATCAAATTTCCCACCAGAATTTAACAAATTCACAAGCTTTGCAACAATATATATAGGGGACATCGGACAAAATCTATCACTACCACTTTATTAAGATTTGAAAATGCCACTAGATATAGACTTGAATGTTGCTGCCATCAACACTGATGAACAAGAAACAAACAATTTTCAATTTGATTTAAATCACTCCCCATGTCATGATGAGCTTCATTTTGATTTAAATGACCCACCATGCCTTGCAAATGATGAGACAAATCAAAGCCTGCCGTGTTTTTCTGAAGATGAAGTTCATGCAGAATCATACCAGCTCCAATGCTTTCCTGTTGAAGATGAAGCTAACCATACCGAGCCCAGTCTAGATGAAAATGAAGGTAATTAGCATAAATTATTTATGTGAGCCATCTGACGTAGTATGCAATATGTAGTGTCCATTTCATAGTTAAAAGCCTCATATGGAATTTTAGCTTATTTTATTCCAATAGTTTTTTTTTGTTTATAGTTTCTTTGACAGTAACTAATATGCATGCATATTGCTAGGTGAACCAAATCATGATGACAAGCGTAAGTTTCTAACAAATGAACAAAGACGAGCTGTAAGTCATTTGTTAATGCAGTCAAATCATAATGGCAAACTATATCCAGGGATGATAAGACGAGTAGCTTCATTATACGATGTCCATATGATAAGTGCCAGAAAGTGGTTAAAATACACATTTAATTTAGGCACTTATGTTACTTGTTTAACAAGTTATCATAGGATAAGCTCATAATTTATCATTAAATGTCAAACTTGTGATCCTATGCCTTACCCCATCTAATATTGCAGGAATTTCATGCTTGAACCTGCTGAGCAAAGAATTATGAAGAAATGATCAAAGCTCATCGCTACAAGCGCACGTCTCCTCGCTACAAGCGAGGATAAGCAGGGAATTTCAGGACTTCATCGCTTCAAGCGCCAGATGCCACGCTACTAGCGAGCTTAGGCAGGGAAATTGGAGAGTTCATCGCTACAAGCGATGGACCGGTCGCTTCAAGCGACCAAGGGCGGTTTAATGCTCCATGCTGACGTGGAACATTCCCATTGGCCAGTATCTGCCATCGCTACAAGCGACCAGCTCATCGCTTGTAGCGAGCGTGCAAAATTTCAGTTTTATAAAAGCATTTTTAGCTCACTTTTCAAAGAGAACTGGATCATTGATTACTTCCATTTAGGGATTGCTTTTTAATTCAGTTTAGTAATAGTTTAGGACTTAGTTTTTAGGGCTAGAAGCTATGATCTTCAAAGATCAAAAGTGATTGAATTGTGGAATCAACCAAAGGCTTTGGGAAATCAAGACTTAGGTTATGATCTTCATCTTTTCTCTACTCTTTTGTATAGTTGTCATGAAAATGAACAACTAACTTCCCTTTGTTGGGATTGGAAGTATTCTTTCTAGCTTTGATGTAATACATGATTATGTGAATATATGATTTTAGCAATTTATGTGTTTATGAAGTTATTCTTGCTTTTCACTCTCATGCTTGATTCAATTGATATTGACAAATACTTTTGAATCTATGTTTAGAATAATCTTCTATCAAAATAAGAAAATCTAGAAATAGATTTGGGTTTTGATAATCGCACAAAGTTTCGGATCGTAATGCTTTCGGATCGTTTGATTGATTGGGAAATCGTCGATTAAACGATACGATCGATCTCACAATGTCATTTGGGAAATCAATGACGTTGTCGAGCGATACGTGATATTTTCACTAAAACGCTAAAATTCATATGCATGATTTATAGATTATATTCGATGCAAGATTGATGAACTCCTATTCCAACGCTTTTATTCCCTATTATTCGTCGTTTTATTTCCGCAATTAAATTCCATTAGTTTTATGCAACCAAGTCACGAAAACCTTAACTCAAAACAATACCGATTGTTGAACGGTTCGAAGTAGCGCACATAATCCCTGAGGAGAGGATAATTGAAAATACTTGCTTTTGTGCTTTAACAAAATGGCGCCGTTGCCGGGGATTAGTGTTTAGTTATTTTGAGCATCGCAATAATTGATAGTGTTTTGAGCTTTTGTATATATCTTGTTAATATTTTTGTACATTATCAACTGTTTGTGCATTAACCCTCTTTGTAAAGCAAAGAAAATTTTCTTGTTAGTTACACTTGTTTCAGATTCTCAACATTGGAACAATCATGGCTGATCATCATGATTATTTCAACTACTATAATCCATACGAATATGAATCATATCAACAATATCCGCCTGAAGACGAACAAATGGCAAGAACGGAAAATACTTTGAATTTGTTCATGCAACAATCCATGATCAATATGCAAAATATCAACCACAGATTGAGAGCCTTATCATGCCAATTGGAGATTTTGCAAGTTCAATTCAATTTTCTACCAAGAATCATGGATGTTCAGACCAACAATCAATGCGTTTTGGAATTCGGAGAGATTGTTGAAGACGATGTTGATGAGAGTGAGGAAGAGACGATGTTTGAAGGATGTGGTATAAGAACATTAATGGAAGAATTAGAGATACCATACAAGGATGAACTTCCTCAAGAAAGGTCAAATCCTGAAGAGGCTAGCATTGTTGATAGTAAGGAAGAGATGGATATTGAGAAGATGTGACAGTTTCTTAACAAGGAAGAAACTTGTAAAAAGGAGGGGGAGAAAGTGAGCAAGGCGGAACTTGAGCTTATACAAGATGGTATTTGTTCCTTGCTCAACTTACTCTGGATAGGGAGGTTATGGACTCCACATCAGCTATACTGCAAATTCATGGAATTCCTCCCACAACAAAGGAGTACTAAAGCTGATGTGCTTTCCGTCTCGTTTTGGCCACCCTAACGAATCAGGCGTCGAGCTAATGACGTTAACCAAGCGCTTGTTGGGAGGAAACCCAACTTTGTAGGTTTGTTGTTTTTAATTAGTATTTTAGTTTTTAACATCCATTCATGCATATAGGGATAGTGGCAAAGGCTGAAAAATTAATTTTTCTGTTTCCTGTCATGGTCGCTACAGCGATGGATCTCATCGCTATAGCGATGAACTTTACACTCCGTCGCTGTAGCGCTGTATTGGTCGCTGTAGCGATGCCATTCAAACTTTGCCGCTTGTAGCGCCACATTAACGCTTGTAGCGATGGGCTTAAAAACCTGTCGCTGTAGCGACAGGTCGCGCGCTTGTAGCGATGACAGTAAAAACTGACAGTGCAGTTTCCAAAGCCACTATATCCTTTCACCTTCCCCCCAACCACCTAATTAATGCCATAGCCGTTTTTCTTTAACATTTTCGCACCCCATAGCTTCAGTACACACACCATTGCAAGTTTACTTTTCTTCTGCAACTGTTACAAGTTTATTTCTGCATTTTTTCTGCAATTCTTGCAATTACTCTCAAATATCTGTTCATCTGCGAATCTCTCACAATCAGGTATGTTTTTCGTAACTATCTGTTGCTGTTTGTATGCTTTAAACTTGTTTCAATTGTGCCAGCATGCTTTTTAAGAAATTAGGGTTTTTGGGTTTTCAATTTTTTTAATCTTAGGGTTTCACTCTTTTGATTACCCATGTTAATCTGTAGTTAAAGCTGTTAAAAATGACTAAGAATCATCACACAAGCTAGCCTTTCATCATCTTGTTCATGAAAATCGTATTTTGAAAAAACCTTTTTGTAAAAATTCAAAATAAATTTAGGGTTTTTGATGATGAGGGAGTTTTAGTGATTTTTATTCATTTGTTTTAGCTTTAGGGTTATTTTCGCATGCCACAAGTAGTTTAGATTCAAGAAAAATCATAATTTTGAAAATGGGTTGTTCCTCGCTAGACAGCGCTTGAAGCGCAGGCAGCCAGAAAAATCTGGGCTCGCTCGCTACAAGCGACCATCCTGTCGCTGTAGCGACGAAGCCCAGGTTCAGTTTTATTTTTCTTTTGATCTAATGCTAACTTGAATCCTACCTGTTTTTGTCTGTTTATTGTTATTGTGTAGGCATGGCACCTAAATCATCATCAAAGAGGCAACGGAATGTTGAGGGTTCATCATCTAGATCTAAACCAAACCCTCAACCACACGATGCAAGCCGGTTTCTGAGCTTGCGTAACTAAGAGCGTTACGCAGAGCTCAAAACTAGAAGGATATGGTCAGAGAAACAGTTCAAAATTGTTGAGGAAGGAAACTATGGAGGAATTGCACATATGCTGAATGAGAGAAAATGGGGAATATTGTGCAATCCTCCAAGGAAGATCAATTATGATATCGTGTGAGAGTTTTATGCAAACGCAATTCCAGCTGACCCCTCAGATGACTTCACCTGGACGACATTTGTCTGAGGGCTTACCATCATGTTTGATAGGAATGCAATCAATGACTATTTAGGTAATCCTTTGGACCTGACATTTCCAGATGACCTAATAGACTACAAGAGGTTGTGTGCCTACCATGAACATCAAGTAGCGGGGAACTGGGATCACGATTTAATCGCACGGGAAATCTTCCAAGAGGGGAGAACTTATGATGTGAGCAAGGCTTCGGGTAAGCCTTTTAGAGCTTTTAGGGACCACATGACTACTCCCGCTCAGGTAATACTTACCCTTATCCTCTATAACATTAGGCCTAAGTCTCACACCTCATCTACTACCCTGGATGTCACACCCTTGCTCCACTATATCCTCAGCAACCGTCAGGTTGACGTTGCAAGGATTATAGCTAATGAGATGAGGGTTGTGGCAGAAAGTGGTATCCTGCCGCCAGGCAAACCTAAATGCCCATTGACTTTCCCTGGTCTGATTATGGGATTATGTAGAAAGGTCAGGATACACATGCCTACCCAAGTGGATGAAGAGATTAAAAACCCTATTGATGATAGATACATCAATAGGTACTGCTCTACCTCCTCTCCTACTGCTCCCCCTTCTTCTTCTGTCGGACCTTCCACTTCAGCTGGACCTTCTACATTACCACCCACTGCACCACATGACCCTAGCCAACCTCAGGCCCCAACCTATCCACCATTGGACTTTTCTAGTTGGGACCCTTATCATATGACCGCTTATTCACATATCATGGCTCAGAATGAGTCAAACCACCGAGCTCTGACGACGATTCAGAGTCATATGCACGAGGCCGGCTACAGTTCTTGGACTCCAGCTTATTTCCAGGAGCATATTGCTTGGCCTGGGGACAGGCCATTCTATTCTGGAGGGGCAGGTGCAGATGCTGGAGGTGATGATGCTGCTGATGATGATGATGACCATGGCGATGACTCCTCAGAGGCCACTCGGAGCATTGACCACGAGGCTGCAGACTTGATGGATTCAGACTTCATGGATTCAGATTGAGATCTTTATGCAAGCTGCAGAATTTTTGTTCTACATTTCTTTCGTTTTATTTATTATGCTTTGTACTTTTAAACTTTGTTCATGCTATGTACTTTGTTTATGGTTATGTTTATGTACCATGGATAATTTATTTTGGTTATTATGTTATTATATTTTGGTTATTATATGTTTAAGTATATTATGCTTTATTTATGTTTTGTTATTTATTTTTTGTTAAATATTTTTTTTTGAAATATACCCAACATTGGAAAGAAAGATGACAAAGATTCAAAAGCTAAGTGCTTGTTTGAAAGCAAAGCATTGAGCTTAGAATCAGTTGAGTGATAATGATAGAATGAGTGATAAAAGCGCGCAGCTAAGGTACTCATTTTCTTATTTTTCTAGGTATATTCTTGAATGTGAATAAGCTCTTTACACACAAATTTAATTTATTCAGTTTTACGCAAGCACATGTTTAGTTTTGAACCAATTAGAACTAGCCGAAATGTGAGGAATCCTCAACCATTGTATATATGCAGGAGACCAGCATTTCATGTTTAACACAGTTATTTTATGTTAAATCTATTGTTGTTTTAAATTGTATAAAAGCATTGAAATGATCAAGACAATTTTTTGAAATTGAGTGAAATACTTGACCATATAGCCTACCCAGTGAGAAGTGAGAATCTGTTAACCCCTCTGAGCCTATTGAATCAGAATTGTTAGCCATGAACTGTCAACTTTCATAAGCTCAATTGCTTATTGAAATTGCCGGAGTTTGTAAAAAAATTCAGTTCATAGTTAACTCTTTATTAAATTCTGATATTTGCTTTCTTTTGAACCCTTATCCATTGTGTTTATTGACCTTTGCCAAAATGCTAAAGGAACATTCGATTAGGGTATCATTGAACCAAGTTGGGGAGAAAGGGAGGTTGTGTTTATGTCAAGTAGTGGTGAATGATGATAATTGATCTTGACAACAAGAAAAAGAAAAAGAAAAAGAAAAAGAAAAAGAAAAAGAAAAAGAAAAAAGAAAGAAAAGCAAACCAAGAAAAAGAAAAGAGAAAAATGAAAAGGTTTGCAATAATTCAAAGAAAAGTTGTCAAGATCAATCAAGAAAAAAAAAATTGTAATTCACCGAGAGTTGTATTGGAAAAAGGAGGAAGTTTGTAAATAGATTGAATGTTCCTCTTGCTTGGCCATTTGAATTCAGTATCCCACATATGACAATTCTTTTGTAACCTAGCCCAATTACAACCCTTAAAGACCTTTTGATCAATGTCTTTTATGCTTTTAGAAATGATATTTAGATGGACATATAATTTGATTGGAATGTTATCATGTTTGCTGGATGAGTGTTCATACCCTCACAATAGATTTCAATGTGTTCATATACTTTATATAGAAGTGTGTTAGGTTTGGTTCAAATTTAAACATGTTGCTTGTTAAGAATTGTGTGATTTGATGCTTTGTGTTTAGAACTAGTTCACCTTCATAGTATGTATCTCGTTTAATGAGAAACTTAATTTTAGCTTGCGCAGTCACGTGTGAATCATTCAGCTGATACTTATTTTTCAAACTTTTGATTCTTTTGCTCATTACTTAAAACTTTGGTTAAAGCTTGTTTCCTTATTTGTAGCGTCCTTTGTTTGAGGACAAACAAAGATTTAAGTTGGGGAGTGTGATAAGTGCCAGAAAGTGGTTAAAATACACATTTAATTTAGGCACTTATGTTACTTGTTTAACAAGTTATCATAGGATAAGCTCATAATTTATCATTAAATGTCAAACTTGTGATCCTATGCCTTACCCCATCTAATATTGCAGGAATTTCATGCTTGAACCTGCTGAGCAAAGAATTATGAAGAAATGATCAAAGCTCATCGCTACAAGCGCACGTCTCCTCGCTACAAGCGAGGATAAGCAGGGAATTTCAGGACTTCATCGCTTCAAGCGCCAGATGCCACCCTACTAGCGAGCTTAGGCAGGGAAATTGGAGAGTTCATCGCTACAAGCGATGGACCGGTCGCTTCAAGCGACCAAGGGCGGTTTAATGCTCCATGCTGACGTGGAACATTCCCATTGGCCAGTATCTGCCATCGCTACAAGCGACCAGCTCATCGCTTGTAGCGAGCGTGCAAAATTTCAGTTTTATAAAAGCATTTTTAGCTCACTTTTCAAAGAGAACTGGATCATTGATTACTTCCATTTAGGGATTGCTTTTTAATTCAGTTTAGTAATAGTTTAGGACTTAGTTTTTAGGGCTAGAAGCTATGATCTTCAAAGATCAAAAGTGATTGAATTGTGGAATCAACCAAAGGCTTTGGGAAATCAAGACTTAGGTTATGATCTTCATCTTTTCTCTACTCTTTTGTATAGTTGTCATGAAAATGAACAACTAACTTCCCTTTGTTGGGATTAGAGGTATTCTTTCTAGCTTTGATGTAATACATGATTATGTGAATATATGATTTTAGCAATTTATGTGTTTATGAAGTTATTCTTGCTTTTCACTCTCATGCTTGATTCAATTGATATTGACAAATACTTTTGAATCTATGTTTAGAATAATCTTCTATCAAAATAAGAAAATCTAGAAATGGATTTGGGTTTTGATAATCGCACAAAGTTTCGGATCGTAATGCTTTCGGATCGTTTGATTGATTGGGAAATCGTCGATTAAACGATACGATCGATCTCACAATGTCATTTGGGAAATCAATGACGTTGTCGAGCGATACGTGATATTTTCACTAAAACGCTAAAATTCATATGCATGATTTATAGATTATATTCGATGCAAGATTGATGAACTCCTATTCCAACGCTTTTATTCCCTATTATTCGTCGTTTTATTTCCGCAATTAAATTCCATTAGTTTTATGCAACCAAGTCACGAAAACCTTAACTCAAAACAATACCGATTGTTGAACGGTTCGAAGTAGCGCACCTAATCCCTGAGGAGACGATAATTGAAAATACTTGCTTTTGTGCTTTAACACCATACAAGTGTCATCTATCGTATTTGGAATCAAGTAAAGGAAACAGGTGATGCTTGTCATAAGAAAACAGTTAATTGTGGAAGGAAAAGAGTTCAATTTGACCCTCAAAAGTTTCGTGAAGTTCCGTTATCAAAGCGGCAAACTCTTCGATCTCTTGAGTGTGCTACAGGCATTAGCAAAAAATCATTGATAAGATTGCAAAAGGCTGGAGTTATACGGCGTCATTCGAATGCACTTAAGCCATATTTAAAGGATCAGAACAAGATAAATCGTTTAAAGTATTGTTTGTCGATGCTTGATGATAGAAGCATGCCTCATGACCCAAAGTTTAAATCAATGCATAATATTGTGTTCATTGATGAGAAATGGTTCCAAATGACAAAAATTAAGACCACTTATTATTTACTTCCAGACGAGGATGAGCCATATAGAACATGCAAAAGCAAAAACTTTATTGGCAAAATTATGTTCTTGGCTGCAGTTGCTAGACCAAGGTTTGACAGTGATAGAAACGAGACATTCTCGGGGAAAATTGGAATATTTCCTTTTGTGTATGAACAGCCAGCAAAGAGAACTAGTGTCAATAGAGTGGCGAGAACGTTAGAAAAGAAGCCCATAAGTTCTGTGAATAGAGAGGTGAGTAAGAGATTTATGATTAATCATGTTTTACCGGCCATCAAGAACTTCTGGCCAAGGGAAGATGCGGGGAATATAATATTCATTCAGCAAGACAATGCAAAGTCTCATATTGATGTTGACGATGAAGATTTCCGTCGGGCAGCAAGTGAAGGTGGATTTAACATTCAATTGACATGTCAACCACCAAATTCTCCAGATTTAAATATCTTGGACTTAGGATTTTTCCGAGCCATTCAGTCTTTACAAGAGAAGGAACCATCAAATTCAGTTGATGATCTTATTAAGGCAGTAGAAAAAGCATTCCAAGAATTCTGTACAAAACTATCCGATAAGATTTTCACGAGTCTACAATCATGTATGGTTGAAATAATGAAGACCAAGGGATCAAACAAATATAAAACTCCTCACTTGAAGAAAGACTTCCTGTATAATCAAGGTGAATTAGAAGGTGAATTGAGTTGTGATCCATCGTTGATTCAAGAGGTCACTCAATATGTAGAAGAAGCAGAATTGCGGCTAAGAGGACAAAATTAATATGGTTGCCTTAGTTGATAAACATTGTTTGGTGCTTTATATGTGAACGGGTGGCATTGTTTTGCTTAATTGATGTGGCAGCTTGTTGATTAGGTTAACTAGTGTGGCAACGTGTGGCTTGTTTTGATTAAATGATGTGGAAGAAGTCTAATAACATTAGTCTTGTCACAAGAAAAGAAAAGCGGTGGAGTTGATTACTATTTTAGTGTTGGTGTTTTGATCAATTTATCTTTTTGCCACTTTATATTGCTTGGTTGATTGCTTAGATTAATTTATCTTTGTTAACTATCCTTTGCATTCCCATAATATAACGACTCCTGGCTATAAGGAAATGAAGTTAAGATTTTTAAAAAAACATTCCATTAACATTAACCACAAAATTCCAAAATCTGATAAGTGAGTACACTGCATTGCAAAAGGATATCAGACTTTGAGTCAAAACAAGTAAACAAACTGGCAATTTTCAGTAACTTAAATAAACTAGCAATTCATTGAGCCAAAACAAAACAAAAAAACAAAAACACAAGTAGTTGTACTGGCAGTTCATAATCTCATTCATGTTGATCATAAGTTAACTAGTAGAAACGATCCAAATATATCTTCAGCATAGCAAGGACCTCATTGTTCAAAGCTTCACTTTCAAACCCGAAATCACAACCTTCATTTGGATATTTGTTGAGGTCGAGCAGCTTCTTGCCATTCAAATGCAACTTTGTGAGAAACTCATTCCCCAACATTGTGAAAAACTCATCTGGATATTTGTTGAGGTCGAGCAGCCTCTTACCATTTGAATGCAACTTTGTGAAAAACTCATTCCCCAAATTTTGTATGCCTCTGAAGATGCTTTTTACCTCGTCCATTTCCAAATTATTTTCTTCATTCTTGTCCATTGAGTCCTCAACAATCACAGCATCAAAACTCTCAGTAGCAAATTCATGAGGCAACTTGTTCAATTCAAAAAGCTTATCCATTTTTTCCATTTTTTCAAACTACCGAACTTGGAATATCTTTGGTTTGCATATGTGTATCTTTTAAAGCCATCCTTCTCGGTGCTCAAAGATACCTTTCATCTCCCTATGTGTAGAAAATATCAACACAATAAATACTACTCGGTGCTCAAAGTGACTAACATCTCAAAGTGACTTTTCAAAGTGACTTTTCAATGCCACCCAAATTGATTAGGATTACTCCAGTAACACCCAAATTGAATAAGGGTAAAAGTGACATTTAATCAATAAATATGCACTTAAAACTGAACCTTTTTCTTATATTAGGGACCAAGCATTTTTTTGAAAAGTTTCTTATATTAGGGACCGGAGGGAGTATATGTTTGGTTCAAAGAGGGGAGAGGAGGGGAGGGGAGGGATTTTAATTAAAAATATGTTTGGTTAATTTACTATTTTACCCTTAAACTTAATTAAATATATGAAAATGCTTGTTTTTATGATTTCATAGACCGACGAAACAATAACGATGTAATCGATAACAACATAATGTAGACGATGTGATAATGAATTACTCACCGTTCATGTTGGAGGAGGTCTGAAGCATCGGTTGGCGGCAACAAAGTAGTAGTAGTAGGGTTGGAACAGTGGTTTTTACATGTAACAAATAAGAGTGATAGATAACATAATAATAAAAGTTGTTACAAGAATAATATGACGTAATAATAATAAAAGTTGTTACAAGGATAATATTTTTTTGAATAAAGTTGTTACAAGGATGATATAACCTAATAATAATAAAAGTTGTTACAAGGTTAATATTGAGATTTTAAATTAATCTAAGGATAATTTTGACAATGCAATAAAATTTTAAATAGATCCCCTCCCCTCCGAAAAACTCCGAATTGGGGGAAGCAAAAAGTGGGTCTTGAAGGGATTTTGTTTCCCTCCTCTCCCCTTCTAAAAATTGAACCAAACACATCAAATTTAAAATATTCCCTCCCCTTCCCTTCAAAACTCTCGAACCAAACGAACCCTAAAATCCTAATGCAATACACCCCTTAAATACACTCCTATAATAAGCAAAAACATCAAGCAATATCAATAATTAACAATTTACTTTTTTAAAAAATATATATTATTTATCTCTTCAATTTATTATTCAAACATTAAAATAAAATATGGTAGTACATTGTGTTGGATATTTAAAGGTTGACTACATGTTTGGTAAAATCAAAATGTGCAAGCAATGCGTCTCCAGAAGCTATTTATGTCTTCATAAGCTGTTTTGTGTCTTCAGAAGCTGGATATTGGGTTTCAGAAGCTGTTACTGTTCATCAGAAGATGGAATGGTCTTCAGACGCACTGTTCAGACGTTGACTTTTGTTGACCTTCAGAAGCTGCCTTCAGACGTGAAGCTGCCTTCAGACGTTGACTTTTGTTGACCTTCAGAAGCTGAACTTCAGAAGCTGGTTTCTGCGTCTGAATTCTGTTAAATCTCTCACAGTATCTTTTGATGATTTGTTTGATGATTTATTGAGGCTGCTGTTTCTAGAAGGCTGATTATTTTGCGTGAAGATCTTTGTTGAAGATTTGATTCAATTATTTGTGAATATATTTTCAAGGAAATGTTTGGAAAATATATTTTAATGTGTGAGCTTCTATTTGCTTCTAAAAGAATTCTGGAAACATATCTTTGAAGATTTGGTTCGAATTTATGGTGTTGTTGAAGATTATAAATAGAGGAAGCTGCTTTTGAAGAATGTACATCAAAAACTAGAAGTTAGCATTGAAGAGTCTTAGGTTTTTGAGTCTGTTAGTTGTGAGCTTCGTGCTCTGTCTTTTTGTACACCACTCAAAGTGTTTAGAGTTGGTTGTTTTTATTGAGTTGTAATCACTCAAAGCTTTTAAGCAAGAGTGATTGTTTTATGTTTTGAAGAGTATCTTCAACTTTGTTTGATTTGTTAAAGTCTGATAATCACTGGGGCAGTGATTGACTGAGGGAAGTGAGAGGGGTCTCAGGTCTAGGAGTTCCTAGGTTGAAATACCACGGGTAGTGATTAAGTGAGAATGGGCTGTGAAACAGGGGTTGTTGTCATAGAGGCTGTGAAACAGGGGCTGTGTCATAGGACTTCGAATTGATACTATTTTAGTGAATTTCCTTCCTGGCTTGGTAGCCTGCAGATGTAGGTGAAGTTTGCACCGAACTGGGTTAACAAATCATCTGTGTTCTTTACTTTCTGTCCTTTATATTACTGCTTCTGAACTGCTATTTTCATACTCTGTTTTACGGTTCAGAACCAGTCCTGCCAGGAATTTCACATTGATTAAATTAATAAGTATCCAACCAAGTGATAAACAACAATAGATTGTGAAAGGTAACTATACATCAACAATTCAATATTAGTCCATATCTCTCATGGTATATATAAAGGGCATTATTGAGCTACAATAAATGGTTATATATATGTTCTAGTTTTGGCTCTAGTATCCAGGGTTTGATGAAGATCTATATTTGTAGGAATTGGCCCAAAAGAGATAATGAACAAAGTTGAGTCCACTAAGCACACACATCAACCAATAAAACCTCTCAAGATGATAATGATTCAAATTTTCACCCAACAGCCAAGGAGTTTCTCCAAATGCTCCAGTCACCTTATTGATAACAGACACAAGAACAGTGCTAAGAAAATATCCCATAGCCAATGAAGCCCAAGAAAGTGATGTAGCTAAAGACCTCATACTCCAAGGTGCCTCAGTGAAGAAAAACTCCATCATACCAGCCAATGTAAAAAGATCAGCTGAACCTAAAAACAAGTATTGTAAAGCCACCCATAAGAATGTTATAGGAAGAGGTTTTGTTGAATCCAACAAACCATATTTAGTAGCTGCTATCTTTCTTTTGGTTTCTACTAATGCTGCAACAGCCATAGCTACAATTGATAGAAATAGACCTGTCCCTATTCTTTGTAGATGTGTTATTCCCATTTCAGTTTTGGTTATTTTTCTAGCAAATGGAACAATGACATGGTTATAGAGTGGTGCAAGGATCATGATGAAGAGTACAGGGAATACAGGTAGTGAAGCTGGAGGGACTTTGAAGGAACCAATCATGGTGTTCATTGTGGATGATTGTTGAACTGAAAATGTTGATAATTGAGCTAAACAACAGTTTAGCATTATGGTTGACATGAATATGGGAAGGATTTTTAATACAATTTTTGCATCCTCTACTTCCTTTACTGTGCATTTTAATTTTGGGTGAACTGGTTCAATTGCTGCTTTGTTGAGGCATTTTAGGCTTTGTGTTAATGGTGTTTGGTGATCTATCATCATCTCTTTTCTAGTATTGGTTTGTTCTCCATCTCCTATTTCAGCTGTATAGGATGGAGTTGTTGGCATGCTAGTGATGGCATTGGCTGATGAATTCCCTGATTTGTAGTTATTGCAAATTGCTGCCACAAGAACCTGTCATCATCAAATTCAAAGCAGCATATATTAGACTCTTTTACTAGTCATCTTATTATATATTTTTTGAGTGAATAAGCAAATTATTCATTATTATCGTAAGATATATTAAAGTTGGATGAAAATCGGTTAGGGGTTCGTGCATTTATGCAGTCAGCCAATTAAACTGTTGGATGAAAATAGGATGATTTTGATTTAATCTCCAGCAAATATGCTTTAAAACATAACTTAAAATATAATCCAAACAATCTTCATCCAACGACGGAAATCATTCCTTCAAATGCCTGTTTCTCTAACTGCAGGGAATCAGGATCCTCTAAAGTATACCTTGAACATAGGTGTGATGGGGCTTCCAGCTGGAACCTTGGTTCTGTACTTGTGTGCACCAAGAAGAAAAACAGGAATGGAGAGCAATATTGAAGCAGTTGATACACCTAAACCCCATTGCCATCCCTTGTTGTCTTCAATCCACACCACAAAAGTAACTGCAAACAATGCACCACATGATAGGCTGAAGACAAAGTAATTAAAAAATTCAGACCTTTTCTTTCTTCCTTCTGGTGTAGTCTCATCAAATTGTTCAGCTCCATGAGGAGGAAGTGAACCTTTTATTCCCCCTACTCCAAGTGCCACAAGATAGAGACCTGCAAATAGCATAGCTGCTTTTCCACCTTGAACTGTCTTGCATAAACTGTTGGTGCTTCCCATAACACATTTTGGTGGTTTGAGTGGTGGTATGTGAGCTTGTAAAGTAAGCATTAGTAGACCCTGTTGATCTCACTCTCAACTTAATTATTACCTTGATAACATCATGGAAATGTTATATTTTTTCAGTTATTCCTTAACATGCTTCGATTATTTGACAACTCCGTTAAATTAATCTCAAATCTCAATATATGTGATAAATTGATGCTTCCTTTCTTTGGTTAACTTATTAGTTTGATATGATGATATGATATGATTGAAGGGCTGTTTAAATTGACTTATTTAAGTTTATCTATTAATATATACACTTGATGAGACTAATTGAGAGAGCATATAAAAATAACTTATAACATAAATAAGTTGACTTTATTTTATTTTATCTTTTATTATTGAAATAGTTTATGTATAAACATTTATATGATAAACACTTATGTCATACACACTTAATTAAGTTATTTATCCAAATAGGGCCTAAAGCTAAAGGTAGTTGGAAAATAGGCTCAATTGGATTGCACTTGTGTGACATAATGTCACGTGACATTGCCCAATCCAAGTGTGACACGTGGCAATACAATTTTTTTAAACATAAAAAGATGAGAGAGAATAGTTGAATTGGATTATGTGTCACAATTAGATTGGTCAATGTCACAATGTCACGTGACATTATGTCACACAAGTGGTGTCCCAATTTCACGAGGTCCATTGTTTTTCAAATCAAAATAGTCATGCTTCTTTGTTTTTGGTGATGTTGAAAATTGAAAAGGGTCCCATCTGGTGGGGATTGTACTATTGACAATACTTTGTGGTTGTTAATCAAAATCTTGACCATGTGGTTGTCTCACGCATCTTTATTGCTTCATTCTTCTAGAATTTACCCTCTTCAACATATTCCATTGGTATAATTCCTCCTTACTACTATAGGGTAATTTGTAATTACCTACTTAAAAGCACACCTATAGGAGTATGTACACCTTCTTTCCACATTCAAGCCTTCCATTGAAAATTATGGTGGTAACAATAATTTTAGCTTATTATTATTATTCTTTTTTTTTTTAATTGTCATGTGTGTGATATACAAGCCAGTATTCTGTATTCCGATGAATTTGAAAGTCTTGAAGCATTTTCCTGCAAAGCTAATATATTAACTTGAAACACCAGAGGAAAATCATAGAAGCTTAAATAGGGTAAGAACTTACCATGAATTCTATTGCAGCACTTATAAGGTAGATGGAATAAGTAGTGAAAAAAGCATCTGCAAGAAATCCACCAAGAATAGCAAGTAGGAAGGCTGTTCCCATGAAGTTGGTGACAATGTTGGCAGAGCTAGAAGGTGAAAAGTGCATAAACTTGGAAAGGTATAAAACAAGGTTGCTTGCATTTGCAAGATATGCTAGGTTCTCCAATACCTCCACAGCTGTGGAAAAATTAGAATATGTTTATATATATCCTTACAAAACATGTAATATAATAATTCACCCATCCAAAAAATCTAGACATTATTGAAAGAAAAAAAAAAGTATAGTTTGGACTTCAGGTACATAGTACTATAACATTGTAAGTTAATTAACATTTTGGAAACCAAAGAAACATAAAAGAAATTAATGTGATTGTACTAACCCAAAACATAGGAGGCAGCAAGCATTCCACCATGATGTCCTTTGATGGCTGGTCTGTTCTTCCAATCTACATAGCCTTCCCAAACTTGCACCCTTGCTTCTTCCTAGAAAAAACAAATTGTATTTTGCTGTTAAAATGAAATTAATACAATACTATAAACAAATAGACTAAGCGTGGAATAATTAATAAAAAAAAGACTAAGAGTGGTATAAATTTAGGAAAGTTCTACCATATGTATTTTTATCTTTAATTTGGGATGGTGGTGGCAGAATAGTTAATTTGATGAAGAGCACTTTCTATTATGTTGGAAGTGATAAAAAGAAGAACTGAATTTATAGATGGGGAAATGGAATTTCTGATAGATGAGGAAAGGTCTAGACTTTTTGAAAGCAACCATTCATTCTCATGAATCTTTTTACCTTTCTTTAATTTAATGTTGATGTTGACTGTTTCTACTGTTACCTCACTCTTAATTTCTTGTTTTTCTTTCATTCCTTCATCATATCATGGAGGTGGGGTTGCTGATTGATGTTCCCTTGGTAATATGCAGCATCTCTCTATAGTAAATTATATATTTTAAGCACTCAATTAATTTAGAAAACATTCTGTTTTTACTTTTAGGTACAAAATTAATTTTCTTTTTTTGGATTTTCTCACAAGATAATCATGTTCGAGACATGGTCAGAGAGTTAGTATATTGGTTAGTAAAATTGTGGGAAGTTGTCTTACTTAAGTTGTGACTTGGGAGTCACTTTATCAGTTTATCTATCTATTAACAAACTCTAACATGAAAATGTTAAAAAACCTTGATTTGTTGGGAAGAGGCTGCTGCACTTGAAACCTGAAATTATTAATGGTTATGCACGAAAACTCAAAGCGTATGGGGTTGCCACACTAACCTTTAGGTTCGATTCGCCCCCACCAATAACTTTATATTGGATGCAATAGGAATGTCCAGCGAATCCCCTTCAGGATACTATGAGTTCCTTGATGTGTATTGCACAATCACACCAAGCGTATCTCCTAACAATATTTGACAGAAATATGTTTCCAACAATTCACTCATGCATTAGAGAATTGATGGATGATTTAGAGTATGAGAATGAGGGAGAATTTGACTGTAATTGATGTCAAAAACGTGCTCCTTCTGATACACAAATGCCATGCATTTATAGTGCATCATATGCCCCTTCATATGAGAGAATGCAACTTTTAATCAAAAGTTACAACCATATACATTCAACTTTTGGCTTGAATCAATGCAATGATTCATGATTTATCAGTAAATGATAACTTCCCAATGTATACAAGTCATTCCCATGAAGAGTTACAACTTTTGGAACCCAAAACTATGAGAAAAAGTGCAGAAAAACACATCCAGTCCCGTGGTAATCGATTACCATATGCAGGTAATCGATTACCCAAAGTCTCTGTTTACCGTTTGCAAATTTTGCTTGATGTAATCGATTACATCAATATGGTAATCGATTACCATGTGTAATTTTCTGTTTTTCAGTTTTTCTCACCTATTTTGGAAATCTCCAACAATCCCCCACCATTTTCAAAATACTAAATCCCATAAAACTGGAAATTCCATGGTTTCAGATAATGGTATCTCACGATTTGAACCATTACTTAGTAAATTAAGTTTTCGCTCATTCCCAAATAGTATGGTAGGCAAGCTTTGAACCAACTATTCATTAGAACAAGTGTACATAATTTACACATAGAATCTCAATATCATTAATAAAGAGAACTGTAAGATGACACATTAATAAGGCCTTGTGTCATATATCCCTTTTCATGAAAACTTAAGAGTCAAGCCCTTGAACTCCGTGAAGCGGCCAAACTTCATTCTCACATAGGTAGACTATATCGGAAATGCCCCATAAGTATGCATTTCAGCAAATGTATGCTATATGTCCATTAAGAGAAAAATCTCAACCTACCATTTTTTAATCTTATGGTCCAAGTACTTTTAACCTTGGGATGTATCTATTAACAAGTACTTCAATTACTCTAATAATGTACTTTCACCATTGAACCCAAGACTTGATGTTACTCAAGTGTGGGTTGAGTTTCCATTATTGGTAATCAATTAGATATGGGCTTGAGTCCCATCCCCAATGATGTCTTCAACACCATGTCTCTTGTCAAACCTTTCGTCAAAGGATCTGCAAGATTCTTTTCTGTTCTTACGAACATGATGGATATTACTCCATTAGAAATCAAGTCTCTTACATAGCTATGTCTTAAACCAATATGCCTTGATTTCCCATTGTATACTTGACTATAGGCCTTTGATAGTGTGGATTGACTATCACAATGTATGGATACTGGTGCCATTGGCTTTTGCCAGACTGGTATCTCATACAACAAATTCCTTAGCCATTCTGCCTCTTTACTTCCTGCAGCCAATGCAATAAATTCTGCAGCCATGGTGGAGTCGGCAATGCATGTCTGTTTCTTTGAACCCCAAGAAACTGCACCTCCACCAAGGTTGAAGATCCATCCACTTGTGGAAGCATGATCCTCAACATAAGTTACCCAACTAGCATCTGTGTATCCTTCCAAAACTGAAGGGTCTCCACTATACGTTAAACAATAATTCATTGTTCCTTTCAAGTATTTTAATACTCGTTTCACAGCATGCCAATGTTCTTTACTTGGATTGCTAGTATACCGACTTAACCTTCCAACAGCATATGCTATATCAGGTCTTGTACAAGTCATGGCATACATCAAGCATCCGATTACTTTTGCATATTCAAGTTGTGCCACCGGACAACCTTTGTTTGGTTGCAAACTAACAGTTTGGTCAAATGGGGTAGAGACCGGATTACAATCTAAATGATTGAATTTCTGAAGCACCTTTTCTATATAATGAGATTGGGATAAACCAATGTGGTTACCATCTCTTATGATTTTAATTCCTAAAATCACATCTGCTTCGCCTAAATCTTTCATATCAAAATTTTTGGATAAGAAAGCTTTAGTCTTTTCTACCTCATCTAAACTTGTGCCAAAAATTAACATATCATCTACATATAAACAAATCATGACACCTTTTCCATTGTGGAATTTACTGTAAATACACTTGTCAGATTCATTTATAATGTATCCATTGGCTAACACAACTTGATCAAATTTTTGGTGTCATTGTTTGGGTGCTTGTTTCAACTCATATAAAGACTTAGTTAATTTACACACTTTATCTTCTTGACCTTTGATCACAAACCCTTCTGGTTGTTTCATATATACCTCTTCATCCAACTCTCCATTTAGGAAAGCAGTTTTAACATCCATTTGATGGATAACAAACTTATGGATGGATGCTAGTGCAATTAGCACTCTAATTGATGCAATTCTTGCAACAGGTGCATATGTATCAAAATAATCAATTCCTTCTTTTTGTGTAAACCCTTTGGCAACTAGTCTAGCCTTGAATTTATCAATGGTACCATCAACTTTCATTTTCCTTTTAAAGATCCATTTACAACCTATTGGTTTGGATCCGGGTGGGAGATCTACTACTTTCCAAGTTTTATTACCCATAATTGAATCCATTTCTTCCTGGATAGCTTCTTTCCAAAAGGCTGAATCTTGAGACTTTATAGCCTCTTCATATGTCACTGGATCACTCTCAAGGTTAAAGCAAATTGGTCCATAACTATTTATGGATGTATCAGTTCCTTCTATAAGAAACATGAAGAAGTCAGGTCCAAAATCTTTTTCTTTTCGGATCCTCTTACTCCTTCTAAGTTCTGAACCATCCAATGTATCTACATTTGATTCATTGTTTTCTAAATTTGGTACATTAGAATGAACAATGTCCTTGGGATAAGAGAATGATTTAAATCTATCTTCTTGAAAAATTGCATCTCTTGACTCAATTACTGTATTGACAGAATATGAGTCATTCGATTCAATAACCAAGAATCTGTATGCTTTGCTATTTTCTGCATAGCCTAAGAATACACATTCAATTCCTCTTTCACCCAACTTCTTTCTTTTTGGTTCAGGCACTTTCACAATTGCTCTACAACCCCAAACTTTTAAATAATTAAGATTTGGCTTCCTTTGTTTCCAAAGTTCATATGGGGTTATTTTGTTCCTTTTGTTTGGAACCCTATTGAGGATATAACATGCTGTAAGCATTGCTTCACCCCAATATCCTTTAGATAATCCAGAATAGGACAACATGGCATTAACCATTTCTACCAAAGTCCTATTCTTCCTTTCTGCTATTCCATTTTGTTGTGGGGTGTATGGTGCAGTAACTTGATGCACAATACCGGTGGATTCAAAATAACTCGGATGATAGAATTCTCCTCCCCTATCGCTTCTAAAGCATTTAATGAAAGTTTCATGTTGAAGTTCTACTTGTGCTTTAAACATTTTGAATTTATCTAAGACTTCATCTTTTGAATGCATTAAATAAACATAACAAAATCGAGTGCAATCATCAATGAAAGTAACAAAGTACTTTTTACCACCAATGGTGGGCCAACCATGTAAATCACATACATCTGAATGAATTAAATCTAGCACCCTAGAACTTCTTTTAACACTTTTAAAAGGTTGTCTTGTAATTTTAGTCAACATGCAAGTAGTACATGAATCAAAGTTTTTATCAAGATTAGGAATTAGATTTGATTTCATCATATCCTCCAATTTTCTAAAATTAACATGTCCCAATCGCATATGCCATAAATCACAAGACTCAACAATATAAGCAGAAATCATATCATTATTATTAATATTTGCAATATTACATTTGAACATATTCTCACACAAATATCCCTTTCCTACAAACATACCCCCTTTTGAGAGGATAAATTTATCTCCCTCAAATACAGATTTGAACCCATTCTTATTAAGTAATGGTACAGAAATCAAGTTCTTCCTAACTTCAGGAACATAAAATACATCTTTAAGAGTAAGTGTCTTTCCAGAAGTGAATTCAATCTCTATGGTCCCTTTTCCTTGGACTTGCACAGTTGAAGCATTTCCCATGTACAAAACACTCCCATCTTCATTGATGGTCTTAAACAATTCCTTGTTTTTGCACACATGACGAGTAGCACCAGAGTCTATCCACCAAGAATCAACATCTTCAATCATGTTGATTTCAGAAATGACCGCAACAAGATCATCATTTGTTGCACTTAAATTCTTTTCTTTGTTTTTCTTTTTCAAGAACCTGCACTCATTCTTAAAGTGTCCTTCTTTCCCACAAAAATAACATTTACCTTTCTTTTTCTTTTTAATGTTATTACCATTGTGGTTTTGAGACTCATCATTTTCATGATTTCTCTTTTTGGAAGTCTTACTTGATTTTCCCTCTTCCACAACATGCACCTTCTCTTGAGTAATTTGATTTTTAATACCTTCTTGTTTTCGGTATTCTTCTTCTAAACGAAGGTGATTTCCAAATTGCTCAAGAGAGATATCTTCCTTCTTATGTTTCATGGATCGTTTAAAATCTTTCCATGAAGGAGGGAGTTTGTCAATTATGGATGACACAATGATAGTTTCATCCATATGCATGTTATGTTGTTTGTAGTTGTTAAGAATACGTTCAATATCATATAATTGTTCCATAACAGGCTTACCATCTACCATTTTGTAATTATTAAATTGTGAGACAAGGAATTTCTTACTTGTAGCGTCTTCACGCATGTATCTGGTTTCCAATTTGTCCCACAAATCCTTTGCCGATGGGCTGCTCTGGTAGATATCGAACAGAGAATCAGACATACCATTCAAGATATGTCCCAAGCAGATGTAGTCATCGTTGTCCCACTTCTGTCTCTCTCTGGTCTCAGCAATGGTTTCATCATCTTTCTCCACGGGCCTTGCCATGTTCAGAACGTAAGCCACCTTCAATGTTGTGAGAAGAAACTTCATTTTCTTCTGCCAACGGATGAAGTTTCCTCCATCAAACTTTTCCAACTTAACAAAGTCAGAGGTCATTTCTTTCAATGAAGCAGCCATAAAATCGAACCTAAAGATTGTTAAAAAACCTTGATTTGTTGGGAAGAGGCTGCTGCACTTGAAACCTGAAATTATTAATGGTTATGCACTAAAACTCAAAGCGTATGGGGTTGCCACACTAACCTTTAGGTTCGATTCGCCCCCACCAATAACTTTATATTGGATGCAATAGGAATGTCCAGCGAATCCCCTTCAGGATACTATGAGTTCCTTGATGTGTATTGCACAATCACACCAAGCGTATCTCCTAACAATATTTGACAGAAATATGTTTCCAACAATTCACTCATGCATTAGAGAATTGATGGATGATTTAGAGTATGAGAATGAGGGAGAATTTGACTGTAATTGATGTCAAAAACGTGCTCCTTCTGATACACAAATGCCATGCATTTATAGTGCATCATATGCCCCTTCATATGAGAGAATGCAACTTTTAATCAAAAGTTACAACCATATACATTCAACTTTTGGCTTGAATCAATGCAATGATTCATGATTTATCAGTAAATGATAACTTCCCAATGTATACAAGTCATTCCCATGAAGAGTTACAACTTTTGGAACCCAAAACTATGAGAAAAAGTGCAGAAAAACACATCCAGTCCCGTGGTAATCGATTACCATATGCAGGTAATCGATTACCCAAAGTCTCTGTTTACCGTTTGCAAATTTTGCTTGATGTAATCGATTACATCAATATGGTAATCGATTACCATGTGTAATTTTCTGTTTTTCAGTTTTTCTCACCTATTTTGGAAATCTCCAACAGAAAATAGATTAAATAACTAGAATTTCTCGATTCTTCGAAAAAATATACTTTGTGATAAAATCTAGCTTTTTTATATTGCCATCAACGGCGAGCTTAGTTTTCAGATTAAATGTTATTCAAGTCCAACACGAAATGAGTACTAGCTTCTTGAAAGATTATTCTTGCCGAAATGAAATTTTTATTGTGAATTCTACATGAAACATGATAATTTTGTAATTAAAAATAAAAACAAGAAATAGAAGAAGAAAAAAATCCTCCCAAATCAAACAGATAGTAAAACGTTTTTTATTTTTTCAAAAGAAAAAAAATTATTCAATATGTATGTTTGTGTTAATGTTGTTGTGATGTATCAAGTGTGAATTAAAGTTTTAAATTAGATAGAAAAATAGATATTGAATATAAGATGATCTATAAATTCAATTTCTTAAGATTTTAAACTTGTTCAGTCTCACTTAAAAGTAGATGATGAGTCAACTCAGTGAGACTCCCTTTCATGACCATATAGAGGTATCAACTTTGGTCCGACTTGATGGGGGAGTGGGTGAGATTCAAGGTGTTGGATCAAGGACACGGAAAAATCTCACAAATAGAAAAGTAGATGTTAATTAAACAACGTATAATTGTTAGAGGACTCATAAACTCAATGTCTTAAGATTTTAGGTGAAAATGTGGTGTTCAATCTCACATGTGTGGATTCTCTTTCTCCAATGTAATAAACCAACCATATAAGTCTTTTTGTCATAATAATGGTATCATCCTTGGTTTAACTTGGTGGGGAAGCGGGAGAGATTCATGGTGTTGAATCAAGGATGCAAAGAGTCTCACGCTTGATGGAGAGATTGTCGTGATGTGTTGAGTGTGGGTTAAAGTCTCATATTGAATAAAAGAGTATATGTTGAACAATATACAAGAGGAGTGATAAACACAATGTCTTAAGGTTTCGTGGAAAGATGTGGTGAACGATCTCACTTTTTTATATATAAAAAAAGAGAGCTGCTGTATAGTACGATAGCTATATCAACGAAAATTCACGAACGCATGCAATGATTGTAGGACAATACTCCCTTTGAATGAATTGAACAAGTCAATTGTATTTGGATCATTAAGCAAGATTAATTGTATTCCATCTCTGAATTGAACTTAGCAATATTATTATTGGACGAAAGGAAAAGGTAGTCAGCACCGTCTGAAAAGTCTAGCTATTAAAAAGAGAGAAAGATTACAGAACTTATATAAAAAGTTCTAGCCATTAAAATCTGTTTTTTATTAATTAAATCCCCCGTCTTTTTAAAAACTAAAAAAAACTAACATTAAGGAGGTGAGAAATAAAGAATGGAATAGTTCGTTAATTTTTCGTTGGCAAAGCTATCGTACTATTCAGCATTTTCCATAAAAAAAAAAAGATTGATATGCATTCATCCAAATTTGTAGAGCACATCAGACACAACTACAAATTTAACATTGTGAAAAACAAAAATGTTGAATCCGCGGACAAACTCACAACATTCAATTTAATAGCATAAAATGAAAAATATCTACAAATAATGTGACAAAGTCAAAGTGATTGGAACACTCATGCCTCCATATTTGAAATGTTGACGACCTTGCTATTAGTTGAATCAGTAATTGATTGGAGTTGATCTCTCAATTCGAACCATTTCACCAAGACGAGAAATCAAACAAACATCACACGAAGACATGCATGAAATCAAACAACACCGCACTGAGACGACGAGTTAAAAAAAAATACTAAAGAAAAACTTGATCCATGTGAAAACTACTTATCTAGAATAAAAAAGATAGATAAAATAAAAAGATGTGACTCATTTTCAATGAAAGAAGAATAAGGAGAAATTTAGAGAGAAGGTAAAAATTATCTATCTAAAAAATTAGGATCATTTTTTGTGATTGTTGTTAGCCCAATGTAATAATACAACTTGGTGAAACTTCCCCTCATAGGCTAACAAATGTTCTCATATGTTCTACATGTTTCCTGTTTATTTAGTTGCTTATTGTTGACAAGATAAATGTTACAACAAATGGAAATGCTATTGTGATTGTAATGAATCCAATATACAATCTGGAGGAAAAAAAAAACAGTAGTTGTTGACATCGATTTATAAAGTGCATATTGGGAAATTAAAGGTGGCGTTAGGTAATTGCATGAAGAAACCATGCAGTGTGTATACCAAGTAATAGATGATATGGCATTGCAAGCTGAGACAAATTTTTAAAAGCAAGTGGCCAAATAATATTATTGACAAAAAGTCATAAATGTATGACGGGGGCGTGAAGGAATAAATAAAAAGAAGCTTTTCTCAAGTACATCCCACACCACATCCCACACCACTAATACTCCCACAAAAGCACACATCGGTCTACATAGTGGTTACAAAGTCCACTATGTCCTTATGCTATATTCTCAGCATATAAATTATGAGAATAGGGCTAATAACACTCATTTAATCTTGTCAAAAAAAACACTCTCATTTAAATATTCTCTAATATTTACTCTCTTATTGATTTAAATTATGGTGGGTCTACAATTTAAAAATAAAACTCATACAAAGTGGTGAGACATATATTGATTTCATTCAATAAAAAAGTAGATATTAGAAAGAGCGTTTAAAAGTGAGTATTGTTAACATTCCTTAAATTATAAACAATTCGCCAACTTTAATATTATTTTTATTTTTAAATAAAATTGTGTCGTACAACTCAAATTTTGTCAAAAAATAAAACATTTTAGATAATAAAAGATTGTTGTGATGTTTGATATCATGGCATGCGCGTTCGAATTTACAATTTTTCACTTCTCAGTATTTACTGCGTGTGGATTTTATCATTAGTCTCTTTAAATAAATTGTATATGAATATAAATCTTTTTTAAAAAATAGATACATTATTTATTTTTATAAAAAAGATATCTAATTAATTTGCTACCTTTTGCTGTCATCCGACAACTAAAATATTAATTAAAGGTACAATTTTAAAACATTAATACACAAAATAGATAAAGTTACTCCCTTTGTTTCTTTTTAAGTGTTGTTTGACTACGGATTTAACCTTCATATTTAACTGTCGTTTTGGTATTTTAAGGATACAATTTATCAATTATACTCTTTCCTATTACTCTTATCCTTTTCAATAAAACTAATTGATGTTATGTATTTGAAAAACTAAAGTTTGTTTAGTTAAACAAAGGTTTTTTTTTTAAAACGCTATGTATTTGCAAAACTAAAGTAATATTTCTTTAACACAGTCAACAATCTTTGTAGCTCAATTGGTTTAAGTTAATTAGGGTTAAAAGACTTAAATGATTGGTGTTCAAATTTTAATGAAGGACAAAAGGTACTACCATAATTAATATACTACCCTAAAAATAGAAAAAAAAATGGGGACCATTTTAAAAATACAGACATCAAGTTTTAAATCTAAACTACGTTTAAAATTGGGTACATAAAATTGATGGTGACTAATATTGTAGCTATCTGGTCAGGCCATGTGAATTTGGTTTTGTCCCATTTAAATTTCCTAAGAGAACTTTCAAGTTGAAGGGGACTGAAGTTCTCATCTATTCTTCTATTGGGTCATTAAACAGTAATGTAGTACCCAGTCATTATATCTATTATGTAATGTATGGTATTCCCTGCTGGTTAGAGTATATGTTTCTGGACCACATGTGATGTGAGTTCTAGGAGTGGGAATAGGCTAGGTCGAGCTAGGCTTTGCAAGGCTTAAGTCTGGCCTGCCAAATTTTTTAAGACCTAAGTCTGGTCTGCGACCTGTCATAGGCTTACTTTTGAGGCCTGAGTCTGGCCTTCTGAAAGTCTGATAAGGCCTGCTAGTCTGTTTAAAAGTCTATATCATATGAACATCTTTAAGAGTAATGTCGATGGATGAATGTTCGATTTATGGGATCTCAAAGTTGGGTGGCTATTATGCCTATAGGATCCAGCATTCCAACTGCCTTATATTACCACTTTATTACCCACTTGCCCAACTTTATTTATTGGTGTACTATCTACTAGCAGTTCCTACAGGAAATTTTGTGTAGAGGAAAATATACGTTTATCAAAAATTTATTTTATAATAAAAAATTAAAATGATAAATGTTATATTCATGGGAGAGTGGAGTGAGATATTATATCTCCAAATAGATATGTCAATAGCAATCCATGGATACAAATAATACTCATTTGCTTTTTTTTTTTGTTTAAAAGCAAAATTATATTACCCGTTTTGTTTGATATAAAAATGCTATTTGTGCTCTATTTATATTTGTGCAGATATGCACAATATGAGCATTTTATTATGCGTGAGTATTTACAAATATCAACAGAAATCTTAAATATTATAAAAAGATTTTTTAAAAAATTATATAGATTTTTTTCCTTTTTTTACAACAAAATTACTATCCATGAAACATATAATTTTTCTTTGCTTATCTAAAAAAGATAATAGAACCTCATCCTCCTTTTACCAAAAAAAAAAATAAATAGTACCGCATACACATATGGATCACTACAAACCTATTTCAACTGTTTCGAACTAGGTTAATGTTCGTTTCTCTAATAGACTGGGTCATTCCAAGCCAATTTGGACCATTTATTCTGGATCCAAGGTTGGCTTTCTCCAATCTGCTTACGCAAATATACTGTCCGGTCGGATTAGGGCTAGAAGGATAGAAATCCTAGTTCACTACTATAAAATTTAACTCATAACTTCCCTTCAGATACACACTTTTCTCCTCTAAAAACCTCCAAAGAGAAAGAAGTTATTGTTCAAAATCAGATGATCCCAGCGCCTTAGCAACCATCGCAAGGCCGTTGATCTCAAGTCCTGAGGATCAACAACATATTGGACGGTGGTATGAGCTTGTGTGTTTCTTGTTCTGCTTTTCTTGTACGGTCTTAATATGGTTGGATTGCTCTTGACAACATATCGCTAGATCTACTAGTTTAATTCCATGTTGGTATCTTTATCTGTCTGCAATTTTCCGTTTCTGTGTAGAGATAACAAAAAGAATATTGCGATTTGGTATTCAACATATATTTGCATATTTGCCTATAAGAATGGGTAGGAAAATGGACCCCTCAGGGTAAGTTTCTACATAACAGGATGAAGTGTGATCTCATACAAAAATGGATGGGTCTATTTCTTTCCATTTTTTTGTCAAGTAGCCTAGTGGTTGGAGCTCACACATTTTAAATGTGGGGTGTCCGGGATTCGAACTCCGGCCCCTACATATATTATGCATTGTCCCTGTCAACTGAGTTAACTTCACGAGACATTTTCCATCTTAAATAGTGCGAGATCACAAAATGATCACATTCGAGGGCCTTGATTTCCTGCCGGTTTTTCATTTAAATAGAAGTATAGGACAAATGTAAAATACTTTTTTTAGGAACAAATGTAAAATGACAGTAATACGTTTTTTTTCGAACACATTATTTTTCATTGATTAAAATGCATGAATTTCACCAATGGGTCTGGGTCTAACAGGAGAAACTAATATTACACAACGTAACAAATAAATGTTCAAATACCGGTTCAAATCTCAGTAATGACAAATGTTTATATTTAGTGTTCGATAATATCTCAAATATAATCAACTCTGACTGAGAGAACCTACGAGAGAAAAAAAAATCATGAGTCCCATTATATATATGTATGTGTGTGTGTGTGTGTGTGTGTGTGTGTGTGTGTGTGTGTGTGTTATAAGGACCCGATCCCCGAGACAACTAATCAACGATAAATAAACATCTAACATGCAATCGGAACCTTACATTTCTTCATAAAACTCATATTAAACATATAACATGAAATTCTCGTCAATAAAAATAAACAGATCACAGCGGAATATCTCAACATACATATAATAATCTCGGGTCATCCCAAAACATCTCAAAATAAATACATAAGTATCTGGATCATAAAGATCACTCAAAATAAATCCAACAGAGTACGAAAATAAAAATCCCAAACGACATCCTAATCAGAGCATCCTAACTCTAGACGTCTCCAAGCAAGCATATAAACATGAGCTAGGCGTCAAGCCACAACCCATCACGACTCACCAAAAGCAAGCACTCAATCCTGCAAATCTACATCCACAAGGGATGAGGCGACAACAAAGCCACTGGAGGGTAAGATATAGATTCATTAATAAGAAATAATAAACAAGTGTAGTTTAGACAACATTCATATCATCACAATATTCAAACATAATAAATTGGGTTATCCGAAATTCAAGAACATATAACTCATAATCATATTCTCATACAAGTCTAACTACACCATCATATCAACTCATCATTTACAGTCATTCAATTCATACCATCATCGATAAACAATTATCAAGTCAATTATGACAATTCATCACATCACATTTTCAATGCACAATTACCACTTAGATGCACAAACTCTCATCAACACATTAATACATAAGACTCCTACTTATGCAATGTTCCTAAACGACTCTATATGTTTTACAGTACCACCACCGATGAACTCCCCGAGATCTAAAACACCGCAATGAATTCACCATACAATCACCGATGAAATCCCCGAGGCTTAAACCCCGCCATGAAATCACCATACCATCTCCGGACTGACTTATGAATGCATGGACCCACATAGAGACTCGACAATGCTCACCAAATATACTCATCATTTGTTATACGATTCACACCGTCATATAACGTATCATCACCAAAACTTCACTTAACGCATTATCAAATCACTAAGGCCACACATCAAGTCAAGTACTCAAACATCGTCACTTAATACATAACATGTATCATCATCATTTACTCAAACATCGTCAATAACATCATTAATAGCATCATCAATATCATCATCAGTAACATGTATAAACAGCAACACATCTCAATTATTACAACATCAAGTGTTTACAATCTTCATCATTCACATAATTCAAGTTCTAGGTATCTAAATGAAGCCAAATTAATGTCATATGAAAGCTAACATCCATATCTACAACTTTCATGTTTACACCGAAACCCAGTTCAAAACGAAAAATGGTAAAAAAAACCCAAATGAAAGTGGAATTTGGGTTTCTGACCTGACCCATATCATGGCACGATGGCTTCCCCTCGTGGCACGGTATTTCCAGTGCAGAACACCATATTTTGGGCTCACATCGTGGCACGATGGTCCCCCTCGTGGCACGATATTTCCAGCGCCAGAACCCAAATTCTGGGCTCAATATCGTGGCACGATGGCCTACCTCGTGGCACGATAATAGCAGTTGTCAGCCACCAGAAATCAGTTTTTAAAACACGTTTTTCACCCAAAAATCACTTTTAAATCACTTAATTCAATCCCAACACACCCAAATCATTTTACAAGTATACTCATGATCAATATACTTAAATTGAACACTGGGTACTCAAGGAAACATCAATTCCAAAGATTTTCCAGTAAATTTTCAAAGTTCGTCTCAAAACCTCATTTTCACCCAAGTTTAACAAACAAACATACCCAGCTTAAATAACTTCATTCCAACATGTTTAACATTACTACATACACTTACTATAACTATTCCAATAACAACTTTCTCAGTTTATCAACAGCTTATTCATTTTTCACTTAATTAAGTCATTTTCACTAAAACAGTTACAACTTATTTCACAACAAACCACACAATAAACATAGTTTCGTACTCACAATCATAATCTTAACAGTAACACATAGTAACAGCAGCAAATTAAGCAGATTCAGTCAAATAAGCACTTTTCACAAAATCACTTAATTCACAACTTATCTCAAATAACTTCATGATTTCTCAAACAAATTACATATACATACTCATAATCAATTACATAATCACCAAACAGCACATGATCATCATATTAATCATCACAAACATCAAAATATCAACTTAACATAATGAAAAATGAAGTTTAAGATGAAGAAAGCATGAAATCATCAAGTTTTGACATGCTTAATATAATCAATAAAAATGAGCACGAAAATCACAACAATTCAGCAACAATTAATAATAAGCTACAATTCCCAAACATACTCCAAGCTTATTAAAACTAATTAATAAAGATAATCTTCCCTCTTACCTTAGTTTTTTCACTTCTCTTGCTAACCCACTTGAAATCAACAATCTCCCATTTAGTTCTTCTAGATTCCTCTTCTTCCTCTTCTCCAAGTTTCTCACTTGTTTTCTCTCTTTACCTCTCTCTTGTTTTGTGACAAATGAGAAAACATAATGAAATAACACTACACTATTCTCTTAAATACTAATGGTTAGATTAACTCACCTTAATAGGCTTAGTCAATTCCCATGACACTAAAAATAACACTACACTTTTACTAAGCTCACACACCCCCTAAATTACTTATACACCACTATTTTCAAATTCTGAATTTCTCACATATTACAATTATGCCACTCGCCCTCAAAATTACTAAAATACCCTTCAACTCCCAAAATTCAATAAATCACCAAAATAAACAATTAAGCACACTTAAAATAATTAAATAAATAAAATACGAAAAATGGGATGTTATATATATATATATATATATATGTATGTATGTATGTATGTATGTATGTATGTATGTATGTATGACTCTCTGTTTAGAAAATGTTGTTAGAGGTTTTACATATGGTTTGTAACAATAATTTGGGAAAAGGATACTTCTCCTAATCGGATCCTCATTGAACATTCAAGCAAATGAGTGATAAATTTCACCTTTATCCTCTATGTTGTTTAATATGAAACGCGAACATCTGACACGGATACGGACACGAAACGTCGATACTCGACACTGCTTATTTAAAAAATATAGAACACCGACACTGATACATATAATTAAATAAAATACAAACATCATCTATAAAATTTCTAAATTGAAGAACTAAAATCTATATGTAGATCTAAATTGAGCAATTAGGTACATTACAAAAAAGTTCTTAAACAAAATATGGCAATTTTTCACCTCATTCCTCCATATACTATACTAAAAAGTTAAAAATGATGTTATAGAATTTATTGTTTTCAACCCCTTCATTAACCATCACTACTTTGACACATTTTAAGTTTCATAGAAGTAGGTCATCTCAAAAACAAAACAAAAAACTCCATAGAAGTGTCTAAGGAGCGTAAAAGTGTGTCGAACCAAAGAAAATAAAGTTTATTTTGAAACACGTGTCGTACAAGTGTTGTATGGGTGTCGGACATCGACGTGTGTCGGATATCAGAACACGTTGAATATCAAAGTGTTTGTGCTTCAGAATTTTTTTATTATATTATACCAAGAATCACTTAGTTTCATTATTTTTTTCTTTTCAGAATCACCTAGTTTCATTATATTATATATCTCCAAAACTAACAACCATAGCCAAATAAAAGCTCATGTGTATAATACCTTGTCCATGTAGCTTTGCTCAGATACACCATTCAACTCTTGAAAAAAATATTGGGTAACAAATATTTTCAACTTAAACTTTTTGTTTTTCACTTTTGTTTGGGTAATTTCGATATATCGAGTAGGAGTTTTCAATCTAACTTTCTCCACCCCTAACACAAGTCTGGATGTACACATTCTAGAAAAAAAAAATTATTTTAATTTATATTGTTTATGAGTATCGGACCCTTGACACCAACATGTGGTTCTCTTTTTATAGTTCAAGGTCAACCACTATATGTTGTACCATTTGGTCATTTCACCTATGAGTCATCCTTGTCTTATCATACCTACTCCAGTCATATTCCTTTTATTCCTCGTATTCCAATCATTGACGCCAACTCATAATTCTTAACGCTTAAGCAAAGGTCAGTAGTCCCCTGAGTTTGTACTAGTTGTACGACTTGGCTAGCGATCTAGGGTGCTGCATCTTTCCATATCCTCAACGAAGCATTCTAATCCACGCTGCAGCTTCCCAGATCTCCAATACTAATCCTCATCATGTTTCATCAAGCATCCACAACAAGCATTACTAGTTCAAAATGATTAAATACACTAAAAACTAATTAAAATTATAGAACCCTAAATATGCACTAATTAGATGCTTTAAGCCATGCATTCACTCAAATTCTTGTTCATTATGAGAGATAAGTGCAACATGATAACCAATTATTTTGCAGGTTATCACTATTGTTACTCCTAAAAATTCTAGACTCGGACGTTAATATAATCCTAATAAAGTTAATTACTACCCTTTAATAACTACTAGTTATTACTACTTCTAATGACTCCTAAAAATTAATTAATCCTAAGGTTAATTTTACTTCTACTCTAAAAAGTTTAAGTTTTAAGTTAATTTTAGACTCAAGATAATAATAATAATTATAATAATAATTATTATTGATACGACTCTGACTATGACTCCTAATTACTATCTAAGTAACTTAATTAAACTAGTCCTAAAAAACGAAAAAAAAAAAGATAAAAATGTTAATTCATAAAAGAAAAGAAAATAAAATAAAAAGGTTAGTCCTGGTAATAAAGAAACAAAAAATAAGAAAAGAAAGAAAAAATAAACTACTCTAAAAAGAAAAATTATACTCTTCAGTTAGTAACTAATAATAAAAATACTACTATGAGTACTACTAAGACAAATACTGATATTTTTGGTATTTTTATACTAATACGCGAAAAATAAACCACAAATACAAATAAGTAAAACAGGTCGCCTCATTGAAAATATCAACAATCCCTGGCAACAACGCCAAAAACTTGATGGACAATTTCGACAACTGTACCAAATTGTTACCAAATAAAGTGATAAGTGAGTGTCGAATAAAGAGAGATTGTCGCTCAAACTAGACAACGAGCGTTGCTTATTTTAAACAGAAAATAAAATAAAACAATAAAAGTGGAAAATGGTGGGGAGTTTTTGCATGTTAAGTCTAATTGCGCAGAGCGGCTGTGAAGTAGTAACCCGGTTTTAATTGTAGAATGTCAGCGGCGGTTATGATTCTTCGAATCCCCTCCTATTTATATGTTGGATTAAAGTAACAGTCGGTTATTCAGAGATTGGTTAAATGATACTCATTTAAGTGATGAGTTCGTGGGGTGATTACGCCCCTTCAACTGTTGAGTTGCACCAAATTCACACGTGGGTTAAGGCGCTATACGGTCGTAGGTTCGTCAATTCTAAAGTGGTTCCGTACGCATTCACTAGTTTGTAGTGTGAGGTCTTACTATCTAAGAGGTAATTGAAAACAACGAAAAAGAAGAAGAATAATTCCTAAATTTTCATATGAAGGCTCCCTTAATCAGCGAATCTTAGAACTACATCAACATATCATATCTTACCTTAGTAGTTCTACAAACAGGCAGGCCTATGTTGTCTACCTTATCAAGGAGAAAAGGATAAAGTTACTATGCAACGTTCAAAATAGGATTCCAGCCTATTTTTAAGTCCAGACATCTTTTCTAGGTATGTCACCTCCTTAGGTCTGATGAAAACATTAAGACCTTTGCATAATAAAATTAAACAGGACACATAAAATAACTGAATAAAAGACTTAATTAAAATTAATCCAACAAAAATAAAATAGAGTCTCCTCTTATAACCCTACCCAATTAGGGTTTAGCCACTCACGGTAACCAAAGATAAATTACGAAATAAATAAAACATACCCTAGAGACTATGGTTGAGGATATAGACTCATCCTTTGAATCTTCTAACACTTTCCTTCCTTCTGAACCGTTTTTTTCAGAATGAATAACCGTAAATGTAACACCCGTATTAAGATTGCCTAGGATCTTATACGAGTATTAAAATTTCGTACTGGATACATTAATTTACAATATTAAAAGTTCGCTCAGAATATTACATCACATAGTAATATTACAATCCAAAGTTTATACAACATATCTCTGATATATGTACATCATAAGTACAACAACATAATACTGATAAACCGTAAAACATATAAAGTCAGCACGATCAGTCCAAAGCTTTTTCCTTACCCTTGTTGCGTGCTGCCTGAGAACCTGCCTGTGAACCTGCACCAGAAGGAATGGGATGAGACATAATGTCTCAGTGAGCTCTACCCAACCTACTGTTGGCAACCACAGGGAACCTAGGGTTGCCATGCCTACCTTGGCAATCTAGGGGAAAAAACTATGATCGCCAAGTCTTTAATTCTATCCCCAAGGATTTAAACCGCCTATAACTATAACTGTAATCTACCTGTAACTGTAAATCTTCCTGTGACTATAACTTTAACTATGACTATGAAACATAATACATATAAGCAGTTTTATGTTAGCTGTTAGCGTTGAACAAACATTATTATCTGAGTTCATTTTACGGAGTGCGGCCCGGGTGGAGTAACCCCGAGGTACATCTCCCTATGACCCGGTGAAATTCCTATCAAACAGGCTAACACCGGACTCCACTATGAAATTGCATGTGGACAACCCTCTCGGAGAAGTCCCATCCGGCGTGTCCCGGAGTCTGCTGAACATGCCTATGACTGTGATATATTATTCTTTAACTTTTACATATAAATATACATATCTGTTACTGTAATCATATAATAACTATCCTGTAACACTCATCCTATAACACATGGTTCTTGGCTTATCGTTCTCATAAGCCACCTATTAATTGTTGGAGAACCAACACTATAAGCTTAACTGAAACTTCAAATGTCGAAGCATTCCTATTACCCTTGTATTCTAATCCGAATACACCTATAATCTTGTTTTCCTATCAAGGATTCGACATATCGTTGTCATATGCCGCTATTAAATCTTACCTATACATTTAACCTTAGTTTATACATTTTCCAAGCCTTGCGTAATCCTTGCTCCTATACTTTCTCAATCATTGGAGGCCTTTAGAATGAGTTAAAATGGTGGTTAATGTTTCTAAAATGTTTTAGGAGAAAACAGTTGCAAAAAGCCATGCCCATGCCCACGCGCACCAGAACCCCCAGAACAGCTCAACTGTCATGAGCTGTTCTGGTTTGGTCGCTATAAGCGACAGGCTGGTCGCTACAAGCGACGATAGGCAGTGCAAAAATGTTGTCTGGTCACTATAGCGACGGCTGGTCGCTGTAGCGACCATGACAGTACAAAACTTGTCCAAAATCATGTTTTTCCACCATTTTAGCTCAAACAAAGATACCCAAGCATCCCAAACATGTTATGAATGATTTTCTATTACAAAATGACAGTTTAAAACACATATGAGCAAGGAAATAGCAAGCTAGGAGTTAGGGTAAACTTTCTATAACTTTGCATAAAATTGCAAAACTCATATAACTCACTCTAGGTGGGTTCTAAAACCCAAGAGAGCTCACCTATAGCTGGTAAATAGCTTGCTAAGCTTCAAACTCAAAACCCCAACTTGTGAAATCCTCCTTTCCTTGGTTCTTTTCCTTAGCTTCTCTTGCTCTAAGTTTTTTTTCCAAGACTTTGATTGCTTAAATCACAAGAGTTTGGGAAGAAATTGATGGATTAAGGGTGATGATTGGTGAGGGCGATTTCTAGAGAGAGGGGAGAAGGATTTTCAGATTTTTAGAGAGAGGAATGAAGTGATAAATATGAGAAAAACTCATATTTATCTCAATTTGGTCCCTTTCCCTCTAATTACAACTTTGCCATTCAAATACGTTTAATTCCTATAACACTGTTAAATGTCTCGCTTAAGCGGGATATTACACTCTACCCCCCTTAAAGAAATTTCGTCCTCGAAATTTAGAAATTACCTGTAAATAGATACGGATAACTCTCCTGCATCTTTGATTCTAGCTCCCACGTAGCTTCGCCGTAGGGAGAACCTTTCCATATGACTTTAACAATTGGAATCTCTTTGTTCCTCAATGACTTGACATCACGTTCAATAATCCGTTTTGGTTCGGGCCGAAATGTCAAATCCGATCTCAAGTCGATGGTTTCCAACTCTACTGGTTGAAAAGGATCTGGAATGAACTTCCTTAACTGAGAAACATGGAAAACATCATGTAATCCTGACATAGCCGGTGGCAGAGCCAACTGATAGGCTGCTGGACCGACACGTTTAAGTATCTGAAATGGCCCAATAAATCTTGGACTCAATTTCTTTGTCCTGTTAACACCTCGCAATCCCAACTTAGGGGTAACTTTCAGGAAAACATGATCTCCCACTTCGAACTCTAGAGGTCTTCGCCTTTTGTCCGCATAACTCTTCTGTCGACTCTGAGCAGTTCTGATTTTATCCTGAATGGATTTAATCTTTAAAGTGGTCTCCTGAATAATCTCAGGTCCCAGAATACTTTTATCTCCAACCTCTGACCAACAAAGTGGTGTCCTACACCTTCTGCCATATAATGCCTCATAAGGTGCCATTCCAATGCTAGAATGGTAACTGTTATTATAAGAAAATTTAATTAAAGGCAGATGATTATTCCAACTTCCTCCATCCTCTAAAATGCATGCACGTAGCATATCCTCTAATGTCTGAATAGTTCTCTCAGATTGACCATCTGTTTGAGGATGATGGGACGTACTCATCTTTAACCTTGTTCCTAAAGCCCTCTGAAAAGCTTTCCAAAAATGAGAAGTGAAAATAGGATCTCTATCTGAAACAATACTGGTTGGAACACCATGCAGTTTCACAATCTCTGCTATGAACAATTCTGCATACTGAGCAGCCCTGTACGTAGTCCTAACCGGTAAAAAGTGAGCAGACTTAGTTAACCGGTCGACTATTACCCAAATTGAATCATGTCCTCGTTGAGTCCGAGGTAACCCTGTTACAAAATCCATAAATATCTCTTCCCATTTCCACTGAGGGATTTCCAATGGCACAAGCATCCCTGCAGGCCTCTGATGTTCAATCTTTACTTGTTGACACACAATACATCGCGATACGAATTCCATAATATCGGTCTTCATCCCCGGCCACCAATAATCTTTCTTTAAATCTTCATACATTTTAGTGGTACCTGGGTGGATACTGAAACTACTCTTGTGTGCCTCTTCCAAAATTAACCTTTTCAAATTAGCATTATTGGGAACACAAACCCTACCTTCAAACAGCAGAGTACCATCTGATGCCCTTGAAAACTCTGATTGTCCAATCCTTCTCTGAAGATCCATATCCGATTCTTGAGCATGTGCGATTCGGGATCGTAAATCACATGTGACCTCTAATCTTTGCAACAAAATGCCATTATTCAACTCTGTGACACTGAGATTAAGATCTCGAAATTTCTCGTACAAACCACAAGTGTGCATCAACACTTCTGCTCTCATCAAGGACTTCCTGCTCAAGGCGTCAGCAACTACGTTCGCCTTTTCCCGGGTGGTACTTTAACTAAAAATCAAAATCTTTTAAGTATTCCATCCATCTTCTCTGCCTCATGTTCAATTACCGTTGATCGAACAAATACTTTAAACTTTTGTGGTCACTGAACAAGTCGAACTGTGCTCCATATAAATGGTGCCTCCATACTTTCAAAGCAAAAACTATCGCTGCCAACTCAAGGTCATGAGTAGGGTAATTCTCCTCATGAGATTTAAGCTGCCGAGAAGCATAAGCTATTACATTCCCTTCCTGCATGAGCACACTACCCAGTCCTTTGGAGGACGCATCACAATAAACAACATATATCTTCTCGGGATCCAGTATTACTAACACTGGGGCCTTGGATAATTTCTCCCTCAAGGTCCGGAAACTTTTCTCACAATCTTCGTCCCAGACGAAAGGCACATCTTTTCTCGTGAGGCGTGTCAAAGGCAAAGCAATCTGTGAAAACCTCATAATAAATCTTCGGCAGTAACCTGCTAAACCCAGAAAACTCCGAACTTCAGTCACATTCACTGTTCTGGCCCAATTAAGGACAGCTTCGACTTTAGATGAGTCTACTGACACTTCTCCTTTAGAGATAACATGACCCAAAAACTGGATTTCCGACAACCAAAATTCACATTTGCTGAATTTTGCATATAACTGATTTTCTCTGAGAATGTCCAAAACAATTCCCAGATGATGGGCATGTTCCTGTGAGTCTTTTGAATAGATCAAAATATCATCAATGAAGATTACCACAAACTGATCCAGGTAAGGCTGGAAAATTCTATTCATGTAGTCCATAAACACTGCTGGAGCATTAGTCACTCCAAAAGGCATAACCAGAAATTCATAATGTCTGTAACGTGTTCTGAACGCCGTCTTAGATACATCTGACGATTTGATGCGAATCTGGTGGTATCCTGATCTGAGATCAATCTTTGAAAATACTGCTGCTCCTTTGAGTTGATCCAAAAGATCATCAATCCTTGGTAGTGGATACTTATTCTTAATTGTCACTTTATTCAGCCGGCGGTAGTCGATACACAATCTCATACTACCATCCTTCTTCTTAACCAACAACACTGGTGCACCCCAAGGTGACACACTGGGCCTGATAAAATGTTTCTGAATTAAGTCCTCTAACTGAGACTTCAATTCCTTAAGCTCTGACGGTGACATTCTATACGGCGCCACAGATACTGGCTCCGATCCTGGGATGAGATCAATAGAAAACTCAACTTCTCGCTCTGGGGGTAAATTGATTATCTCCGAAGGAAAGACATCCAGATAATCACTGACAACTGGAATGTCACTGGGACTCAGCTCTGATTCTGAAGTCACAGTAACCATTATATAAAAATCCCTATCCTGTGCACACATTAGCTGGGTAAGCTGATGAGTGCGATTAATTAATTCTGACAAGGCCACACCTTCAGTCGTATCTTCTGTAGGCATAAAAATACACTTTTGCGCACATCCAATGTACACATGATTAGCAGAAAGTCAATCCATTCCTAGGATCACATCTAGTTGTATCATGGGAAGGCACACCAAATCTATGTAGTATGTCTTGCTAGATACAGTGATCGGACAATTCTCACATATAAAACTAGCTACAACTCCACCTTCTGTAGCGGTAGATACCGTCATAGGAGGAATCAACAGTGACATAGATAACTGAAGTGTTTCTACACACTTATATGAAATAAAGGAACATGTTGCACCACAATCAAAAAGTACTTTAACTGGATTCTGGCCTAGATAACACATACCCGCAATTAGATCTTCATTTGCCAAAGCCTTCTGGCCATCAAGAGAATACACCCTGCCTTTACTTGTAGTAGTCCCCTCAGCTCCACTCTTACTTTTTCTTTCTGGACAATTTGCTAAAACGTGCCCCGGCTGCCTACACCCGAAACACACACCTGTACGTCTCATACATTCACCGTGATGTAATTTCCCACAGTACTTACAAGTGGTACTCGCCTGTGGTGAAAACGACTGTTTGCCCCTCTTAGGAGAGCCCTTAGGCTTATTCTCTTGGTACCTATCCTGAAACTTGCCCTTTCTCTTTTCAAATAATGCAGCTTTCTCTTTAGCGGTCTTGGCAAAACCCGCTTCAGCAACCAAACTGTCGTGAACCATTTCATCATAGCTGGTATTTCTTTGAAGGCTCACTACTGTATCAATTTCACCTCTCAACCCACGCCTATACTGATTCATCTTCCAGTTCTCATTACCGGCATACTCGTTGTGGGAGGAGTAGTATGACAACTCTTCAAACTTTTTAGTAAACTCAGTGACTGACATGCCACCTTGTTTCAATTCAAGGAACTCTTGTTCTTTCTTTACTTTATATGACATCGGTATATACTTCTCTAGCATTGCTTCCTTGAAGCTATCCCAATTAATCTCAATGTCATTTGCCATCATTCTTCGCTGAGCAGATTCCCACCAATCTTCTGCTGCGCCTCTGAACTGATTGGTAGCTAACAATACCTTACTTTCTTCTGGGCACTCCACCATCCGGAACACTTTCTCAATCTGCTTGAGCCATCTCTTGGCTTCTGGAGGCTCACCTTCCCCATTAAACTCAAGAGGGTGGTTTCTATTAAATTCCCGGAAAGACGGATTTGCCACGACTGGTGGTGGTGTCTGCTGCTGAGCACCTTGTCCTTGGTGCATCATCTCCATCCATTCATGCTGAGATTGAGCCTGCTGTTGGGCTTGCTGCTGCATCATAAGCATCATCTGTTGATGTTGTAATGCAGCCTGAGCTTGCTGCTCTTGATACTGTTGTTACAACTTTGCCATTCAAATACGTTTAATTCCTATAACACTGTTAAATGTCTCGCTTAAGCGGGATATTACAGTAAATGATAAGAGTTGTACTTATAGGCTGATTTACAAGTGGATTTAGGCTAGAAAACTGCCATTTTTCCTCAAACCCGTAGGAGAAAAACAACAAAAAAGTTGTTTCTTTCTGGTCCCATGCGCGCGCCGCGCGTAGCTGGACACCCGTGGGCGCTCCAGTTCATTTTTGCACACCTAGGGCGCGCAGTACCACCATCGGGGCGCGTCCCTTCAACTCGGCAATGCGTTTTTGCATTTTTCTTCGTCTTTTTGAGTGTTTTCTTCTATTAAACTTGTCTTGGGACTTGAAATAGAATTTCTCCTCTTTGTAATGTCTTCAGAGGCCACTTGAATCTCCATTTATTGTCTTTCCTAATCCTCTTAAGATGCTTTGATTTGCCGATCTGCATGATTTTGCATTGAATTAAATTAGAAACACCTAAGAACTGTTTGGTTTCAGGAAAACTTGAATTACATGACTCAAAATGAAAATATTACAAAATGTCTCGAAAACCATAGACAAATGTTCTAAAACTCCCTTATATTGGATAAAAACTAAATAAAATGACCGAAAAATATGCTGAAAATAACGTAAGACGACCTGTCATCAGTAACCAATCAACCTATTTTGTCAGATTTAGCTATTATATTTAGGCTATCACTTTTTCCACTCTATGCGTTTCTCACGTGTCCTATTTTTTTTCTTCCCAAAAATACCATTTGCTCGGATTCTAAAATACGAACTCCTATAAGGAGATCGATTTTCGGATTCTATAATCTGAAACATGCTAAAACCTAGAAAAGGGTTATGTAATTGATATCAAAGGTCTATGTTGGTCATTGTACGATCTCCACAAAAACTGCAAAGCAATTTTAGTGATCATATGAATGGGCATCAACGACCATGATATTGTAAACCATTAAAAACTACAAAAAAAAAAAAAGAGGAAACTTTTGAGAATGAAAATGTTGAATGATGCAAGACTATTTATAACCATAAAATGTATCAAGACTGTAAATTGGGTCAAAGGAAACACGTTTAACATTTAAAACTCAATCAACACACCACAAACCATCCTAACATTTGGCGTAACGCCACTGTCTACGATCTACAGTATGGGACGGTTCATAATATATAATCTGAACACCACAGAAACAATTCAGATTGTATAACCCGAAGCGTCTCATATTGTGTTTAAGCTTGAGGGTTGGAGGGTTTTGCATGGTGCGTTAAAAAAACAATTAAACGACGTAAAACAACATAATAAGATAAGTGACGATGAAGGGAAAAATGTTCCAAGAGGTGTTTTTGTACTTGATCCAGCTGAAATGAACCAAACATGTCTATGTATACAAGTCTTTGTGCGTTGTGGACCACTGAAACTGTCGATGCATTGTTGAGTGTCGATGGACGTCGATACTCAACATCATCCACCCTCCTCGTGTCTTTATGGTCGAGTCAACAGTTGATTTGGTCCATATGATCATTTAATCTATAGAGCTGACATCATTTCGAAGGCTAAACATATTGGGTTTTCCCCCATTTTAGTAAACTATAACTAGTTTGGTATTCATGTTAGTTACTAAAGTATCCATGATTATTTGGTGTGGTTTACAACAAATGAAAACAAACGCACCAATTTATAGAAGTTTTTGTGCGTCGTGGACCACAAAAACTGTCGGTGAAATATGGACCACAGAAAAATCATAGTTTATATTATATAATCTGAATTGTTCCGCACTCCACACAATGTGGGTTTTAACACATTCTTGAACTCATTCGATTATATCAGACTTAAATATACTTTTGACCCCTTATATATCTTTCCCAAACTTGCATCAGGTGGCACTTTTCCCCTTATGTTTAGCCTCTTTCCCTGATTTTGACAAAGTCAAGGCACAGATGACATCTCATTTAAGTGATTAGGATGTCACGTGAGTAATTTTTTAAATAAAAAATAAAAAAGCCAGCTAATTAATGTTTAAATAAAATAAATAAATAAAGGAAATAAAAAAGAACAAGAAAACCATCGTCGTATCATCTTCATCTTAGTAACTCAGAAAACTAACCCTTCTCAACCCTTATTTCTCTTTCACGTGACAGAATTAAACAACACCCTTAAATCCACCAACAAACCACCACAAACCATCAACATAGCAGCCACCACCAACCACCACACAATTCACTGCCCGAAATTCTATCTCCTCCCTTAAATCCTGAATACACAAAACCCATAATACAAACCGAAAACACAACAATTTCTTCTCTAAAATCAAAACATAAAATAAGGCCATCTTTTCAAAACCATAACACATACTTATTGTTTTCTCTTTTCAAACCCATGAGAAACCAACAAGATTTCCGCCACATAGCTATGCTAATTCAGGACAGTAGCACAGACAAGAACCCACTCGCGAAATAGCAAAATCCTGTTGTTTACAGAATACCAACCCCAAGCCTACAGTAAATTGACACAACCACCACACGAATGATCGAAGCCATGACAAAATTAAAATCTCTCCACAGGAACAACACACTTGACATCAACTACAAATGAGAGCCACCCTCTAGAACAAACATCACCTCGATCAAGCTCAAAAACACACCCTTCGACGTTTGGAGAGCAAAACTGACTCGACATGCATATATAAACAACGCATATATTTACGCTGCTGTTCGTTTTCTACCCCTATCATAATAACTCTCCACCGTTCTGCACGCATCTCTTTCCGATCCCTTATACGCTGCTGGTTCGTTTTCTACCCACTCCAGCATTCAAAAAATCATTTTATAATGTCCTTAGTTAATATAAAAAAGAAAAGTAAGCTCTCCCCTCCCTTCCCTCCCTCCTAAACCCTCAATCCAAACACACACTTAAGGATTTTGATATAATCCTCTTGCCTTTGATGAATGAACAGAAGTTGCTAAATTGACCAAAGATGGAGTGTCTCATTTGCCCATGCATGTTTAATGCTCGGAAGAAAGAAGAAAGTAAGTTTTCATCTCCTTGTTGTAATGATATGTTCTTTGCAGTTGAATTAATCTGCACTTCATCCATTTGTCATGATTTAGATATTGACTGTAGAGCCATGTGAAGATACAATTCTTTTTGCGCTTTCCTGTGTTATGAAAATGCAATCTTATGATTGATTGTTGATATGCACATTACATAAGTTGGTTATGTTTATCTTGCTATTGTTACTAGACCAGGCAAATTGACCCCATTTCATTTTTGTCTTTCTTTTGTTATTTTTTTTTTGGCTGTTCAGTTTATGCATTAGGCTTTAGTGCATTGTCTTTTTCTTTTTTTAACTTTCAACCATATTAAATTAACCATAACCTGTGGTTTCTTATTTGATCAAAACAATGAACAGAAGTTGCTGAGGAGCCAAGAGTAAAGGGTGTACTAGTTACCAACCCGTTCATAACTGGGAAGGATCGTAAGTTTTACTTTCAACGTTGTATTAATTTGTTCTTTACGGTTAAATTAATTTGCACTTCATCCATTTGTTATATATGTGAAGATACAATTCGTTTTTGCTTTCCGGTTTTATGGAAATGCAAGCGCATGATTGATTGTTGATATGCACATAAGTTGTTGGTTACTTTTATCTTGCTATTGGTTCCAGGACTTGGAAAAATGACCCTATTTAATTCTCTGTTATTTAATTTTTGCTTTTGTCTGTCTTCTCTTATGTTTTTTTTGGCTGTTTAGTTTATGCATTAGGCTTTAGTGCAAAGTCTTTTTTTTAATGATTTTGAGAAATTGACTGTTCAGACGAAATTTAACCCTCAATCACACTAAATATTTGAATCTGTTCTGTGATGGATTGAAGTATTCAAATCTGTATATATGGTTTGGGGGTTACGATAGAAAATCTTTGAATCGGTGCTTTTTGAAGGCTGTGTGGAGATTTTGAGAAGGGAAATGATGTATAGTGCGAATAAGTATTCAACGAACAAGTAACGAAGTGCAAATGTTTTCAAATATCTCCCCATGATGTCACCACCTCCCCCATGAATTCCACTAAATGGGGAAATTTTGTTTGACCAACCAACACAAACAATTGTTCGTTGAATTTCGTCACGATACATGTCGTTGAATTAAACCCTCAGTCACACTTATTATTATTATTATTATTATTATTATTATTATTATTATTATTATTATTATTATGAAACTAATATAATTCTCTTGCCTTTGATGAATAAGCAATTGGTACGTCGAGAACGATTGATATGACAGATCGATTGGCTCATCGGTATCATGATATCAAGAAAGGGCGCCGTTTAGGGTGGGAGACTGCATTAGGTCTCCTACCGTAAGAGACTACTGAATTTTTTTTTTTATTACAGCTAAAAAACTGAAAAGTAAAAAGTGCACGGTCTGACATTAGACCGTGCATTTTTTCTGTCGGTAAATTTCGCACGATTCGTGCGTTTGTTGCCCTAGACCGTGCGTTTTTGTACTAGACCGTGCATTTTTTGTACTAGACCGTGCATATTTTGTACTAGTACCGTGCGTTTTGGAAAGAAAAAAAAAAGCAAGTCTTTCACGGTGAGAGACCTAATGAGGTCTCCCACCGTAGCCTTTGCCTCAAGAAAGAAGAAAGTAACTTTTAATCTTCCTTCTTGGCTTTCTAATTTTTATTTAAACTTTTTTTTTTTGAAACAGCAAATTTTATTAAAGCAAAGCCAACAAAAGATGCACAGGATTGCCACAAGCAACAAACAACAAACAACAATAGAAGGAAGGAAATTGCTTTATACACATCAAGCAAAGCTAAAACACACCAGAAAATTACATCTTTACCCCGGCGGCAGTTAACTGCCGCCGCGTTTGAATCCATCGGCAGTTAACTGCCGTTGCGTTCTTGATGTTGCTGATTACAGCAACCTACTCTATACTGTTACATCATCTCTTCCACTCCTATTTCCTCTTCCATCTAAATCCTCAAATCCAAATATTTTTCTACTCAAATCTTGTCCAAAATCATTGAAGCAGCAATACTAGAAGGATTCAACACACATTTGACGTGAAGAAACAGGTAATGCATCATTTAATCTGTTTTTTTGCTGATTTTTCTGTAAATATTCGTGAAAACCTGACATGGGGCTAGCGGCAGTTAAGTGCCGCTGTCTAGGGACATCGGCAACTAACTACCGATGCAGCGGCAGCTAGGTGCCGATGGGAAACTTCAAAAAACAGGCTTACTGCCTATTTTTTTGATTTTTTTTTTTGGTTTTTTTTTTTTAACTTTTTTTAGGTTTAATTAATTTTGATATTGATGTTATTGCAATTGTAAGTTATTTATTCATAGTTATTTGTTGTTTATTTATAGTTATGGATGAAAATGCGGATGATGATCCGGTCGAGACAAAACCTATTTTTGTCGATAATTCCAGAAATGTCATACCGCCTAAGGTTGAAGCTTCTGTCGATGTTGAAGCTTCATTATATGTTGACTCCGGTGTTGTCCCTCTTGAGGCCAACGAAGTTGACACGGCTCATTTTTTCAAGCGAAATTAAATGGAAAGATGGAGATGACTTGCTTAATTGGGTACGCCGTCAAGCAAATAAGGCGGGATTTACAATTGTTATACGTAGATCCAATTTGATCAATCCAATGTTGCAACTAATTTGTGAAAGGAGTGGCGACCACAAAGTGCCGAAAAAAAGATTGAAGCATGAGGCAACGGGTTCAAGAAAATGTGGGTGTAAGTTCATGGTTCGTGGATATCTTAGTAGGGAAACAAATGATTGGAGATTGAACATTCTAAACGGAGTTCACAACCATGAGATGGAGCCAAGTTTAGAAGGACACATGCTTGCGGCTAGATTAAGGAAGGATGACAAGAAGATTGTACGTGACTTGACCAAGAGTTTGGTGCTACCAAAAAATATTTTGATAAGTTTGAAGACAAAAAGACAAGATTGCATGACAAATATCAAGCAAGTCTACAATGAACGTCAAAAAATATTCAAGTCAAACAGAGGTAACAAGACTGATATGCAGTATCTAATCTCAAAGTTGGAGGAGCACAACTATGTCTATTTCACCAGAACACAAAGTGAGAGTACTACTATTCAAGACATATTTTGGGCTCATCCAACATCGGTTAAGTTGTTTAACAATTTTTCAACAGTTTTGGTTATGGACTCCACCTATAAAACCAACATGTACAGAATGCCATTGTTTGAGATAGTTGGGGTCACCTCGACCGATTTGACGTATTCTGTTGGTTTTGGATTTTTGACATCTGAGAAAGAGGATAATTTTACTTGGGTTTTACAGATGTTGGTCAAACTTCTTAACTCAAAGATTAATATGCCTTCAGTGGTTGTGACTGACAGAGATACAGCTTTGATGAATGCGGTAGCAACTGTTCTCCCTGAAACTAGTGCAATACTTTGTTATTTTCATGTTGGTAAAAATGTTAGAGCAAAGTGCATCACTGACTGTAGAGTGAAACCGAAGGATGGGAAAGAGGTGAAGCCAAGTGACATAGTTAACAAGGTAATGAGAGCTTGGGATGTTGTTGTTGAATCACATACGCAAGAATTATATGCAAGTGCGTTAATGGAATTCAAAAATGTTTGTAAAGATTTTCCAAAGTTTCTTACTTATGTCGAGAGCACCGTATTGGATGTTATGAAGGAGAAAATAGTGAGGGCATGGACATACCGTGTCTTGCATCTTGGTTGCAGAACCACTAACCGAGTTGAGGGGGCTCATGGTAAACTGAAGAAATATTTGAGAAATAGTGTATGTGATTTTGGTACTTGTTGGGAGAAAATACATGATATGTTGGTGATCCAGTTAACTGAGATACAAACTTCATTTGGGATGAGTTGTATTGTATTAGAACATAGATACAAAGACGTCATTTTGTACTCTCGATTGGCTGGTTATGTGTCTAGGACTGCTTTGAGCTTTATTTTTGATGAAGAAAGACATTCCAAGGAAACCTTGTGCATGGACAAAGATATTTGTGGTTGTGTGATAAGGACATCGTATGGGCTACCTTGTGCATGCACTATTGTTGTGAAAATCCGTGACAACAAGCCTATTCGATTGGATGAGATACACCGTCATTGGCAAATGTTATGTATAGGTGAAGAAAGTAATGAAGATGGTTTTTCTGTCGAGGAGGAGTGGAATGGTATTCAGGAACGTCTCAAGAAAGTTCCTTATCAAATCAAACTAGAAATCAAAGAGGTGTTGCGTCAGTTGGCATTTCCAGAATCCACAATGGTTTCTCCTCCTCCAAGAAAAGTACCAACTAAGGGAGCGCCGAAAAAAGTGAGGTGTAAAGCAAAGGAGGCATCAACAAGTCGAATCCCTTCTTATTGGGAGCGTGTTGATTCCCAATTTCCGAATAGTCAATCGTCGCAAACTATGTCATCATTTCCTAAAAGAAAGGGTGCGGGTATTGGCAAATCATCATGTTCCCCACTTCCACCACCTACTCGATTTCCTAAGCTTAGCCCGGTTCCAAAGCCTACTCCGGTTCATGGTGTGTTTGATGTTTTGAGCCCTATTGACTATATGCCAAAATTTATGGTTCCATTTATTGAAAAAATTGTGGATGTTAAAGGCGATGGGAATTGTGGTTTTCGGGATATAGCTGAGTTCTTGGGTTTCACCAAAGAAAGTCATGTCATGGTTCGTAGACATCTTATTCAAGAGTTGAAAGATCATAGAAATGATTATGTGCGGGTATTTGCGAGTGAGGGTCGTTTTAACTACATCTTAAATGGCTTGCATCCTCCTCAAATAGTGGTGGTATTGCACTTGTAGATAAGTGGTTGACTTTTCTCGACATGGGTCACATCGTTGCAACTTATTACAATAGAGTTGTAGTGGAGTTGACAAGTCACGAAATCGGAAATTCGGAATCCTTTTTTCCCACTTAGAGGAGTGCCACCACTTAAGCAAAAAAACCCCATCATGTGCCTAGGATTAATTCCCAACCATTTTGTTCTTGTTTTTTTTTTTTTGAAAGATGGTTGTCCACTACCTCCATCATCTACGGAGTGGAACAGTGAAGAGGCATCGGCTTGGGAATTTGAGTTTTTGGATCAACAAGCTAGGTTCCGAGACCTAATGAACATTGAGAAAAGAGAGAATCCGCTCCCACCAAAAAAGTCAAACCAAGCCAATCCAATTGTGTGTGACACTCCTGAAAAGGCAAAGCAAGAATTTCAAGTTATTGCGGAAGATGAAGATGGTTCAAATTGACTTGATGCGATATGACTGATTTTTTGTTTTTGTCGGTGTTCATCCTTTTTTTTGGTCGATATTACACCGACATATTTTTTGTGGTCGATATTGTAACGCCAATTTTTTGTGGCCAGTATATAACTAACATATTATATATATAAAGATAACTTTTATGTGGTGGAATATGCACCTACTTTGTTATTGGTTGTAATGTTTCCGCATTTGATATATATATTGGTTATTACGTTTAATTTAATATTATTCTTATGTTTGATATTTCATAAACTTCTGTGAAGTTAAACATGTCTGCGGTTGCACAAATTGAAGCTCATGTCTGTTACTCTGCTTTCAAAAAGACAATTAAGGTTTTTCTAACTCCGACCGACACTATGGATGAGTTGAAGGCACAACTTAACAGTTATTTTCTCCATGTTGGTGAAAATCATCATACATGTCATGTATTTGCTCAGATGCCAATTTATGACTTGGGGGCAGATAAAGATGAAGACATGTGGAAAACGGTCTATTGGCCTCGCTTATTGATGTTGATTCAAAAGTAAGTATTTTTTATATCGTCTCCACAGGGACTAGTGCGATATTCCAAGCCATTCAACAGCTGATATCATTTTGAGTTCGGGTTTATAAGTTGTTTGCTATAAACTATTGGTGGTAAAAGCGGTAATAAAGACGACAAGTAATAAGACGTAAAAGCGTTGGGATCGGAGTTCGTCAATCTAGCCTCGAATATATTCTAATGATCATGCATATGAATTCTAGCTTTTTAGCGAAATTATCACGTATCACTCGACAACATCATTCGTGTCCAAATAACGTCGTGAGATCGATCGTATCGTTTAATCGACGATTTCCCAATCTATTAAACGATACGAAAGCTTTACGTTCCGATACTTTATGCGATTATCAAAACCCAATTCCATGTCTAGAATTTCTTATTTTGATAGAAGATTATTCTAAACCTAGATTCAAAAGTATTTGTCAATAACAATTAAATCAAGCATAAGAATGAAAAGCAAGAATAACTTCAATATCACATAAGTTACTAGAATCATATATTTGCAAGATCAAAAGATTACATCTAAACTATATTAAGTACCTTCAATCCCAACAAGGGAAGGTTAGTTGGTCATTGTCATGACAACTATACAAAAGTGGAAAGAAAGATGAAGATCCAAAGCTAAGTTTTGATTTCCCAAAGAATCTTAGTTAATCCACACTCCCTTCACTCTTGCTCCATGAAAATCACCTCTTTTAGCCCTATTTTATGTCTAAAAATATAATCTAATCCAAATCTAATTATATTATAATTCTGTGCTGAATGGCTATAAATATAATCTGGTTTTTTTTTTTGCTCGCTGTAGCGACGGGTCTGGTCGCTGTAGCGATAAAAGCTTTCTTGGCCATTGGGTTTGCTCCACGTCAGCCAAACGGGGTTCAAACCGCCTTTGGTCTCTATAGTGACCAATTTCCTCGCTGAAGCGACAAAAGCTTGATTTCTCCCTGCCTAGGCGCGCTATAACGACCAATCCTCCGCTGTAGCGAGCAAGCCTTAATCTTTCTTCATGTTTCTTTGCTCAATTTCATGTCCTAGCTTGTTATTTCCAGCACAAATGGATGGGGTGAGACATAGGATCAATATTTTGGCATTCGATCAATAATTATGAGTTTTTCCTATGATAACTTGCAAAACAAGCAACTAAAGTGCTTAAATAAAATATGCATTTTAACTAATTTCTGGCACTTATCACTTATTCGTGACGATAGTGACGTTGGATTTATGTTTAGGCATATGGTTGAAAATAATGTATTATATCTTTGTGTCGTTCCAACTGTATGTGCAACGAATGTCGGTAGAGATTTCATGTAATATTATATAATGTGTTGTTGAATGTCAAACACTATTTATGTTTCAAACATTCGTGTAATTTTAACGAAATGTCGAATTGATTTTATTTTGGTCAATTGTGAAAGATTATGTAATGTTCTTGCTTTATGAATGATTATAATTGATGTATGATTTGTACTGTCTTTGGAATTGTTGTTTTGGATTACAGGTAATAAATCGGCCAAAAAATGGCTTGCTTGCAAAAATAGCAGGTTCTGTTCTGCATAATTGTCTGCAACGACAGTTAACTGCCGATGGCATCCGGCGGCAGTTAACTGCCGATGGCACCATCCCAGCGGCAGTTAACTGCCGTCGGGGTAAAAATGTCATTTACTGGTGTGTTTCAGCTTTGTTTAATGTGGGAAAAACAATAATCTAGAAGGCAGGCACCTTAAAGATGTAGTACCCCAAAATTAAAAACAGATACCTCTTAACAGCACAATGGCTACACACAAACAACCAATTCTGGGCTAGAAAATAAAACTCAGCAAAGGCCCACAAACAGGCAGCCAAACAAATGCCTAAAATACACCCAGCAGAAAACCAATTGCTTCCTGCACCTAATGCGCCCAGAACACACCCCCCTACAGCAAGCAGAACAGCTACCAGAACATCAGCATAGATCCGCACCAGACAGTCACAACTCCAAAAACCATGGCAGAAGTGATCCCTCGGCCAACCCTCTCAAAACCTACCGGCGAAGGCAATCTATAGGATTCCAACTCCATTCACAAAAGCACCTTAATCTCCTCCACCAAGTCCTCCACACCACTAATCTATAGGATTACAATCTCCTCCAACTTTAATATTTAAAAAAATAAAAAAGACAATGAAGAAAAAAATATGATAAGCATTAAACTGTCTGGGTCACATAAACCACCCGGTTTACCCATTTTTTCTTATTTTGGCCGGTTCAAGCCGGTTTGAAAATTCCCGACCCAATGAACAGACCGGACCGTTTACCCCTCCGGTTTGACCGGCCTGTCCGGTACGGTTTTTAAAACATTGCTTTCAACCATTTTAAAATATCCCCGCCCTTTGGTTTCTTATTTGATCTAAACAATGAACAGGAGTTGCTAAGAAGAAAAAAGTAGAGAGGAAACCTTGCGTGATCACCGACGCGTTTATTGCTGAGAAGCAAGATGTGGAAAGTAAGTTTGTGCCTTGTCTTCTTGTTTTTTTTTAACTTTCAACCATATTAAAATATCTCCACCCTTTGGTTTCTTATTTGATCAAAACAATGAACAGAAATTACTGAAGAGCAAGTGTAGAGTTTGATTGCTTCTTGTGATTACCAACCCGTTTATTGCTTAGAAGCAAGATTTGGAAAGTTTTACTCTCAATGTGTAATGTTGTATTAACACCTTTGTAGTTGAATTAATTTGCACTTTATCCATTTGTCATAATATAGATTTTCTTAGATATTTTCTTTAGAGCCATGTGAAGATCAGTGGCGTATCCAAGACCCTATGTCAGGGGGTGCAAAATTTTTAACGTATATGAGATACCGAGTTTTAGCGTACTAATTTTTTCTTATTATTTTGTCGTTTCTTTAAACTACTAAAGTTTTAATTTTGTCATTTTTCATCTTATTAAATAACTTTTTTTTGTATCATCTATGATATTTTTGACATTATGAATTATAATATTTAGTAGCGAGGAGAGATCAAATTACATTGATGTAATATTATATCAATGTTACACCGTTCAACATTGTATTATTCGATACATATTTTTTAAATTTGACAATTCAGGTAAAATTTTAAACACATCTAAAATCATTTGATATGTTATTGAGACTCACAAAGATTAAGGGTTTATGCATTTTATTGAAGATCGTTAATCTTGATAAGTCTCAATATCAAATTATTTTAGATCTGTGTAAAATTTTACATGGACAATCTATATGATATAAACTTACTATCAAGTGGTCAAATTTAAAAAATATGTATCAAACAAAATGATATTAAACGTTGCAACATTACATAAGTGTAGTTTGATCACTCCTTAGCAACACAATGTTAAAATTTGAAAGACAAGTATCATTAATAAAGAAGAATGTAAAAGAAAAAACGAGGAAGAAAAACAAATTATTGCATAATATATATTATATCTGTGATTCTTATATTTGGTCTCGAGGTAAAGCCTATTTTTTCCAACTTAAAGGGACATGGGTTCGATTCCCCCAATTAATTCATTTTGGTGGTATATTGTGGAAAAATAGAAATAGAACTCTGTTTGGAATTTAGAACAGTCCGAGAATACTATAGTAAAAAAAAGTGATTGGAAAATGAATTGTCATGTCATGGACACAATAAATAAAAAGAAAGTCGGCATGTGTATATCAATCAGTTAATGGAAAAAGAACTGACGTGGGTACAAAAAAGTTAAACGAAAGCTGATATGCGTCAGAAGTAGTAAATGAAGTGAAAGGTATTTGGGGTCTAAGTGTAAATTATTTGGGCTAAAGGTGTAAAATATAAAATTTAGGGTGGTCAGAATGCAAAAATCTAAGATTATTGGTGCAATTTCCTAAAGTTCAGTGCACACCCTCATGTAACACTAGATCCGCCCCTGGTGAAGATACAGTTCTTTTTTCTTTCCTGTTTTATGATTGCAGTTGAACCTATTTGCACTTTATCCATTTGTCATAATTTAGATTTTCTCTGATATTTTCTATAGAGCCATGTGAAGATACAATTCTTTTTTCTTTCCTGTTTTATGAAAATGCAAGCTCATGAGAGTGTTATTATGCGCACGTAAGTTGGTTAAGTTTATCTTGCTACTAGACTCTTGACCCATGCGATGTCTATTCGAGCTGTAGACTAATACTTTTTAAAAATTGGTATTTAATTAGTTATTAACATAATAAACTATATTATACTCCCTTCGGTTTTTATTATAAGAAAATTTTCAAAATAAATTGATCTTATTTGTAAGAGAATGTCGCAACTTTTAAGTTGTAGTTATACCTTTATACTTGTGCTTTCATTATTTATAATTGCTCTTCATTGGGCTCACAAAATGCAGTGACAGTTCTAGTGTAATGCATGCAGTGCAAGATTATAAATTGCCCTACATTGGGCTCACAAAATGCAGCGATAATCTAATGTAATGCATGCATTGCAAGAAAATGTGATTTATAATGGCTTTGGCTTACATTGAGCACACATACTAATATCATTGATCTGCGCAGTCATTATTCTTTTATTCCCATGCTTTCGGTAATTATAATTTGCTAATTTTTGGAAATATATAAGCATAGAAGCTTGATATTTATGATTTCAGTTTTGGCTTAATATTAGTTGCAGAGTCATTATTTTTTTTATTTCTATGTTTATTTGTGCATTTTATAACTTAATTTTCGATAATACATGTTTTTAAAACGTGCAAATAAACATTGGACCTTCGCATTATGATGATATGCTAAACAAAATTAAGTCATAAGATGCACATGAAGAAATTATGAGTACAGCGCTGAGCTGCATTACACTACTTTGCAATGGAATTTGACTTTTTTTTCTATCATTTTTGCTAATTACAGTCTTTGATAGAAGTATAAAATTAATAATATTTGCATCAAATTTATATAGTGAAACTTTGGGCACCATAATACACTGAAAGTTGATCTTCTTTGGACAGTATGTGTGTTTATATCATTTCTACATGCAATGAGTATTAAAAAAAATCATTTATGTTTTGCAAGTTATAATCAATTTTCTACTGGATATAAAAACCTGCATTGTGAAAAATATATTAAGTAAATTAAATGCATTGAGACATTTATCAATGAAATATTATTTAAAGATCTAGTTGGAAATTGTGATATGGTTTTAGTTAGTTCATTGTCACATACTGTCCGATAGTTAACTTTCTATCTTAAAACTACATACTCATGTTGAAACTCAAACCGTACAACTGGCACCATGGCTTCAAAGTAGGGGTGGCAAAATGGATGGATTGGATGGATATGGATTTTGGATTCTAATGGATGGATCAAAAAAGTCCATTAATCCATTACAATCCACTATTTTGTTTTGTTAAAAAAAACCATCCAATCCATCCATTAAGAATAAAGTCCATCCAATCCACCCATTACTAGATTTTAATGGATGGATTATCCAAAGAACCTTCGATAACCTTTATATTTCACACACAATCTAATTTTATCCAAAGAACCTTCGATAACCTTTATACCCTCATGAACAATCAAGTTTAAAACATGTGCCCCACATCGAACATGAAAATATACCCCACCAGCCATAAGAGAAGATCCAAATGATGGATGTTTCTTCAAAATATTTACCATTGCATCATTATTAGATGCATTATCCAGAGTAAGTGTGAAGATTTTTTTCTCAATACCCCAATCCTTTAAGAGACTTACTAACTTCTCGGCCAAATTAACCCCAGTATGAGGTGGTGGAAAGTGAAAAAAAAGCTAACACTTTTTTCTCTAACTCCCACCTCCTATTAACAAAATGGGCAGTCAAGACCATATATTGGTCTGTATTTATCATCGACCACAAGTCAGATGTTAAGCAGATTTTTCCTGGGATTGAATGTAAATAGCATTTTAAGTTTTCTTTTTCTTTTCTATACAACTTTAGAACATCAGACTTTGCTATGTTTCTAGAAATCCCCTTAGCATGAGGATGCAAAAAAGAGTGTAAATCGTCAATCCCATCATGTTCAACAAAAGAAAAAGAATAATTGTTCTTCACAATTACCTGAGCAATCATCTCCCTATACTTTTCTTGATTTAGTGGTGGATAAGATGCTATGTTCATTCCTTCTACACATTTCAACATATGCTTTAAAAGATTTTTTGTCCCACTATCCTCTTTTGCTACATAGCTTCTACCACATTTTATGCATTTTGCCCTTGGCAGTCCTTCCTCATCAATATACCTCTCAAAATAATCCCAAGCTAATGATCTTCTTGTTCTTTTTGAACTAGGGACTGAACTTTCCTCAACTTGAACATCCCCTTCGTTGGACATATTTCCTATAACAGAGTTTAAGAAAAGTAGAAAACAAGAATCAACTCATAGCTTCAAATAAACAACAAGGATAACAATGTCACTTTATATTGACTAGGTAAATAACATGAATTCTAGAATATACACAAATAGTGTTTTGTTAACAGTGTCACTTTAATTCAACATAATTAACCTTTTCTTAACAGAGTAATAGTGTTTTGTTTTTAGTTACAGAGTTACATTCAAATCTTATTCTTAGACTCTATTAGTATCATCACTCTCTGTTTTATGTAGTGTGTTTGTCCTGAACCTGCATCACTTATTAGAAACAAGAATGACTACACATTGATTAAAAGGAGCCAAATTTTTTAATTATTTTGTTCTTTGGAGTGCTTGTGAATTTGTAAACCTCACCACATTGAAAAAAAAATTTCAGCATTATGGTTTCAGGTTATGTGTAGATGTGGCTGGTCCAAATGCTTGGAAGTAGTGATAAGAATGGAATAGTTTTGGATAAGGTCACAACACATGAATAGCCTTATAGAACCTTATGCTGGAAAACAAGTCATCAAGGGGGTAAAACATTACAAGCTTGAAGGTCATGTGGTGATGCAGTTACATGTTAAGGTTAAGGATACAAAACCAGAGTCAGAGAGGGAAGGGAGAAAAATTAAATTTCTATCTAATGTCTTCTGATATATATAGCCCCAGCTTTATATATGGAACTCCATGGATTTCATATTCCCCTAACTCATTTTCCTTTACTCTCTCAGACTCAATCTTTGGAGGCTTTTACAAAGAAAATCTCTAGTAGACAGAAATCCAGGATTAACATTGGCTATATAAATTGTAACTCGAAGCAATATACATGACACCTTATAAAATCTAGTGTCCAGCAACATTTACCTCTTAACACACAAAAATATAATAAAATTCATATCAAAGAATTATTTCAGCACCTTATCCATAATCAGAGAACCAAAAACAATCACTTCTATTTCTTTAGTGTTAACAACATCAGTATGTCACGCCAAAAGAACCAAAAACAATTCCCAATTTATTTCTATAATTTACCAATTCCCAATTCACAATATCATGTTTTATTCCTATAATTTATGCATCCAAATTTCCAATTAGCAATTCCCAATTCTAAAACCCTAAAATAAGTAAGGAAGGAGAAATTGGAGAATCAACTGGTTTACCTTAGAGTGATAGACAGAGAGAGATAGAGCGAGTTGAGTCGATTAGCAACCAAATAGCAAGAGAGATTGAACAGCACAGGAGAGAGAGAAGGAGAGAGAGAGGGGGAGAGAACTGAAGAGGTGAGAAGAGGGAGAAGACTGAATCTGTCGCGAGAGAGAGAAAGAAAGTTATGAAGTTCACTTTATGAAATAGCATTGGATAAAAAATAAACAATAAAAAATGATTCATTGGATCTTTAAAATAAATTGGATGGATTGGATACATCCATATTTTTTAATGGATGGATTAAATTCAATCCATTAAAAAAAAAATTGTTTGACGGATGGATCGGATGGATTTTATAGTGGATGGATATGGATTTGATGGATCCAATTGCCACCCCTACTTCAAAGCAAGCAACTTACTTCAACTTCGTCTTATGAAGCCCATATTTCTCTACAATCAAGTCCCAAACCTCACCCTTGTCACGCATCAGCTCAACGATATCAAACTCTTCCTTATCAAAAAAAAAAAAATCAAAAATTGCTCTTCGCTCAGTCCCATACAAACTGACGAAAATACCCCCAACATGACTTAGGCATCGTTTGGCCTGGCTTTTTTACAGTCTAAAAGCTAATTTAAAACAAAGTTAAAATTAAGGGCTTTAAGAAAAAAATTAAAGTTGTTTGGTTACTTTATTTTTTTTAGTTTTAAAGTTATTTTTAAGTTAAAAGTTGTGTGACAAAATATTGTACAAAGCTTTGAATTTATTATGAATCTTTCTCTAATTATGAAACTTAATGTCTACCAAAAATACAATCTTACCCCTTCTTAATTTTTTGACACATCATCAAAATTATTTCATTTTGTGTCTTTTGCTTCATTCTCCCTCTATTTTTTCTCTTTTAGAAACAAATTAAAACAAACCCACTCGATAAAACACACTAATTTAATCTTTTTTTAAAGAACAAACAAACTTAATCTTCTATTTTCTAATTATCTATTCTCTATCTCTAATTATGAAACTTAATGTTACCAAAAATACAATTTTACCCCTTCTTAATTTTTTGACACGTCATCAAATTATATCATTGTGTCTTTTCCCCTATCTTTTCTCTCTTAAAAACAAATTAAAACAAACTCACTCGATAAAACACACTAACTTAATCTTTTTTTAAAAAACAAACAAACTTAATCTTAATCTCAATCAAAACAAATTTTTCTATAATTCAACTTCTAAATATCTATATAATTAAATAGACCCTAACCGTCTTCTTCACGTGTGAGTATCGGACATGAGCTTCAACTTTGTCTTGGGACATGTTTCACTTCACAAAATAAATAAATAGTTGAATAATTAGAGACATATAATTTTATAAAATGCGAGCAATAAAAATAACGAATAAAAATGTTTTATCCATCACAAAAAATGTTATATATTTATATAATTTTATTTACATATTGGCCACAAAAATTGGCATTACATAATCGACCGACCACAAAAAAATATGTCGGTGTAATATCGACAAAAAAAAGGATGAACACCGACTAAAAAGTGTCGCTCTCACCATCTTTCGTTTGTAAAAAAAATGAGGCGGTGTTTACTTCATAATCGCGAGGCTTCGCAACACCAGTAGGTACCAGTTTAGGTTTTTCTTCGATGTGAGCTTGAATTGAAATTTTGACTTTAAGCTTCACATCAACGCTTGGTTTGACATCAACGGAAGCTTCGCCGGAAGCTTCAATTATGCCCGGTTTCGGCTCAACACCATCATCCACCATATTATCAACCATCACTATGTCTATTGAATAGAAAAATAACAAGGAAAAAAATATAAATAACTTGCGCAACAAGCTAAGAAAGAAAAATAAAATTGGCGTAAAACTTGAAATACTGGACACCAGCGTGACTTAAGTCACGCTGAGCTAACACCTGCGTGAGTTAACTCACGCAGAGCTTCAGCGTGTGTTAAGTCACGCCCAGACCATGTACCAGACTGCTAAACATAGCTCAAAAACCAGCAAAATCAAGAGAGGTTAGATGGTACATTACCTGATCTTTAACGTTTGATAAGTGTAGAAACTTGTTTCCTGACGATTTGCAATGATTTTGGCTCAAGATTATGCTTAAAAAATTCTCACTTTTGTGTTTTTTTAGTGGTGAAGAGGGAAAGAAATTGTGATTTAAGTCACCCAGAAGATTTCGAGCGTGACTTAAGTCATGAATAAGTATTTTCGTCTTTTTCTTTATGGGAGAACAAATTTGTTTGTGGGAAGAGCAATTTTAGAAAAGCCCAAGTTTGTTCTAACCCGAAGTATGGAATTTTTTGTCAAAGATTTTTTATGGGGATTGCTACGTACAACTGCCCAAATTAATTATTATGCCTCCTTCTCAGCTTTATTACCTTTTTATTTGAAATATATCCTTTTTCTAAAATTAAATTATAGAGGCATTAATGGCGTACAAATTCAGAATGTATTTTAAAAATTGATTTCGGAACTGGTTTTTGTAAAAATTGTGTGCATTCCTGATCTATTCTATGAAATATTTATTGTATTTTTAAAAATTTTAAAAATTGCTTCGTAGATAATAAAAAAATGGTTTTGTAGAACTTTAGAGTATTTTAAAAAGAATAATGTTAGAAGGAAATGTTAACAAATACTCTTAGAAGATCTTCAATGGTGATCTCTATTTGTTGGTTCTTTGTGGGTCTCATTGATCCACATAAGCATTAGACAACCTATTAAAATTGGCTTAATTCATCCGATGGTCCCTTAACTTAATTGATTATTGCAAAATGATCTTATAACTAAAAAAACGTTTCAAAGTGGTCCCTTAAGTTTCCTTCCGTTATATGTTTTAGTCCTCTCCGTTAACATTTTAACCTTAAATGTCTAAGGTGAACCAAGATTTAGGTGGTCCACCATCAACCTTACTAAAAATTTTAATTTGAACCATTTGATCTTTTTTCTGAAAAGAGTGTCGTTGGATCATGAAAGCCTATTTTATTATATAATAAACCATTACCAACTAATTTTTTTTCTCATTTCTTCATCATTTTCTTTATCATCTTCATCACACCTTCATCACCTAAACCTAAAAAAAAAAAAAAAACTCACAACAAATTTTGCATTGCCCCGTCAATCAAACAGTCAATGCATCTATACAGTCAAACAACTCTTTTACACAACAAAAAGTGAATAAAATAATCACAAGCAACTCAAATCCTATAAACAAGAAGAATAAGAAGAAACACTTGAAGAGAAATGAAGAAATTAACCTGTGTGTGAAAACGACAAGAGGAGGGAGAAGGAATGATGGAGAAACGGCGTAGGAAGATGAAAGGAATGGAGGAAGGTCGCACTGTGTTAGGAAATTACCCAAAATCAAAAAATCGAACATGAGAAAACCCATCCAAATTCACAAACTCACAACAGGTTAATTTTTTTCGATTTTCCGCTTTCATTTTTCGATTTCACGATCTCATAATTTCAATCTCGTAATTTCTTTGGATTTTTTATTTTTTAAGTTCTCGGTTCATGGAAGAAGTTTCTTCCAAAATCAAGTTTCTTTTGAAATTTTGTTGTTTGTAATGGATCTAGATTTGGAGGAGATTGTTGATGGTATTCATAGTCAAGTTACTAAGGGGAGTGTATTAAATTGAGAATTCAAAGGATTTTAAAAGACTTTTTTTATAATAAATAAGTTTAGTGGTATTCACTCAAGACTTTTAAAAAATATAAACAAATCTTGTGGTATTACAATCATGACTTTTTTTTTTAAGACAACGAAATCCGTTGGTATTCAATTGAAGTTTTTCATGACTTATAAAATGCCTTTTGATATTCAAAAGTCTATAGATTTTGATGGATTCTTGGGGTGGAGTGGATTTTGTGAGATTGTTTAGCTAAAAATATAAATATTACTCTCATCCAACAATCTCACGCAAACCCTTGAGATTTTTGTCATTGTCTTTTAAACCCTTGTCTGCCATCATCTTCCATGCCTGATTTTTTCTTTTCTCTATCAAATTCTTCAACTTGCATTTTTTTTGTCTGATTCTATTATTATTTGTTTTTTTTGTTCCGATTACTTTTTTTGTAAGGATACCGATTTTGTTCCGATTACTTGTTATATAATTGATTCTATTATCATCTCTGCTGTTTTTTTTTTGCCAGGCATGCATGCTTGCTTCTTTTTTTTCAATTGTCCGTGTTGTTGTTTGCAAAAAAAATTTGTTCGACTTTCTTGTATATAGTTTTTTTTATGATTTGTTTTTTTTCTCGGTTGACAAATGTTTATTGATTTTATTTGTTTATATATATTGATTCATTATTTATCTTTCCTTGATATTATGTTGTTATTGTTGTTATTTATTATTATAATAAGTGAGTGTTAATTTTATTATTAGATATATTTTTTATTCTTATTCCTATTGAACATATATATTTTTTGGTATATAGTTACTGATCTTTTGGCAATTATGAAATAACAATTGTTCTTGTGAAATAACTAGTTTCTTATATATGAATCTTCTAAAGACTAACTTTCATTATCCGAGAATTTTTCAAAGACATTCTATCATTCTATGAGAATCTTTCAAAAACTAAAATATTTGCACGAAATTTTTTAAATAAAATTTAGTTGTAAAAGTTAAATTTTTTCTCAATATTTTTATTAAATTATTGCTTTCCACCATATATGTTATTCTAACATAATAATTTGTCAAAATTGATGGTGTTAAGTGACTAATAATCAATTAAATATAATAAAATATTGACCATTTAAATTGAAATACTATGTTAATAAAAAAAATTGGAACTAAGGATACGACACTTGTAAATCTACTAACAATATATAAAAATCGAAGTCCAGCAAAATTTTATAATCGTCCTTATTAAAACTCATGATCTCCTTAATTTTATGTGCATAATGGTCATTTTACAAAATTTAATTTATTGTTTTTTAAAAATTTAATTACGGATAATAGTCATCATATGTGTAACCAATTTCCACGGATAACTATGACACTAATTTATTTGTTTTTTTAAAAAATTAATTACAGATAATGGTCATCACAAGTGTAACAAGTTTTTTTGTCAAATTTTTTTTGTAAAATTTCATAATTGTCCTTAATTATATAATCATCCAGCAAACATGGAATGATGTTTTGCATATAAAAAAAATATTTAATAGCAACACCACGTTGATGTTTATATATTAAAAATTAGGGTAAATTACACTTTTGGTCCCTTAAATATTTTTCAGGTTTCATATTGGTCCCTTAATTAATAAAAGTAACGTTTTGGTCCCTTAAATCCTTCTATGTTAGTCACTTTGGTCCCTTCCCTTAGTTTGCGTTAAAAAACGTTCACTTTTGGTCCCTTAAATATTTTTCAGGTTTCACTTTTGGTCCCTTAAATATTTTTCAGGTTTCATATTGGTCCCCTAATAGAGGACCAATATGAAACCTGAAAAATATTTAAGGGACCAAAAGTGAACGTTACGCAAACTAACGGAAGGGACCAAAGTGACTAACAGAGAAGGATTTAAGGGACCAAAATGTTACTTTTATTAATTAGGAGACCAATATGAAACCTGAAAAATATTTAAGGGACCAAAAGTGTAATTTACCCTAAAAATTATCACGAGTTTCCAATATTTTATCATATCGACTTTCTCATATATTTATATAAAATTTGTTTCTGCAGATATAAACATTTAAAATCTGCAACGGAAATGATGCAAACATTGAACGGTGTTTTGCATATAAAATAATTTTTTCATTTAATTAATAGAAATACTGCATTAATGTTGATATTTTGAAATAATCACGAGTTTTCAAAATTTTATCATATCGACTATCACATATGGGTACATAAAAAATTTCTTCTGCATATATAAGCATATAAAATCATGAACGAGTGCGGTATAAATATTTACCAGTGTTTTAAATATAAAATAAAAATTTATTTAATAGACACACTACATTAATGTTGATATTTTTAAAATAGTCATGAGTTTATAAAATTTTATCATATTGATTTTCTCATATATGTATATAAAATTTGTTTCTGCAGATATAAACATTTAAAATTTGCAACGGCAGCGGTGCAAACATTGAACTTTGTTTTGCATATAAAATAAAAATTTAATTAGTAGAAACACTACATTAATGTTGATATTTTGAAAATAGTCACGAGTTTTCAAAATATTATCATATCGACTATCACATATCGGTGTGCGCTCTCGTTAAAAAAATGCAAACTCCTGAGCGTATGCGAACGCTCGAAAAGTTGTGTGAAGTCGCCACCAAAGTTTTTGTTTAAAGGGAACGTTGATAAACCCTTAAGTTTTTTATTTGAAGGGAAACGATAATAAAACCCTTGACGATGAGGAAAAGGACTGGTCATCGCAACCATTGTTGGGTTCGGGAGTCGATTACGCAAGGGGAAGGTATTAGCACCCCTCACGTCCGTTGTACTCAACGTGAACCTCCTATTTGACTAAAGCTTAAAATGTTTTTAAATGTTTCGCGCGCATGCTTGTCTATGTCAAAAGAAAATATAGTAAAAGGGGGGAAAAGAGATGAAAACAAACGAAAGGAAAAAGAAAGTTTTTTATTATTGCACTTGACAAGATGTCGATCTTGCTCCTACGTATCTCCCGGCAGTCGGAGAATTCAAAGCGTACGTAGTTCTTTGGTAGAAAAAACGTACATATGTTGGTTATTTTTAAATGGACGATGTTTTAACCGAATTCTTGCGATTAAACGTAGCTTGTATGCTCGCGGATGGGAGACTTAAGCGTATAGCTTGTATGCTCGCGCATGGGAGACTTATTAAGCGTTTGTTTAAAATCGCGCTAGAATGTTAAAAGGCATGTCCGTTGGGGTAAAAGGGTTCGAATTGGTCGCTATGGGACCAAAAGGGGTGCAATGGACTCAATCGAGTCAATCATTGACCGGAGTGACTCAAACGAGTCGAGGGGGGTTCGATTGATCCAACGGGATCAATAACGGGTACAATGGACTCGACGGAGTCGAACATTGACCGGCGTGACTCAAACGAGTAGAGGGATTGAATCTAGTGGCCACAGGGGACCAAAAGGTTCGGATTGACCACAAGGGGCCAAGAAATTGTTTGGTATGGTCGGATACGTTGAAAATGGAATGACGATTGCCCGAACGACGAGACATACGTCACGCATTCGTACAATCGGGGCAATGGAGAGACATACGTCAAACCATCCCTTTTTCATTCAAGTTTTTGGTTGAATCTCTTAGAAATCTCAAAGTTTATCAAAACATTTGGTTTGAAACCCAAAAATGAAGAGGGTTTTAACAAATTTGTGGAAAACGCACAAGTTCGGCTCGTTTTGCAAACAGTTTTGAAAAGCGAACAAATTCGGCTTAAGTTCACGTTTGGTTTTGAAAATCATGAACAAGGTTCTTGTTCATGTTTGGTTTTGAAGGTGATGAACATAGCTTATTTGTTCAAGTTGTTTTGAAAGTTTGTGATTGTAACTTGTTTTGCAAGCTAACCACACAAAGTGTTACCCGAACTTGCGAATTTTCCAATATTATGCAAAATCCTTAACATGGTTTGGATAAAATGAGTTTCAGACCTTCTAGGTTCTGAGCTCTTGGGCTAGAACCTCAAAAATTGGCCATTTGGGCACCTAAACTCAGATTCTGAGTTCTGTCATGGTCGCACTGCGACCATGACTTCGCACTGCGAACAATGCGAATTTTTGAGTTCAGAAGCTGTTTCTGAACTGTTGTTCAGAAACAACTTCTGAACACACTCAGGACCTTTTAGGAGAGTGAAAAGCTTTGAGTTTTGTAATGAAAAGAGCTGGACAAACCAGTTTTGATGTTTTGCAAACCTTGGGATTTCTTTTGAAATTCAAAAGGGGTTTTTTAGAACAAAAGGTTTTGGACCCAAAATTAAGATGCAAACACAATTGTAAATGCAAGATCAACACTTAGAATACTTACAGAAATCCTTAGCAAAGCTCATGCTGCAATGAACTTGGATTGGTTGAAGGTTCTTGCAAAGGTTTTGAATGTTGGTGATGAGCAATGAACTTGTGCAAGGCTTTGTGTTGGAATTGATTTTGCTAGTGTATTGTGTTGGTTTTCTCTGATTGTTTGTAAGTGTATCAAGTGTTTATGAGTAGTGTTTCTTAGTTAGAATAATGTTGTATCATCATTTGCCTTGCATCTCTATTTATAGGCCAAAACCAAATCAATTTCATCATTAGAAATCCCCAAAATCCAGCTGATTTGTGGGCTAGGATCAGGCTAAATCTCTTTGCATTTAATGCTAATGGATAGAGGTAACCTTGCCTTGTGCCAAGGGTCAAGACTCAACCTGATTTCAGCCACAAATTCAAAGGTTTTTGGATAGAAATGATGATGAAAATGGGCTGGATTGCAATTGGCTATGCTTGGGGATTGATCCTTGCAATCTCAATGGTTGGGCAATAAAAACGTGCACTGTGATGTGCAGAGGTTGGGGGAAGCAAAAGGCAACATGTGGGCTGGTGTGAGAGGGATGAAAAGCTGCTGAAAAACAGGGCAGCAATCATGGTTTTTTGCAAGTGAAAACCAGCTGGGTTTGACTGGTTTTGGGGGAGCAAGCAGGAAGAAAGTCCACAAGCTGGTGGCTGGCAACCCTAGGGTCAGTAGCAGGTCACTTGGGAGGGACAAGAGCTGCCCAAGGGCAAGCCCACTTGCTTGCCACATGCTAGGTTGGAAGAAAAAGCTTCTTTCCTTGGCATTAATGGCAAGTCTTTCAACACTGGCTTTGTTGAGCCAAAAAGGCCATGGATGATGATAAAACAATAATAAAAATCAAATGTAACAAAAACTGGAATTAAAATCAAAGAAACCAAAAATCTGCAAAAAATTCGCAGACTTCGCACTGCGAAGTGACCTTCGCACTGCGAAGTCACCATTTTTGAAATGTTGACTTTTTTGGTTGACTTTTGTTGACTTTGACTTTTTCCTCTTTTTTTTGATTGATTTTTTTTGCAAATTGTTTTGAAAAGGCTTAGGACAAAATTGGGGTACTACAATCGGTATATAAATTTTTTTTCTGCATATATAAGCATATAAAATGTTCAATGAGTGCAATTTAAATATTTACCAGTGTTTTAAATATAAAATAAAAATTTATTTAATAAACACACTACATTAATGTTGATATTTTGAAAATAGTATTGAGTTTCTAAAATTTTATCATATCGACTTTCTCATATATCTATATAAAAATTTGTTTATGCAGATATAAGTACATAAAATCTGCAACGGGTGCGGTGCAAACATTGAACAGTCTTTTACATATAAAATAAAAAGTTATTTAATAGAAACACTAAATTAATTTTGATTTTGAAAATAGTCATGAATTTTCAAAATTATATAATATCAAGTTTCTCATATATCTACATAAAAAATTTGTTTACGCATATATAAGCAAATAAAATTCATAACTTCTGTGACTCAACTATTTAACAAATTTTTGTACACATAAGAGAAAAATATTTAATAGAAACATTACATAAATACTCATAATTTTCATTTAATATCTATAAACATTCTATAATATTAGCAATCTAATTATTTTTTATATAATTATCACAATGTTTCACACGGGTCTTTTCTTAGTATATATATGTAGTTTATTGCTTGAAAGATATTGATTATATGTGTTTGGATAACGATGTTATATTAACTAATGTGAATTTCCAAAGCTGACCTTGTAATATTGATACCAACAAATATATAAATAAATCATTAAATGAATTAGGGTAAATTACATTTTTGGTCCTTTAAATATTTTTTAGGTTTCATATTGGTCCCCTAATTAATAAAAGTAACGTTATGGTCCCTTAAATCCTTTATGTTAGTCACTTTGGTCCCTTCCGTTAGTTTGTGTTAAAAAACGTTCACTTTTGGTCCCTTAAATATTTTTCAGGTTTCATATTGGTCCCCTAAGAGAGGACCAATATGAAACCTGAAAAATATTTAAGGGACCAAAAGTGAAACCTGAAAAATATTTAAAGGACCAAAAGTGAACGTTTTTTAACACAAACTAACGGAAGGGACCAAAGTGACTAACATAAAGGATTTAAGGGACCAAAACGTTACTTTTATTAATTAGGGGACCAATATGAAACCTGAAAAATATTTAAAGGACCAAAAGTGTAATTTACCCAATGAATTACTATAAATTATCCAACTTCCTACAATGGGTAAAGAATAGTACAGCCATTGCAAAAAGGTAAATTTCCCTCTGGCATGGTATGCGACCTAGATGGCCCTTGCACCGTATACAGCGCCCGTAAACTATTCTTTAAAAAAAAAATTGTAAACTATAAACTTGGAAAAAAGCTTAACACCTTAATTTCCATTCAAATATATATCATATAGATTATTTTTATCATTTGACAAAATTGTTATTAATATTCTATTAAAAATAATTTATTTATTTTGTCCAAAAATTTAGTTAAATTTAATTGCAAAAATCATTTGTTATTATTGTGTTGTTATCATTTGTTATCATTGGTTTGGACACACCTTTGTTTTTTGTGTTGTTGTCACTGTAATGGTTACTTAATTGTGTAATCTTCCGATAGTAACACTCATTATGTTTTGATTGTGTAATTTTTATATAATAATCTTTTTGGCCTTTTAAAAAAAAAACAAGGTGGCAATAGCAGTATCCTTGCCTCACCTAGCAACCAACTTCGAAAAGTGGAGAAAGCTGTAATTTCCTTAAAAAATTTCGACATTCACAATAAGAACAAATTTTGAAATTAAAACAATAATTATTTTTTTGTACAAAAACAATAAATATTATAAATTGAAAAGATGTTATACCATCTGGTCGAAAGCAACATAACACACATTGCATCTAGACAAGAAAGATGAACAAGATGTAAAGTAAAATAATAAAATAAATCTCAAACTTTGCTATTTCAGAGGAATCTGCTCCGCCGACTAGATTCTCTATAGATTAAAAGGAAAAAGATGTGTGTGACGTCTTCATACACAAATACGACAATTGATGTATGTGGTAAAGAAAGGATATTCACCAACAAAACCATCTTACCTGGTCTACATAACACAACACTTGAAGTCAACTAACCATATGAAATTACTAATTCATCTCTAAATATAAGGTCAATTGTTAAAATTATGAAAATAAAAAATTTAATAGTAATATTAAATTTTATCCTTATTAATATTATTTTTCTACATTCCTTCAAAATATATATATTTTTCAAGATTTGAATAATAAAATAAAGTTAGAGTAAAGAGACATTTTGATCTTAAAATTGAAAGAGTCACTCAATCTAACCATTCAAATTTGCTAAATAACTAACTGATCTCTTGATTTAAAGAAGAGTCATGTTAACCAGTGCTCCGAGACACTAGTTAAGAAAGTTAAAAATAGAAATTTTCCATTAAAAACAACAACTTTTTGACTTTCATAAAGTGGAACATTCCACTTTTCATCATTTTCCAATGCAAAATTTTTATATTAGTCTCTTTAACTAGTGCTCCGGGCACACTAGTTAACATTTCACTTTAAAGAATATCAGTCAATATTTAGTTATTCCACCAAAATATTTATATGTAAGCATTTATCTAAATCAATAAAAAAAACATACATATTAACTTAAATAGTCTTATATTGCATAAAAAAAAGCACATAAATTTAAAAGAACTAAATTTATTGATATTCACTAATTTTGTGAAGGGTATTCATGCGAAATTATAAAAATGACTAATTGACTAAGTCAATTTATAATCATTAATTTTGTTTAATTTATTATTTCATAAATATTATAGATCAAATTATTCTACCTTTACAATTTTAAAAGAAAAATGTCCGGTGGACACTTAAGATACTCGCATGACACCATGAAAGAGAACTAAATAAAGAAGGGGAAAATGTTTGGCAAACACTCAAACATCTCAATGTTAGGCTAAGTTATACATAGTTTTGCTCTGATTTTAATTAATTCGTTGCTACTGAACGGTACGATTGGTCCTTAGATTAGTCAATCTCTTGACCATATATCAAGTTTCAAACAAACTAAAAATGGAGAGAATATGATACGTTGGTGATGTGATATAAAGATATATAGAAATAAAGTAAGATGTTAAACGAGTCTTTAAAATTTAGAGGTGTCCAAATATAAATGTTTATTTAAAAAATAAACATAGTGAGGATATAGATCCTCTCCTTCCATCTCCCTCTTAAACTAATTCTACTTGATTTATTATTTAGAGGTAAAATACTTATTTTGGTCCTTTAAGTTAGACAAAAATATCAGATTAATCCTTAAAATTTTTTAAGTTTTAAATAAATTTTTAAGTTTTTTTAAGTTTCAAATAAATATTTTATGTTGTTAATTTAATGTATCTGTTTGAAATTTTTAAGTTTTTATGTTTCCTTTAAAAGAGTAATAAAAACTTATTTGATATTTAAAAAATTTAAATAACTAATCCGATATTTTTTGTCCAATTTAAAAAGAAGACTAAAAAGTTATATTGCCTATTATTTAAAAACATTTCTTACATAATCACGTGGTCTCACTCTCATCTACCCTTTACATGATACGAAGAAAAAAATGAGTAGCTAAGGTTGGTGAGGAAAGCAAGCAAACCATAAAAATTACATAACAAAGTAATAATTAACAAAAAGGCATCAAAGTAAGTAAACACTCTTCCAATATAAACCCAACAGAGTCCATTTTTCTCATAGAAAAAAAAAAAAAGAAAAAGCCACTACTTCTGTCTGTCTCTGTATCTGTGTCTCTGTCTCTCTGTCCATCTCTTGTTTGATTCTCTTTCTCTCCCTCTCCCTTTGAAACTTTGTATTGAGTCTCATCTTGTTGCTTCTTTTGATCGGAGTAATGGGCATACCCTGCCGTTGTTCCCACACTTCCCAATCCCACATCACTGAAATCATCATCACCAGCTTTTTTCGCCATAAGTCTTAGATCTTTAATTCATTCATTCATTCCTAGCTAGCTTGTAGCTATATTGCTATTATGGCACGTTAAGATATAAGTAAAAGTTTAAATTGGTTGAATTTAGCTTTGTGATAAATAAATATATATGGCGGGTGGGAGAGTTTTTTCAAATGGTCCTGCAAATATTTCAAATATGAATATGAATATTTTGCTTCAGAATCAACAACAAACTCCTCGTGGAAACTCTTCTCAACAACCTCTTGATTCTCTTTTCCTTACTTCTTCTGCTTCTTTCTTCGGTTAGTTATCTTTTTTCTCTTTCTCTTAATCTTATCAATTCAACTTCGATTCTTGTTCGCGATCCTTGATATTTTTTATTTTTTTTGAATAGGTTCAAGATCTATGGTGAGTTTTGAAGATGTTCAAGGAAGGAAAAGGTGCAACAGGTCTTTCTTCGGTAGATTTGATCTTGACGAAAACGGAGATGATGAGATGGATGAGTACTTTCATCAATCCGAGAAGAAACGGCGTCTCTCAGTGGATCAAGTTCAGTTTCTTGAGAAAAGCTTTGAGGAGGACAACAAACTTGAACCAGAGAGGAAAACCAAGCTAGCTAAAGACCTTGGTTTGCAGCCACGGCAAGTTGCTATTTGGTTTCAGAACCGTCGTGCAAGGTGGAAGACCAAACAGCTTGAGAAGGATTATGATTCTCTTAATGATAGTTATGAGTCTCTTAAGACAGATTATGACAATCTTCTCAAGGAGAAAGATAGGTTACAATCTGAGGTAAATTAATCAAATTAGTTAACTCCTGTTCAACTATGGTGAATTAAATAAATATTTCATATATTAATAAGGTTTTAAATAGTGGTTACGGTCGGGATCTACTGCTGCAATAAACAAAAGGCGAAGTCTCATGTTGTTAATTTGATATCAAGCGATACAGATTATACAATAATAAGATCAAATTAAAATGATCTTAATTGTTAATTTAAGATCAGACAATCGAGTTCGCTTCACATTCTTTTTATATTTTGATGAACTATTAGACATGAAAAAAGTTAAATTAATTTTTAATTTTGATTTCTCTAACACTTAGTAATCAAATTTGAAACAAATTTTATATTTTTCTTACTCCAACACTTATGATGATACAATTTTAATCACGGACGCTTTGCAGTCACATAGACATAAAATTCATGAATTTGTGGTTCACATAAAACTCTTGGACAACTTTGATAACATGTGATTTTCTTGTTTTGTGATGTTTCAATACAGGTGGTATACCTAACTGAAAAGGTACTTGCAAGAGAGAAACAAGAGGGAAAATTCAAACAAGGTGAAAGTGAAACAAAGGAATTCTTGCAGGAACCACCAATGAATAAGCCTTTGGTTGATTCAGTTTCTGAGGGTGAAGGATCCAAATTGTCAATTGCTGAGCCTTCTAATAATAATAACAAACATGAAGATATTAGTTCAGCAAGGAGTGACATATTGGATTGTGACAGCCCACGTTGCACTGATGGAGTGCTAGAAAGAGGTTCTTCCTATGTATTTGAACCTGAATATCAATCGGACCTATCACAAGATGAAGAAGACAATTTATTGCCTTCTTACATCTTTACAAAACTCGAAGATGTGAATTACTCCGACCCGCCACATAATTCATCAAGTTATGGATTTCAAGAGGAAGATCATCATCAAGCTCTTTGGCCTTGGTCTTATTAGATATGATGCATTTATCTTTCTTTCTTTGTAATATGCACAAATATGTATGTATCTTTTCATTGTGTTTATTAGTATTTACCCTTTTTGTGCAAAGTGAGTGAGTACTGTACTAAGTTGTGTGCGTAATAAAGTTAGCAATGGCAAGTTGGCAACATTTCATTTCATACCCGAAATGGGTGTGGCTCTTGTAGGATAGAAATGGCGGCTTTTGTACCCCATTTTGTTGCATTGTAAATTAATGAAACTTTTGGCTCTAATGTAGCATTTAAAAGAATTAATGTTTTTTAGTTGAGAATGTTGCTTTCGATTTAATTTCACAAAAAAAGTTCAAAAAGAAAATTAAATAGCATTGTTTGTTCATGTGAGTTTAACTCAATTGGTAGGGACAATGTATTATAATATGCAGGGACTGGTTTCGCCGGACAAAAAAAAACTAAATATCATGCATGACTCGGATGATTTAATTAAAGTTTCGAGTTCAAGTTTAAAGTTTCGAGTTCGAGCTTTGTGGATAGATAATAATGTGGTGGGAAGCAAGGTCGGCTCAAGGGTAAAACTATTAATGGTGTGTTTGGATTGAGGGTTTAGGAGGGAGGAGAGAGTTTACTTTTCTTTTTTTACATACTATATAATGCTTTTCTAAAATAAATTAAGTGTGATTGAAGTATTGTATGATCGTTTATCGTATTATTATTGGCTTATTTGGTCATTTGGTCCCCTAAATAATTTTCAGTTTTCATTTTGGTCCCATATCTCGAAAAATCAACATTTTGGTCCCCTTGTGTTTTTCTCCGTTATTCAAAAAGGAGGCTGTTAACTTTAACCCCAAATGTCTATGGTGGACCAACTTTAAGAGCGGTCCACCATAGATCCTATTAATTAATTTAATTTAGACTGTTTGATCTTTTTTTAAAAGAAGGACCATTGGATTACGCAGGTCTATTTTATCTTACGGTGAGTCAACAACACCGAATTACTTCTTCCCCTCATTTCATCATCTTCTTCCTCAAATCTTCATCAGCCTTTTCAAGAATTTTTTTTCTTCCAAAAACCTAAATCCCTTCTCTATAATTGAAACTTAAATTCACAAAATCCAAACCCTTATTCATATTCAGTCATTTCACGGATTTGTGGTGTTTCAGATTCGTCATTCCAGCAAAAATTTAATCATAGGTATTAACATCCATTGTTTTATCAAGAAAAACAACAACAACAGTAGCCACAAAAGTTTTTAGAAATTGGAACTGGAACAACATCAAAAGTTTGTGGTGTTTTTAGAAACTTGTGTTGTTTCAGATTCGTGTTGTTTCAAAAACTTTTGCTGGAATGACGAATCTGAAACACCACAAATTTCTAAAAACAACAACACAAATCCAGTTCCAGTTCCAATTTAAGTTTCTAAAACACGAAACAGTTCCAAGCAAAACTTTTTAGAAATTTGTTCAAATCGTTGGAAACGATTGAAACAGTTTCTGGAGGAAAATTGGAATTCATTGTCGTCTCAGAAATTGAAGGTGGTGGTTGAGGGTGGAGTGGATTTGGGAAGATCGGAGGGTGGAGAAGGAGTAGGGTTAGGGTTGTGATTGGGATCGGTGGAGAGAAATTGAGAAGGAGGTGATCGGAGAGAAGCTGGATCGATGGATGCTTCTTCGATTCACCGTCATCGTCTTCGGATTTGCCATTGAAATTGGAGAAGATACACAATGGAGAAGATGCATAGTGAAGCGAGGAAGAAGAAGAAGAGTAGTTTTGGATTTGCCATTGAAATTGGAATTTCTTGTTTCTGAATTCTGCCATTGAAATTGGAATTTCTTGTTTCTGAATTCTGAATTTTGTGAAAATAAGGGTTTGGATTTTGTGAATTTAAGTTTCAATTATAGAGAAAGGATTTAGGTTTTTGGAAAAAAGAAATTCTTGAAAAGGCTGATGAAGATTTGAGGAAGACGATGATGAAATGAGGGGAAGAAGTAATTCGGTGTTGTTGACTTACCGTAAGATAAAATAGACCTGCGTAATCCAATGGTCCTTCTTTTAAAAAAAAGATCAAACGGTCTAAATTAAATTAATTAATAGGATCTATATGGTAGACCACTCTTAAGGTTGGTCCACCGTAGACATTTGGGGTTAAAGTTAATAGCCAGTGATCTTTTTGAATAACGGAGAAAAAACAAGGGGACCAAAATGTTGATTTTTCGAGATATGTGACCAAAATGAAAATTGGAAATTATTTAAGGGACCAAATGACCAAATAAGTCATTATTATTTTAATTTTTAAAAAAATATTTCATAATGTCCATCATTTAAAAATGAAAAGTGAACTCTCCCCTCCCTTCTTAAACCTTACATTCAAACACACCCTAAAACTCTCACTTTAGACCTACCAATAGACTTGGTAAGAGGCGGATAGATAAGTAGTAAAATACTAAAGTATTCCAATAGAAAAAAGAAGAGTAAAATTAGAGATGACATGAAGATAATGAGTGAGATGTACAAGATTGTAGATAATGAAGATAATTCTGGACTTACTCGAATACTCAATCAAAGGAGTCAATAATTCTAGACTTACTCGAATATTATTGATCGACTTATTTTTAAAAATCAACAATTTAAAAGACGCATAGAAGGTTGTCTTATCATCCCATGTCCAAATAATATATTGTGGATAGTTCATAGCAAGGTTAATTAAACTCAAGAGGAGAGCTTTGTTGTTGATTGTCTTCTTAGTACCATGTAATAACCTAAAAGATGCCACTCTCAAGATGCCACATGTCCCTGTCCCCTCGTAACACAAAGGGTTTACCCTTCATTTTACACCAGTCCTCGCATTTCGTACCAACCGGGTCAACCCACCTTAGAAGGGATTCACCATATTGTATTCACGTGAACGCATGAGATTAGCCACACGCGTCATCTTGTAACAATTTTTCTATCTTTCAATATATCCTTTTTTTTAGTCAAACAAAAAAAGACAATATCATGAGTGCAAGCAACCAAGAAGGACTGAGGACAACCTTACCAAATGGCCAATCAAAATCTCCACAGTGGAATCTGCACATCATGCATGGGACCCAATAGACGTTGATCTCTCACAACGTGGCTTTTAATGGGGATCATCACATGTGTGTTGTATTCTACACTACACAGCAAAATTGAAAGTGATTGTCAATTTGTCATTGTGTTCATTTACACATCACCGTAAAATAAATTTTGACTATTTTCATACCCTAGATTTGTTTAAGGAAACTAAACTATCCAGGTGTCTATATTTCTTTTTTCTAGAGGAGGTGTCTATATTAATTACTTGATTCATAGAATTCTTACTTGTAACAAATAAATAATAGGTTATACACACCTACTACTCCGGAGGGAGTACATGATAATGACGAATTAGCATGCAAATTAATTTTGTAATTAATCTTGCATGTACTAAAATTCATTTTATTATAATTTGAATTGCAAAATACGTAGTCATTATTATAATTTGTTACTAACCATTTATCTTGTATAATAAGGATATGTTATTATATTAGTATGGAAAGATAGATTAAGTATGAGTTCTATGATGCCAATATGTTTTTTTATCCTAATATTGCTGCAAAAGATATATTTAATTGGTAACATTTTGCTTTTTAAAAAAATTGTGTTTGGAAACTTTTGTTTCTTATAGTCAACTCATTTTATATCTCACGATATATTTAAGACTCCTTCTACTTTGGCAATACCAGAAAAAAGTTGTACATCACTTCCATTCATGTGGAAGTGGATTCTTAAGTAGTGGTTCAGCTTGATCACATAATTGGGTGCACACTAATAGTGTCCAAGTGACTACGTGTGTGACTCTTTGTCCGCATTGACAATGTTCACCGTGAATAGTAGCACCTCTTGTCCTTGGTCACTTTTCCATTTCCATTATACGCATTTAAGTATTCTTCTTGGAGTATAACGAAGAAGGAGGTGTTTGTGAATTTCCTGACTGACTCATTAAATAGAAGATCTACATTTAAGCCTGTTGATGTTATGGAGTACAAATGGGTAGGAGAAAAACATGCATGTGCGGACTTGACCGGGGTTTCATTACTCGTGGGATTAAGAGTCAGGGCTTTTACGGTAGGACAGACAGCTCTAAAAGTTGCGTCAAGCAAAGTGGTCAAACATGAAAAAGCGTATTCTGACAATCAACATGCTTTTATATCATTTGTTTTTGACACTTTTGGCTTCCTAACACTAAAAGTTGTTGATCTTCTACATAGAGTTCAAAAGGTCATGCACAACAATGTCATGTCTCCTAGGTCCATGAATGTTATGTTTACGATGATTGGTTTTGCCATCCAAAAAGACCTAGCGACGTAGTTTGTTGTCCACTTGTCTTTTATTCATGTATAATTAATTTTTGATATATAAAAAGGAAACAAAAAAAATTCTATCAATAAATAAAAAATTACAACATGATAAATGATAGAGTAAATTACACTTTGCTCCCTTGAAAGATGCTTGAATTACACTCTCCTCCCCTTCTATGTTAAAATATACACTCCCCTCCCCTCTTATGCAAAACATATTAGAAAATATTTCACTTTTCACCCCTGAAAGAAGCTTGAATTACATTCTCCACCCCTCTTAAGTTAAAATCTAATATTTCCTCCCTTAATAAGTTTATTTTTATTTCTAGTAATTTATCAACAAAAAAAAAATCGAACACACTCCGAAGAAAAATAGTATTGCGGGTCCACTTTAATATAATCAAAATTCAAATTCATATTTTTCTCTATTTTTTTTTCACAATTTCATTAACATCTAGTTTTAAACCCTATTATAAATTATAAAATATAAAACAACACAAAATAAAATTAAAATGAGTGAAAAGTTACTAAAGTCAATAAAATATGATTATTTAAAAATGAATTTTATATTCTAAGTTATAAAATTAATAACAAAATATTTAAATTTAATCTTCATTGACATTTAAATTACAAATAAATGATTTTTTTCTTATATTGTGTTTTAAAACTAGTAGATATCGTAAAAATATCTAGGCTTAATTGCACTTTTCCCCCTATCTTTTGCCAATTGTGCGATTTTGCACTCCATCCTTTTTTTTGAGCGATTTTGCAACCTATCATTTACCCCCTTTCTGATTTTGTAGCCCCTCGTGTGTCTTTTTGCACCCTATCGCAGAGCGAAGTCAAGGCGAAGGCAAAAAAACACACGATGGGGTACAAAATCAGAAAGGGAGTAAATGATAGGGTACAAAATCGTTCAAAAAAAAAAATGGGGTGCAAAATCGCACAATTGGCAAAAGATAGGGGGGAAAAGTGCAATTAAGCCAAATATCTATTTATGTTAAAATAGATTAAATTGTAGTGCATATTTAATTATTAAGGGAAGAGGTTGTAATTCAAGCATCTAATGGGGGAGGGGAGTATAAGTTTTATTTTTTAAAGGAAGGGATTGTATATTTTAACTTAAGAGGGGAGAGGAGTGTAATTCAAGCTTCTTTTAGGAGAGAGGAATGTAATTTACTCTAAATGATAATATATTCGATCACAATTAATTTGTTTTAAAAAATACTTTAGAGTGTTCGTAAATTAGAAAAGAAAAGTAAGATCTTCTCTTCTTTTTCCTCCTAAACCCTTCATTCAAACATATTATAAGACATTGTTTGTGAGTTTTGAAGGGAATGGAATTGATGAAGGGAAGACGTTGAAAAAAAGAACAAGCAAATGAAAGAAATAGAAGACTATGATATGAGAGGGTTTTGGGGGTTCATTTTTCTTCATAATACAAAATCATCTTAATTTGAAAAAAATTGTATTGGAGGAAGATTTTGGAGGGTTTATATGAATTATTTAAATTCAATCTATGTTAATATCAAGGTAATTAAAACCGGACCGGCCGGTTTGACCGGTTCAACCGGGGACCGGACCAGTGTCCGGTTCGTTTGGTCATGAAAACCGCCCTGCAATAGAACCGGGGCATAGACCGGAAAACCGGACAAAAACCGGGGGAAATCGGATAAACCGGCGGTTTGATCGGTTCATAAGGTTGGACCGGTTATTTTCATTTCTTAGACCAAGATCTGGAATCGGTAAGAGTAAAACCTTTCTTCTACCTTCCCATTCCATTTGCCAAGTTCTATTCATTTCCACATCATGTGTTCAGTCAGGCTTGAGATATGGAACGTGAAGCTTAGCAAAGATGAATAAGAGATGTTGATTGGAAAAGAAATGACAGATGAGGAGTCTGTTAAGAATGTTTGGAAATGAGTGCTTTGTCTAGAAAATAAACTTTAGAGAAAGAGTGATGTGGTATTGGAAGATGTATAAATTTGTTATATTGAAACAAATTAAACATTGGGAAGTGTGCTTATTATTTGAAAATTGTGAAAGCATTTTATTATGCTTGTGCTTGCTTTGAAATTATCGTATACAATAAGTACAATTTTTTAACCGGTACACTACATAGAGTTGAATATTAATTGACAGTAATTTTGGGTTTTTCTCTCAAAAAAATAATTTTGGGCTTTTAATATTATAAAGTTATTCTATAAAAAATATTATAAATTTTAATATTATATTTTTTGTTTATTATTATAATTTATTTGCCATAACATATTAAAAATTAATAAAAGTATATTATTAATTACTACCGGTTCAACCCGGTCCGACCCCAGTTGAACCTTTGAACCTCGAACCCTTACATATACCGGTTTAATGTCCGGTCCGGTTTTAATTACCTTGGTTATTATAATATTCTTAAAATTAAGAATTTATTAATCATAATCATTTTTGGAGATCAAAAAAATTTTAATTATAATCATTAATTTATCATCCTCTAAAAAAAATACTCTTTCAAAAAATATGAAAGATTTCTCCATCTTTCTATATATTTTTTGGGTTTTTCTATCATGTGCAAATTTACACATGTTAAGAAGTTCAAAATAGTAAATTTGTTTTGAAATTTGTAGATTTTACATTAAATATATAACTTCTTAATAATTGATTGTTGTTTTTTGATGATTTTTTTTTTTTACTTTTAGTTCCTTTTAACATTTGAAGTATAGACAAACTCATATTTTTTATCCCCTAAAACCCTCACCTCCCTCCAAACTCTGAAACAATGCATAAGATGATGAATGATACTCAAGATTAACGTAACATCACAATTGGCCCGGATATTGTACACGAACCTTAACACCAACCAACCATTTTTGTTCGACAACAGAATCAACACACCCATTTACTCTCATCAATTAATAAGTCGATATATGCAATTTGTGGCTGATGTAGGTAACCCAATAAATAAAGCTTATTTATGCGTCATGTGTTTCAACTTTTAGGAGACTATACCCCGAATCTTTAGTTGGACTTTTTATATTAATTAGTGGCCTCCCGTGATTCCTTTAGCTTTATCATGACTGAATTACTGTTTTGATTTGCTTCGATTTGTTGGGGTATCACATAAAGATTGGATGAATTAATTTGCCATTGGTTAATCCAAGCATCAAGGTACTCCATACAAAAATAAAGAAGAGTGTTACCTACTACCTCCGTTCCTGTTTAATTGTCACTTTTTGACATTTTACACAAACCAAGACAATCAATAAATGTTACTACTTTTAATGCAATAAGTTATACTTTTACTATAATGACCTTATTCATTTAATATCTCATTTCATATATTTCTCTCTCCGCAATAAATAACTAAGGGTAATATTGGTAAAACAACATTTAATTTTGCATTGAACTTTGAAAGTGACAGTTAATTAGAAACAAAAAATTTCTTCAAAAGAGACACTTAAAAAGGAACGGAGGGAGTATAAGATATAGTAATTCAAAGTTAGTTAGATAATTAGAATGAGTTGGTTAACATGATTCAGATAGAATAAGTAGTTAGTGAGGTTATTTGTGTTACAAGTAACAGTGTAGTTAGTTGAGAATGTGTATAAATAGGACACTTGCTAGGTTTGTTAGTTAATAGTTATTCGTTAAAAAAAATTGATTTCTCATCACTCTAATTTTCTCAATTCTTTCCAAAATCCTAATTTCCAAATTCATTTAATTTACCAATTGCTCTATTGTTGCCAAAACATTTTTTAGTTAATAATAATAATAATAATAATAATAATAATAATAATAATAATAATAATAATAATAATAATAATAATAATAATAATACACTCTTTTAGTTTCAACCCATTTCTCCTTCCAAGTAGTATATTACAATCTTGTATCAAAAGTATTCTAGGCCTGTTAGTTGGCTGACTACTATGGAAGTGTGGATGGATGGTTAGTCCTATGTGGACTAGAAATGGATTAAATATTGAACAAAAAAAAAAGAAATGGATTAAATAAATTAGACTAGAGGAGTACATTAAAAAAGGGATTCATATATTTCTGACTAATTTTAAGGTTTAATAGTATGTTTGGTTGTACATTTTTCCACCACCATCCCACCTTTGTGAAAACACATAAGCTACTATAAAACAAACACCTTGTAAGTTGAAGAGAGTGTCTTGACTTTTTTGGTGGTCATGATACTTTTCTCCCAGATTCAAAAATTTCCTTATATGTCCCTTGAATTGTTCAACCTTTAAAATAAGTTGATCGGAAATAGCTTTTGATGGAAAAAAAAAGCCGATCGGAACATATCTCCTAATAGGTTTTGTGCCATCGAAAGTTATGTTCCAATAAATCAAAGTGTTTTTGAGCAAAACTGAAGGGGTTGTAGAGCAATTTTCTTATTTTTTTCCATCTTAGTCTTGGTTGGGCATAAACTAAGTCCCCGTTTATGAGTATGTAGAAAAAGGAATGAGGACTTTGGGGGAGGAAATGAGAGAAAAATATCTCAACTTGGCGTTTTTGTAGAAAATGAGAAAAAGAATATTGCTTATTACTATATTTTTAATTAAGAGTATTATAAAAAAAAAAATGTTAAGAATTTGAAAAAGATTTCTAACCCCTCGAAAATTCTTGTATCATGGAGAAATGAAAACCCTCATTCGAGTTGGAGGACTATCATTCCATCCCTTTCAATTTTGTCGTTCATTTTTTCAAAGCTCGTCCCTCTCGTCCTAAACTGTCAAACAGAGCCTAAGTGGACTGAAGCAGGAAAACTCCCAACTGTTTTCGTAGAGATCCGAGTGGTGCCTTCGCTAGTCCTCACCTCCTCACAAGCTTGTAAACACCAAAGACACATACCACAAACAAGGCTTTGTTTCTTAGTTACTACTCATTAGTCAAAAACTCTGGTTCTAGAAGTGCACGAGGTCACACAAATTGTTCATAAGTATGCATCCGGATCACACAAATTTTGTGGTTTTTTTTTCCAGATGTACACAAATTTTGCCATTATTTTACTCCACTTTGTTTCTGCTATTTCGATCTTTTGCTACATGTATAAGGTTTTCTCCCATGTTACCAGATGAGGAGGAACCATTGATAAGCAGCAACGTTTAGAAGTATTGTACACAAATAATTTTCAGACAAGATACAATATACACACACAATGAACTCATTCCAATACAATGTTGCAATTTGCAAGCAGCAAATTTGAACCATCAACATAATTCCAACTGGAGCCTCGCTTCTGATACATTATACTTACAGTTGTGAATTCTGAGCTAAGAATGTTCTCCTGGGATCTTCAGTATATCAAATTGGATTTGGAAGATATGGCAGAAGGATGTGTCCCTGGCTAGCTATGGGATATGTATAGCAATCAATCACAGTTGTGAAAAGTAGAGTCAGAATTTGAAATTTTGCTTCATGTATAGAACCACCTCTTGCTGAACAAAAAAAAAACAGGCCTACCAATTAGTTAACTTGCAATGAGAAACTCATTTTGGGAGAGAGAGAGAGACATGGATGCTATGGACTAAGTAAACTAGCAGCGGCGAACGAGGTACTAAAATTTGTTTTTGGTGGAAAACAAAATTATAAGATGACATGTGCAATGTTTTAAAAACAAGACAGATCAACCGATTGAACCATAAACTAGAACTGTCTACGGTTCAGTTATTACGCATTTCGACTGCGGTTTTGTCATGGTTCGAGCAGTTTAAAGCAACCATCAATCGCAGGTCTTACTAGTTTGATGGCTGGTTCAGTTTTTAAAACATTGGACACGTGTTTACTGGATCATTCTTTTATTGATAGTACAAATAGATCAATAGATAGATAGATTGCTTACAATGAAACAAAGTAGAATGCATCCTGCTACCCCGGGATACAAAACATACCAGAAACTCAACTGTTGAAACTTAACAGCATCTATGAAAAGCAATGGCATGCTTACGGCTGTACAATATAGCACATTTTGTTGGTTTAATATTTGATGGAGCTAGATACTTGTTTCAAATCAAAAATAAGTAGTAATATTGAAGCAGAAATACCTGGGGGGTGAACAGTATCAGTGTAAATCATGTAAGCAATACAAGCAGCAACACTAGCACTCTTGGCTAGCAACCCAGGTCCAAATATTGTAAATGCCAAAACACCAATGGCTGCACAACCTATTTGGGCCATCAACATACTGTACTTCTGCATAATCACACTTAGGTTATTTTAGTCCTAAATGAAGAAGAATCAGAGAGCTGGAAAACAAAAGCATTTAAGTAGGTATTTAACAAACTCAATTTAGACACCGAAGCATTGACATTTTTTATCGAATTTGTGTCTAGTGTCTGACACCGACACTAATAGATAATGATTACATTCAATTACTTAATTTTATCAAATTATTACCGGTGTCGATGTATCCATATCAAAGTCAATGCTTAATACCACGGTATTAATGATAATTATCCCATTAAGGCCTAAAATGTAATAGTAGTAATAGTAGTACCCGGGCAGAAGGGGCGGAGGGTGTGGCAAAGAGGAGAGCAGACACGGCTCCTAATGGTGCAACAGTGATTGAGAGTCCTTTTGGTGTCAATAACTGATCAAGCTTTCCCAATATGGCCATTGCTGCAAATGCCCCTGATGATTTTTATAAACACACATCAAACACAAAAGGAGAAACATATAAAGTCATCAGATTTTCATACCAAAAATTATTTACAAGTACTCTTCAACACAAATTAAGAAAACAAAAACACTGATAATTTGAAGAAAAAAAAAATTCTAAGAGCATATCAATGTTGTGATGATAGGGTAAAAATAATAAAGGTGTTAATCATATTTAGGATCAGTTTGTCACAGATTATAAAAAAAAAAAGTAATTTATAGAATAAACTTTTAGAGATTTAAAAAATATATATAATATATATGTTTTATATTGTTTACCATAATGAAAATCACTTTTTAAAAAATATCAGTTATCAAAAATGATTTTATAGAGAACCTACTAAAATAGCTTCTCATTTGAAGCAGTTTTTATATTTTTTGTTTTTAGACTATCATTTTTTATAAACATTTTAGTCAACAGATGAAAATATTATTTGGTTTGGAAAAAGTGATTTTTTTTTTTTATAAAATAAGGTCTTGTGGAGTCCATTTTTATGTAGTTATAATACTATTTCTTTGAGTAGTTGAAAAGTATTTAAATAACTTAGATCAAATATATAACTAAAAAGTTTAATTAGTATATCCATATTCTGGATATAATTTAGAAACTAATATAACAAAGTTACATAAAAATGAAAGTACAACTCACTCTTTTACAGTCACAATTAAAAAGTACTCCCTCCATAACTTTTTATAAGTAAATTTGACCAATTCACATTTTTTAAGGAATGTGGTTTGTGTTATTTAATTTAAGTTAAATAACCTATTTTGCCCTCATTAATTAATTGTGGTGTACAATAGTATATTTTCAAGGTGTTGTTGTTAAACGTGTGTGCATTTAAAAAATTAAAGTAAGGGTATTTCAGGTATATTATCCTTAAATATGACAAAAAAAGTAAATTTTGCTTATAATTAGTTACAACTGAAATGGTTGAATTTTGCTTATATTTTGTTATGGAGGGAGTATTTTGATACCATTGTTGCATAGTATAGTAATTAAATTGATTCATCTTACAAATAAATGAGAATAATAATAAAAAGAAAAGAGAAAGGGAAGGTGGAGAGCAACCTGCAGAGGGCCAGAGAATGTCACTGAATGAATGAGTGGAAGAGGATTTGGGAGGTTTCCAATTCTCCCAGATGGAGGAGGGTGAAGCCACATCGCTTGATGCCTTAATAATCACACTCCTTCTCCCTTTCTTACCATTCTTATTATTGCTAAAACCCAAATAATCTAAAACCAATCTCTTATTCTTCGGTTTGATGTTAAAAGATGGTTGTAATGGTAATGATAATGATAATGGTAAGCAAACAATTGCAGAAGACATTTGGAGAATTTTGATTGTTGATCTCAAAACTCATAAATCCCTCTTTACTCAATAATAATGCACATGACATCACAGGGTCGTAACATTATTAAGAAAACTGGAAAAAGACACGACCATTGAGTTATGAGAGAGTTGAGTAAAATGTGAATGAGCCTTTCAAAAGGCCCAAAGGTCACCCAACAAACAAGACCACTTTTTCTATTTCCTTGACTAATCAGTTCAATTAGCAGCTTCATTAAATTAAATTTTTTTAAACTTGTGGTATATAAATAAATAACACAAGAAAACAAAACAATGGTTTATCTTGTTCACATGACTAGTACTAGTCGGATAGGAAGTACCTCCACCTCTTCTCACTTCGTGGTCTTGATCAAACCTCTTCTCACTTTCTCTACTACACATTTTTTTTTAAAAGTAGTATATACTTTCCCTTCAACGAAAAATAATCTTATTTGAAGAGTGTCGAACACTAAATATAAATAAATAAATCTTTCAACTAAATTTAAACCTCCTTCACTTCGTTGTAATAGTTTCCTTCCACTAGACTTATTCCCATTTGATTAAAGTGGTATACTTTTATATGACATAGTTCATTTGAAAAGATACACTTTCATGATACAGAATTTGACTTTTTTATCAAATGTGTACCTTCAAAATTATATTGGGGCAGGGAAAGTTGCCTCATGAATAAAGACTTTGTTCGATAAAGTTCTTTTTTGAACGAACCCAAGGTATCTTTAAAAGAGAAACGTTGGCGATACTCTCTTTTTAACACTCATTCTCTTATTAGATGAGACTCATGGGTCTCACATTTGTAAATAAATCTCACATAAAGTGATGAGACTCACATACGTTTAACTCACCAAGAGAGTGTGAGTTTTAGAGTGTTAAAAAGAGGATCTATAGCAGTCCTCTTTTTAAAATATCATCACAAGAATCTAGTGGAAACAAAATTAACCTCAAATTAATCAATACTACAAACATACTAGATTACAAAACAATAAATAGTCGTTTACCTTTTTAATGAGATCTTTTTTTGTGAGCAATTGGCAGAACAAAACTAAACTACGAGAAAAACTAGTTAGAGCAATATCCACCCGTACAGATAGAGCTAAAAAAGCATGAACAACATCACAAATATTGCAACTATTGTCCATAGAAAGAACAAATTTAACTAAACAAACGCCTACTTGATTACCCTCCCAAAGCACACGAGTCCAAGAAGAAAAGATCCTTTTTGAACAAAGCTTTGAATCTTCACTGAAACTTGAATCAGAAAATGGTGACATTTCCTTCCCTAGCAAGATGCCAAGAATGGAGAGATCATTCCAAATACAAAAAAAAAAAAAAAAAAAAAAACAGCCAACTCCACGTTGTCCTTTTTTTTTTTTTTTGGGGGGGGGGGGGGGGGTTTGTTTTGGACAAGGAGATAAATTACAAATCTATTTACAAATGGCTGTAACACACTGGTACAAAACTTTTCTACAAACCTAAGCCACAAAATAGGGGGAATGAACACATTATCCATTATCAATGATCCGAATGGGACTCATAAAATTCACTTGGACAAGGTGACATGACCTCTTGCTCCAGCAGCTGCAATACTTGATTCATCGAAGGTCGATCATCTGCATTTGAATCAGTACATCTTGCCGCTAGCTCCAAAATTACTTCAAGAGTTTCAGCATTTACGTCACTGCACCTTCTGTCTACAACGTCTTCCAATCTATTTTCTTTCAACAATGTGTTCATCTGCAAAAAAAATAATAGCCAAAACTTAAGTACATTCTTTATAAAAAATTTCACATGTTAATAAGGATATGTGTTGAATAAGTTAAAAGCTTACCCAACCAACAACATTTAAACCTCTCTTTACAAAGGAAGGATCTGTAGGCCTTTTTCCAGTTACAAGTTCGAGTAATAGAACTCCAAAGCTATATACATCTGACTTCTCAGTGGCTCTCCCACTTTGTAGATACTCTGGTTGATATATAAATAATAAAGCATTCAGTTGTTTACTTAGATATTCAAAATCTACGTCATTGAATCACGAGCTAAGCAACTACCAGCCAAAACAATGATCTTTGTAAATTAACGAATGCATACCTGGTGCCAAATAGCCAAATGTACCAGCAACCACAGTGGTAACATGTGCATCTTCATCAACCAAGAGCTTTGCAAGACCAAAATCAGAGATGTGAGGCTCCATGTTTTCATTAAGAAGGATGTTGCTAGATTTTATGTCACGATGCACAATTTTTGGGCAGCATTCATGGTGCAAGTATGCCAAACCCCGGGCAGAACCAAGGGTTATCTTTAGGCGATCACTCCAATTCAAGGGTTGTCGTTCCGTATTTTCTGAGGAAAATATGACCAGTTCAAGGGTTAGTCGATCATTTAAGCTGCCTAAGGGCAAATAGTTTAGTGTGTATAAAATGAATCACTATCACATACCATGCAAGAGATCGTCTAAGCTTCCCAAGGCCAGATAATCATAGATAAGGAGCCTTGAAGTAGGAAGCCTGCAGTAACCGCGTAGGTTTACTAAATTTATGTGCTTGATGCTCCCCAAAATCTCTAGTTCCCTTTCAAAAACTTGATCAGATCCTTCACGGCTTCGGTCAATTCACTTAACCGCAAATGTACCACAATCATTCATTACCATTCGGTAAACAGTACCAAATCCACCTGACCCTACTATATCCTCTTTGTCAAGAGACTCCAGCTTTTCTATGATTTCAGATGACGTGTATGGCATATCGCCATGGAAGGTAATAAGTTTAGCACCTGTTAAAAGATTAGGTTAGCATTTATAAAGATGAGATTCTTTTTTTCGTCTTCTGTTGTTAATGGGAGTTTGTCGTAATTGAGAGATCGCTCTTACTTGCTGATGGATCAACTTGCTTCTTGACTTCTGTGTATTTCCTAGCAGCTCTTTCCTTCTTTGACGACGAACGAACCCAGAGTAATGAAAGGGTTATGATAAGTGCAAGGCCCAAAGTTGCCACTGCCCCAATTAGCACAGCCTTCAAGTAATGTGATTGTGAAGATCTTTTCGGAGGGACTGCATATATTTAAATATCTATAGTTGTCAAGAAAATGTAAACTAAACATGGAAATCAGTTATAAATATAGTTAGTCGTGTAAGATAGTATTTGGAAATCAATCCAAGGATTTGACTTGCCTGCAGCTTCATCACTTTCGGCATGTGGTATCACCACAGGGAAACCGAGTGATGTTCGACATGGTTTCTGGATTTGCCTTCCACAAAGATCTAAATTGCCAATAAACCTATTCATATGCAATTAATTTTTTATTAGCAGGACAAAAAGGCAATGGAACCAACTTATTGCTCACAATGTATAGAACAACAAACACAGCATAACAGGAAAAACAATAAATCCAATGAGTATTCACCATTTAATCAGAGCAATTACTAGCGGTCTGCAGTACAACAACTAACTCTTAACAGCTGAGAAACTTAAGAAAACCACAACTCACTACTTTTAATATCCTTGCTTATGAGAATTACAAAACATGCACTGTTATTTGATTCTAGTGATTTTAAAAATTTGGCAACTATAATTCAATTAAAGATTCTGATACATTTTCTCGTCACCCTACTACAGCACAAAAAAGAATAGACCTGTCCATTATCATAAAATAATCTCAGAAAATTTCAAATTATGTTTAGTCTAATGTCTACAATGCATACAGACCACAAGACTTTATAAAGGGTACATACGAGCTTTTTTGGAAGGTGCTTAGTACTCCAATGTCAGGGATTTCACCAGAGAAGAAATTTGTAGACAGGTTCCTAAGACAAGTAAGATCAGCATAAGTGAAAATTGATGTTTTTAGTATCATTATGCCGCTGAAGTATATAGGCTAACTTGACTTACAAAATTTGCAAATGTGAGAGACGACCAATAGAGGAAGGTATAGCTCCTTTTAATGAATTGCTCGATACATCCCTACATTGAAAGTTTGCATTAAAATCATAAACGAAAATTAAAAAAGCATTTGCGAACAAAACCTATTCAGCTGAACTGAAACCTGAACAAAGATATATATGTTTATAGGTGTTAGGAAAAACTAGAAATCGTTTCATTTTTCATTACAAAGGGACCAAAATAAAACGAAAGAGGGACTTACAATATGTTTAAAAATGAAAGATTTCCAATGCCTGATGGTATGCCTCCTTGGAAATAATTAGCCCTCAAGTACCTTTCAATACAACCAAATGAATCATTCATTGAGGTAATAAGGAAATATAATGGACATTGAAAATTTCTAGCAAGGAAATGAAGAATTTCACTTACAGGGCTCTAAGCTCAGTACAATTGGTAATTTCAGTAGGAATGATTCCATGCAAGCCATTCTGATGAAATGCCCTGAATCATTAAGCCACTGAATAGAATAAGAATTACAAAAACCCAGGGAAGTAGATGCATCAATGATTTGTGGAACATTTTCTACTTACAATCTCTGAAGTCTACTTAGTTTACCAATGCTGGGAGATATTATCCCTCCAAGCTGCATATATGGCAGATTTCTGAACAACACAAGACAAATAAAGTGTCAAATTCAGCTCATACAGTTAGAAAGAAAAAAAATTAATAATAAAATTAAAAGCATGTTTCTGGTTACATACATTGAGCGAACTCTTTGTTCATCACCAGGATGACATGAGATTCCAGTCCATGCACAATGAGACGCATCTAACTCTTGCCAGTTGCTAAGAACATTTTTGGTATCATTCAAAGTACTTTTGATCTCCAACAATGTTTGACCTAACAAATTTCATAAAAATCACCTAAAGTTTAAAACTTTATACAAAATCCTAAAATGGGTTGCAAAGTACTAAATTCAATTATGAATTTATGGCAAAATAAATAAATAAATTTTTTTATTTTTTTTGGAAAAAAGTCCATCATAGTATAAAAGAGGGTTTGAAGAAGAAAAAAGAAAAAGGGGGTTCATAGTACTTACCATCTTGAGTTAGAGCAAGAGAAGAAGAGTTGAAAAGTGTTGTGAAAACCACTAAGAAAGTACAAGCAACAATGGTGATTTTCATTTTGCAAAGTTTTGAAGTTGAATGGTGGGAATGAAAGTACTTTCACTTGCACCACTCAGAGAGAGAGAGAGAGTGTGTTGAAGTGATGATTTTGTTGTACTAGCTGGGTAGTTTGATGAGAGTGTAGACCAAAAAGGTGGTGTATGATTTTGAGTTTGAGTCTTGAACTAAAAATAATAATTAAAATTTGAAGCATGAATATAAAAAGTAAAGTGAATGCTTTGGTTATACTCCAGTATTTTATAGTATTTTTGTATGAAAAAAGACAATTTTTTGAAAGTTGATATGAAAAGTGGTGTACAGTGTCAAGAAGCCGTTGTTCTATTCAAAATAGGAATCTATTTAACACTTGCATATGAAAGTGTAGAATATACGCGCCGGTGTTTATTAGATTGAATGTGTAAAGACCAATGGGAAGTCAAGAGGTGTTGAAGACACGTTGGATAGTGGGGTTTTACGTGTACTAGGTTGGCGAAGCAGAGCGCGTCGTATGGAACATTGCATGTCTCAGAAACGACAGACATTAAAGTAACCATATTTTTATTTTTATTTTATGCAAAGGAAACCATATATGAAATGAAATGCAAGAAACAAACAAAAATATTACTCCTAGACCCTAGACCCTGAGTCAAAATCCTTCTCCATTTATTAGTCTCTCCATTTCTTTCATTTAGAGAGATAAAGACACAAATAAATTTAAAAATAATTAATAGTAATGGGACTCACTTAGTGGTAGGACCCACTACATACTTTTTTGTATCTATCTCTCACCAAATGGCAATATCCATTTATTTTTAGTAAATGGAGAGGATCTTCACTCCTAGACCCTAGACCCTAATACATATATTTTGATTCAATTTTAAAAGGGTCTTGTTAACGAGTGCCCCTGGAGTACTTTTTAAGCATTCCAAAAAGAGAAATTATTCCATAAAAAAGTCAAATATTTCAATTTCCTAATGCATTGATTACATAAATTTTTTTAAAAAAAGTTACCATTTAAAGGTCTTAAAGAGTACCCCCAGAGCACTCGTTAACATTTCCTATTTTAAAAATTATGTTAATCATTTTAAAAAAAACTAAAATGGAATATATTACTGCAAATAAGTTGTTCCTATTCTACACAAGAAATACGGAAGCAAGGATTAACAAGCGTTAAGCCTAAAAGATAAACAGACAGGTTGCAAGCGACAAACCTATCAAAATAAAGGTTTCCGGAATCCACCAGAATTTGAGAAAAGTCTCGATAATTTATTCAATGAAAAGGTCCCTCTCTAAGCTGCCAAGATGTGTTTAAATACTAGAGAAAATAACAAACCCCCATGGACCGAAAACATAACAAACTGAAATAAAAACGAAAAATATCAAAATAACAAGATATGCTAAAATATTAAAATCCGGATTTGGGCTTCCAGGCGACTTCGAATGGCTAAATTCACCCCTGCGTCATGGCAAAGCGATGAGTCTTGTTCGTGAGGTCTGGGGCTTTCCGAAAAGGTATATTTCGAGTCATTCTGACACCGGATGCAAAATCTGCGCTATTCCGAGTGATCCTTTCTTGCGCGCCACTTCTTCTTCGATCTGGGCTGCTAATTTGCCTACATCAGTCTCTCCCACCTCTGAAGAACTCGACCCCGAGTTCTTATCTTGATAAAGGACCTCATCCGCATGGTATTCATATATGTCTGCCACATTGAAAGTGTTGGAAATGTTCATATCGTCTGGAAGCGCGACCACATACGCATTATCATTGATCTTGCGAGTCACTCTAAATGGACCATACTTGCGGGGCTGCAACTTGCTGTAAGTACCAACGGGAAATCGTTCTTTACGCAGGAATACCATCACATCATCTCATACGTTGAAAACCTTGACTCTTCGTCTTTTATCTGCAGCAATTTTATTTTTCAATCCGGTAGCTTCTAGCTTGGCCTTGACAAAATTTTTCATAGCTAAAATGTCTTCAGCCATATTTTCAGCTGCTACGCTAACGCCAGGGGCTTTAGGCAACTTAATCAAATCAACCACGTGCCTAGGGGCAGAAGTGTAGACTGTTGGAACAAAATGTGTGAACAACTCTCTTTGGATAAAGGGAGAGATTGTTGGAACAATTTGTAGGAACATCTCTCTCTATGGTTTTGATGATAACAAAGTGTTAAATAGAAAATTGGAATGTGCTAATGCTTTGTTCAAGTTATTTCAGAACCACGTTCTTAATGATTGGTATTTGATAATGGTTATGGAAGAACAAGCTTAGAGCAAGAAAGGAAAGCTTAGAAGCCAAGTTACAAAGTTGAAGGAAAACTGGGTCTGAAGGGTGAGTCTGAAGGGTGCGTCTGAAGCTTGAGTCTGAAGGCAGCATCTGAAGTCTGAGTCTGAGGGTCAACAAAAGTCAACGTCTGATGAACAGTGCGTCTGAAGGTCAACAATAGTCAACGTCTGAAGACCAGCTTCTGATGAACAGTGCTTCTGAAGTCTGAGTCTGAAGAAGAGCTTCTGAAGTACTGTTCACGCAGAAGCTTCTGAAGTCTGACCTGGAAAGTTTTCTTCAGCATTTAATGCCTGCATTGTCAGAACAACTCCAATGGAGCAGTTGTCTCCCTGACTCAAACATTCCCCAGCTTTTAAGGAAAGCAAATTCAAAAATGGCTGCTGCGCTCTATTTTCTGCAAAAGTTCAGCACACAATTTCAGCTATCCTAGCTCTCAATTTGCAACGGCTCTTTGCTTAATTTCTGCAAATCTTCAACAGCTCTAATTCCCTCTATATAAGGAAGAAGAATTTTGCTAAGACTCTTGGAACAAAAACTGTCTGAAACTTGCTCTGTTTTGCTGTCCAGAAATTGTAGTTCACCAAACACTTAGAAATTCTTTCAATCTTTGTATCTTAGAATTTCTTAAGGTTAAGAGTCTTACCCTGAGTTGTATTAAGTGAACACCTCTGATATTTTATCAAGTGTTCAATCCAAACTTACTTTCTTTGTAATTCAGTTTGGTTTTAAGTCTCAGTCTGCGTACTGAGCATTGCAAGCCTCATTCCTTTGTGGTCTGAGCAATTAGAGTCTCATTCCTTTGTGGTCTAAGCAGGAAGTCTTATTCCTTTGTGGTCTAAGCAAGGTTGGTTCATTCCTTAGTGGTCTGAACATTAGTAGTCTCTTCCTTTGTGGTTGAGCAACTGGAAATCTCATTCCTTTGTGGTCTGAGTAATTGTAATCAGTTTGACTATAGTTGAAATCTCTTGTTAGTAACAAGGGGACTAGACTACTTCCAACTTGTGGAAGGAACTAGTATAAAAACATTGTGTGTCATCTCTTTCCTTCTCTCTTTGTTTTTAATCCGCTGCATATACTCTTTGAAAAAGGTTCAGAACCAGTTTCTGAACTTGTCTTAAGTTTTGAGAAGAAAAGAAACCAAGTTTTTTTTAGAACACACAATTCAACCCCCCCCCTTCTTGTGTGTTTTTCTCACCTTCAGTTGTTATCAGAGCTCCGGTTCTGATATTAACACTTAACAGTGTGTCAGTCTTGATCCTGAGAAAAACATGTCATCTAGTGGTTCCCCTCCACCTCCACCTCCTCCTCCTGGTGGTAGACATACTTCTGTTTCATATGACTATGGTACTGATGATAGAAAATCCAGGTCACACAATAAACCCCCAATGTTTACTGGTGATCCTGAGAAGTTCTCTTGGTGGAAGAGTAAAATGTACAGTCATATAATTGGTATTGATGATTCTCTATGGGACATAATAGAAGATGGAATCACAATTCCAGTTGATGAAGAAGGTGTTGCTGTCAACAGAAGAGCTTTGAGTGATGCAGAAAGAAAGATTTATAGGAAGCATCACAATGTGAGAGGAATCATTGTGGATTCCCTACCTCACACTGAGTACCAGAACCTGAGTGACAAGTCAACAGCCAAAGCTATATTCACATCCCTCTGCTCTAACTATGAAGGTAATAAAAAAGTTAGAGAAGCTGAGGCTAATATTCTTGTTCAGCAATATGAACTGTTCAGAATGAAAGAGGATGAAAATATTGAGACAATGTTCTCAAGATTTCAGACTCTGGTTTCTGGACTTCAGATTCTGAAGAAGAGTTATACCACAGCTGATCATGTGAACAAATTCCTTAAAAGTCTGCCATCTAAATGGAGACCCAAGGTGACTGCTATTGAGGAAGCTAAGGATCTGAATACTTTAAGTATTGAGGATCTTATAAGCTCCCTCAAGGTGCATGAACTGGGACTCAATGAGGATGAGTCTGTTAGAGAACCAAAATCAATAGCACTGAAATCTAAAAGAAAGTCTGCTAAAGCTTTGAAAGCTATTGAATCTGAAGAAGAATTTCTTGAGGGAAATTCTGAAGAAGATTCAGATGCTGATGAGCTTGCAATGCTTTCTAAAAGAATTCAGTATCTAATGAATAGAAAGAAAAAATTCTCTAACAGAAGCAGTAACCTTAGAGGATCTGGTTCAAAGAGGGAAAACCAGAAGGAATCCTACAACTGCAAGAAACCTGGCCACTTCATTGTTGAATGTCCTGATCTTCAGAAGGACAAATCAAAGGAAAAAAGCAAAGAAGTCCAGCTCAAAGTCTAGTAATTTCATAAACAAGCTTAAAAAGAGTCTCATGGCAACATGGGATGATCTGGACAATGAGTCTGAATCTGATGAAGAAGAAGCAAACCTAGCTTTGATGGCAACTGCATTTTCTGATGCAGAATCTTGTTCAGATTCAGATGATGAAGATGGGGTATATTCTGAACTTACTAGATCTGAATTAATTGAAACAGTTAAAGATCTTATGAGTCATCTAAAAAGCAAGTTAGGTGAAATAAAAACTTTGAAAAATAAAACTAACTTGCTGTCTGAAGAAAATCTCAAACTTCAGAATCAAATAATTGAGTTTGATGAAGAAGTTAGAGAACTCAGAGATGAGACTCATAAGAAACCTAAAGCAATTCCTAATGAACATGAAATTGCTCTTCAGGACTTCATTTTAACTGGAATCAATAGAAGTAAAGTTGCTTCTATGATTTATAGTATTTACAGAAACAAAGGTGAAGGTATTGGATTTAACAATGATTCATTCAAACTTTCAAATGAATCAAACACACCTTCTTGTTCTGGAAATATTATGAATGGCAATGAAATATGCTTTGTGCCTGCTTCTGATAATTCTGAGAAAGTGAAAATAGCAGTAACTGAGACTGAGTCTGAAGTTCTGAACTGCTCAGACTCTAAAGCTTCTGAACCTAAGGGTAAGATGAAGGCAGATGTTAAAACCTTGCCTAAATCTAAGCCAAAAGGTCCTAAGCCTAAGAGTAAGAGAAAATCAGACTCTAAACCTGAAAATGTTCAGAGTCTGAAGAGTTCAGAACCTGAAACTAGTAAGTCTCGGAGTCTAAAGAATTCAAACTCAAATTTTTCTAAGACTGAGTTTATGAAAACTTCAAAAACTACTAAACCAGTCAATACAAAACATTTTCAATCTCAGAATATCAGGCAAAGCAAGCAAAAGAAAGCAAATCTGTCTTCTGCTTCTGATTGTTTTAAGAAAGGTAAGACTGAAGCTTGCCTTGTGTCTGAAGCAAACAAAATTAGAGTTCTGAAGAAATCAGAACCAAATTACTCAATGGTTCAGACTCTAAACAAATCAGAACCAAAGACTTTCAAGTCTCAGGTTCAGAAGAAATCTGAGTCCAGACCTTTGAGAACTCAGGTTCTAGAACTCAAACTTATTCAAGATATAAGGATTCACATCCAAAGTATCAGAACAAGTCTTAATATCATAACTTCAGACACAAGATGAAAAAGCCAAAGCCTTTCAGGACTAACCCCAAAGGACCCATGAAAATCTGGGTACCTAAGTCTGAGATCATTTCTATTGCAGATATGCTTGTCATCCAGAGAAATGGAAAGGTCCTGGTACCTGGACAGTGGATGCTCGCATCATATGATAGGAGACAAGTCTATGTTCCAAACCCTGAGTCTGAAAGAGGGAGGAACTGTGGGGTTTGGAGGAAGTCAGAAAGGAAATATCATTGGTACTGGTAAGATAGGTAATTCTTCCCTGTACATTGATAATGTTTGGCTGGTAGATGGACTGAGACATAATCTACTTAGCATAAGTCAATTATGTGACAGTGATTATGAAGTCCTGTTTAATAAGAACATATGTACTGTAATTAACAACAAAGATAAGTCTGTAGTGTTCAAAGGTAACAGGAAAAACAATGTTTATAAAATCAATTTTTCTGAATTAGTTCAGCAGAAGGTAGTTTGCCTTCTGTCTGTGAGTGATGAAAAATGGGTATGGCACAAAAGGTTGGGACATGCTAACTGGTGACTCATCTCTAAGCTTAGCAAGTTACAGCTGGTTAGAGGCTTACCTAAAATTGATTATCACTCAGATGCTCTGTGCAGTGCATGCCAAATTGGAAAGTTTTCTAAAACTTCTTTAAGTCTAAAAACATTGTTTCCACCTCAAAACCTTTAGAACTCCTTCACATTGATTTGTTTGGTCCTGTTGGAACAGCTTCAATCAATGGGAAGAAGTATGAACTTGTAATTGTTGATGATTATAGTAGGTGGACTTGGGTTAAGTTCCTTAGAACTAAAAATGAAACATATGATGTGTTTTACAAATTCTGCAAACAAGTACAAACTGAAACTGACTTAAAAATTAAAAGTCAGAAGTGATCATGGTGGGGAATTTGAAAATGAACCTTTTGAAAATTTTTGTGAAGATCATGGAATTCTCCATGAGTTCTCATCTCCTAGAACTTCACAACAAAATGGAGTTGTAGAGAGAAAGAACAGATCTTTACAAGAAATGGCCAGAACCATGATCCATGAGTCCAAAATTGCTAAGTACTTTTGGGCAGAAGCTGTAAACACAACATGTTATATTTAGAATAGGATCTATATCAGACCTATTCTGAATAAAACAGCATATGAACTGTTTAAAGGAAGAAAACCAAGTATTTCTTATTTTCATCAGTTTGGTTGTACTTGTTACATACTGAACAATAAGATCTACCTAAAGAAATTTGATGCTAAGGCTCAAAAGGGTACCTTTTTAGGTTACTCAGAGAGATCTAAAGCATACATGGTGTATAATTCTGAAACACAAGTTGTTGAAGAAGTTATACATATTAGATTTGATGATAAGAAGCCTGGTAATGAAATACCAGAGCTGGTTGAGAGTTTTGCAGATTTCAGACTCTCAGAAGAACCTTCAGAACCTGAACCTAGTTCAGAGTCTGAAGAAGGTTCAAAAGCTGGAAATGCTGAAGAATCTGAAAAACTCTTTGATAATGATACTACTCCTGAAGCAAATCAAGACCAACATGGTTCTGAACAAATCCCTAATGGTTCTTCAGAAGCTAATCCACCCAGAACTTCATTTAAGTACAAGTCTTCACATCCTGAGGAGTTGATCAATGGAAACAAGAACAGTCCAAGGAAGACAAGATCAGCATTCAGTCAGAATGAGTCTATGCTTGGCCTGCTATCCATGATTGAGCCCACAACAGCTGATGAAGCACTTGCAGATGATGGCTGGATTGTAGCAATGCAGGAAGAACTGAACCAGTTTCAAAGGAATGATGTATGGGATCTTGTTGCAAGACCTGATCATAAGAACATCATTGGAACAAAATGGGTGTTCAGGAACAAGCTCAATGAACAAGGAGAAGTGATCAGAAACAAGGCAAGGCTGGTTGCTCAAGGTTACAGCCAGCAGGAAGGAATCGATTATACTAAAACTTTTGCTCCAGTTGCAAGACTGGAAGCAATCAGGTTACTTCTTTCTTATGCGGTCAATCATGATATCATCTTGTACCAAATGGATGTTAAGAGTGCTTTCTTAAATGGTGTAATTTCTGAAGAAGTGTATGTTAAACAACCTCCTGGTTTTGAAGATGTTAAAAATCCAGATTTTGTGTTTAAACTTAAAAAATCTTTGTATGGTCTGAAACAAGCTCCTAGAGCTTGGTATGAAAGACTAAGCAACTTCTTGATTAAAAATGATTTTGTAAGAGGTCAAGTTGATAATACACTTTTTAGAAAAACTCTTAAGAAAGACATCTTAATTGTACAAATATATGTTGATGATATCATATTTGGTTCTACTAATGCCTCTCTTTGCAAAGAGTTTTCTAAGTTAATGCAGGATGAATTTGAAATGAGCATGATGGGAGAATTGAAATTCTTTTTGGGAATTCAAATCAACCAATGCAAAGATGGTGTCTATGTTCATCAGTCCAAATACACTAAGGAGCTTCTGAAGAAGTTCCAGCTTGATGACTGTAAGCTGATGACCACACCAATGCATCCTACCTGCACCTTAAGCAAAGGGGACAATGGCTCAAAAGTAGATCAGAAGCTGTATAGAGGTATGATAGGTTCTCTTTTATACTTAACTGCTTCTAGGCCAGATATTTTGTTTAGTGTCTGTCTGTGTGCTAGATTCCAGTCAGATCCTAGAGAATCTCATATGACTGCTGTCAAGATAATCTTTAGGTATCTGAAAGGAACAACTAATCTGGGACTTCTGTATAAGAAATCCTTGGATTATAAGCTAGTTGGATTCTGTGATGCTGACTATGCTGGGGACAGGATTGAAAGAAAGTCCACCAGTGGAAACTGTCAGTTTCTTGGTGAAAATCTGATATCCTGGGCCAGCAAGAGACAAGCAACTATTGCTTTGTCAACAGCAGAAGCAGAATACATCTTAGCTGCAAGTTGTAGCACACAACTGCTCTGGATGAAACATCAATTAGAGGATTATCAGATTCATGCAGATAACATTCCTATTTATTGTGATAATACTGCTGCAATATGTCTGTCTAAAAATCCAATTCTGCATTCTAGAGCCAAGCATATAGAAATAAAACATCATTTTATAAGAGATTATGTTCAGAAGGGAGTTTTAGATATTCAGTTCATTGATACTGATCATCAATGGGCTGACATATTCACAAAATCCCTAACAAAAGAAAGATTCAATTTTATTAAAAATAATCTGAACATGCACTTTATCTCTTGAAAAATGATCTTGAATCTGAATGAAAACTAAGATTCTGAGTTTATCAGAAGCTAAGACTTACCAGACATTTTTTAGAGTCTGAAGAAAGTTAAGCCCTGAAAACTTCAGAGTCTGAAGGTTCAGAACCTGGATTTTCTGACTTCTGAATCTGATAGAAATCAAATGTTTGGTCAGAATTTGATAAGTATAACCCTGGGCAATGATGATTTAAAGCTTTGAAAGTTATACTTTATCCCTCCCAAAGTCATCAATATGAAAAATGTGATTTTCTGTTTTTGGTATCAAAATGCTAAAACTGTTTTAACACAGACACATTTTTTTTAAATGCTAAATTTGTTTCAGACAATGTTCAGGTTTTCAGAACTTATTTAAAAAAATTGGTATCAGTTTGGTCTGAAAAGAATTCAGCAGCACTGAACCATATGCTATATCTTGGTATCAGCACTGAACCAGTTTTGGTATCAGGTTCTGATATAAGTTCAAGAGTGCTAAAACCTTTAAGTAGGTATATGATCTGAACCATTTTTGTCTCAAAATAGTTCAGTGATACTGAATAAGATATACTGAACATCTATGTCTGAACAAAAGAATGCTCTGATCAGAAGCTCTGAACTATCTTTTTCTGCTTCTGAACAACATTCTATGTTTTAAATGCAATGTCATATACTCATGTATGATCAAGTCTGCTCTGATTCTCATCTTTGCTGCTTGATTACTTATATGATTGCATGATTATCTCACATGTTTTTCAAACTCTCTCAAAAGGGGGAGAAATTTTTCTGAAATTTTTCTTTTCTAAAACTTTTTGTTGATGACAAAAGGGGGAGAAAATGTAAAACAAGTATTAAAGCTCCTGAGCTCTAAAACATAAGTTAAATTCTGTCAGTAATTAACTTATGAAAGGGGAGTAAAAGGTATTAATGCCTGAGGCTCTGAACATAAGTTAAGTTCTAATTGAAATTAACTTATGAGAACTGTTTTTAACTCTTAGCCTCTGAATTGAATTTCTGTGAGATACATTACTCTTAGTGAGTAAAATGAATTTAAAATAACTTGGATAAGACTCAGGGAGCTTACAAAACTCATCCTGTGGATTATCAGACTTAGGGGGAGAGCTTACAAACCTCAGAACCTGAAGTCAGCAAGTTATTTATAATTCTGAGTGTTAATTTCACTTGATTGTTTTAAGTTGAGTTTAATTAACTTGGATAAGAATCAAGGGGAGCTTATAAACCTAACCTTGAGGACTGTCAGACCTAGGGGGAGCTTGCAAACCTCTCCTGAAGTCAACTTGTTAATTAAACTTAACAACAATTCTGAAATTTTCACATTTGTGATTTAAACTGAACTTAATTAACATAGATCAGACTCAGGGGGAGCTTACAAACCTCACACCCTGCAGTTAACTTGTTAATTAAGTTAACAACAATTTTCTGATTAATACTTATGTTTGTCATCATCAAAAAGGGGGAGATTGTTGGAACAAAATGTGTGAACAACTCTCTTTGGATAAAGGGAGAGATTGTTGGAACAATTTGTAGGAACATCTCTCTCTATGGTTTTGATGATAACAAAGTGTTAAATAAAAAATTGGAATGTGTTAATGCTTTGTTCAAGTTATTTCAGAACCACGTTCTTAATGATTGGTATTTGATAATGGTTATGGAAGAACAAGCTTAGAGCAAGAAAGGAAAGCTTAGATGCCAAGTTACAAAGTTGAAGGAAAACTGGGTCTGAAGGGTGAGTCTGAAGACTGAGTCTGAAGACTGAGTCTGAAGACTGAGTCTGAAGGGTGCGTCTGAAGCTTGAGTCTGAAGGCAGCATCTGAAGTCTAAGTATGAGGGTCAACAAAAGTCAACGTCTGAAGGGAGCGTCTGATGAACAGTGCGTCTGAAGGTCAACAATAGTCAACGTCTGAAGACCAGCTTCTGATGAACAGTGCTTCTGAAGTCTGAGTCTGAAGAAGAGCTTCTGAAGTACTGTTCACGCAGAAGCTTCTGAAGTCTGACCTGGAAAGTTTTCTTCAGCATTTAATGCCTGCATTGTCAGAACAACTCCAATGGAACAGTTGTCTCCCTGACTCAAACATTTCCCAGCTTTTAAGGAAAGCAAATACAAAAATGGCTGCTGCGCTCTGTTTTCTGCAAAAGTTCAGCACACAATTTCAGCTATCCTAGCTCTCAATTTGCAACGGCTCTTTGCTTAATTTCTGCAAATCTTCAACAGCTCTAATTCCCTCTATATAAGGAAGAAGAATTGAAGAAGAATTTTGCTAAGACTCTTGGAACAAAAACTGTCTGAAACTTGCTCTGTTTTGCTGTCCAGAAATTGTAGTTCACCAAACACTTAGAAATTCTTTCAATCTTTGTATCTTAGAATTTCTTAAGGTTAAGAGTCTTACCCTGAGTTGTATTAAGTGAACACCTCTGATATTTTATCAAGTGTTCAATCCAAACTTACTTTCTTTGTAATTCAGTTTGGTTTTAAGTCTCAGTCTGCGTACTGAGCATTGCAAGCCTCATTCCTTTGTGGTCTGAGCAATTAGAGTCTCATTCCTTTGTGGTCTAAGCAGGAAGTCTTATTCCTTTGTGGTCTAAGCAAGGTTGGTTCATTCCTTAGTGGTCTGAACATTAGTAGTCTCTTCCTTTGTGGTTGAGCAACTGGAAATCACATTCCTTTGTGGTCTGAGTAATTGTAATCAGTTTGATTATAGTTGAAATCTCTTGTTAGTAACAAGAGGACTAGACTACTTCTAACTTGTGGAAGGAACTAGTATAAAAACATTGTGTGTCCTCTCTTTCCTTCTCTCTTTGTTTTTAATCCGATGCATATACTCTTTGAAAAAGGTTCAGAACCAGTTTCTGAACTTGTCTTAAGTTTTGAGAAGAAAAGAAACCAAATTTTTTTTTGAGAACACACAATTCAACCCCCCCTTCTTGTGTGTTTTTGTCACCTTCATAGACGAGTGTAAATGGTGTTTTTCCAGTAGCGGAATGCACCGTGCTGTTGTAAGCAAATTCAACCTGAGGTAAGGCCAAGTCCCACTGTTTTGGTTTGTCACCACAAACACAGCGAATCATGTTCCCCAAAGTCTTGTTCGTGACCTCAGTTTGTCCATCCGTTTGGGGGTGAGCGGTAGAACTCCTGTTTAGTGATGTTCAAAATTGAAATTCTGGCAGATCTGAGTCTGAACCCGTAAAACAGAGTATAAAATCAAAAGTTCAGAAACAGAAATAAACAGGACAGAAAGTAAATAACACAGAGTATTTGTTAACCCAGTTCGGTGATAAACAACACCTACGTCTGGAGGATACCAATCCAGGAAGGAAATCCACTAAGAGGAATTAATTCAAAGACTCAAGACACAACCCCTGTTCCAGCCTTATCACTTAATCTCCACCCGTATAAACTTCTATCTAGAAACCCCTAGATATAGGAAACCCCTCTTACTTCCTAATCACGTAATCACAGCCCAGTGATTAACAACTCTGAAAACAACTCAATTATGAAGACACACTTCAAGACATCAAAGACATCACTCGTACTTAAAAGCTTAGAGTGAATTACAACTCAAAACAACTAAACCAACTCAAACAGATGAGTGGTGTACGAAACAAAGCCTAAAGCTTACACACTCAAAGACTCTTATAATAAAAACTGTTTTTGACTCAATCAACTTTCTTCAAAGCAGCACGTCTTCTTTATATAGTCTTCAGCAACTCACATAATTCTGAACCATATATTCTTCAAAGATACAATGCTGAAATTGTTTAGAAGCTCATAGTAGGAAACATATTTCTGAGATATATTTTGCAAAGATTCCTTTGAAAATATATTCATCAATAAAATAAACAAATCTACAAGAAAGATCTTCACACGAAATAATCAGCCTTGATAAATCTTCAACAAATCTTCAAAAGATACGTAGAAAGAATAAACAAAAAGAACTCAGAAATTCAGCTTCTGAAAGGCAGCTTCTGAAGGTCAACAGAAGTCAACGTTTGAAGGCAGCTTCTGAAGGTCAACAGAAGTCAACGTCTGAACAGTGTGTCTGATGACCAGTTCAGCGTCTGATGAACAGTTCTGCGTCTGAAGGCCAGTATCAGCTTTTGAAACTTTTGAAAACTAATTTCCAGCTTCTGAAGACACAAATTAACATCTGAGGACGCTTTGCTTGTACAATATGATTTTAGCAAACATTTAGCCAACCTTCAAATAACCAACAATCTCCCCCTTTGGCAAATTTTTGGCTAAAATCAAATTCTTCACAAAGACAAGTTCTTCACTCAACACAAATTAATCAACCATGAAGAACTACACATAATTAAACATAGCACCAGAGTCAGCAACGGATAAAATGCTATGTTAAACCAACCAGCTTCAAACCAAACAGCTTCACAAAATATCACACCACATTCTGAAGCACACACACAACTTCTCAGTTTTTGAAGCACACATGAAAACTCCCCCTGAAGCACAAACACACCAGCTTCTGATAGGAAACACCCAGGAAACTCCTCCTGAAACTCAGCACATCACAAACAACTCTCCCCCTCAATTCTGAACTGCAGTAAACTCTGAAATGGTGCTTCTGAAACTTAACCAGTACACAGCTCAGGAACTCTACACTGAAACACTCCTCCTGAGCCAGGGACTCCCCCTCAAACACATCTTCACAACTCTTGTTGTATTGCTTCTGAATTCTAAATAATACTATCAGCTTCTGACAAAACTGAATTCTGAACAAAACAACCTCTGAACTCTGAAACTTAGTACATTCTGAACAACTACATTCTGAAACCAAACACAAGTTTTTCTCCCCCTTTTTAGCCAAATAATCTTGACAAAACACAGACTTCACATAGGGAACAAAAACTGAATTTTTATCACAGATTGTATCAGACTCAGTATCAAACTCAGCATCTACAACATCTTCATCTCCCTCACTTCCAGCTTGCTCACCTTCAGCAATCTGTAATTGCTATAACTCCTCATGTAGACAAACTCCCAGCTTGCTTCTCAGATTCTCAAATTGCTTGGCATCCAAAGCTTTGTAAAAATATCAGCAATCTGTTCTTCAGTATAAACATGTTCAAGCTGTACAATCTTCTCCTCCACAAGGTTTCTGATGAAGTGATGTCTTATATCAATGTGCTTAGTCCTGCTATGTTGTATGGGGTTCTTTGAAATGTTGATAGCACTCAGATTATCACAGTACAGAGTCATTACATCTTGTTCAAAATTGTATTCTTCCAGCATCTGCTTCATCCACACCAACTGAGAACAACTACTTCTAGCTGCTATATACTCAGCTTCAGCTGTAGACAATGATACACAATTCTGCTTCTTACTGAACCATGAAATCAAGTTGTTACCCAGAAAAAACATCCACCAGAAGTACTCTTTCTGTCATCTGCACTTCCTGCCCAGTCAGCATCACAATACCCAACTAACTCAGAACTTGCAATGTGTGAGTACATAATCACTTGTACTGTTAACATACTTCAAAATCCTCTTCACTTGTGTCAAATGACTCATTTTTGGATCAGCTTGATATCTAGCACAGACTCCAACAGTAAAAGTTATGTCTGGTCTGCTTGCAGTTAGATATAACAAACTCCCAATCATGCTTCTATACTGGCTTTGATCAATAGCAACACCTTGTTCATCTTTTGTTAACTTCAAGTGAGTAGCTGCAGGTGTTCTCTTATGGCTAGCATTCTCCATCCCAAACTTCTTGACTATATTCTTTGCATATTTACTTTGAGAAATGAATATAGTATCTTCCATTTGCTTGACTTGAAGACCAAGAAAATATGTCAATTCACCCACAAGACTCATCTCAAATTCTGACTGCATCTGCTGAACAAATAGCTGAACCATCTTGTTTGACATCCCACCAAAAACTATGTCATCAACATAGATTTGTGCTATCATCAGACTCCCATCTTCTTCTTTCACAAACAATGTCTTGTCAATTCCTCCTTTTCTGTAGCCTTGAGTAACAAGAAACTGCGTGAGTCTCTCATACCATGCTCTAGGTGCTTGCTTCAATCCATACAAAGCTTTCTTCAATTTGTAAACATGATTTGGAAAATTAGGATCCACAAACCCCTTAGGCTTTTCAACATAAACCTCTTCCTGTAAGTATCCATTCAGAAAAGCACTCTTCACATCCATCTGAAACAGTTTGAACTTAAGAATGCATGCTACTCCCAACAGTAATCTTATGGACTCTAATATGGCCACAGGTGCAAAGGTTTCATCAAAATCAAGTCCCACCACCTGAGTGTAACCTTGAGCAACTAACCTTGCCTTGTTTCTGACCACAGTTCCATGTTCATCTGATTTGTTCTTGTAAATCCACTTAGTGCCAATGACATTCATACCTTCAAGTCTTGGAACAAGGTCCCACACTTCACTTCTTTTGAATTGATTCAATTCCTCTTGCATAGCTCCAATCCAGAATTCATCAGTAAGAGCTTCTTTAATATTTTTGGGTTCAAATTTTGACACAAAACATGAATCAGTAGCTACTGCATCTGATCTTCTGGTTCTGACTCCTTGATCAAGACTCCCAATGATTAAATCTCTAGGATGATCCTTATGAACTCTAATTGATTGTCCTTTACCAGTAGGTACATGATCTGGATGAATTTCTTGTTCTTTAGACTCTACTTCATCTTCTGCAACTGGAGCTTTTGACTGTTGTTCTTCTGATGTTACATCATCTGGAACCACTTCAGACTCAACTCTTTCTTTTTCAGCAGATAAATCATCTATCACAACATTGATAGACTCCATAACAACCTTGGTTCTGGAATTAAACACTCTATAAGCTCTGCTGTTTACTGAGTAACCCAGAAAAATTCCTTCATCAGACTTAGGATCCATCTTTCTTCTGTTTTCTTTGTCAGCCAAAATGTAGCACTTGCTCCCAAAAACATGAAAATACTTGACAGTAGGTTTTCTTCCTTTCCATAATTCATACAAAGTAGAGGTAGTTCCCTTCTTCAGAGTCACCCTATTGTGTATATGACAAGCTGTATTCATTGCTTCTGCCTAGAACATATAAGGTAAATTATTAGCATGTAACATAACTCTAGCTGATTCTGCTAAGGTTCTGTTCTTCCTCTCAACTACACCATTTTGCTGAGGTGTTATAGGTGCTGAAAACTCATGCTTGATCCCTTCAAAAGCATAGAACTCAGAAAACTTCTTATTTTCAAACTCCTTCCCATGATTACTTCTGATTCTGATGATGACACTATCCTTTTCTCTTTGTAACTGAGTGCACAGATCTCTAAACACATCAAAAGTATCTGATTTTTCTCTAACAAAGCTAACCCAAGTAAATCTTGAAAAATCATCAACAACCACAAAAGCATACTTCTTTCCTCCAATGCTTTCAACTTGCATAAGTCCCATTAAATCCATATGTAACAATTCAAGTACTTTAGTTGTTACCTGATGATCCAACCTGGGATGAGACTTTCTTGTTTGTTTACCAATCTGACATTCACCACAAACATTGTCTTCATTAATCTTCAGTTTAGGTAGACCTCTGATAGCTTCAGTATTCATGACTTTCTTCATGCCCTTCAGATGCAAGTGACCCAGTTTCTGGTGCCAGAGTCTGACTTCTTCTTCTGAACTTATGAGACAGGTGGACATGCTTGGTTCTTCTTCAGACACCCACAAATAGCAGTTATCCTTTGATCTGCAGCCCCTCATCAGCATTTCTCCTTCTTTACCAGTTACCAGACACTCTTCCTTGTTGAAATTCACTTTCAAGTCTTGATCACACAGCTGGCTTATGCTGATCAGATTTGAAGTCAACCCTTTCAATAACAACACATTATTTAGTCTTGGTAATCCATCACTGATTAAGTCTCCTATTCCAAGAATCTCTCCTTTAGCTCCATCACCAAAAGTCACATAGCTGCTGGAATATGGCTTTAAATTGCTTAATAACTTCTTCACACCAATCATGTGTCTGGAACAACCACTATCAAAATACCAATCTTCCCTAGAGGTGGATCTCAAAGATGTATGAGCTATGAGGCCAACAATATTACCTTTGGGTTTCCACACCTTCTTGACATTGTTTCTGGATGCAGCAGGTTCCACTTTTCTGTACTGAAAATGCTTAGGATAACCATATAGCTTGAAACAGAATGGTTTAATGTGCCCCTTCTTTCCACAATGATGACAAACCCAAGGATGATTTCTCCTCTTTCCTTTAGACTTCTGAGGTTGCTTGTGATGTTCCTTCTTAGATGTGCCTATCATTGGATCATAAGTTTCAGCAGCAGGAACAAACCTCTTGGCTGGATTCTTCTGTTTGAGGTTCAAAGTCTGATCAACAAATCCTATGCCACTTTGTTTCCCTTGTTTCTGATTCTCCAATATCTCCTCCAGCACATCAGTAGCAGTATTCATCATTCTGACTTGCTTTTTCATGTTTTCAAGCTGAGAATTCAGTTGGCTCACTTCATCTTTGAGATCATAATTTTGTACTAAGAGTTCACTTTTCTCATCCTGCAGTTGACAGATTGTCTTCTTCTGATCCACAAGTTGCTTGCACACTTCTACACTTCTGATGTATAGGCTTTTGTAATTGTCAGTCAGTTCTTCATAAGTTGATTTTTCAACTCTGGCTTCAGACTCTGATGAAACTTTAGACTCTGATAGTGTTTCAGACTCTGATAATGTCTCAGACCCTAAAAATGCTTCAGACTTTGAAAGAGCTTCTGAGGTCTTAATCTTAACATCAGACTTGTATCTTCTAGTTAGGGCAACAACATACTTAACAGATTCACTCTCTACATCTTCTTCTGAGTCTTCATCAGACCAGGAAACAGCCAGGCTTTTCTTCTGCTTCTTGAGATAAGTAGGACATTCTGACTTGATATGACCATAACCTTCACACTCAAAGCACTGAACACCCTTTGATTGATTACTCTTCTCATCAGTCTTGGTCTTCTTCACATCACTTTGTTGCTTAATGTTGTTGAATCTGAAGTTCTGACCTTTGGATTTGGATCTCCTGTCAACATGCTTCAGAATCTTATTAAATTGTCTCCCCAACAACCCAAGAGCTTCTGATAAGCCTTCATCATCCTCATCAATTTCTTGTTGATCCTCGGCTTCAGAATTAACTGCAAAAGCAACACCTTTTCCTTTCTTCTCAGTACGGTTATTGAAAGCTGTTTCAAAATTCAGCAAGGATCCAATTAACTCCTCAACCTTCATATTAGAGATGTCATGAGCTTCCTCAATAGCTGTCACTTTCATGTCAAATCTTCTAGGAAGTGGCCTGAGTATTTTTCTAACAATCTTCTCATTTGACATCTTCTCTCCAAGAGAATCAAAAGAATTAGCCATATCCAGGACATTCATATATAAGTCTTGAATGTTCTCATCCTCCAACATCTTCAAATTTTCAAATTTTGTGGTGAGTAGTTGAAGTCTGGACAGCTTAACCTTTGAGGTGCCTTCACGAGTTGTCTTGAGGATCTCCCAGGCATCCTTGGCTATGGTACACTGCTTAATCAGTCTGAACATGTTCTTGTCCACTCCATTGAATAGTGCATTCAAGGCTTTGAAGTTTCCAAGAGCCAATTCATCTTCATCCTTTGACCATTCTTCCTCTGGTTTCAGCACAACAGTCTTCTTCCCATCTTTGTCCAGAACAACTAGATGTTCCCAACTCTTCAGCACAGCTTTCCAGGTCCTGCTGTCAATGGATTTCAGGAAAGCACACATACGAGACTTCCAGTATTCATAGTTGTAACCATCCAACAGAGGTGTCCTGTTAACAAAACCTCCTTCCTTGTCCATTCTTGCCAGAAAAACCTTCCCTGGAGCTCACCCAATAACAGGCAGGGTGCCTGCTCTAATGCCAATTGAAATTCTGGCAGGTCTGAGTCTAAACCCGTAAAACAGAGTATAAAATCAAAAGTTCAGAAACAGAAATAAACAGGACATAAAGTAAATAACAGAGTATTTGTTAACTCAGTTCGGTGATAAACAACACCTACGTCTGGAGGATACCAATCCAGAAAGGAAATCCACTAAGAGGAATTAATTCAAAGACTCAAGACACAACCCCTGTTCCCAGCCTTATCACTTAATCTCCACCCGTATAGACTTCTATCTAGAAACCCCTAGATATAAGAAACCCCTCTTACTTCCTAATCATGTAATCACACCCCAGTGATTAACAACTCTGAAAACAACTCAATTATGAAGACACACTTCAAGACATCAAAGACATCACTCGTACTTAAAAGCTTAGAGTGAATTACAACTCAAAACAACTAAACCAACTCAAACAGATGAGTGGTGTACAAAACAAAGCCTAAAGCTTACACACTCAAAAACTCAAAGACTCTTATAATAAAAACTATTTTTGACTCAATCAACTTTCTTCAAAGCAGCACGTCTTCTTTATATAGTCTTCAGCAACTCACATAATTCTGAACCATATATTCTTCAAAGATACAATGCTGAAATTGTTTAGAAGCTCATAGAAGGAAACATATTTCTGAGATATATTTTGCAAAGATTCCTTTGAAAATATATTCATCAATAAAATAAACAAATCTACAAGAAAGATCTTCACACGAAATAATCAGCCTTGATAAATCTTCAACAAATCTTCAAAAGATACGCAGAAAGAATAAACAAAAAGAACTCAGAAATTCAGCTTCTGAAAGGCAGCTTCTGAAGGTCAACAGAAGTCAACGTTTGAAGGCAGCTTCTGAAGGTCAACATAAGTCAACGTCTGAACAGTGCGTCTGATGACCAGTTCAACGTCTGATGAACAGTTCTGCGTCTGAAGGCCAGTATCAGCTTCTGAAACTTCTGAAAACCAATTTCCAGCTTCTGAAGACACAAATTAACATCTGAGGACGCTTTGCTTGTACAATATGATTTTAGCAAACATTTAGCCAACCTTCATATAACCAACACAAATAATTTCCACAGGGTGATCCAGAAATGACTGAGGAATTTGGTGTCTCTGTCAGAGGTAATGGATGTGGGCGCACAACCTCCCTGAGAAACAGTTTGGCTATGTTGGCTGCATCCGCAGTTTTCTTGAATGCGATGAAATGGGACATCTTGGAGAATCGGTCCACCACCACAAACACAGAATCCACACCTTGCTGGGTTCGAGGCAGTCCCAACACAAAATCCATAGATAGATCTTGCCAAATGTCGTTGGGAATAGGTAAAGGCATGTAAAGACCAGTGTTCTGCGACTGACCTTTAGACACTTGACAAGTGTAGCATCTTTTGACCATGGTTCCAACATCCCTTCTTAGGTGCGGCCAATAAAATCTTTCTTCCAGGCTAGCAATGGTCTTGTCTCGCCCCATGTGGCCACTAAGGCCGCCACTATGTAGGTCCCTAATCAGTTTCTCCCTCAAGGATGAACAAGGAATGCATAGTTGGTCCCCTTTAAAAAGGTATCCCTCTCGAATATGGAAATCTGTACAGGGTCGTTCACTACATTTGGTCCATAGTTCTCTGAACTCAGAATCATTCACGTACAACTCCTTCAGACATTCAAAACCCACCACTTCTTGTGCTAGAGTGATAAGTAAAGAAGCTCTCCTACTTAAAGCATCAGCTACCTTGTTCAGCGCTCCAGATTTATGCTGAATAATAAAAGGGAATTTCTGCAGGAAACTCACCCATCGAGCGTGCATCTTGTTGATTACTTTTTGACTATGAAGAAACTTCAAAGCTTGATGATCAGTGAACAAAATGAATTCTCTATGAATTAAATAGTGCTCCCACTGGCGTAGGGCTCTGAAGACGGCATAAAATTCTTGGTCATAAGTACTCCACTTTTGGCGGGCTTCACTCAACTTCTCACTGAAGAAAGCAATTGGTTTCTTCTCTTGGGATAAAACAGCTCCTATTCCAATTCCACTAGCATCACATTCAACTTGGAAAACTTTTTCAAAATCAGGAAGAGCCAACACTGGGGCGGTGCACAACTTCTTTTTTATTAATGCAAAACTCTGCTCTTGCTCGGAACCCCACTTGAATTTTCCTTTTTTCAAACATTCGGTGATTGGTGCGGTGATAGTGCTGAAATCTCTGATAAATCTCCTATAAAAAGTGGCCAGCTCATGGAAACTGCGCACTTCAATAACTGATGTAGGTGCATGCCAGTCTCTGATAGCCCTCACCTTTTCTTCATCGACCTGGATTCATTCATCACCAACTACAAACCCCAAGAAAAGTAATTTGTTGGTACTGAATGTGCACTTTTTCAGATTAATGTACAACTGATTGTCTTGTAAAACTTGCAATACTAGCCTCACATGCTCCAGATGCTCTTTCTTGGATTTACTATAAATCAGAATATCATCAAAATAAACAACTACAAAAGATCCCATAAAGGGGCGCAAAACTTGATTCATTAATCTCATGAAGGTGCTAGGGGCGTTGGACAATCCGAAAGGCATCACTAGCCACTCATAAAGTCCATCCTTACTCTTGAAGGCCGTCTTCCATTCATCTCCAGGTCTAATTCGGATCTGATGATATCCGCTATGCAGGTCTATTTTTGAAAACAACTTAGATCCTGCCAATTCATCAAGCATGTCTTCTAGGCGGGGAATTGGAAACCGGTACTTGACAGTTATCTTGTTGATGGCTCTACTGTCAACACACATCCTCCACTGATTTCCTTTCTTTGGTACTAAAAGGACCGGAACGGCACAAGGACTCATGCTTTCACGTATGAAATCTTTCCTTAGTAAATCCTCAATTTGTTCCCTTAAAATCTCGTTCTCTTTAGGACTCATGCGATAATGAGGAAGGTTTGGGAGGCTAGAACCCGGAATCAAGTCGATCTGATGTTGAATATCTCTCATGGGAGGTAAATCATTCGGAAGCTCATCTGCAATCAGCTCATTGAAATCTTTTAGAACTTCTAAGACTTCACCTGGTATCGGAATCTCTTCTTTCACAGCACTCATCAGCCCTTTTATCACCACTGGACAAAAACACTCAGTCTCCTTAACAGCATCATCAAGTTCCTTTTCATTCTGAGTCATCACTAGGAAACTCGATTTCTTTTCCTTCGGGTTCTTATCAAATTGTAAAACAGGTGCCATAACAATCTTATGGGCGCCCCAAGTAAATAACATCACATTATCCCGTCCCCGATAAGTAATGTCATTATCAAACTGCCAAGGTCTACCAAGTAAAATATGACAAACATCCATATCAAGAACATCACAAAGTACCTCTTCTCTATAATGTTTGCCGATGGATATGGGAACTTTGCATGACAGCGTCACTCGCACCTGAGATCCCTTGCTGACCCAGCCAAGAGAGTATGGTTTCTCACGAGGCTCCGTGGGCAACTTGAAATGTTCCACCGATTTTCTCGACACGAAGTTCTATGTGCTTCCATTATTTACTATCAGATCACATACTTTGTTATTGATGGAACAACGAGTTTTAAACAAATTCTTGCGTTGACCCTCCTCTTTGGATGCTAGTAACATCCGTTGAAGCACAAAATTCACCGTCTCATCAGAATCTTCTTCAGCAAATTCAGCTCCGGCATATTCATCTTCGTCGACAGGCTGCTCATCATCACTACCTCTTTCCTCTACTACTCCAGCAACTCTTCTTGTTGGGCAAACATTAGACCTGTGACCCTTCCCACCGCAACGGTAACAAGTATCATCGGTAGGCTTCGCATATGGATTGTTCTGTTTTTGGATGGGGGTCTTGCCTTGTGGTGTGTTGCCAGAACAGCTTGCTTTGTTACTTGGGTTCGAATCTCGGGTTGTTGCACTATTTTCTTCGTCGTCAGCATTGTTCTGTGGAGAATATCTTCTGAAATTTGAGAAATTCCTGGGAGATTTCTCTATCAATTCCGCTTTCAAATCTAGGTTGGATGCTTCAGCAACTGTCCAAACAGTCTGCAATCCCATCTTCTCTTGTAACGAACTTTTCAAACCACTAATATAACGAGCCACTTTCTGATTCTCGGACTCGCCCAATTCATTACGTTTAGAGAAACGCAAGAATTCAGCCGTGTACTCTGTTACCGTTTGCTTGCCCTGAACGCATTCAATATACATCTTATACAGAATTTGTTCGTAATCTTCAGGCAAGAACCTTTCAAGCATCAGCTGCTTCATCTTCCTCCAAGTTCGTATAGGGCGTTTTCTCTGCCGCTGCCTCTGAACGACGAGCTTATCCCACCAAACAACCGCGGTACTCTTCAGCCTGATCGCAACCATCTTAACCTGCTTGTTTTCTAGGACGTCCATGACGTCGAAAAACCTGTCAACATCGATCTGCCAATCCAGAAATTCTTCTACTCCCATTGTTCCGTGAAATAAAGGAATATCAGCCTTCACGCGGTAATCATGGTGATTCCCACGTTCACTCCCATCTTCAGTCACGACTTCATCATCCTCAGAACTCGAGTCATCAGAAATAGGGTTGCGGTTGTTACGAACCCTAACAACCGGAATTGGTTCTTCGTCGTTTCGGCGGTTGTTGCAGCAGTTATTATCGTTTCGGTTGTTGTTGTTGTTTCTGTTGTCGTTGTTGTTATCGTTTCTAGTTGTTAAAACCGCCATCTGATTTGATAACGCCCTGACCGTCGCGGCTAAATCGTTGACCGCCGCGGCTAATCCGTCGAAGTCTGCTTTCGTAACAAATTGATCTCCCATGGTCGAATCACGTTCACGAAAGAACAGGGAAAACCTGCTCTGATGCCAACTAACGCAGTACGGAAGCAAGGATTAACAAGCGTTAAGCCTAAAAGATAAACAGACAGGTTGCAAGCGACAAACAAACAAAATAAGGGTTTCCGGAATCCGTCAGAATTTGAGAAAAGTCTCGATAATTTTATTCAATGAAAAGGTCCCTCTCTAGGCTGCCAAGATGTGTTTAAATATTAGAGAAAATAACAAACCCACATGGACCGAAAATATAACAAACTGAAATAAAAACGAAAAATATCAAAATAACAAGATATGCTAAAATATTAAAATCTGGATTTGGGCTTCCAGGCGACTTCGAATGGCTAAATTCACCCCTGCGTCATGGCAAAGCGATGAGTCTTGTTCGTGAAGTCCGGGGCTTTCCGAAAAGGTATATTTCGAGTCATTCTGACACCGGATGCAAAATATGCGCTATTCCGAGTGATCCTTTCTTGCGCGTCACTTCTTCTTCGATCCGGGCTGCTAATTTGCCTACATCAATAAAGGAAGTGTTGTAACAGTAATTAGGTGACAACATTTAAACGTTGAAAAGAGAAAGAAGATAAAGATCAAAAGCTTGAATACAGTGATACGTTTTTAACTACTACAAAGATAAAAACTTTACTTTGTCAAGTAATTGCAGTATGGACAATTCTTTATGCTTGAAAATGTGGCAATTTCTTTTCTTCAACATTAACCAAATACAAGATAATCAAATTAATTCAATACATGTGTTTAGGATTCATTGAATAGATGTCGAACCAGTGACAAACAAGAGAGCATATATGACCAAAGCAATCGTGATCCAAAAAAAAAAAAGTGTTCGGCGCTTTCCTAAACACCATAACCACTTATGCCCGAAATAGAATTTGCCTAAAGAACCCCATGTCTTAACAAATTGTCCTTTGGTGGGAGTCAGTTACATAACAGCCATCAAGCAAAAAGAGATGCCTTCAGAGGTACAACCTTGTTCCAGATAATGTCGTGCATGTCTAAGTTATTGGATTGCGCCCCACTTGTAAGCATCTTGTATACACCACTCCCAAAGTAACATTTGCCCGGATCAATAAGCTAATCTCAAGTGTCATTACTCCTATCCTGCAAAAAAAAAAAAGGATATATAACAACTCACAACACTCCTCCATCAGCTCTTCCTCCCACACAAACAACCACCTCCGCCACTTTCAAGCATCACACCCAACACCTCATCCAAACATACTCATCTCAGCAACACATTCCTAAATTTAGATAAATCAAACAAACGTCGAAACCTATCACGTAAAAGACCTTCTTCCAACCACTGATTAGTCCAAAAATAAGTTTTAGCTCCATCTCCCACAACCCGCACCAAATTTTCGTCAAACCTAAAGGAAACTTCTACGGTACACTCGTAAAATTGAAGGGTATTTATATTCTTGTTTTCCAAATTAATATATTAAAGATCATTTTATGAAAGAAAAGGTTATTCGACTTTTATATTTTAGGAAATATCATTTAAAAAAACATTATTTAATTGTTTTATAACAATCATACTAAATATTTTACAAGTTATCTTAAAAAATCATCAGTAGTATTCACTATTATGATGAGTAATAAAAATTCAGAAAAATTTTATTTTATTTTGCCAACATTTTTGATAAATAAGATTTAGTTATTATAATTGTAAATGATAGAAAAAAACAATTTTTTTTTAAAGAATAAGAAACCATTTAGCTTTTAATTTGATAATCGGTTGTACCAGTACCGTAGAAATTCTCATGTGAAAAAACTATTAAATTATTATACCACAAGGCAGAAAACAATGTTTGGGTTTTTGCAAGCCGGAAATGCTCAGGAATTTTTTTTTCTAGTTATCCCTTTTAATGGGTTATGTTTCAAATTGGACCTCCACTCATATTGTTGGTTAAGCACATAATGACCCAATAACTCGTATTATTTGCCTGATCGAGGGCTACAGAGGATCTCCTGTATAAGTTTGGTGATTTGTTCATATAGTTGATGGCATGTTGTTTGTGATTAAAGTTGATGACTTCAAGAGTCTTATTTAATGTGTGAGAGGAAATATACATACTACTAGTAATTTGCAATATATTCTAATTGTTCCTGCATGTAGTTGGTGATGATGTTTATGATTCAAATGCACGACTCTATTAATAATGTTTAAATCTTCATAATAAGATAAAATCTATTGTGTTTGATTTATCTAATTTATTTCAAAATTTATTTTTTAATTTAAAATTAATGCTATATTAATTATGTTTTTATCTTTTTTTAATTAATAAAGTGTGTATCCACCAAAGTTTGATAGGTTTTTATAACGATTTTCTTTATTAATTGATTCAAGCAAGTTGTGAATCAGTTCACAACAACATTAAATTTTGTAACAACTAGTTTCTTATTTTTTTTGTTGTTGTAATAACTAGTTTCTTATTGTAATTTAATTTATTTACTTTTGATTCATTTCATATCAACAAAAAGAATAAATTTTATTGTTTATTGGGATAGAGGCCCGGTTATTTCTTAGTATAATTGTTCGTGATATTCAGAGCTGATCATGAAATTTTTGGTGCCCAAAGCTAAATAAAATAATAATCCCTTAACTAAATTATATCATCAGAATTTTTTATCAGTGCATAGTGGTAGAATTTGAACAAAAAATTGGGGTATCAAAGTGGAAATAAAAAATCTAAGTTGCAAATTTAAAATAAATAAATAAAGATCATTGATGTATAATAGCATTAAGAGGGCTACATGTACAAATACAACGAGTCAAACTAAAAAAGATGGGAGTTTCTACTGTACACCCTTAAATTTAGGTGTACAGGTACACCTATTTCATAAATCAATAAGTTAACGATCATTTTTATATAATAAAGAGATATTTGTCGATTTTTATATTTTAAAAAATATTATTTCATAAGAAAAAACATCATTTCATTCTTTATAAGAATCATACTAATTTTTTAACATTTTATCAAAAAAATAATCAATATTCACTGTTATGAGTAATAAAAATTAAAAAAAGTTGAATTTTGGTTTACCGACACTTTTGACAAATAAAATATAATTATTATAATTGTAACTGATAGAAAATATATTTTTTCTAAAAAAAATAACTCATTAAACTATTTATTTAAATATGGGTGTACCGGTGGACTCAAATTTTTTGAGTGTACAGTAGAAATTGGCCAAAATTAATTCTAACCGCTTTGAAAGAATCAACGACACATACATGACATATTGTCAACAAAAACAAACCACGTACATGACAAATTAGTGGAAAAAATGAAAATTAAATTGAAGAAGAAAAAAAAATGTATGTATATGTACACTATAGATCAAAATGCAATTTATTTAATAATATTTAGAAAAAGAGTAAAACAGAATTAAGAAACAAAAATGGAGGAGAATGTTGTGAACACAAACTCTTCTCCTTCTACACTCGAGCTACAACATGAGGCAATACCTTCTAATGAAGCTTCGTCCAGAGAAGCAGGAGGATGGAGATCCGTTAAATATATCATTGGTATATATGTTTTCTAAATTAATTAATTATAATGATTAATGTTTTACAAACATGCATGATTTCTTAACATTGTTTGGTTTTTATTAAATTTTGTTTTTTGTTTTATTAAGGTAATGAGTCATTTGAGAAATTGGCATCGATGAGTTTGATATCAAATCTAACAGTGTACCTTCTGACAAATTACAACCTGAGTGGGATATTTGTGGTTAATGTGGTGCAAATTTGGAATGGATCCTCAAACATTGCATCATTGGTTGGTGCTTTCATTTCTGATACTTATCTTGGCAGGTTCCGGACCCTCCTATATGGTTGTATTGCATCACTTCTGGTAATTCCGGACCCTCCTAACTCTTTATTTTCATTTTTTTTGTCTTCATTAATTAACAATTTGCCATGCATACATGTATTTATTTATTATAATTTTTTCATTCTTGAATTCCCACATGTACCTATCATTATGTCTTGAAACAGAAATGAAGAAAAATGGTCTGTTTTATTAAGGGGTTTATAAATATTTCTTACAAAAACTATTGAATGTACTAATTTCTATGATAAAATAAAATTTATTTACTAAAGAACTTTTATTAATGATATTAGTGAAATTTATCAAAAAAGAGAGACTAAGTTAGTAGAAGAAAGTAATTAATAATTCAATGTTGTTGTTGTTACATACTTGAATGATATTCTCAAATGACAAATAATATGACACAAGCAAATTTTTCATGTGTGACACTGATTTTTAGACGAAGGGAGTAGTAGTAACTCATTAAGTAGATGTTTGGATTGACAATGAGTTAAATAGAGTCAAAGTGAGCCAATGTGATTTTGGTAAAAGCTACACTTTAGAGCTTCAAGAAAACCGCGGTACCACCGTGATTTTGTTGGTTACCGCGATTATAAACATGCAGTACATATAAATAGAAAGTTGTAACTAATGTAATCACAACTAAGTTATTAACATGTCAGTTCATCATTTATATTGTAATCATACTATTTTATTACCATGTTAGTTCATCAATTTATATTGGATGATTATTATGGGATTTATATGTTAATACTATGATTGATATGATTGAGCTAGCAAGCATTATACCAAGGTTTTGATTGATTCCTTTATTTATTCACTTGATTTTTTTATTTAACATGTAAGAATGCACCTGATATAAACATAACCAAGCTTGGTTTGTATATGACAGGGTATAATGACCATGACACTAACAGCTGGTATACATCAATTAAGACCCATTACCTGTGATGATAATGATAGACCTAATTGCCAACATCCACGAGATTGGCAGCTAGGAGTTCTATTTGTAGGTCTTGGATTATTATCCATTGGTGCTGGTGGAATTAGGCCTTGCAACATTGCATTTGGTGCTGACCAATTTGACACCAACACAGCAAAGGGAAGGGGACAATTACAGAGCTTCTTTAATTGGTGGTATTTCACTTTCACCATTGCACTTGTTATAGTGCTCACTGGTGTTGTCTATATTCAAACTAATGTAAGCTGGACTATAGGATTTGCAATTCCAACGGTTTGTCTTGCTTTCTCAATAATTATCTTTCTATTTGGTCGCAACACTTACATTTACAAAAAACCTCAAGGGAGCGTTTTTACAGACATGGCAAAGGTGATCGTTGCAGCATGTCGAAAACGCAAACTTCAACTTTCAAATAGAACTTTATATGATCATGTTTCTACATTGTCAGAATCAGAAAACATTAGGCTTGTTCAGACAGACAGGTTCAAGTTTCTTGATAAGGCGGCTATAATAGCTGAACCAAGTGAATTGACCAACCAAGGAATTGCTAAGAATGGTTGGAGACTTTGTAGTTTGCAACAAGTGGAGCACTTGAAATGCTTGTTTGGAATTCTACCAGTATGGGTGACAGGAATTTGTTGTTTCATTGTAATGGATCAGCAGAACACATTTGGTGTGCTTCAAGTTATACAAACTGATAAGTCTATTGGATCTCACTTCAAGGTTCCACCAGGGTGGATGAACTTGATATCAATGACATCACTTTCATTTTGGATATGCATTTATGAGTGTATCTACCTTCCTATAATGAGGATGATCAATAAAAGGGCTACGAGAAGAATGAGCATGGGATGCAGAATCAGAATTGGGATATTATTATCTATCATATGTATGTTGGTAGCTGCAGTTGTTGAGAAGAAGCGTCGTGACTCGGCTTTAAAACACAACTCGTTTGTTTCGCCTGTGAGCTTTGGTTTGCTCTTGCCACAGTTCGTGCTGTCCGGTTTAAATGAAGCCTTTGCTGCTGTTGCTATAATGGAATTCTTCACCTTGCAAGTGCCAGAGTCTATGAGGACTGTTTCTGGTGCCATCTTCTTTTTGAGCTTGTCCATTGCAAACTACACTGGTTCCTTAATTGTCAATGTTGTTCATAAAGCAACATCACATAAAGGGAAAACACCTTGGTTAGGTGGTCAAGATTTAAATCATACTAGGCTTGATTACTATTATTATTTAATTGCTTCCATTGGAGTTTTGAATTTTATCTATTTCAATTTCTTTGCTTGCCATTATTTGATAAGTAGCAAGGACATTGAGAAAGCTGAGGTGCAACCAATTGCTGGTGTGAAGGGAGAATCACATGAACAAGATGATGAGGAGAAGGTTTTGGACATAGTAGGCACCAGATGAAGGGCAACTTGATCATACTCATGCTGCTAAAGTTTAAATTCCATAAACTCTAGTTCTCTTGGTTATTGTTAGATCTTTTTCCTTAGAGAAGCACCATGTAGTTTAGTTTTGGTCTAGTTGTCTATGATTTGCATCTGAATCCTTTATATCTAGATTAGCTTAGAGATTAAATATAAATTTGGTTACATTTTGCCTTCATTATTATAATTTGGTCAATCTGTTAAATTCATTTTCTTTCAATAATACAAACTCAAATTTTAGTTTTTCCTAGACATTAGCCCCCACTTTTCACACTTAAAATTTAATATATAAGTAGCGGTTTAAATTAGTGAGTTTGTGAGTGGAATTTAAAAACATTATATTTTTTTAATATTAAAATGAAATAGACGTGAATTGGCATTGCCTCCCTATACAAAGAATAAAAAGACCAAAAAACTTTAAGTCAGAGAATTTTTCATTTACAACCTCTTAAATCACATACTCTTGGAAGAAAAGAGACCAAGGAAATTACATATACCCAAAGAACTAGCTCAACAATATATAATATAGCAACACATTGTGTGCGACATTTCCACAAACATTTTGCTGCAAACCGATTGCAATTTTCAGCCAAACTATTGAATTTCAATAAGAAGCTCTTGTATGTAAATTGGTAACGATCATGACAAAGCACTGATAACATTGCTCTCATTCATTTCCAAACTTGAGAGTCATGCAAGGACGAAGTTAGAAGGGTGACCGGTAGAGACCACTGTTTCCCCGAACTTGTTAAAAAAAAAAAACTATACTTATATGCAATTATATTTTTCGGTCTCAATATTTATTTTTTGTGAACTTTATACAATGACTCGCTGGTCGCAATTGCATCCTCCTACGTTTGTATGATCGTTGTTTTATATCTTCTTCTTGTGTTATTCAAACATCGTGTTAGGATCGTCATTTTCTGACAAACCTCAAGGTACTCAACCTTCTTACATCCATAAAATTTCTTGTAATTTTGGATATCTATTAATTTTGAATATATCTTATAATTTCTTAAATATCTTTTTAATAAGAGTTTCTTAAATATCTTGTATATATTTGTCAAAAAAATATATTTTGTATATATTGTGCATTTTAAAATTTAATTCTTGGCCCCGTCTCTCGAGTCATGCTTCCATGACTGAAGTAAATCTACATTACTGATTAACACAACGGTCCTAACACGTTAAATATTATATGTGTGAGACAAAATTTCTAACATTTAAAAGGTATCATTGTAAATAGAATATAAATAAAATGCTTATAAAATCATGTCTTATAAAAAGTCATATTAAATCTAAAAAATAAAACATAATCTTATTGTTCTATTAATTTGTAACTAAAGTCAATTTTTAAACACACTTTTAGCTTGTCAAAATTTTAAAAAAGTTAGGACAAACTTTAAAATTAGGACTATGAAAAAAAATAGACTGTGATCATATCTAATATTTTCAAAGTATGCGAGTCTCAGAACTTAGAAAGAATATCATAGCCTATTCTCACGTGCTAATATTTTATCAACTTTTAAAAATTGTAACTTTTCACTTTTAAAAGAAATTAAGATCTCAAATTCATAAGGAAGCTTCAAATGTTTTAACTAAAATACGAGATTTTAAAATTTTTAGGTCAAAGAAATCTGATTTGGACTATATTTTGTTGAAATTGACACAAAATTGATGGATGAAGGAGTGCCAAAATCGTGGCCCAATTTGACAAAATCGTGACACGATTTTGGCTGGGTTTTGGAGCTTTTATTTCGCAAAAATTCGGGGCACGATGAGGATAAATCGGGGCACGATTTTTGCCGATAACGTTTAGTTCGTACTGTGTACGAATGAGAAATCGGAGCACAATTTTCTCGGGATCTGGACTCTTTATAAGGCTTCATTCTTCATGTTTTTGTGTAGCTTAGAGAGAGAAACTTGAGAAAACCAAATGAGAGAACTTTAGGGTTGAGAGTCTTTGGTGAGAGTTTATCTCGAGTTAAGAAACATTTGTAATCACCTTGGGTAGTGAGATTTCACCATTGGAAGGATCAAAAGCTTCCTTTAGTGTTTTATCTTAGGATTCATTGTGAGTGTGGGTGACTTGAAAAATGGGTAGAAATTAAGTTTTGTTCTTTGTGAGCTTTTAAGCTAATTTCTTGTAACCCTTTGTAAATTTCATCATAGTGAATTGGAGAGTTGTTCTCTCCCTCAGAGTAGGTCATATTGGACCGAACTGGGTTAACAATATTGATGTGTTTGTTTTCTTCTCATCTTTCTTATCTTTGTTGCTTTGAATATATTTGTGGTGTTACTCTACACTTAGTTTTTGGTTTATTTGTTGTTGTTGTTTGATGCTACTTTACTCATTGATTACAACTTCCTTTGCTTCACACATCATAGTTTTATTGGTGTGATTTTGTTCAAATTCACAACAATTGGCGCCCACTGAGTTTACCTCCGAGTTAACACGTTTTTGACACCTAAAAACGTAAACTTGGACGAGTTAACACTCGATTTATTGAACACTATAATAGTTTCCCTTTCGGTTTTCACATGTTTCCTTCCAAGAAAGTAGGACAATTCTTCTATATTAACAATTCAAACTCAGACTTCATCAATCTCTTAAAATATTCAATCTCATTTTTTACGCTGTCAGTTATCATCATTAAATCATCCATATATATGTACACTATAATTTAGGATGTTTATGATTTCTTCACATAAATTCCACGTTAATCTTAACATTTGTGTTAAACTGCAGATGCACTAGAATGAAATATATTATATTATTCCAAGCTCTAGGTAGATGCTTCAAGCCATAAAGAGCATTCTTCAACCTGTACACCGAGGTGGAGATACATATACCTTTTCATCAATAGATCTTTTGATAAATGTTGATTTTACATCCAATTGGGACCATCCTTCAAAATTTGCCATTGCAACCACTAATATAACTGTCTCATTTCTAGCTACAGGAGCAAACATTTATTGCATATTAGTCTCATCAATTTTCACATCATCAAACAATGAATAATTAATCTAACTGTTGGTGTTACTTTTCTCCATTAGTCCGTAGGATCTTGATGGACTTCTCACTCTGACTTACTTGAATCAACCTCAATTCACGAGCTTCCAAAGAACTATGCAACCCTTCAAGGCTCATAGTTGCAAAATCAGTATCTTTTCAGTGATCTCAAAATCTCTTCACATGCCTGCTGATCCATGAGGTTCTCTCCATTTTGAGCCTTGGAGTTTATGGTACCTCGCACCTTGATAAACCTTGTAGCCTTACTTTCTTCACCTTATCACAACGAGTACGACACTTCTCCAAGATATCTCAATCTTGTTTTGAAGTTGCAGCAATTGAAATTTTTTCAAAGGTTGCATCATCTACACTTTGATATTGCATCAAAAACAGACCTAATTTGGATTCTTTTCTTTTTACTTGAATCAGTTATTTACACATAGGTTCTAACTGTTATTGTAACCGTTAGTAACTAACTAATCAACTAACATAACAGAAAAATTGAATTACACTTTTAACATTTTTTTTGGGGGATTTTAACAATTATTATAGAGTTAAATTTATATCTAAATAAAAAATATTTTCAATTTCTACTAACATGGTATTTCCAACCCAATAATGAAAGCAGTAAAGTAGTGAAACTTGGCAACTTGAAATTTGATTATTGAACCAATTGGGTTTAAGTTTAATGGAAGAAGTGAGGACTCTCCAATATGATGAATTAATGTTTGAATTTCTATTGGGACAAATACATGTATTTAATAGGGTTTAATATGTTTTTACTTCATATACATATTTTAACTTTTTGTTTTAGTCCCACAATTCTTTTTTAGATTTTTAGTTTTTCAAAAGTTTTATGTCACCACTTTTGATTCCCGTCTTAAGTCAACTCATGTTTATTATTCAAAATTTTAAGGCTAAATTACACATTTGGTCCCCTAAATAATTATTGAGTTTCGTTTTGGTCCTCTAAATAATAAAAGGTCCATATTGGTCCCTTAACTCTATCTCCGTCTGCCAATTTGGTCACTTCCATTAGTTTTTAACCTTAAATGTATAAGGTGTACCAATATTGTAGATTTTCCACCGTAGACCTTATTAATTTTTTTGTAATTTTAACCGTTAGATCTTTTTTCAATTAGAGAACCGTTATATTTTGAACGTCTATGAGATCTAACAATGGACCATCAACATCTAATTTTACTTAATACTTCTTCATCTTCTTTTTCCCCCTTCTTCTTCACCTTCATCATCTTAATAGGACCTTCATAAGAAGAAGAAGAAGAAGAAGAAGAAGAAGGAGGAGGAGGAGGAGGAGGAGGAGGAGGAGAACTTTATTCACATAAAATTATTCAAGCATCTTCAAAATCGTTTTTCAGCGTGTTCATAATTATAATACATTTTTATCATTTCTTTGAATCATCCCTTCTCAATTTATTCACTTCAACCCAAATCCATAACCCTTCTTTTATTCATCCATTCCCAAATTCATCTTGATAAACATGACATTGATTCATTTCCGAGTTCAATAACTCATCATCAACAGTCACAATCGCCATTTCAATTTCTAGATTCAAGGTTTTGGTGAGAGAGAAAAAATGGAAATGGTTTTGGGAAAGTATGAAGAATAAGATAGAAGAAATGGTGGAGTTTGATTATTGCGCTAATCACCATGCTCATCCAATTCTTCATGCTTTGTTGTTCATTCCCTCACACACATCAAATCATTTAATTTCCTTTCAACAATTTAATTTAGCATCTTTTTCTGGGAATTAGGGTTGATATATGAGATTAGAGATTGAATGATTTCGGGTTCTACATTGGTAAAGATTGATGCAAATTAGTTAGTAATAATAATTCTTAAGAGTTAATCTTAATTAGTATGAATTCTGTTTCTAGAAGGGATGAGAAACATTTTTATTCTTTTAATCAATTTTTTTGGTTTTTATTTTGGTGTTCCATTGATTATGAAGTTGATGAAAATGAAGATGAAGATGAGGAGAAAAGGAAGAAGATGAAGACAAGTAGAAAAAAAAATTAGGTGTTGGGGGTTCACAGTTTCATACAATAGACCTGCAATAAATGGTTAAAATCATATCATGAATAATAGACGTTAAAAAACTAACGGAGAGGACCAAATCGGTAGACAAAGATAGAGTTAAGGGATCAATGCGGACCTTTTATTATTTGAGGGACCAAAACGAAACTCAGAAATTATTTAAGGGACCAAATATGTAGTTTAGTCAAATTTTAAATATTTTTGATAGTCATGTTTAATACATTTTAGAATTCTCTTTTGTAAAAGTTTTTTTTTAAACAAGAGAATAATCAAATATTAATTTTTTAATGTTTTTAACCGCTTAAAAATTTATATTTAATTTATGTTTTGTTAAAAAAAATTAGAGATTATTATATTGTTTTAAATATTGATGCAAAAATTCATTCCAAAATATGAAAGATGCAATAGAGTTGATTTAAAAACATATTTCTAAAGTTGTGAAGATAGAGAATTAAAATTGAAGAATTTTTTTAAAAGTGATTAAAATGAAAAGTTAAAATATTTATAGAGACAAAATATATTCAACTCTTTAGAGCCCGTTTGGTGCACATGATATGATAGAGATATGATAGGATATGAAACTAGATAAGGGTAGGAAAATATATGAACATGATAAACATTTATCATATCACATGTTTGTTGCACACATGATAACAAACATAATATCATATATATCATAATTAAATGACATAATTAACCTTGTAATTAATTATAATTAAATATAAATAAGCTATTATTAATTAGATGCAAAGCTATTATTGTCAATCGTCTTTTTCTTCCTTTTTTTAGTGGTGCCATAATCTTCATTCTTAAAGTTCAATTAAAAAAAATCATGATTTCTTCAATTAAAAAAATTGTTTACTGTCTTCGTCCTTCTTCAATTACAAAGTTCTATCAAAACCCTTTTGTGTAACTTCAACCTGTAAAAAAATTCATACACCAACAACAACCTATAAAAAAATTACAATTACAATTCAAGTTCTTAACCAAACTAATTGTTGTCTATGTTGAAAATAATACAAAATTCCAAAACTCTTTGTTTCACCTCTTTTCAAATTTGACTTGAATATAAAATAGACAATCAAGAAAGAAACAAACAAACAAAGAATTATGCAGATTGATGAAAAAGTTATTGTAGGGTGGAATTGAGGTCAGATCTGTAACAAATAGAAGAGATGAAGTTGAAGAGTTATGAAGGAAGAGGTCGATGAATGTAGAGCATCAAGAACATGAGCGATGAATTGAGAGAGAGCAAAATAAGCATTTTAGTGCTAATCATGATAGGATAATTATAACCCACCAAAAACTAAGGATAAAATAAACAAAGGGTGAGTATGATAAGATTAGAAATGAGTTTAAGTTATCATTTCCTATTGACGCACCAAACAACAAATTGAACCAAAATACGATATTTTTATTGTATTATGTCTTCCTAGCACCAAACGAGCCATTAATATTTTATGTACTTCAATAAGATTTTCTAAAAGAAATTTATGGAAACCAAAAAAAAGAATCGACGTGGATTGTAAAAGAATCTATGGAGTAATTGTACGCCGATAGGCTGTATATATTGCCCCCACATTCTGATGTGATATTTTCTTGAGCTTCCTTGTTCAACTTTCTCTTTTCTACTTGGAAGAGTAGTCAACCAACCTTACATTAATGACAATTTTTCTCTTATATATTTACCTATTTATTACTTTTTCTTCTTTTAATTTTTTAATTTATTTTTTCCATAACATTAATGAAGGTTAATTTTGTAAAGTAACACATAATTTTAAAAAAAATTAATTATATTTCTTAATTTGTGTCCAACGACAAAAATGAGGTATAATTTAAAATGGAGGGAGTAAGTTTTATCTAATATATGTAATATTGTACATCTTAAAATAACTAAAAATTTCATCTTTTAATTTTTCTTGAATAATTTTTTTTATCTTTTTATTGAAAACAACAATTACTTATTAAAAATTTATATATTTAATATAAAATGCACAAGTTCATATACAAATTTACTATTTTAAATAGCTTAACATATAAAAACTTGCATACGATATAAAGATCCATTCATTAAATATCAATGCGTTCACACGGAGTATATTTTAAGTTGGAAAAAACTAAACAATAATTGTTTGTACCAAAAAAAAACTAAACAATAATTGTGAATTTGTTTTTCTTCTAACTAATTCATTTGAAAATAGTTCAATATTTTAAATTTATTATCGAGTTGGCGACAAAATTACCGATTTAAAGTGGGAAGAAACAATCACAAATTTGTTAGACGACAAAATTATGGTATCACAGCTAGTGCCTTTTGGGACACTCGTTGGATTTGTCAAATTTAATCCTAGTTCAAGCACCTTGGTTGATTATATTTTTTCTGATTGAATTTAATATTAGTTATTTTTTTAAATAACTTTTAGGTCGAATTTAATATTAGTTAATTGGTAATGATATTTATACATCCATTATTTCTTTATAGTATTGGATTTCTATCACATATATCATATCATATTACATTTTATTTTTATCTCTCTCATTATGTATAAGAGGTGTATGAGGATCCACATATCTTTTTTCTTAGTTTGCTAACTTAATTGATGTTTATTTACTCAAAAAAAACTTAGTTTGTTGAGTTTTGACTCAAAATTTGTTGTTTGTGTTTCAGCAAAATCGTAGCACAATTTGGAGAAATCGTGGCACAATTTTGGTTTAGAAATTAGAGTTTGTTTCGACAAAAATTATGGCATGGAAGGAAGAAATCGTGGCATGATTTTGGATAACGTTCAGTATTGTACTATGTACTAACGTGAAATTGTGTCACGATTTGACAGGATCTGAAACACTATTTAAGCACTCATTGACCCATTTGTTGAGTAAGCTTGGTGAATCTCATGGAAACCAAAGGAGGGAACTTTTAGAGTATTTAGATACTAAAGGTTAAGGGTCTTTGAGTGAGATTCAAAGCTTCAAGATGTGAATCTTGGAGAACCAAAATAGGGTCTTGGGAGAGGGTTAGGGCCTTTTGGGGAGAGATTCATGGGATTGGAAGCACATGAGTGGAGAGTCTTTGTGAGCAACTTGGGTGAATCTTGTGAGACCAAAAGAGAAGATCCTTATGAAATCAAAGGCTAGGGGTTGGTTCTCTTTTGGGGGTTAGATTCTAGAATTGGGAAACAATTGGGAAACACCTTGGAAGAGTGAAAATCATTAAGTGCCTTGTTCGTGAGAAGAGATTGAGAAATATGTAGAAATCATGTTTGTTCTTGAGAAATTACATTTGTACAACCATTTTGTGACAGCTTTTGGACAACTTTATCTCTCATACTCACATGATTTACTTATCCTCTCTCTTCCTTTTTCTATCTATTGTTTTTGACCAATGAGAAGAGAGAAAAATAAGGTTGTCACAAAAGTTGTCATCAAATGGTTGTACAAATATCATTACTTTTGTTCTTAGAGAGCTTGTTGAAGCTAATTTCTTGTAATATTTTTGTATCTCTTTGTAAAGAACTCATTGATAGAGAAGTGAAGAGATTTCTCTCCTTCATAGTAGGTCATTGTTGGACCAAACCGGGTAAATAATTCTTTGGTGTTGTTCTTTCTTCTCTACTCTCTTTATCTTGTTTATTATTTGGTTCGATTGTGGTTTTACTTTACCGTTGATTGTTAAATTAGATCTAAATTTTTTTTTTTTGTTGCTTGTGATTACTTTGATTATTGGTTACTATAAATACTTATGTCACAAATTTAAATTAAATTGATGTGAGATTTAGAATTATCAAATTCACGATATAATTGATGCTTATAAAGTTAATGCATGCACTGCAAGCTCTTATATGTGGACAATAGTAGTTTCCAACGAAAGCACGAGATACGACTAAATCTCATTTGGATGAAGACTTTTTTGTATGTTAACTAGTTTGCAAGAGGGACTGAACGCAAACATCAAACATGTCACAACAAGGCATGATGTCTTTTTTTTAAAGAACAAGGTTGGATCTTGATGCCATGTCATGTTGCTGTCCCGTTTATTTCAGTATGATCTTTATAAATACACAAATTTTTTGTTTTATTTTCGTTACAATTAACTTTTTGTTTTAGTCCTTTTAAAAAATTTCTTCAACTTTTAGTTTCTATAAAATTTTCAATCACCACTTTTAATCCATATTTTTAAGTCAATTCATGTGTAACATTTTTATTTTTTTAATGAAATTGTGCAGAAAGGTATAGAATATTGTAAGAATATCTCAAAAAAAATTAGAATTTTTTAACAAAATATGAATTAAATATGAAATTTTAACCACCAAAAATATAAAATTCATGTTTAATTCATGTTTTGTTAAAAAATTCTAATTTTTTTGGAAATTCTAATTTTTATGGGAGACATTCTTATAATATTATAAACTTTTCGACAAAATTTTATTCAAAAATATGAATGTTACATATGAGTTTACTTGGTATGCGTTTGCTTTTGCGTTTTGCCACACTGCTGTACGTTTGAAGCTTTTTCTGTCGTGGTTTTGAGAACCTAATATTTGTAGCTTATTTGTAAACGTGAATTCATACCGTGCTTTTGTCCAAACGTGGAAATTGTACCGCCTAACCAAACATAGGTTAAAAGTTGAAGAAAATTTTTAGAGGGACTAAAACGAAAAGTTAATATATTTATAGAGACCAACAACATATTTAACCCTTTAAATTTTGCTTTACAAAAATCAATGGGAATCTTCAATGTCTTTTTTTCTTTCTTTCTAATCCACGGTGTCTTTTTAGTTAGAGAAATATGTGAAATATGAACTTTGACTCTCTTTTTAATATATTTTTATCATTGATTAAATTTTATTGAGTTTTGCATGTACCGACTCTATAAACGTTTATGTATGAATAAAGATAAATTTAAATTTCTCTGTAAATATTCCTCGACTCTTAAGATCTTCCCTATTTTAGACCGGAGCAAGTTCTCTTCACAATAAAATTTTAATATAAAAACAAACAATGATTGTATAAAAGATAACTAGCATGCATATTATGGCAGTTGATCTGTTCGATGAGGAACTGATGGAGGCAACGGTGGCGGGAAGTGTTTCGGTACGGTGGCGATGAGTCTTCGCGGTGGAATGAAAGGTGCCTGCAGACACGTTAGCACTCTGACGATCAAGTCAGTAATGGAACTGAGAAAGAGCGTGTGAAAAGTGTGGGTAAAGTGAATCAGACCTTGGGGGTGAAGCTAACTCACCCTTATATAGCCGCGTGTGAGAATAACTACCTCTGGAATATGCCGCGCGTGATTAAGGGATGATTAGAGGACACGTGTACGGTGTCTGATGCACGGGGGCACACTGTGATGCGGTGACATGCATCGATGTTGGCGTGTGCCTTCGGGTGACGCGCCTTGGAGTGGTGACGTTTTTACCCACGTGTCACTGCTTGATTGACCTTCTGGCCGGTCCAGAACATGAGTTAAATAAACTACTTCAACTAATGGAGGTTGTGTTTAGTGAAGAAGCTATACTTCTACTATAATACAAAAAATCAATGTTTGAATCTCAACTTAAGGATATCTAATATACTCAACATACATCGAATAAAACCGACTTAAGTGGAGAAAATTTATACGGAATTAAAAATATCTGAATATTTGAAAGAAAAAAATACACAAATGACTAATCTAATACAACAAATAATTTTAAAAGACTCTGAAAAACAACTTTGGCCAAAAATATCAAAGAATGCCATGTTGTTATTTAATTATCGAAATAAAAATGTCATGTTCTTATTTCTTGGTCTTGGAGTTATTCTGACCGTGTAGTGTACTCTCGGTTTTTTGAAAAATAAAATGTTGGTCTTTACTCGTGCCTCTGACCATAAATCCATGGAGACACGACAAATCTGATGGAGGAGAAATAAGATTGCTTTGGAAAACTATGGGTGGTGGCTGTTGCACAAATGTAAAACGAGTCTCTTGGATAAAGTTGCAATGGACTCCAATCATATCATATAACTCAAAAAATGGAGTTAGAATCTTCTCCATCCAAGACTTTCTCAATATTTCATCGGGTAAGATAAAGACACATAAAAAGTAAAAAAAAAAATTATTCTTTAATTATGAAACTTAATGTCTATCAAAAATACAATCTTACCCCTTCTTAATTTTTTGACACGTCATCAAAATTATATTATTTTGTGTTTTTTGTTTCAACTTCCCCCTATCTGTTCTCTCTAAAAACAAGTTAAAGCAAACTCACTCGATAAAACACACTAACTTAATTTTTTTTAAAGAACAAACAAACTTAATCTTAATCCCAAACAAAACAAATTTTTCTATGATTCAATTTCTAAATATCTAAAGAGTTAAAAACAATTTACAATCTATTATCTTTCTCTAATTATGAAAGTTAATGACCATTAAAAACACAATTTTGTCCCATCTTAATATTTTGACACCTCAACATATATTTACCTTTTTGTGTCTTTTGTAATAAAAGATTCTATTTAGCTGAGAGAGAAAATAACTTTCAAAAGATTGATGTGATTTTGTAACAAAAAATTTCTTTTATATTGTTATAATTTAAAAAAAAAAACTAGGTTCAACAAAAAAAAATCTAAAAGTGTCTTTAAATGGAAAGAGATTATAGTAACTTTTCAAAAAATGTAAGAGAGGGAGAAAATAAGTATAAAAAAATGAAGATAGTTTTGTAACAAAAAATCCATTTTATAGAGTTGTATCCAAACACATATTTTTTTTCAAAGAACTGATTGTTATTACGATAAACAAACACAAAATTGATTATGCTTTTTCAAAAAATCTCTAAAAAATAATCTCTAAATGATTGAATATCAAAATATATTTTTATTCTATTAAAAGTGAACCATATATTCAATTTACATTTATTAAAAATAAGTTTTATGAATGCACCAAAAAAGGTTTTATGATGTTCATGTGCTTTTATCTCACACTAAGTCTATTTGATGCAATATAACTACCTTCCTATGATTTTTTCTTTTTTAGGATGCAATAGAACTACATTCCTATGAGTTTTTCTTTTGTAGGTAATCCAATAAAAAAATGACAATTGTTTACATATTTAGTCTAAGAAAATATTCATAAATATAAATTTTAATAAAATAACAAAATATGGTTGAGACAATTATCATTGATACTAACAAAACACTGAAAAAATATTTTCACTAAGAAAATAAAAAAAAATATTCAATTATACCTGATTGATAATCACAAAATAACATAACTTAAAGAAAGTTAGAAAATATTTATTACAAGACATATACCTACTTTTCAAAAAATTACACATCTTCAAGATTGCTTCTTTTCTAGAAATAATTTGCCTTTGTTTTTTCTTTATTTTTTTTTAGTCAAAAGAAAAATTATATTAAATAAAAAGATAGATAAAGAGAATGGGTGCATTAGACCTGACTCAAAGACAACTCAAAACGGGGATACAACATAATAAATCAGACCAAGTGGATCGACCCTAATCTATCCTAATTTTTTTTACTAATCACAGGCGCAACCTAGTGAACCCGTATACGGGCGCGAAACTAGGTTAAAAAAAATGAAAAGTGAACATCTATGAAGAACAATTTTTGGATTGACTATCAACACGATATCAAAATCCAAGTGCGAACAGCTCCTGAAAAATTAGCAAGCATAAAAACTCTTTCGTACTTGAAGAACTAGAGTGTAGGCAAACACGACACCTTGAAACCTGCAAATCTCAACATATTTGGAAACAACAGAGAATCAAAGAAATCAGGTCACCATGTCATATTATAAAATAGATTATTAGTTATTATATATCTTTTAGAAATATGACTATAAAAAACATTGAAGAAATGATAAATGAGTCACTAAATAATATAGTTGTACAATTCATACACGGGACTCATAACGACATCTTTATCAATAATGAAATCTTTATTATTTTTAATATTTTTAGTTTACCACTTCATAATATTTAATAGCAACTATTTCAATGATTTTATCATGGGCAAACTACTACTTTAAAAAATCATGGGCAATGGATTGGTTTATAGTGGATGTATTTATAGCGGACAATTGATAAGTTAATTTATAGTTGATAGCATATAAGTTATCTGATTGATTTGTAGTGTTTAATAAGATTAACAGTTGAACTAGTTTATAAATATGAAATAACATAAAAGTGATGTATTTAATGAGTATTTATTTATTTTTTAATTAAGATTACAAGGACAAAATTGAGATAAATGATGATAAGTTATAAGCTTTATGCTATAAGTTACTTAGATTAGCTTATTAAAATACGTTGTAAACTAGTAAACACAAGTTATAAGCTCGTGACAAAGTGGCGGATACCTAACGAGACTTTTATAGTCAAATGATCTAATAAGATATAGGTTACCAAACAGACTCTATATTCCCGTTCTAAGTTATATGTCACACGCGAAATTTTTTATTGGTAATTAATGATAAAATGATGAAAAATAATATTAAAAGAACACATGTTATATCAAAATATAATATTTTTTATATAAAGTCAAAATAATTTTTTTATAGTGTCTAATATCGTTTTTATTGTTGTTGATTGTTCCTCATATTGTGTGGATTGTTTCTATTTTAATGAGATTTAATTAATTTTTAATAGACAATTTAAATAATATTATAAAAATGATAAAATAGTTTAAATGAATGGTAAAAAGGAAGATAAAAATCAGCATAAAAAGATATATTCGCTTAATATATTACTATAAATAGTTTAAAAAATACAGTTAATTTTGCATGGGAATTACAAATTATGAATTACTTCCTCCATTTTATGATAATTTTTTTACGGATACTTCCTTCATTTTATGATATTTGTTGTATTTGACCATTTTCCACTATTAAGAAAAATATAGTAAATAAAATAATAATTTTACCCAATTATCCTCGTTAGTTTTTTTTTTTTTTTGACAAAATCCACGTTAACTATTAATGTATTTCTATGATTATTATTATTTTTGGTGAAAATATATCTATTATTATAAATACAAAATAGAGAATAATAAGTCCAACTTTTTTACATGTTTAGATGCCTGAACCAAATCTTATAATGAGACTTTTTAAAATAAAAAAAATTACATAGCGCTTACAAAAATAAAATAATTTTTTTACTGAGGTTTTTGAACATGTGTCAAGTAACAGGGATTACACTGTCAAACAAGTATAACGGTAAGATAATTAAAAATACTTGACTGTTGTGATATCTCTATAAAAAATATATATAGTTTGTGATTTTTTTGGTACAAAATAGTTTGTGATTTATTAATAATTTTAAAAGTTTTATACCGACATGCATATAAAAATTAATCTGAGCCTAATTTATTGGATAGAAAGTTTAAAAACACTGCGTCACTTGGCTCAAATGTAACTTCAAGCGGGACAATATAAGAGCACACCGCCATTAATAACATCTCATGAATGATGAATCAATAATTCCAAAACCTTAGGAAGAAGTCTTTATTCTTTACTAAACTAGTTATTTAATAATTTGGATATTCATGAACAAAAGAGACACATCTATGGAGAAAAGTGACAAAGAAAGTGTGGAAAACAAGCAAGTTTCAAATATCAACTATAGAGGATGGAAGGTCATGCCCTTCATCATTGGTAAGCAAGAGGATTAATTATTTCATTCCATGTTACTCTTATTGTTCAATATAAATTTTGAGTAAACTCATTAATTAATTTGCATATCATGCAGGAAATGAAACATTTGAGAAGCTAGGAGCCATTGGCACCTTAGCAAACCTCTTAGTCTATCTTACAACAGTCTTCAACCTTAGCAGTATTACAGCCACAAATATTGTCAATATCTTCAGTGGAAGTGCTAGTCTAGCTACCTTGCTAGGAGCTTTTTTATGTGATACTTATTTTGGACGCTACAAAACTCTTGGATTCTGCACATTTGCTTCCTTTCTGGTATTAATTATAACAATCGTAGCACTAGTTGTATTAAAATTAACACTACAATTCATCACCACAAAAAAGTTATACTTGTCTTCAATAAAATTTTAAAAAAGTACTACAATCGCGTCGTCAAAGTTGTTCACTTCTCTTACCTCATGACTATATCAGATCAGACGTATTTGATCACAATATTTTGTAATATCAAAAGTTGTTAGAATTATTTGAAATTTGTTTATGATACGTAATTAAAGTTAGTTATTGATTAGAACCTAACTAAACTAACTAGTTATAGCTAATTTCCAACAAATCATAATTAACTTGCAATTACCTTAAACAATATTCAACTAATTCGTCAACAAGGTGTTACCTCAGGAGACAAAATTCAAATCTCCTCAGAGACGGTGATAAAAAAAATTAAACTAATTCTAATAAATATTTCATTTGTGTGATGTAACTCTTTGATTTTGAAACAGGGGTTACTTGTTATACAACTAACAGCATGGATTAAAAGCATGCATCCACCTGAATGTGGAAATGAGAGAAGCACATGCATAGGACCAAGTACAGGACAAATGTCCTTTCTACTACTTGGATTTGGACTTCTGATAGTAGGAGCTGCAGGGATTAGGCCTTGTAACTTAGCATTTGGAGCTGATCAATTCAACCCAAACACTGATTCAGGAAAGAAAGGAATCAATAGTTTCTTCAATTGGTATTTTTTTACCTTCACTTTTGCACAAATGGTTTCTTTGTCACTAATTGTTTATATACAAGTAAATGTGAGTTGGGCACTTGGTCTTGGAATTCCTGCTGGTTTGATGCTGTTTTCATGTGTTGTTTATTTCACTGGAAGTAAATATTATGTGAAAGTTAAAGCAACAGGTAGTCCTGTAACAAATATTGTTCAAGTTATATATGTGGCTATAAAGAAAAGGAAACTCAATCCACCAGAGGATGAGCATTCATTGGTTTCTCTCTTTAGCTATATATCTCCTCACTCTATCAACTCCAAGCTTCCTCATACACCTCAATTCAGGTAACCATTAGTCAATGTAATGTATTTTTACTGCCTTATTAAAAAGAACTTTTTTACAATTAAATTGGTTTTACCATCCAACAAGGATTAACGGCGCAACTTATTTTCCATTTGTCTTTCATTCATGTTTAAATAACTTCTATTTCTTATAAAAATTAATTGGAAAAAAAAATTGGCTTATGCTTATAAAAAAAGTAATTTAATTGGCTTATATGTTGGCGAGTGTAGGGACCACTACGAGCAATAATTTGACATCTTTATCCCAAATCTTATGATATTGAGTATATATGTTATTTCTTTTGTTTGTCCTTTATTTAGTTCATTTTTAGTTGACATGGGACTAACCGCTCAACATGCTCAAGAAATAGACTATAAAAAAGAAATCTTAACAACACATGTCCATCCAAAATCTTGAGTCATTGAATATATGTATTAACTCGCTTTTATATATCATTCATTTAACTAATTCCTAATCAATGTGAGACTAACACCCAAATTTAAATTCCAAGGTATCCACGTCTGTGCAAGTGTTTGAACATATGAAAATAGATTATGACATTTTCATTACATATTTTTATTTTATTTCAATAAACTCTCTTGGATAGACTATAAAACACCTAGCAACCTATATGAGAACCGTTTGACCACATGTTATCTTTGATCATGTGAGATTTCAGGTAAATAAATATGAGTCATTGGATTAAATGAAATAGACGGTTGAGATTTGGTGTATATTTTTAATTAAGTTGTTCGCTCAAAGACACTTTTAACCTTTGAGTACAAAAATAACTTGTATATAAGTGATTATAAGCACTTGTTTAGAATTTAGGTTGAAATTAACTCAACCCTATAAAACCAGCTTGTTGGGTGATGATAGTTCACCACTTATAAACATATTTTCATGTCATATTTAATCCAATTCGAACCATTTAACAGTTTATGCAAACAAAATCTTACTATTTGTTGATTTCTTCATAGAGTGATTGGTTTTGAAAAATGTTTATATTAATCAACAGGTTCCTTGACAAAGCAGCTATTATAACCCCACAAGACAAAATAAACCCTGAGGGTTCTGCATCTGATCCATGGAATCTATGCAGTATACAACAAGTGGAAGAAGTGAAATGCTTACTAAGAGTTCTACCAATTTGGGTTTCAGGCATACTCTACTACGTTGCAATAGTCCAACAAAACACAATGCTAGTCTTCCAAGCACTTCAATCGGACCGATCCTTTTTCAACACAAATTTCAAAATCCCTGCAGCTTCTTACATTATCTTCACGATGTTAAGCCTAACGATATGGTTACCAATCTACGACAGAAAAATCGTACCAACCATGAGAAAACTCACCGGAAAAGAAGGCGGAATCACACTTCTACAAAGAATGGGAGTTGGAATGTTTATTGCTATACTATGCATGTTAGTATCTGGTGTGGTAGAATGGAAAAGAAGGACCATGGCTATTAATAATCCTATAGGATTTGAAATGAGAAAAGGCGCGATTTCTTCCATGTCGGGAATGTGGTTGATTCCTCAGTTAGCACTAGCAGGATTTTCTGATGCATTTACTTTGGTTGGACAAGTTGAATTTTACTACAAACAGTTTCCTGAGAATATGAGAAGTCTTGCAGGGTCACTGTTTTTTTGTGGCTTGGCACTATCAAGTTATTTTAGTAGTTTGTTGATTTCAATTATTCATAGGTTGACGGTTAAATCTGCAACAGGGAATTGGTTACCACAGGATTTGAACAAAGGGAGATTGGATTACTTTTATTACATGATTACTGGTTTGGAAGTTGTTAATTTGGGTTACTTTGTATTGTGTTCTAGGTGGTATAGGTACAAAGGAAATGATGGTACCGATCAAGGTAGTGGTGTTGAACTTGATCAAGTGTCTAAACAATCTGAAACAAAGATTAGTGGTGTTTAGCGATTAAGGTATAATTAGTTGTTGGTATCAGAACTTTGAAATATAGCTTCTGCTCCAACATAGTATTTATTAGAATTAGAAAGAAAAACAAGGTATTTTTTCTTGAAAAATAAAGAATCGTACACGAATTTTTCTCTTCTGATTGGATATGGAAGAAGTGTTAGCAAACACTCTTGTTCCTAGCACTCGTCTTGTATATGGATACTATAATTTTAGGATAAATTATACCGATCTCTTTCCTTCTTTTAAAAGAAACTTGTATTATGTTTTTTTTCTTCATAAGTTGCACCACTAGAGATAATCTTATTAAAACTCGAACATTAATTTGTAAAGTCGTGCGAGATTAACCCCTTTTGTTAGACATACTCCCATAAGATATTACACTTTATTTTACTATTATGATAAATTAAAAAAAAAAATAAACACGAGTCATGCTAACAAGTATTTTTAAAGTACTTTTAAGAATATTTGTTAAGAAGTCTGATAGATAAAATTTTATATTAAAAAGAACTTTTTAGATTTTTTAGACTTTTTGTAAATGAAAGCTTGACATTCTCTTTTAAAAACGACATTGTCATGAAAAAAAAAATTCACCGCGATGAATAATTTTGTTTCACACATAATGAGGTTCAAATGTCCAATTCTAACGTGTTCTGAGATTTAAACTTTACTTGATTGAATTCCTCTTTGGTGAGAGTTGTTGAGTTGGGTTTTCTAAAGGTGGTTATTTATTTTGCATACCATTTAACTTTTGGATGGGAGTCTCGAACTTTACCATAATAATATTTTAGATATATAGTCATTTTCGTCACGAAAATGTGTAACAAGTAGAAATAATAGTCTCTCGATATATCGAAACTCTAAAATGGTCCTTGATTGTGTACTTTGTTAGTCAAAATAGTCATTGACGTTAAAATGTTTTGTTAATACTTTCATATCAATCATTGAATATACTTACTTATTGTCATATCAGTCATTATTAATATTTACTTACTGCAATATCAGTCTTTATAAGAAAAGAATTATTGTCAATATTGAAGGATTATCTTAACGTCAGAGACTATTTTTTACTAAAGAAGTGCACAATCAAAAACTATTTTAAAATATTGATACATTGAAAAACTATTATGACTACATTGTTACACATTCACTATTATGACTACATTGTTACACATTTAGGAACAAAAAATGACTATTACCTATATTTTACTATTATAGAGTTATCTATAAATATTGGATCTTAACACTAATCACCAGATATTCTTAAAAGATCACAAGACTAAATTCATAGGGCTTAGACATGCATACAAAAGACACTTTTCCTGCATTTTTTTTAAAAAAGCAAAAATGAAATATATTACGATAAAAGAGCATCCGAATTAGCACAAGATGTACCAACGCGGAGCTCTAGAGAATACAACTGTACAAAACACAATAACAAAGTTACACATGGCTTAGCCGATGCCCATACAAGCAAAAGGGCTCGATCACCAAAAATGAGAATTTAAACGAACATTGATGTTAGTAGCTTTCACCCACCAAAAAGTATGTAACTTGACTTTATCTAGCATTTGGTGGACGGAATGCTCTTCATTATTGAAAATTCTATTGTTCCTTTCATTCCACAGAACCCAAACACAGCCTAACCAAACAAGTTGTAAAAAGGCGCGCAGAGAGTGCACGCCGCCAGCCGAATAAATGAAATGATAAAAATGATCATGAATCTGAAGTGGATGAGCCGGTGAGATACCAAGCCAACCCCGGACCAAACTCCACAAAGTAGAGAAATAGGGGCACTATGAAAATAAGTGGTGAACAGTTTCTGAGCCGCCACAGCCGGTTACGCAAGACTGATTGTGATGATGTATAATATCGCGCACCATCAAGTTATCTAAAGTTGGTAACCGGTTCCGAAGCAAGCGTCAAGCCAAAATAGAGACCTTCAAAGGGGCCTGTTTGTGCCATATGAAATCCGAATAATCATCAGCCGAAAGAGCCTCATTGTTGGTGAGATTCTGATAAACACCTCGAACCGAATAACCGCCACTAGAATCAAGCCTCCAATGCCAATGATCTGAAACATTATTCTGCAAAGAGATGTCAAGCAATAAAAACCTACACTCCCCTAACATCTCCTCCTCCCACGCCCAAAGCCTACGACGCCACTGCCAGCCACCCCCACCATCGGCCCACCCTAAACCAGCCATCTCTGCCACCGAAATCGACTTGTTTACATCTGAGTCGAAAAGGTGCCTAAAGCGCACACACAGTGGGATCCCTCCTACCCACGGATCCATCCAAAAAAACGTCTGAGTCCCACTACCAACTGTCCTCCCGATACACTCATCAAACCACCGACCTCCAACGCCACTGTCATCACCACAAATTTTCTCTATCTCCCTCCATCACGAAGAACCACTCTGGCCCCCAACCTCCCATTCACCTCACCTCACCATACCTATCTAGCAACACCCTGTACCACAGACCCCCTCTATCCACCAACAACCTCCAACACCACTTTCCTAACAAAGCAATGTTAAACTCTCGCATCCTCCGAACCCCCAACCCACCCTCCTCCTTCCTCCGACAAATATTATGCCAACCAATCCATGAAATTTTCCTATGATCCTCACCCCCCCCCCCAAAAAAAAAAAATTAACAATAAAGATTCAATAGAAGAGATTATACCTGACGGAGCTTTGAAGAAGGAAAGAGTGTAGACATGCAATGAGGACAAGACAGACTTTAGGAGCACTAGACGACCACCAAAAGAGAGAAATCTACTCAGTCAACCAGACAATCGATTCCTTATATGAGCCAAGACAGGTTCCCAAAATAACAGACGCCGCGGGTTACCACCAATGGGCAAGCCCAAATACAGGAAGGGAATTTTGCCCACTTTACAATTCAAGGCAGAAGCTGCTTCATGTAACCAAGAATGAGTGACATTAACCCCAACCAGCAAACTCTTATGAAATTTCACTCTCAATCCCGACATAATCTCAAACAACACAAGAACCGCTCGTAAAGCACGGACATTAGTCCAACTTTTAACCCCCAACAAAAGTGTATCATCAGCGAACTGAAGGTGAGATATCGTAGTAGGGTTGTTCGAACCTACAATATAACCAGTAAAAATGTTTGCCTCGACCATAGCCTTCATCCAGACGTTGAGACCTTCTGCAGCCAGAAAGAAAAGGAGACAGAGGATCGCCTTGACGTAGGCCCTGTGCTAAGGGAAATTCTTCGGTGGGACTACCGTTAACCAATACCGACACGTAGCCTTACTCACACACTCTGTTATCCACTTCCTCCACAAAGTCGGAAATGCCATTTTTCCCATTACCGCATCGAGATAACCCCAATCAACGGAAACATAAGCTTTTTCAAAATCAACTTTAAAAAGCAATAAATCCTTTTTGCACTTCTGAGCCTCATCCACAACCTCATTAGCTACAAGGATACCATCCAGGATCTGTCTATCTTTCACAAATGTTGATTGAGATTCAGAGATAACACTAGCAATAACTAACCGCAATCTACTCGACAACACTTTGGCCAGAATCTTGTACAGACACCCCACAAGAGAAATAGGGCGGAAATCATTCAATTTTTTAAGGCTATCAACCTTAGGTATAAGAGCTATGAAAGTGTTATTAATACATTTGGTTAATTTGTCATTCCGTTGAAACTTCGAAATAAACCGCATAATATCATCCTTAAGTTCAAGCCATAAATCCTTTATAAACCCAAAATTGATACCATCTGGGCCTGGACTTTTGAAATTATCACAATCCCACACAACCCTCTTGACTTCCTCAACTGAGAACGGTCTGATCAAACCACCACCTTCTGAAAAAGACAGCCGCCTAAATTGAAGATTATTTACGCCCGGCCTGATAAAGTTACTCGCCGAGAAATGAGACATGAAATGAGAAAAGACCGCTTGACGAATAGGCTGCACGCCTTCAGCAACCACCCCATCCACCAAAATCGACGAAATAACATTTATACGTCGCCGGGCAGCCAAAACCGAGTGAAAATATTTGGAATTTGCATCACCTTCACTAAGCCACTTTGATATAGACTGCTGCCAACAGGTGTTAGTATTGATGCGCGACATTGAATGAATGTTCGTCGTTAGGCTATGGAACTCTGCTAGATCAAAGTCTGACAAAACAACATCTTCTCCTTTACAATCCAGAGCTGAGAGGCGAGTTTTAAGAGTGTCAATCTTACTCGGCAGATTTTGAGAGTGAGAAGCATGCCACTCCTTCATGGCCGCCTTAATTAACTTTAACTTTTTTAAAAAAACAAAACCACCCCAACCTTCAACTTGAAGAGCTTTCCACTTGTCAACAACAAAATTCCTGTAGCCAGGAAAGTCTTGCCAACATTTCAACATACGAGAAGGCCTAGGACCCCAATTTTTCTCATCAACAGATAGCCGCAGAGGGCGATGATCAGACAAACCCCTCAAAAAAGCCAATTATTTTTAAATCAGTTATTTTCAATTATTAAAAGAAATATCTCATTGTGTGGGTGCTAAGCTTTATAGATTTGGTCATGTGACTACATAAGAATCAAAGTTTAAGGGAAGAAAATGCTTGCTATATATGATATAGGGACATCTTTCTCAGTTTACTTATTTATTTAATAGTAATATAGAGCCTTTCACTATTTTTTAAATAAACTAAAAATCAGTTGCATACAAGTGCTTTCCTGAAATTAGTAAGATTTTTTAAGCATTTCTGAAAACTAAATCAGAATAATTTTTGTTCCCATCCTAAAATAAGTGTAATTAATTAATTAATTATTAATTATTATTACAATTTATCCCAGAATTAATAATACTCCACCATGTACATTACTAGTCTTGTGCTATACAAGGCAAAAAGGGAGTCGCTTAGTGAAGTCATTGGAAGGCTGTGTGTCCATGTTCTTCCTTCCGCTTATTTCAGGTACGATTTGCTACCTTATATTGTTTATTTAGATGCATCATTTTAACAACTACATAGTTGACTTACATTTTTAATTCAATTTTGATTTTTTTTTTCTTTTCTTTCTGGGTTCGATCAAGTTTACAATCATAATCCTCTCGTATGAGGTAGCATTTAGGTTGAATTAATTGGCCAGTTATAATTTGCCAAAACGCTTTTCAGAAATTTCTGATGCGATCTGGTTTAGGTTTTGTTCATTAAGCACTAACTCAAATATTCAATTACAACTAAAATGATTCGGGGAAAATATTATTGTACAGAATTTTGTCAGGGATCGTAGAGAGTTTAGACCCTTTAGAAACAATGTACATTTTGAGTTTGAAAATTGCAAAAATAGGGTTGACCCATTTAGGACCAATATACATGTATGTTGAATTTTCCTATGATAAACCAAACAATGTTATAAAATGAGCCATCAAGATCATTGATTATGCAGTAAAGTTGTGAAAGAGAATAGGGAAGAAAAATTGATTTTCTATTTCTTTGATTAAAATTGTTTTAGGGTCTGTTTGGTAAGACATAATTTTGAGCTTATAGCTTATGTTTATAAGCTCATTTGACTTAAAAAGACTCGTTTGGTAACCATTATTTTCTCACGAGCTTATAGCTTATTTTTACTAGCTTTTAGCGTTTTTTGATAAGCTAATCCAAGTAGTTTATAGCTTATCATCATTTATCTCAATTTTACCCTTTTAATCTTAATTGAAAAAAATTCGATAGTCATTAAATATATCACTTTTATGTCATTTCATATTTATAAGGTAGTTTAACTGCTAATTTTATCAAACACTACAAATTCATTCAATCAACTATCAACTATAAGCTAACTTATGAGCTATTTGCTATAAGCTCATCCGTTATAAGCTAGTTTATCATTTATTCACTATTTTTTACCAAACAGAGCGTTAGAGTAACAAGAATTTTTGGGCTCCCGACCCTTTCTCTAATGCTCACTTGGTCCCCCCTCTCTATGATGTTGAAAACACTCATAAAAATTGGTTATGCTATGAACTAGCGTCAAGCTATGACTTATATAGCTACCCAACTCAATCCTATCGGTTAGCTATACACGGTTGTAATTAACCCCTAGGCTCTAACTGTCAAGATAGTAAAATAGAATTAGATAGCTATCACAATAACTTTTACATATTTTGGCTTCACCAACTTAGCCAACTAAATAAGTTGATGATACACAAGCTCTATAAACATAGCATGTATCTGCAAGTCAAGAACAAAGAGTAAATTTGTGGCCTGTGGGTAGGTAATAATTATTATTGGGCTAACGCGTGTAAATTATGAACGATATTGTATATGAAATTTTGATTTTGATTAAAATTATAAATATAATTATTTTTTACTTTCAAATTGTAACAAACCAACAAGCGATGTTTATCGTTTTCAATGACAACAATAATTTAATAAATATAATATAATTTTTTTTCTTTTTTAATAACACCAACAATATAACATTAATGTAAAAAAATTTGTTTAAAGGTATAATTAGAATACTAAATAAGTCTGCCCGAAATCATTATCCCTTTTATATATGGTATAGATAAATATTGTTCCTATTGTAGTGAGATAGTCCTATTTTAATGGGATTGAATTTTATTAACTAAAATTTAAAATGATATTGTTAAAGGATAAAATAGTAAATAAAATAGTTTAAATGAAGTGTAAAATAGGTAAGAAAAAAGCCAACCCAAACTCATGTATTCTCTTTATATATAGTATAGATATAGATGATATACATAGTGTGGGTTTTTTGTTTGAAGTCCATATCTCATGATCCTCTGAATTTCCTTTTTTTTACCTTCTCCTTCCCCAAGGTAGCACTTGAAGTATATGATCATGAACCAAATGACAAATGGTGAGACTGTGGAGAATGAAGAGGAAAGTTTGCTGAAGAACGAAAATAGCGGAGATGAGGGCCCTAAGATTAACTACAGGGGATGGAAGGTCATGCCCTTCATTATAGGTGAGCAAGACTTCAATGGCAGGATATTTCGTTTTTACTTGATTCTTTCTCTTCTGCTAGTTTTTCTTAATTCTTGAGTCATTCATTTGTGTGGCTGACAGGAAATGAGATTTTTGAGAAGCTAGGAGCCATTGGAACTTTGTCCAACCTCTTGGTCTATCTCACTTCGGTATTCAACTTGGAAAACATCGCGGCTACAAATATTATCAACATCTTTAACGGCAGCACCAATTTTGCAACGTTGATAGGAGCTTTTTCCTCTGATGCCTTTTTTGGTCGCTACAAGACACTGTCATTCTGCACTGTGGCTTCCTTTCTGGTAAATTGCTATTTCTCATGCATTTATCATTGAAATCCATTCCATTTATTTTGTTGATAAACACAATAAAAGTTAGGGATATCTGAATTTGGATAATACCAATGATGTTGACAAGTATAAAACAAGATTTGCGATCATCACCGGTAGACGTAATTCCATTTTAAAAAATTTAACATAAAACTATCAATTCTTATACTTTGACAAGCTTAGCTCATTTTAGCTGTGCCTCTGATTCCTAGATTTCCCTGCTTCCTTCAGGGTTTGCTTGTAATACAACTAACAGCAGCAGTCGAGAAACTGCATCCACATCCATGTGAAGAATTAGAAAACACCAAATGCCAAGGGCCAACAGAGTGGCAAATGACGGTTCTAAAGACTGGTTTAGGATTATTGATGGTAGGAGCTGCAGGGATCCGACCATGTAACTTAGCATTTGGAGCCGATCAGTTTAATCCCAACACAGAATCTGGGAAAAAGGGGATCAGCAGCTTCTTCACTTGGTACTATTTCACTTTCACTCTTGCTCAGATGATATCCTTAACAATTATTGTCTACATACAGTCAAATGTGAGCTGGGCTGTCGGTTTGGGAATTCCTGCAGCTTTGATGCTTTTGTCTTCTGTAATCTTCTTCATGGGGGCCAAAATGTATGTGAAAGTTAAACCAAGTGGTAGTCCCATAACTAGCATAGTGCAAGTTATTGTGGTTGCAACAAAGAAAAGGAAGCTGAAGCTCGCGGAATATCTATACCCTTCACTATTCAACTATGTGCCTGCCAAGACAATGAATTCTAAACTTCCTTACACTTATCAATTCAGGTAAACAACACCAAGAAATTAGCATTTGGTGGTAGATATGATTATTTTCAATAGGGGTTTAAAGGATTGCTTGTATTGACAGGTTTCTTGACAAAGCGGCGATCATGACCCCACAAGATCAAATAAATCCCAATGGATCTGCTTCTGATCCCTGGAATCTATGCAGTTTGCAGCAAGTGGAAGAGGTCAAATGCTTGTTGAGAGTGTTACCCATATGGGTTTCAGCCGTTTTTTACTATGTTGTTATCGTCCAACAGCACACTATTTTAGTGTTTCAAGCGCTTTTATCTGACAGGCGTATTGGGCAAAGCAAGTTCATGATCCCAGGAGCATCCTACTATGTCTTTCTGATGATTAGTGTGGCAATTTGGTTGCCCATTTACGACCGAAAAGTTGCTCCTTTACTGCAAAGGATCACTCGAAAAGAGGGTGGCATCACACTCCTTCAGAGGATGGGCATTGGCATTTTTTTGGGTATACTCAGCATGCTAGTATCTGCCATAGTTGAAGATCGCCGCAGAATTCTGGCTCTTACTAAACCCTTAGAAGTGGAATCAAGAAAAGGTGCAATTTCATCAATGTCGGGTCTGTGGCTGATTCCTCAGCTGGCACTGGCCGGACTTGCTGAAGCATTCATGTCTGTTGCACAGATTGAATTTTACTATAAACAATTTCCTGAGAACATGAGAAGCATTGCAGGATCTCTCTACTATGCGGCCCATGCAGGGGCAAGTTATTTGAGTAGTATGTTGATTTCATCTATCCACCATATCACTGTCAAATCTAAAACCGGGAGTTGGTTGCCAGAGGATCTGAACAAGGGGAGATTGGATAACTTCTATCTCATCATTGCTGCTTTAGAAATTGTAAATTTAGGCTGCTTCGTGTTATGTGCACAGTGGTATAGGTACAAAGAAACGGAAAACAGTTCAATCGAACTCGATAAAGTGATAAAACAATCTGAAAAAGATGGTAATGGTGTGAAATGATTTGACTCTAAACTTTAGGCTGCAACAATTTTTCAATCTGATATAGATTTTTTCAGTATAGGTAGAAGAGGTGCAATATTTGTAGGGAAGGGTAGCTTCATCTAAGGTGTTTGCCTTAAAACACTTGATAGACGAAAAAAGAAATATAACATATTGACACGGTGGTTCAATTTTATTTTTTTTTTTTGCTATGCTTTGCTTCATACATCTTAGGATGCTCATTTAGCCTTTCAACGTATATAATTCTATATTTAATTCCCCTTGTAAATGTTGTACATTAAATTGTATACACGTATAAAACTTTTTTGCATATTTGTAGAGATATTTTTGAACTAATACAACAAAGTGATATCATGGTGTGATTTGATTAAATATGTGTAATAAAGTTCTTCCTCAAGAGACTTGACACTATTGCATTTCCAGAGCTAAATTCAAACTAAGAACCTTTGGTTAAATTGAAATAAGTCTCTTACCATCTCATCCAAATGTTCTTGAGTACAATCATTCATTTTCTAGCGAATTAGTTTCCTAGTGTTGTATTATTTCTCTCTCTAAGCAAAAGAATCCTTGTACCAAAGCGTTCAACAGTGTTGTATTCATTTTCTAGCAAATTAGTTTCCTAGTGTTGCCTTCGCCGATAGGAATGGTAAGAAGGGCCGACAGTTTTGAATGATGAAGCGAGGTGGATGCTGTCAAGCTTCCTGCGGTTCTGGCTGCTGTTTTCTGCTACTGCTGTGTGTGTTTTCTGGGCTTTGGGGGTGCTGGTAGCATTCAGTAAGGTTTTTTGGTTGTGGTTTTAGGCCCAGTTGGTTGTTTGGCAGACTGTTTTTCTAGGTGTGTGCTGGGCGATTTTTGTAAATCCCACTTAGTTTAAGGCAGCTGTTGTGTGATGTTGTTGGTGTTTGATTTTTGGGGGGTGCGCTGTTTTGTGCGACGCCCGCTCTATCGTTTGTTTTTTCTAGCAAATCTGGCGCTTCTTGTGCAGACGTTGCATTAATAATATTGGCTGGTTCAAAAAAAAAACAACTGATTTGATCTTTATTAAGGCAATATTAATATCATATAATATTTTATTAAGTTTAGTAGAATATGAGAACTTTTTATAGGTATTTTTTTAAAATAAAAAAAATTTTGAGGCCTAAAACCATTGCCTTGATGGCATTACCTTTGGGTCGGTCCTCCCTAATAGGGGTTTGTTTGATGACCGTGATAGGGGGACAAAATATGATAAATCTATTATATTCTATCTATATATTTTGTTTGATGTGTAAATTGGACAATATACATTAATCTTATTATTAATCATATCCTAACTAGTTTATATATTTTATATCCTCAGCTGAGTTAGAAATAACATATAGTGAGATTAAAAACTCTTTTCTTATTTTTCCCTCTACGCTCATGACTTAGAATCTCTCTCTCTCTCTCTCTCTCTCTCTCTCTCTATCTCTCTCTCTCTCCCTCCCTCCCTCCCTCCCTCTCTCTCTCTCTCTCTCTCTCTCTCTCTCTCTCTCTCTCTATATATATATATGGTCTTTCACCCATGTTTGCTTATGAATATTAGATTTTAAGTTTGAAGATTCATATTAAAACAGACAAAAAAGAACTAAATTGACTGGGAAAAAAAATAAAAGATCAAATTATTATTTGAAATTATTTTAAAGAACCACAAGTATAGTTTTGCCTTTATTTTCATGTTCTCTTGAGTATTTTTTATCCTCATTGTACCCGTTTTCTCATTTTATTAATATATTTGCCATTAAAAGTAAAAAATGAATGATACCACTTTTTTAGGTTTTATAAAATATTTCTACAAACATCCATTTGCCATTATTTAATTGAATGCATACATTTTTTTTCACAATAAATTTTATTACAATAAACGGAGCACAATAAGCTTTATATGGGACGTGAGCATTTTTTTTGAAACAATAATTTTTATTGAAACCAACCCTTACAAGCTGTGAAGCCCGGATACTCCAAAATGGAGACGTACCTGTATCGGATACTTATCAGATACCGATACTCAACGGATATTCGCGGATACGTACCCACGAAGTATCATAATTAATTATTTTAATTTTAAAAAAATATTTGATCGGATACTTATAAGATACTCCACAGATACACAAAGATACTTATAAGATACTTCAAATATATGTATCATATAAGAGATGAAGAGTAAAAAAGTGAGACAATGTTGTGAAAATTCAGTGGAAATGTATATGATTCAATTTTATAAGAAAACTTTACATTTTTTATTTTGATCACATGTATTATATTTAAAAAATTGTGACTTTTATAATAATATAATAATGAAGAACTGTTGGTTTTCTTCAAGTATTTTACATGCATATAAGTCTTAGTATAAAATTTTGTTAACGTATCTTAACCATGTCGTATCCCAAATTTTAAAAATTCCGCATATCCGCGTACCCGTATTGTATCATACCCGCACCCGTATAACGTATCCGGGCTTCATAACTTACAAGTCTCAAGGAGTGATAATAAATCAACAATACAAAGTCACCATAAATATGTGGAGCACCTTAAACAAACCTCCACAAAGACCGACAAGAAAAAACTATGACCTGCAAAGAGACAAATGAAGATATCAATCATGGAATAACAGTAGATGCCAATTACCAAACCAACGGTCTCAGATGAAAAAGTGCTACATCAGATATAAAATTTATGGTGCAAAAGTAGGATAGATATTTTGTGAAAGACTTTTGTCAATGGTCACCATTCATCCAGCAAGCAACACTCTAATGTGTTCAGTTCACACTTCACATCGTCCAATTCTGACAAAAATTGATCCAAAAGAAAATTGTGCAACCAACCGTGACACTACAAGAGCATGATCAACATTGAAAGGAGAAAAAAAAACATTTTTTTATTAAAGAAAGAAAAAGGAAAACGTATTTTTTAGAGTATATTATCGTTTTATCTTTGAAATTGTAAGGGTTGAATAATTGTCTCTCAAGTTTACAAATGATAAATTAATCTCTTAAATTAAAAGGTATTTTTTGAAATTTATTAGTTTTATTTATAAGGATAACTTTTTTTTTTGAGAATACAAGCATGAAAGTGTCTTTAAAAAATAATAAGGATGAGAGTTTTATTGACCGAACTTTTTCAAAAAGATGTGTGATACTATAATAACATTTCCAACTTATTCAGGTTGGTCCAGTGGTATTAGCTTGAGATTTGAAAGTGTGTTCCTCCTTATAAGTTTCAGATTTGATTCTCTTCGATTAACTCATTGTCATGATAACTTTATTCTTATCATTTTCTTTGAGAAATTTTTTCTATTTCCATAAACATTTATACCCAAGAATAAAACTTAACAAACTTTTAACAAACAAAGAAAGCATATTTTTATCATTTTAATTCCAAAAATCTATAAATATAACTTGAAACATAAGCCTAAGTAAAACCAATCACTTCCATTCATCAAAACTAATAAAAGACCTACATATTAACTTGAATAATTTGTTCATACATCAATACAATCATTGAATAGTTTGTCCGTACATCAATACAAAATTGTTTTCTTTTTTAATTTAAGAGACTTTTTTTAGGGATTAATTTAAGAGAATAAATTGCTATTTTATAAATTTCAAAGAACAAATTGACTGCCCTTTATAATTTCAAGGACAAAGATGTTCATTTACTCATTTTATTAAAAGAATGATTCTTTAAAAACATGTTTGTTTTTGTCAAACATGTTTTCCCTTACTTTTGTACTGGTACCGAACAAATAATCGTTTCACTTATCGAAAAAAATAAATAATCATCTCATTTGTTAGGACGGAGAGAACCGTAAACTTCTACCGCCAACAAATATCATGCAATGACTGAGATACCGATCAAACTGTTTGGTTGAACAGAGAATCTATCAGGCTTACGGTAAGTTTGATCCTAATTGTAATGGAGTATGGTTGAACTATAGTTGAATTGTGTCAGATTGTAATTATGACCTAATTAATCATGTTGTAGATCATATCAATTTCTATTTGAGGAATTTCTGATTTTAAAAGTTTTCGTTGTGGTTCATGGGCCAAATGCGCCTTACATTAAAGAGATATTGTGGCAAACCCCGTTCTTAATTGGGTTAAATGTAATATTGATGAAACTACTAGGGGTTGTCATGGCCCTGCAGCCCGTTGTGGGATTTCTAGGGATAAAAATGCTATTTTTTTATGGTTGTTGTGAATTTGCATAGTATTATTGCTCAAGCTGAGCTCCATGGCCGGAATAATGCCATTGAGATGGCATAAAATAAGATTGGAGTAGACATTGGATAGAGACCGACTCTCATATTGTTACTTTAGCTTTCAGAAATTCTAGCGTCATTTGTTGGTACTTAAAAGACAAATGGTTGAATTGTATGGAGTTTATGAAAAACATGCATATCATATTGGTGTAGTGTAGATTTGAGACCTTGAAGTGTGTTTCTCTCGAGGTCTAAGTTTTGAATCGTCCTAGAGCCAATTGTTATAGCTTTAATTGGCTTAGCGCTAGTTGATACTGTGATTTGTCCCCAGATTAGTCAGTTCTTGAGCTGAATATTGAGTTTCCAAAAAAAAAAAATGAATAACATGCAATTTTACATTTCTCATATCTTTTGAGAGGACAACCGGTGTGCAGATAAAGTTGCAGCTATTGGTCTTCAACAAAATGAGATGATTTGGATGGATTCTACTCCACCTTTTAATAAGAATATTAGGATTTACAAAGTTTAGATTTTGTTGATGTTTTTCACTCTCATTGGTTCTCTTTTACTTGTAATTTTGATGATTGTTTTGTACTCTTTTTACCTTGCTCAAGTTTTATCCCACTTGATTTTGCTGATAAAGTTTTGGCTAAAGTGTACTTTGTTGGAACAAAATGTGAACAACTCTCTTTTGAATAGAGGAAGATTGTTGGAACAATATGTATGAACAACTCTCTTTAAGGTTTTGATGATAACAAAGTGTTAAAAAGAAAATTGGTATTGCTAATGCTTTGTTCTAAGTTGTGCAGAACCATGTTCTTAATGTTGGTTAATCAATATTGGTTATGGAAGAACAAGCTAAGAGCAAGAAGGAAAGCTTAGAAGCCATGTTGCAAGTTTGAAGGAAAACTGGGTCTGAAGGCTGAGTCTGAAGGGTGCTTCTGAAGGCAGAGTCTGAAGGCAGCGTCTGAAGGCTGAGTCTGAGGGTCAACGAAAGTCAACGTCTGAAGGCTGAGTCTGAAGGTCAACAAAAGTCAACGTCTGAAGGGAGCGTCTGATGAACAGTGCTTCTGAAGTGAGCGTCTGATGAACAGTGCTTCTGAAGTCTGAGTCTGAAGACCAGCTTCTGATGAACAGTTCCTGAGAAGCTTCTGAAGTCTGACGTGGATGGAAAAGCAACTGTTACTGTGCGCATTTAATGCCTGCAATGTCAGAACAACTCCAATGGAACAGTTGTCTCCCTGACCTGAACATTCCCCAGCTTTTAAGGAAAGCAAATTCAAAAATGGTTGCTGCTATGTTTTCTGTTGGGTTTTAGCTCACATTTTCAGCCTAACCTAGCTCAAGATTTGCAACGGCTCTTTGCTTAATTCCTGGCAATCTTCAACAGCTCTATTTTCCTCTATATAAGGATGAATAATTGAAGAAGAAAATTGCTAAGACTCTTGAAACAAAACTGACTGAAGTGTACTCTCTTTTTGCTGTCAAAATTCGTAGTTCACTAAACTCTTAGAAATTCTTTCAATCTTTGTATCTTAGAATTTCTTAAGGTTAAGAGTCTGAACCTGAGTTGTATTAAGTGAACACCTCTGATATTTGATCAAGTGTTCAACCCAAACTTACTTTCTTTGTAATTCAGTTTGGTTCAAGTCTCAGTCTGCGTACTGAGCATCAGAAGTCTCATTACTTGGTGTTCTGAGCAAACTAGAAGTCTCATTACTTTGTGTTCTGAGCAGGAAGTCTCATTACTTTGTGTTCTGAGCATTGGAAGTCTCTTGACTTAGTGTCTTGAGCATTAGAAGTCTCTTACTAGGTGTTTGAGCAACTGGAAGTCTCTTCCTTTGTGGTTGAGCAATTGTAATCAGTTTGATTATAGTTAAAATCTCTTGTTAGTAACAAGGGGACTAGACTACTTCCAACTTGTGGAAGGAACTAGTATAAAAATACTGTGTGTCTCTCTTTCCTTCTCTCTTTTCATTTGAATCCGCTGCTTAATTATCTTTGATAAAAAATCAGAACCTGATTCTGAACTTAACATATTTTTGAGAAGAAAAAGAAACCTAAGTTCTTGAGAAGAAAGAGAACTCAGAGATGAAGTTCATAAGAAACCTGAAGAAATTCCAAATGAACATGAAATTGCTCTTCAGGACTTTATTTTAACAGGAATCAATATAAGTAAAGTTGTTTCTATGATTTATAGTATTTACAGAAACAAAGGTGAAGGCATTGGTTTTAAAAATGATTCATTCAATTCTTCAAATGAAGCAAAAACATCACCTTGTTCTGAAAATATTTTGAATGGCACTGAGGTGTGCTTTGTGCCTGCTTCTGACAGTTCTGAGAAACTGAATTCAGCAGAAACTGAGACTGAGTCTGAAGTTCTGAACTGCTCAGACTCTAAAGCTTCTGAACCTAAGGGTAAGATGAAGGCAGATGTTAAAACCTTGCCTCAATCTCAACCAAAAGGTTCTAAGCCTAAGAGTAGGAGAAAATCAGACTTTAAACCTGAAAATGTTCAGAGTCTGAAGAGTTCAGAACCTGAAACTAGTAAGTCTCAGAGTCTGAAGAATTCAAACTCACATTTTACTAAGACTGGGGTTATGAAAACTTCAAAAACTACTAAACCAGTCAATACAAAACATTTTCAATCTCAGAATGTCAGGCAAAGCAAGCAAAGCAAGCAAAAACAAGCCAATCTGTCATCTGTTTCTGACTGTTTTAAGAAAGGTCAAACTGATGCTTGCCTTGTGTATGAAGCTAACAAAATTAGAGTTCTGAAGAAATCAGAACCAAAGTATTCAATGGTTCAGACTCTAAACAACTCAGAACCAAAGACCTACAAGTCTCAGGTTCTGAAGAAATCTGAGTCAAAACCATTGATAACTCAGGTTCTGAAGAACTCAGTTTCTAAAACCCAGACTTATTCAAGATTTAAGGATCCATATCCAAAGTATCTGAACAAGTCTGAGTTCTATGACTCCAGACACAAGATGCAAAAGCCTAAACCTTTCAGGACTAACCATAAAAGACCCATGAAAATCTGGGTACCTAAGTCTGAGATCATTTCTATTGCAGATATGCTTGTCATCCAAAGAAAAGGAAAGGTCCTGGTACCTGGACAGTGGATGCTCGCATCATATGACAGGAGACAAGTCTATGTTCCAAACCCTGACTCTGAAAGAGGGAGGAGCTGTGGGGTTTGGAGGAAGTCAGAAAGGAAGGATCATTGGTACTGGTAAGATAGGTAATTCTTCCCTGTACATTGATGATGCTTGGCTGGTAGATGGACTTAGACATAATTTGCTTAGCATAAGCCAATTATGTGATAGTAATTATGAAGTCTTGTTTAATAAGAACACATGTACTGTAATCAACAACAATGATAAATCTGTTGTGTTCAAAGGAAACAGGAAAAACAATGTTTATAAAATCAATTTTTCTGAACTGGTTCAGCAGAAGGTAGTTTGCCTTCTGTCTGTGAGTGATGAGAAATGGGTATGGCACAAAAGGTTGGGACATGCTAACTGGAGACTCATCTCTAAGCTTAGCAAGTTGCAACTGGTCAGAGGCCTGCCTAAAATTGACTATCACTCAGATGCTCTGTGTGGAGCATGCCAAATTGGAAAATTCTCTAAAACTTCTTTTAAATCCAAAAACATTGTTTCCACCTCAAAACCTTTAGAACTCCTTCACATTGATTTGTTTGGTCCTGTTGGAACAGCTTCAATCAATGGGAAGAAGTATGGGCTTGTAATTGTTGATGATTATAGTAGGTGGACTTAGGTTAAATTCCTTAGAACTAAAAATGAAACATATGATGTGTTTTACAAATTCTGCAAACAAGTACAAAATGAAACTGACTTGAAAATTTTAAAAGTCAGAAGTGATCATGGTGGGGAATTTGAAAATGAACCTTTTGAAAACTTTTGTGAAGATCATAGAATTCTCCATGAATTCTTATCTCCTAGAACTCCACAACAAAATGGAGTTGTAGAGAGAAAGAACAGATCTTTGCAAGAAATGGCCAGAACCATGATCCATGAATCCAAAATTGCAAAGTACTTTTGGGCAGAAGCTGTTAACACAGTATGTTATATTCAGAACAGGATTTATATCAGACCTATTCTGAATAAAACAGCATATGAACTTTTTAAAGGAAGAAAACCAAGCATTTCTTATTTTCATCAGTTTGGTTGTACTTGTTACATATTGAACAATAAGATCTACCTAAAGAAATTTGATGCTAAGGCTCAAAAGGGTACCTTTTTAGGATACTCAGAGAGATCTAAAGCATACATGGTGTATAATTCTGAAACACATGTTGTTGAAGAAGCTATACATATTAGATTTGATGATAAGAAACCTGGTAATGAAATACCAGAGCTGGTTGAGAGTTTTGCAGATTTCAGACTCTCAGAAAAACCTTCAGAACCTGAACAGGATTCAGAGTCTGAAGAAAGTTCAGAAGCTGAAAATTTTGAAGAAACTGAGAAACTCTCAAATGATGACACTACTCCTGAAGCTAATCAAGACCAGCATGGTTCTGAAAAGGCCCCTAGTGATTCTTCAGAAGCTAATCCACCCAGAACCTCATTTAAGTACAAGTCTTCACATCCTAAGGAGCTGATTGTTGGGAACAAGAACAGTCCAAGGAAAACAAGATCAGCATTTAGTCAGAATGAGTCAATGCTTAGACTGTTATCCACGATTGAGCCCACAACAGCTGATGAAGCACGTGCAGATGATGGCTGGATTGTAGCTATGCAGGAAGAACTGAACCAGTTTCAAAGGAATGATGTCTGGGATCTAGTTGCAAGACCTGATCATAAGAACATCATTGGAACAAAATGGGTGTTCAGAAACAAGCTTAATGAACAAGGAGAAGTGATCAAAAACAAGGCAAGACTGGTTGCTCAAGGCTACAGCCAGCAGGAAAGAATAGACTACACTGAGACATTTGCTCCAGTTGCAAGACTGGAAGCAATCAGGTTACTTCTTTCCTATGTTGTTAATCATGATATCATCTTGTACCAAATGGATGTTAAGAGTGCTTTCTTAAATGGTGTAATTTCTGAAGAAGTTTATGTTAAACAGCCTCCTGGTTTTGAAGATGTTACAAATCCAGATTTTGTTTTTAAACTTAAGAAATCCTTGTATGGTCTGAAACAAGCTCCTAGAGCTTGGTATGAAAGACTAAGCAATTTCTTGATTAAAAATAATTTTGTAAGAGGTCAAGTTGACAATACACTCTTTAGAAAAACTGTTAAGAAAGACATCTTAATTATGCAAATATATGTTGATGATATAATATTTGGTTCTACTAATGCCTCTCTTTGCAAAGAATTTTCTAAGTTAATGCAGGATGAATTTGAAATGAGCATGATGGGAGAGTTGAAATTCTTTCTTGGAATTCAAATCAACCAATGCAAAGATGGGGTGTATGTTCATCAGTCCAAATATACAAAGGAGCTTCTGAAGAAATTCCAGCTTGATGATTGCAAGGTGATGACAACACCAATGCATCCTACCTGCACCTTAAGCAAAGAGGACAATGGCTCAAAAGTAGATCAGAAGCTCTACAGAGGTATGATAGGTTCTCTGTTATACTTAACTGCTTCTAGGCCAGATATTTTGTTTAGTGTCTGTCTGTGTGCTAGATTCCAGTCAGATCCTAGAGAATCTCATATGACTGCTGTCAAGAGAATCTTTAGGTATCTGAAAGGAACAACTAATTTGGGACTTCAGTATAAGAAATCCTTGAATTATAAGCTAGTTGGATTCTGTGATGCTGACTATGTTGGGGACAGGATTGAAAGAAAGTCCACCAGTGGAAACTGTCAGTTTCTTGGTGAAAATCTGATATCCTGGGCCAGCAAAAGACAAGCAACTATTGCTTTGTCAACAGCAGAAGCAGAATACATCTCAGCTGCAAGTTGTAGCACACAACTGCTATGGATGAAACATCAATTAGAGGATTATCAGATTCATGCAGATAGCATTCCTATTTATTGTGATAATACTGCTGCAATATGTCTGTCTAAAAATCCAATTCTGCATTCTAGAGCCAAGCATATAGAAATAAAACATCATTTTATAAGAGATTATGTTCAGAAGGGTGTTTTGGATATCCAGTTCATTGATACTGATCATCAATGGGCTAACATATTTACAAAACCCCTCACAGAAGACAGATTTAACTTTATTAAAAAGAATCTGAACATGCACTTTATCTCTTGAGAAATATGCTTGAATCTGAATGAAAACTAAGATTCTGAGTTCATCAGAAGCTAAGACTTATCAGACACTCATTTTTGAGAGTCTGATGAAAGTTAAGCCCTGAAAAACTTCAGAGTCTGAAGGTTCAGAACCTGGATTTTCTGACTTTTGAATCTGATAATTTTCAAACTTTTGGTCAGAATCTGGTAAGTTATAACCCTGGGCAATGATGATTTAAAGCTTTGAAAGTTATACTTTGTCCCTCCCAAAGTCATCAATATAAAAATGTGTTTTTCTGTTTTCAAGTTCTGAAATGTTTTAACACAGACACATTTTTCAAATGCTCAATTTGTATCAGACATGTTGAGTCTTTCAGAACTTATTTAAAAAATTGATATCAGTTTTATCTGAAAGAATTCAGCAGCACTGAACCAAATGTTATATCTTGGTATCAACAGCTATACTTTTTCAGCTTCTGAAATAAGTTCAATAGTGCTAAAACCTTCAAGTTGATATATGATCTGAACAATTTTGCCTAAAATAGTTTAGTGATACTGCACAAGATATTCTAAACAACTGTGTCAGAACAAAGAATGCCCTGATCAGAAGCTCAATTCTTTTATGCTTCTGAACATCATTCTCTATTTTAAAAATGCAAAGTCATATACTTCATGTATGATCAAACCTGCTCTGACTCTCATCTTTGCTGCTTGATTACTTATATGATTGCATGATTATTTCACATGTTTTTCAAACTCTCTCAAAATTCTGAAATTTTTTTTTATGAAACTTTCTTTTTGTTAATGACAAAAGGGGGAGTAGAGGTAAACAAGTATTAAGGCTCATGAGCTCTAAACATAAGTTAAATTCTGTCAGTAATTAACTTATGAAAGGGGAGTAAAAGGTATTAAAGCCTGAGCTCAAAACATAAGTTAAGTTCTGATTGAATTTAACTTATGAGAACTGTTTTTAATCTCTAGCCTCTGAATTGAATTTCTGTGAGATACATTACTCTTAGTGAGTTGAAATGAATTTTAAATAACTTGGATAAGACTCAGGGAGCTTACAAAACTCATCATGTGGATTATCAGACTTAGGGGGAGAGCTTACAAACCTCAGAACCTGAAGTCAGCAAGTTATTTACAATTCTGAGTGATAATTTCATCTTATTGTTTTAAGTTAAATTTAATTAACTTGGATAAGAATCAAGGGGAGCTTGCAAACCTAACCTTGAGGATTATCAGACCTAGGGGGAGCTTGCAAACCTCTCTTGAAGTCAGCCTGTTAATTAAACTTAACAACAATTTTGAAATTTCACCTGTTTTGATCTTAAACTGAATTTAATTAACCTGGATCAGACTCAGGGGGAGCTTACAAACCTCATACCCTGCAGTCAACTTGTTAATTAAATTAACAACAATTTTCTGATTAATACTTATGTTTGTCATCATCAAAAAGGGGGAGATTGTTGGAACAAAATGTGAACAACTCTCTTTTGAATAGAGGAAGATTGTTGGAACAATATGTATGAACAACTCTCTTTAAGGTTTTGATGATAACAAAGTGTTAAAAAGAAAATTGGTATTGCTAATGCTTTGTTTTAAGTTGTGCAGAACCATGTTCTTAATGTTGGTTAATCAATATTGGTTATGGAAGAACAAGCTAAGAGCAAGAAGGAAAGCTTAGAAGCCATGTTGCAAGTTTGAAGGAAAACTGGGTCTGAAGGCTGAGTCTGAAGACTGAGTCTGAAGGGTGCTTCTGAAGGCAGAGTCTGAAGCCTGCGTCTGAAGGCAGCATATGAAGGCTGAGTCTGAGGGTCAACGAAAGTCAACATCTGAAGGCTGAGTCTGAAGGTCAACAAAAGTCAACGTCTGAAGGGAGCGTCTGATGAACAGTGCTTCTGAAGTGAGCGTCTGATGAACAGTGCTTCTGAAGACCAGCTTCTGATGAACAGTTCCTGAGAAGCTTCTGAAGTCTGACGTGGATGGAAAAGCAACTGTTACTGTGCGCATTTAATGCCTGCAATGTCAGAACAACTCCAATGGAACAGTTGTCTCCCTGACCTGAACATTCCCCAACTTTTAAGGAAAGCAAATTCAAAAATGGCTGCTGCTCTGTTTTCTGCTGGGTTTTAGCTCACATTTTCAGCCTAACCTAGCTCAAGATTTGCAACGGCTCTTTGCTTAATTCCTGGCAATCTTCAACAGCTCTATTTTCCTCTATATAAGGATGAAGAATTGAAGAAGAAAATTGCTAAGACTCTTGAAACAAAACTGACTAAAATGTACTCTGTTTTTGCTGTCAAAATTCGTAGTTCACTAAACTCTTAGAAATTCTTTCAATCTTTGTATCTTAGAATTTCTTAAGGTTAAGAGTCTGAACCTGAGTTGTATTAAGTGAACACCTCTGATATTTGATCAAGTGTTCAACCCAAACTTACTTTCTTTGTAATTCAGTTTGGTTCAAGTCTCAGTATGCGTACTGAGCATCAGAAGTCTCATTACTTAGTGTTCTGAGCAAACTAGAAGTCTCATTACTTTGTGTTCTGAGCAGGAAGTCTCATTACTTTGTGTTCTGAGCATTGGAAGTCTCTTGACTTAGTGTCTTGAGCATTAGAAGTCTCTTACTAGGTGTTTGAGCAACTGGAAGTCTCTTCCTTTGTGGTTGAGCAATTGTAATCAGTTTGATTATAGTTAAAATCTCTTGTTAGTAACAAGGGGACTAGACTACTTCCAACTTGTGGAAGGAACTAGTATAAAAATATTGTGTGTCTCTCTTTCCTTCTCTCTTTTCATTTGAATCCGCTGCTTAATTATCTTTGATAAAAGTTCAGAACCTGATTCTAAACTTAACATATTTTTGAGAAGAAAAAGAAACCTAAGTTTTTGAGTCCACACAATTCAACCCCCCCCCTGTGTGTTTTTCTCATCTTCATACTTTTGGCCCCCTAAGTTTCAGGATGTTGCGATTTTGGCCCCCTATTAAAAAAATGAATAATTTGGCCCCCCAAAAATTAGCCCCTTTGCAATAGTGATCCTTTTTGGCAATTTTGACTCAGTCAACGCTGAGTGGCATGCCACGCGTGTAATTTTTTAATTTTAAAATAAAAAGAATTCCACCTCACCAATTAATATTAAAAAGACAAATTAAAATGAGAACATTTTGAATAGTAAATCTCAAACAGATATGACCGCCTCTGACTGCTAAGGTGTCTTTGGTCGCCGCTCCAACATCCTCTGTTCATGGGCTGTTTTGATTCGGAATCAGTTTCTGGGTTCCTGTTGGTGTTCTTCTTTGATTAACGATCGATTTAACTTCTAAGTGGTTTTGATTGCTCAATCTTTTGGTTGTTGGTCTCGATATGCCTATGGAATTGTTTTATTCAAGAACGGTTTTATTTCGGTTGCCTTGGAATTGTTCTTGTTGCCTTAGGAGTTGTGGGTCTCGATTTGTTTTGCCATGTGCTGCTTGCAATTTGGAATTGTTGCTTTGATGCTTTCGATTTCTTTGTTGATGTTGTTGCTTTCAATGTGTGCTTCAAAGGTAACAAAAACGTTTGCACAAGCTTTGTCCAGCTCCTGTAATATCCCTTCTTCGCATCTTCCAAAACCTTGTTTGAAAGGTGAGCAAGTCTCAATCAAAATTTCCGAGGTTGTATATCTGAAAGGTGTCTTAGATTGTCAATATGTTCTTCATGGAAGGTTTACTCTTCCTAAGGGTTTCTCCCATGTGCGAATGCTAGATTTAAAGGAAAGAATTGCAAAGTGTTGGAAAACAAATGAGCACTGGTCCATAGTGTCTTTGGGTAAAGGCTTCTTTGAATTTATCTTTTCATCTCAAGATGATTTAAGTGCAATAAGATACATAGGTTCTTGGAATCTTTCACCATGATTACTTAGGACATTTGCTTGGACTGCTGTTTTTAATCCAAATAATGTGCAACATACTACCGCTCATATGTGGATACGAATTCATGGCCTTGCCGGTGAGTATTGGATGCCCACGATATTGTTTGAAATTACAGGGGATTTAGGCACTCTGCTGACTCTCAATGACGCAACAAAGAAGAGGATTTTTAGTCCCTTTGCAAGAGTTTTAATATTAATTGGTAAGGTGGAATTCTTTTTATTTTAAAATTAAAAAATTACACGTGTGGCATGGCACTCAGCGTTGATTGGGTCAAAATTGCCAAAAAGGATCACTATTGCAAAGGGGCTAATTCTTGGGGGGCCAAATTATTCATTTTTTTTAATAGGGGGCCAAAATCGCAACATCCTGAAACTTAGAGGGTCAAAAGTAAACTTTAACCTAAAGTTTTTAATGAGGCATATGTTGAGTTCCCTTGAGCCTTGAGTATTTTGACTTGGGTTTTGGTTTAGTCCCCCAAATGATAATGTTAATTTCATTGTACTTTTTAATAATATTTTTGTCGTGTTGTAAATGATTGGCAGCCAAGGGGTGACAACATAGTTGAAATGTTTTGACTTGTCATGTGATGCATTTGTACAATTTTTAGTTAAAAATACTAAGTTAGCGTTCAAATTATTTTGAATAATCTAAACTCAAATTTATAATGAATTAAAGAGCGAAAATGAAATCGCAAATAAAGATCAAAGAGAGGAAAGATTGAAGAGAAAAGAAATAAAATAAAATAAATAAATTGAACATGATAAAAGCTAAAGATCCTCACAGAACCTCCATAATCAATAGATCGATCTAATGTTTTAACCTTCCATGAATGGTTTTGACCAAACAAAATTCAAGAAGTAAGAATTTCTCTCGAAAATAAAAGTAAAAGCTAAAATTCTGAAAACAACAAAAGATAATAAGAGATGATTTCCTAAGACTATTCAAATCCTATTTATACTTTCTTTGTAGGTTAACCTGGATTACTTAATGCATCTGACCAAGAGGGAAGCGCAAAATATGTTAATCATCCCAATAGCAACTAATCATATGAGTGAGTATTACACAATTCGCAGTAAATTTGACAGCTTTAGTAATTTACATGTTTTACTACCAAAACGTCTAAAATAGGCTTAAGATTCGACTCAACGTAAGAGTTATAGCTTTGCTTCTTATCCAACATGACCAAGATCACTATAAGTCGGATAAGTGTGGTCCAAGTTATCACTTGAACAAGGAGAAAAGTTCATGATGCATCAAAATCCAAAAATTTACTAAGAATTTCACTAAAGTCTCTTACTTTTTATAAACGACTTTGTAGTGTTGCAGGTTAGGAGACAAGTAAATAGGGTTGCTCATAGTATTGCTAGAGCATCCTTATCACACTTTGAAGTGACGTATATGGACTGTATTATATTCCAGATACATCAGTTATTTAATGAATCTGAAAAAGTAAATGTGATTGGAGGGAGTACGCAACAACAACAAAATTTACACCCTTTTAATAAATTAGTTAGTGTTATTTAATTTTCTCAAAATTATAAAAAAAATATAATTGTAATTTTCAAATTAACCCTCATAAGAACTTGTTCCGTGATAAAAATATTTATTGAAAAATAAAATCTGCACTAATTGAAGAGGTAATTTAAGGATAGTAACATTAAATAAGATAGAAGTTGTTGATATTCTCCCTCCTGTCCTATATATAAGAAAATTTTCAAAAAACTTTTTGGTCCTATTTATAAGAAAATGTCACAACTTTTAAGGTGTAGTTATTGTTTAAGAGATTTTTCTACCCTTAATTTAATGTTTGTCTTTTTAATATTTGTGAAGGTATTTAATGCTTCACAGTTTTTTATGAGGGTATAGTTGTAAAAATATTAAAAAAGTTATATTAATTAATGATTGTATTGTTTTTGATGTTTTTTTTGTTTTTCTTCTTATAATAAGGACCGAAGAGAGTATATAAGATCATTAAAGAAAACTTTCTATTGTTTATATTCAAGATCGGATGGAGTAAAATTACAGAGATTGATAGAGATCACATTAGGTTGCGTGCCCATGATGAAATGAATTTGGAGACACTCTTTATTCGTCTTCGTAAAGTCAAATTAGTAGTATTCATTGTGATATGTACCCAAAATAAATTTAATGGATTTAAACACTAATAAATGAGATGAGTCAAAAAGGAAACATTAATAAATGAGATCATAATGTAATAAATTACTGTCATATGCCCCGAAATATAAAACTCATTTGATAAATTACGAAAATTAAGTTGATGTTAAATTTGTTAACAATTGATATTGTTTTTACAAGTTTATCCTTCAAGAAAGATAATTAGATAATGTTTATATTGCAAAATTTATTATAGATTGCAGAAAAAGGATATAAATTAATAAAGGATATACTCCCTCCGGTCTTTTTTATAAGAAACAAATGAGTCAACAAAAGTTGATGTATTTGGTTTATCATATAGACCAAATACATAAACTTTTATTGACTCATTTGTCTCTTAGATAAAGGACCTGAGGGAGTATTAGTAAAGAAATAATTAATGCAATTGAAAATTTAAAGAGGATGCCTTATAAAAAGAAATGATGAAAAAGTTGAAGAGAGTGTTATATTTAGAGACATAGGTAGGACTTCTTCCGTCCTAAAATAAGCAACCGTCACATTTATTTATTTCACACATATTAAGGAAATACTATAAATAAAAATAAAATGATAACTAGTGTTCATGCTTTGAGGGCATTTATCAAGACATCGAATATTGAGTCTGTTTGGTAAGACACAAAAATAAGCTTATGTCTTATAGCTTATAGCTTATAAGCTTGTCTGGCAAAAAAAGACTTGTTTGATAATAGTTTTTCGTCAGGAGCTTATAGGTTATTTCAGTAGCTTATAGCTTATTTTTCAGACGTTATTTCAAGTAGCGTTTGAGCTTATAGCTTATTGTTTTTTCTTTCTCTTTTACCCTTATTATTTTATTTAAAATCTTTTTTACCCTTTACAATTTATTAATATAATTGCATCATAAATACTAATGTCTCTTGTGCTAATAAATATTCACTTCTTTTTCAAAACAAAAAAAATCACTTCCTTTCGTTGCTTTATTCTTTATACGGTATACCTTCAGTTTTTTAGTTTTTTTTTTTTACAAATCAATATACTTTTTTTTACATGCAAATCAATATATCTTCAGTTGTGTTTAGATTTGATGAAAATATACCTTTTGTTATTTTGAACTAAATAAAATTATTATTAATGTATCTTGTTTTTGTCTTCATAAAAAATTGAATGATATAAAAATGTCTTTTTATGTCATTTTACATCTATCAGCTAGTTGAACCACTAATTTTACCAAACACTTCAATTTGCTTATCAGCCATAAGTCATAAGTCATCAGCTATAAGCTATCAGCTACCAGTCATAAGCTATAAGCTATCAGCTATCCGCTATTTTTGCCAAACAGACCCCAAGTGTTCGTGCTCTAATGTCTTTGAGTGACCTTCACATTTATTCATTTTAGATTGATGAATATACTAGATCTCTTTCATAACAATTGACACATTTGATTATTTCACACACGTTAAGGAAAAACAATAAACGCATGAAAGAGAATATATTGGTTTATTTTTTGCAATATCGTCCCACAATGAATGATGATACACCAATAGCTTTGGGTCTTATTCTCACATGTCCTACAAAACCATGTTATGATACTATGTTAAACGTGCTTGGATCCCACTCTTAAATCTAGCTCAAAATATTTATACATTGCACAACTCACGAACATAGACATTGTGAAACTCAAGTACAACTTCAATAGAAGTGAGTGTAAAACAACTAAAATAAATAATTTTAAATAAAATTTATAAATGTGTATGTTTACACCTAAAAATAAATATCATGTTAGACGATATCGACAAATAGATAACTGAACATTAGGCGAGGAAACCTCTCAGGTCAATGAAAGGTTAGGCGGTTGCTAGGGCAGGCAAGTGAGGCAAGTTGATTCTTTCTCAAGACAATAAACTCACTAAGTGGATTACAAATGCCTCAGATCGAGTCAAAACGACAATGATACATAAAAGCCATGTTCCATGTGTGTAGCGCCATTAATTGCAAAGAGAGACGAGGGAGAAGGCACAATCATCGTGGAACTGCGCGACAAGGACGATGTCAACAGATTATGCCACGAAGAAGGAAGCTCAAGAGACGAACTGGGGCCCCACGATCCCATGAGCAAGGGAAAACCACACACTACCCGAGAAATCAGCCGAGCAAATGCGCATCACTATAGCTCGCGTTGTTTGGACGACATGCCTAGTTTTTGCTATAAATGCATAGTTCATAAAGTGTAATTAAGACATCCAATGAATCAAATAAGCTTATTTCACATTTTTTTATCCTATTAGCTTTTCTACCTTTATCTTTACTTTATACATCTCTTATTGTAGCTTAAAAAAACTCAAAAACAACTGAATCTAACGCTCTACTAAAGAAGTTAGGAACCCACAACTGAGGGACAAAACTCCTTCCTTAACATCAATTGTTTGAAGTAAATGGAACATCAATTGTTTGAAGCAAATGGAATCGCTAGTTGAGAACATTTAATCGAACCTCGACTAAATTCTTGCTCCATCAACTGTGTCTAATATGGACCTCTAGAAATTGGTCCAAAGACAGACTCTTATCCTTTTTAATAAAAAAAAAAGAACTATATAATAATAAAAAATGTAGAACAAATAAAATATTTTATTAAAATTAACTACAAAGTAGGCCCGCCTTTGAACCGAAACTATATTAGAGCCCTTTAATTTTACAATTATTCATTTTATTTTTCAAATAAAAGTTAAATTTTAATCTTTAGAGATTTAATTATTGTGCATGAATTGAATTATTTTCAATTATGCATCCAATCACATCTTATTGTGGTTATCTTGCTGCTGATGTATGGTGTATGTTTGGTTTCATTTTTGGAAAAGTTAAAACTAAATATAGAGCCTATAATTGACTTTGACATATTTAAATGTTCTTGAACAAAATTGATTTTGGATCTTAAATCAATTCTCATTTGAATATAGAATTTGAAACTTTTGCTTCTAAAATTGATGTTTAGCCTCAATTGTTTTGTTGAACCAGTTTTTAACCAAAATTAATTTTAAATAGATGTGATGTGATGTGATGTGATGTTGGTGATGGGTCACTTATTTCGTCTAAATTAAAAAGAGTTGTTAGAGTTGAATATGGGTAAGGTAATGCACATAACATTTATGTGATCGAGATATGTCATGGTTGATGTGGGGGGATCCATTGCCTTGCTGTCAGGTTTGTGTTATGACTATGGTTGGACGGTGTAGTTGGAACTTGGGGACGGTGCTTAATGTGTGGAAGGGAAAGTGGGAAGAACTGATGTCAAATGTGAATTATGAATGCTTGAACAGTTGAAGAGGTAGCAAACATACGATGCTGTAGAAGAAGGTTAGTCTTTAGTTTGTAGCATCAGTACATGGAAGGATATCAAGATAATCTTAAAAGCAAGCACTATACACCTCCTTACAAGTTGATGAACAGCCACATTAGCTTTTCTTTTGAAAAACTCTCACATGTGAGTTGTTATAACTAGACTCAACTAGATTACGACACTTCCTAATAATAAAACCAAAATCAAAATTATCGTGTCTATTATCGTCGAAAACATCAGCTAGTTACGATCTTTAATGGAGAAAATAACATTATCAAATTAAAACACATATGTTCAACGTAACATTATGTTCAGAGTAACATTATGAGCGAACCTATAATTCATTTGGGTTTGTTTAGTGATATTAGTTTGGAACCTTGGAATGTACCTCTCTTCAAAATCACATTCGATTCTCTCTGGTGTCAATTTGATTGAGCTAGATTAATTTCTTCAAAAAAATTATGAGCGACTTTATTTAAAAAAAAATCATAAGTAACTTTTTATTTTTACATTATTATTGACCGTGGACACAGAAGGAGACATATATAGAATCACTTTTTTAAAAATTAAAAAAGAAAAACTAAAATGAAATATATTATTACCGAATAAGAATTCTAACGAGTGCAAAGAGTTCAAGGAGATGATTCAAAGAGTAAGAACAAATATAGTACAAGAACCGAAATAACTACAAAAAAGAAACACATACTAGGTGACAAAACACAAGCACGCAAGAGGACTAAGCCTTGTTTGGTTGTGCGTTTGAGAGCCTCAAACGTGAGTTTGGATAGGCAAACGTGAGTCTACTAAAAAAGACATGTGTTTGGGTAACTAATTTTTAAATTGATGCAGGCCTAAAAATCGATTTATACCAAAGCTCATATTCGTAGCTTTTGCGTTCACGGTGGGAATTGATTCAATTAATTTGTTATTTTTTTAATAAAAGCTGCTCTAGTTTTCCATGTCTATCCTTACTTCCTTTTCCTTTTCTGATAGCTGAGTTTGCAAATTAATTTTTGACGGTGCCGTTTCAAGTTTTTTTAGGCCAATTGTGCTGGCAATATTTTTTTAATATATTACTAACATTAAAAAAAATCAAAGAAAAAGATAAAGGATAAAATCGGGACAAAAAAAGATAATGACGAAAGTGTTACCTAAAATTAAGTTAAGGGACGAATTGTGTAATATTGCCTAGTTTTTTTAATAATCTATTTTTGGTAGAAATTTTTTTTTATTAAAATTGTATTAAAATTAATAAAGTAACATAAAATTGAATAACTAACTAAAATTGGAAGTGAAATTTGTAGAAAAGTTAAATGAAATATATTTTAAATGCACACATAAAAAAACCCATTTTGGTTATTTACACAACCAAAATCAATTTTGACACAAAATAGCCAAACAACATTTTTCATGTAAACCAATTCTATCGTAAAGATGTCCAAACATAAATCACTTTTCACTCAACTCACTTTTAATCAAAATCAATTCTAGAGAATCAATTCTATCAAAATCAATTTTGTCCACCGCACAACCAAACACACGCTAAGCCCTTGTTTGGTTGTGCGTTTGAGAGCCTCAAACGTGAGTTTGGATAGGCAAACATGAGTCTACTAAAAAAGACATGTGTTTGGGTAACTAATTTTTAAATTGATTCAGGCCTAAAAATCGATTTATACCGAAGCTCATATTCGTAGCTTTTGCGTTCACGGGTGGGAATTGATTCAATTTAATTTGTTATTTTTTTAATAAAAGCTGCTCTAGTTTTCCATGTCTATCCTTACTTCCTTTTCCTTTTCTGATAGTGAGTTTGCAAATTAATTTTTGACGGTGCCGTTTCAATTTTTTTTAGTGATTTATTTTACGGTAAGTTTCGAAAACCATTTTTATTTTCATTATGGATTTCTACACATTTTCATGGACTTCTTTTTATTAACAACTTTTTCAGTTAACTCTTTAATAACAATTTTAAATGCACATGTTAAAGCCTATTTTGGTCTTTTACACATCTAAAAGCAATTCTGACACAAAACATCCAAACAACATTTTTCGTACAAAACACTTTTGTTTTGAAGATAACCAAACATATATCACTTTACGTTCAACTCACTTTTAACAAAATCAATTCTATATAAATCAATTCTACATAAATCAATTATTTCCACCGCACAACCAAACACACGCTAAACCACCAAGAATGTAAATCAATGCTAAATTCTCAAATTTCGCTTACAACCACCAAAAAGCTAAAAACTTGATTTTATCAATTAAATGGTGCATCGAAGACTTCTTAAGCCGAAAAATGCGTGAATTTTTTTTCTTTCAAATAACTGAAACGTAAATCATCCAAATCAATTGAATAGAAGATCAAAACCATTTAGAGGATCTTTCTAATTTGTCAAATTGAATAAGATGATCAAAATATAATGAAACACATTTGATACTTGCAAAAATGGTAAATATATTTGAGATTTTGAATACTAAGTAGATAAGGATATATTTGTGATTCTTGTCAAAAAAAAAAGGATATATTTGTGATTATCTTGATTTTTTAGAAAAGGGAAATACATTTAATAAGCTATTCCTGATTATAATTATAATGGTCATTGACTAATTTCCTACTGTCGCCAGATTCTTACATTTTAATTTCAAAAACAATAATGGTCATTTCATCAAAATATTTAAAAATCAATATAAATCTATTTTTAAAATAGTAAATTAAATATGAACAAATTTTTTGGTGAATAATTAAATATGAATAACTTAGTCGATCGACATTTGTTTTTGTTTTGTTTTGTTTTGAGGGGTAGTCAACATTTGTTTATATTGTAGTCCAACACATCCGTACATATATTTTTATATAATTGAATTCAGAATAGTACACTTTATAACTTCTTCCCAATGACCTTTGTTTTCTAGTTCAACCTCCACCAACTATAAAAAATATTTCTTCCTCCTGACCAGGGGGTTATATAGATTGCATATATAACTGTGCATAAATGGGAGAAAGAGAGACAGAAGGAACAACAATGAAGACAATTGAGAAAGAAAACATGGAAAATTTTGAGAAACATGAAACAAATGATGATCTTAAGATCATCCACAGAGGCTGGAAGGTCATGCCTTTCATCATAGGTAATTAATGTACACACTATTTCTCTCTCAATTTTTCTCTATATGTTTGAGTCTAATTATGCTTGAAATTTTTATGAATAGGAAATGAAACTTTTGAAAAATTAGGAGCCATTGGAACATTAGCAAACTTGTTGGTCTATCTTACAACTGTATTCAACCTGAAAAACATTACAGCTGCAAACATCATCAACATCTTCAGTGGCAGTACCAACTTTGCTACCTTGCTTGGTGCTTTCTTCTCTGATACATATTTTGGTCGCTACAATACATTAGCATTCTGCACAATCACTTCTTTTCTGGTATTAATCTAATGCTTATGGAAACATTTGACCAAATATTTATTAAGAAAAATATCTCATTCCAATGTTGTAAAAAGTTAACACAGTCTTGGCTCAAAAAAAAAAAGTTAACAGTCTAAAAACTTTTGAATTAATTGTGGTCAATTTTCTCCCAGATAGTTTCATGAAAAATTATAATTATATATTAATTTAATAGACATACTTCAGCCAAATTATATGAAACACCACACTCCTCCTACAGATTAATAATAATAATATTCTAAGAAAATATATGTGGTAGTCTGGCTTACTAACACGATCCATGGAAACTCAACCCTTGGCACTTTGATCCGTAAAAATTTAAGAAAATATAAGTGATTGTATATAATGTCATGTAACAGTGTCTATCGTGTTGGAGACCAGACACACCTTTAATCCGAAGCATCGGTGCTATTATTTGTGTCTGATGTTCATATGTATGAACTGCATATTTCAAGTTATATTAATGTGCCCTTTTAATTCTTCTTTCTTGCATCCCAACAGGGCTTGCTTGGAATACAGCTTACAGCAGTATTCAAGAATCTTCATCCACCACACTGTGCAAAAGAAAGTACCACATGCAAAGAACCAACAACAGGACAAATGACATTTCTAATATCAGGATTTGGTTTACTGTTAATAGGTGCTGCAGGAGTTAGACCATGTAACTTAGCATTTGGGGTTGATCAATTCAATCCCAAAACAGATTCAGGAAAGAAAGGAATCAACAGTTTCTTCAATTGGTATTTCTTTACCTTCACTTTTGCACAGATGGTGTCTTTAACACTAATTGTCTATATACAATCAAATGTGAGCTGGGCAATTGGTCTTGGAATTCCTGCTGGTTTGATGTTAATAGCATGTGTGTTATTTTTCATGGGAACTAAATTGTATGTGAAAGTTAAACCAAGTGGTAGTCCCGTCACTAGTATTTTTCAAGTCTTAGTGGTTGCAATCAAGAAAAGAAGACTTAGACTACCTTCTCAGCATCCAATGCTTTCACTCTTTGATTATGTGCCACCCATGTCTATTAATTCAAAGCTTCCTTACACATATCAATTCAGGTGACTACATCCATCAAATTTTAATTCATTTATTCCATAAAATTGTACTCCATCCATTTTAAGGTTCCGTTACTTTGCTTTTTCAATGTGGCATTAATTTTTTTTCTTCAATTCTACCTCTAAATTAAATGTGTCTACACTACTTTTAAGTAATTACAGTACTAGTATTTCACTATACATTTATGACTAGTAACAGTTTCTTTTTTTTTAAGAATATGACTAGTAAAGTTGATAATGATCCCTTAAAAAAAACAGTTGATAATGGTAATTTTGTAAGAAAAAAAAAATTAATCTCTTTGAAAAATTTACTGACGACGCTTATTCTTAAATGAAATAAGTAGTGACTAGGTGATTAAGTTAATATCTAAGCTTAACGGAATTTCAAAATAGTATTTTGAAATTAAAAAATTTCAATCACGTTAGTCCATATGAGATAGTTCCACTAACTAAACTAGTCGACAAAAAAAAAACTAATGTGATTGAAGATTTTCAATTTCGTTTTTGACTTCATGTTGTTCCCCCCGTAGATTTTTTATTTGTTTGTTCTTAGTGAAATCAATACTAATACTATTAGATCAAAATAGGGTATTGGACAAAGCTGCAATGATAACATCACAAGACAAAATAAATCCAGATGGTTCAGCAGCTGATCCATGGAGTCTTTGCAGCATACAACAAGTAGAAGAGTTGAAATGTTTGATGAGAGTATTACCTATATGGTTTTCAGCCATTTTGTACCATATAGTTATTGTTCAGCAACACACACTCCTTGTTTTTCAAGCACTTCAATCAAATAGACGAATGGGAAACACCAACTTCAAGATACCTGGTGCATCCTATTCCGTCTTCTTAATGTTAAGCATGACATTATGGTTGCCAATCTATGATAGAATAGTTGTTCCTTTCCTCCGAAGATTCACCGGAAAAGAAGGTGGTATCACAATCCTTCAAAGAATTGGTGTTGGAATATTTCTAGCTATACTAAGCATTCTTGTATCAGCATTTGTTGAAACACAAAGAAGACACTTAGCTTTAACTAAGCCTATTGGAATGGCAACCAAGAAAAGGCGCGATTTCCTCGATGTCTGGTTTTTGGTTGGTTCCTCAGTTGATACTAGCTGGATTTGCTGAAACTTTTACTGCTGTTGGACAAATTGAATTTTACTATAAACAGTTTCCTGAGAATATGAAAAGCATTGGAGGGTCACTTTTCTATTGTGGCATGGCAGGTTCTAGTTATTTAAGTGCTTTTCTTGTTTCTGTTGTTCATAGAACAACTTCCAAATCTGCTACATGGAAATTGGTTACCAGAAGATCTTAATAAAGGGAGATTGGAATATTTTTATTACATGATTGCTGGGATAGAAGTCTTGAATTTTGTGTACTTTTTGATGTTTTCCAAATGGTACAAGTATAGAGAAACTATTAGTAGTAGTAGCAGCAGCATTGGTAGTCCATGAAAGTATAATAACATGCAGAATCTTAAGGAATAAATGTTATTATATGGATCGATTAGTATATATATATATATATATATATATATATATAATTGTAACATTGCTAATTAGAAATTTCAAAGGATCGGAATGGGTATCCTTTCATGTTTCATTGTGGAGTTCTGCCTGCCTATAAGTACTTTTTTCACAAATATATATCTAAGTAAATTGCACTCGTTGCAATGGATTATATTGCACTTTTGCTCTCATTTTTATAATCAACTTGCAAGTTTTTTAGTAATTAAAATCCTCTCTCCATGTTCTCCCTCTCATGCAAGTCGGCTGTAGTTTTCTTTCTCTAAGTTTTCTCTTACATTTTTTTTATTGAGGGATGGTTTTGAGTCAATTTTTAATTCAAAATCACCTCCCTTCATTTTTTTCTCCCTATTTTGTATCATAACCCTCTTCGTAATCATTGGAGATTTGATTGCCCCTTAAAACTATTGTCACAAAAGTGTTAATAGAATATGTCTAAAACCATTATAGATTGAACAATCAATAGTAGGTCGAGCCCCAAAAACTATGGTTAATAGTCATTCAAGACCTAGATTAATTTATAAACATTTGCAAATGCATAAAAAGCATTAAGAACAAATATTAACTAAATAAAACGAATCAATTCAATTGTATTCAAAGATACTTAACAAATTACATGATTCAAACAGATATAGAGAAGATCTTCTACATGAGCAACCTAAAAAAACAAGTTACTCATAATAAAATCAATGGTTAAATATGTTTTTGTTCCCTATAACTATACCAACTTTTTGTTTTAGTTCCTCTAAAATATTTCTTCGACTTTTAGTCCCTATAAAATTTTAAATCACCACTTTTGGTCCCTATTTTTAAGTCAACTCATGTGTAACCTTTGTATTTTTTAATGAAATTGTGCAGTACAATATTGTGAAAATCTCTCCCAAAAAAAATAGAATTTCTTAATAAAAAATGAATTAAATATGAATTTTTAAATGCCAAAAATATAAAAATTCATATTTAATTCATGTTTTGTTAAAAAATTCTATTTTTTTGGAGAAATTTTTATAATATTATAAAATTTTCTGCAAAATTATATTAAAAAATATGAATTTTACATAAGAGTTTGGTTAAAAGGAATGACTAAAAGTGAAGATTGAAAATTTTTCGATGACTAAAAGTCGAAGAAAATTTTTAAAGGAACTAAAATGAAAATTTTTATTTTTATAAGACCAAAAATATATTTAACCCTAAAATCAAACAAAGACTTAAGTTATTAAGAGTAGTAAATAAATATAGGATCACCTGATGGTAAATCATTGCCTCCGAATATTTCCGGCCGCCTAGCCTTCAAGAATCAATTTCCTCGGCTTCAAAATGTCCAAAAGTGTCTTTGAGAGGAAAAGTTTGTAGTTATTCATAGATGCATGTTGGCATGTTGCTCATAATTTTAAGAAACTACTCCCTCCGTTTCTTTTTAAGTGTCTACTAGTAAAAGACCCGTGGGATTTCGCACGGATCACGTAACATTGTGATAATTATATAAAAAATAACTAGATTGTTAATATTGTAGAATGTTTATATATATTAAATGAAAATTATAAGTATTAATGTAATGTTTTTATTAATTTTTTCTCTTATATAAACAAAAATTTGTTAAATAGTTGAGTCACACCAGTTATGAATTTTATTTGCTTATATATGTGAAAACAAATTTTTATGTACATAAAATTTTGAAAACTCGTGACTATGTTCAAAATCAAAATTAATGTAGTGTTTTTATTAAATAACTTTTTATTTTTTATTCAAAAGACTGTTCAATGTTTGCACCGCATCCGTTGTAGATTTTATGTACTTATATCTGCATAAACAAATTTTTATTTACATATATGAGAAAGTCAATATGATAAAATTTTAAAAACTCATGACTATTTTCAAAATCAAAATTAATGTAGTGTTTCTATTAAATAATTTTTTATTTTATATGCAAAACACTGTTCAATGTTTGCACCGCACCCGTTGCAGATTTTATGTACTTATATCTAAATAAACAAATTTTTATATACATGTATAAGAAAGTCGATATGGTAAAATTTTGGAAACTCATGACTATTTTCAAAATATCAACATTAATGTAGTGTGTCTATTAAAATAGTTTTTATTTTATATTTAAAACACCGTTAAACATTTAAATCGCACTCGTTGAGGAATTTATATTCTTATATATGCAGAAGAAAATTTATATGTATCGATATGTGATAGTCAATGTGATAAAATTTTGAAAATTCATGACTATTTTCAAAATACCAACATTAATGTAGTGTGTCTATTAAATAAATTTTATGTTATATTTTGGAAATAAATTAATATATATATATATATATAGGGATAGGATCAAATGACACCATGGTGTCAAATTAAATTTGACACCAAATCATAACCATTAATTCAACTTTAATCTGACGTCTCTCATCAATTCATTAAATGCTCACATGCTTGATCAAATGATCCAAATTTAATTTTAGAAACAATTTATTCTTTCTTCTCTTGATTAATTATTTACCAAAAATACTCTGATGGTATTATTGTGGTTTCTTTACAATTCACTATCATCCTTGTTTTTTTTTTAAAAGCTTATCATCCTTATTTCTTTATTCCTATTAACCTTTTTTATTTTTATTTTCTTAGAAGAACCCAAAGAAAATTGATTTATAAAGAGCACCAAGGATAATGAATGAACTATTGCACCAAAAAATTAAAAAGAACATATGCTACTAAACGAAAGCAAAACACAAATGCTAGAACTCCCGATACAAGAATATTAGCAGCATGAATTCAAGAATAATATCATCCAACAAATGAAAGAGTAGCCAATACAAACAGGATACAAAGATGATCAAACAAAGAATAGTAAATAGAATCTCTAAAAAAATAATAAGGAGAAATCAAATGACAATCATCTACCTATTATTGCAAAATATAACGAAAATGGTAAGTAATTAACCAAGAAAATAAAGAATAAATTATTTCTAAAATTAAAATTTGGATCATTTGATCAAGCATGTGAACATTTAATGAATTGATGAGAGACGTCGGATTAAAGTGGATTAATGGTTAGGATTTGGTGTCAAATTTAATTTGACACCTTGGTGTCATTTGATCCTATCCCCATATATATATATATATATATATATATATATATATGGGATAGGATCAAATGACACCATGGTGTCAAAATTAGTTTGACACCAAATCTCATCCATTCATTACATTTAATCTAAAGGTTTAAAGTTATCTTCAAAATAATTCTCCTACACCAATTTCTCCCTCTAACATCTAATTAAGAAAAAAAGGAAAACATTTATGGTCATAAATTCATTATCAATCATTCCTTTTTTTTTTCTCTTATTTTTTTTATTGAACATTGTTATATTGAATGAAGAGATTGACAAAAAAAAAAGTAAGAATATACATGTGCAGTTTTTAAAAAATAAAAAACTAATTAGTCCATTATTTGTGGAAATCATGGTCGTGCAGTTGTAAAAATCAACGTACTATATAAACTTGTGCATTTTGTCTTTTTACTGTTCGTAGCAACCATCATTACCATTTTTTATTACTTCCACTATTTATAATGGTAATAAGACGTTTAAATTTTTTTACAGAAGACATTGAAGCTTACCGTTGTTGAAGGGTAGTTAAGCTTAAACATGATGAGTGATAAAATAATCTAATTAGCAGCAATTTTTTAGAGGTAATTATCAACAATGGTGAAAGAAAAAGAATCATTTTGATGTTTTGATTGAATGTGTGACTTTTTCAATGCAATTTATTTATTTATCGGTGGTGATGATTGACCCAATCAACCGTAAGCATGATTTTTTTAACCCTAAGTAAGAATAATACGTAGTAAACACGGGAAAAAAGGAAATGATTGATAATGAATTTATGATAAAGATTTTTTTTAATTAGGTGATAAAGAGAGAAATTGGTGTAGGAGAATTATTTTAGGGATAACTTTTAACCTTTGGATTAAATGTAATGAATAAATGGGATTTGGTGTCAAACTAATTTTGACACCATGGTGTCATTTGATCATATCCAATATATATATATGAGAAAGTCGATATGATAAAACTTTAGAAACTCATGAGTATTTTCAAAATATCAACATTAATATAGTGTGTCTATTAAATAATTTTTTATGTTATATTTCAAACATCGTTAAATATTTAAACCGCACTCGTGGAGGATTTTATATGCTTATATATGCATAAGATAATTTTTATGTACCGATATGTGATAGTCGATATGATAAAATTTTGAAAACTCATGACTATTTTCAAAATATCGACATTAAAGAGATCATGAGTTTTAATAAGGACGATTATGAAATTTTGTTGTATTTTGATATTTATATATTGTTAGTAGATGTTAATAGATATGAACATTATCTGTAATTAATTCTTTAAAAAACAAATAAATTAATTGCATAGTTATCCATGGAAATTGCTTACACTTGTGATGAACATTATCCGTAATTAATTTTTTAAAAAACAAATAAATTAAATTTTGCAAAATGACCATTATGCACATAAAATTAATGAGATCATGAGTTTTAATAAGGACAATTATGAAATTTTGCTATACTTCGATTTTTATGTATTGTTAGTAGATTTTGTAGAAAAGTTTTGTTTCTATTTAACGTCACTTTCAAAGTTTAATCCAATATTAAATGTTGTTTTACCAATATTACCTTTAGTTATTTATTACATAGATAAATATATGAAATAAGATATTAAATAAATGGGTCTATTATTTGAAAATGATAAATTATTGTATCAAAAGTAGTAACATTTAATTTTTTTTGAAAAAAAAGTAGTAACATTTATTAATTGTCTTGGTTTGTATAAAATGTTAAAAATGACAATTTAAAAGGAACGTGAGTAGTATTATACACGACGCGCAAGACCATGCACGCGTCGCACTTGAAGACATAATTTTTCTTCGTATCTTGTTTCATTTCTCCTGAAACGTATGTAGTGACACATACTCCAAGAATCACTTCTTCCAATTCTCTTAATTTCATTTTCTCATTTCATTATTGAATGATAATTTTGTAAAATCACAAATATTTTTCCTTTTTTTAATAAATGTGAAAGTGACAAGTGATACTCCCTCCGGCCTTATTATAAGAAAAAATTCAGTTCTTAGGTACGTCGAATATCTTATGTATCTGGTTTATAATATAGATAAAATACACCAGATATTCAATAAAAATATAAAATGAATTTTTTCTTATAATAATGATGAGAGGTAGTATATAATAAATGTGTTTTGTTAACAAGTGTCCTCGTAATACTCTTTAAAAGTCTTAAATGATGATTTTTTATGAAAAATTATGCATCAAAAACATTATAAATTAAAGTATTTAATTATTTTAATGAATAATTTTTTAATTTAAAATCTTTAAAGAGTATCTAAGGATATTTGTTGGCATTTTTATAATAAAATATAGAGGGGACGCATACTTACTTTATCTGGAAAGTTTAAACAATGTTTTAGTTTAAAGAAAATATTAAATAAATACCCTTAAAACACTTGTTAGAAAAATTAAAATAAAAATATTTTTAAAATTGGTGAAAAAGTATATATTTAAATTTTTAAATATTTAAAAACGGTTGTTTTTAATGTAAAGGACATTTGTTAACAAGATTCTTAGGTAACAAATTAGTCTCATTGTAACTTTCAAAAAAAAAACAAATCTTCCATAGTCACAAGACTATGGGCACAAATTTAGACACACATATAAAAACAAAATATAAAGTTAACATTATTATTATTTTTGAAATAATTAAAAGAATAAGATGTGGAATTTATATTTTATGAGTGTGCCTAAAGAATTTGTATTTGGTCTTGTGACCATGTAAGAATAATCTTAAAAAAAAAAAAATTAGTCTCGTGGTCGGAAAAGTCTTTTTTGGACACAATCCCAAATAATTTTTATTTTTTTTGAAGGAACCCCAAATAATTATTATTTAGGCACACTCACATAAAACTAACAAAATTAAATAAAAAGTATTTAGTCACATCAATTGATATATTGCAATTTTATTTTCCTTTAATTTTTATTTTTTTGGTTTTGTATGTGTGTCCAAGTATTTTTATTTGGGTTTGTGTCCAACCAAGTGTGCCTCCTCATGGTCACAAAATTCGGTTTGAACTTATTGGGAAATGTAGCAACATTGATTTTCTACTCGGCTCAGCGACCAGTGACATTAATGATGTACTGACGAAGTGGATTACTACAATTAAAAATAGGTCCCCCTGTTGGGAAATGCAGTTTTGGTCCTCCTATTTTCATCTTTTTTGTGGAATTGGTCCCCCTATTTTAAAATTTGACACTTTTGGTCCATCGTATTTTTTAACTAAAAAAGGCGATGTGAAAGATTTTAAATGTCGTGGTATATGATCCGAAGATGTGAAAATATCAACATCGATGAAATCGTAAGAAAATTCTCTTGAAAACACCATTTAAAACATGTTATATCACCATATTTTAGACAAAATTTTAGATAGAGGGACCAAAATTGTCGAATTTTAAAATAGGGGGACCAATTTTGCAAAATGATGAAAATAGGGGGACCAAAACTGCAATTTTTTTTAAGAAGCTAAAATGAAATATATTAACAACAATCAAGGTGCCTCAAAAGCACAAGGTGTGCCTGAGAGGCAACCAAAGTTACAAAACAATCCAAACCAAAATAAAGCAAGCTTAAACTATGCCCAAACAAACAAGGGGGCAAGTCCACCAGCTCTGATGGCCAAAAACAAAAGCAACATTTGCGCCTTTAACCACCAGAAAGAATGATATTTAACACTATCGAGCAATTGATCAATAGATTTTTCTTTTTGATTGAAAATGCGGTTATTTCTTTCGCTCCACAAGACCCAAACGCACGCAAGCCACACCAGGTGCAAAAAAGAACGTTGCGCCCTTAAGCCTCCAGCTGAACAAGTGAACTGAACAAAATGGTCAGGAATACTATTCGGCTCCGCTGTATAGACCCCCGATCCAAGCACGGACTTTAGACCAAAGATCCCTGAAGCGCAGACAAGATAGAAACAAGTGGCTAGCTGATTCGACGACACCACAACCATTAACACATAACTGTAGATTGTGACTCACAATACCGCGAGCCGCCAGATTCTCCTTTGTCGGTAACCTGTCCCGAAGCAGTCTACAGGCAAAAATCGAAACTTTTAAAGGTACTTGATTGTGCCAGATCCACTCCGCCGCCTCCCCCATGTCTGGGTTCCCATAGAGGTGAGAATCTGATAAGCACCGCGGACAGTATAACCAACCATAGGATCCCACTGCCACTACCAAAGGTCAAGAACTCATCCTGCAAAACCACGTTAGAAAGTAATCTCCCACTTCCCCTAACATTTCCTCCTCCCAATCCCACAACCTCCTCCGACACTGCCACACCTCGCCCCCAACCCCTCAACCCATCAGAAACATATCATGCAGAGTGCTAGACTTATGAACAGATAAGTCATAAATCCTCCTGAACCGCTCCAACAAAGGACTCCCACCAACCCACGGGTCAGTCCAGAACAAAGTGTTTCTACCATTCCCAACCTTTTTTACCACCCCCTCACGGAACCACCTTCCCTCACTACCCTCTCCGCCATCTCTAATTTTAACCACCTCCTTCCACCAAGAAGAGTCACGCCGCCCCCCTCCCTTCAAGAGGCCATTCACCTCGCCATAGCGGACCTTAACTTGGGTCTCTTTACCAACTTTTAAATGTATAATTTCTTTTGTATCTTTATTTATCACGAGATAGAATATTAAAAGTAAATAAATTGGTGGAATTAAGAGTAACTAATATAAAGTCTCAGCCCACAAAAGCTCAATTTCTATTGAGTCTAAATGAATACATTGTGCCATATAGTTCGGAATAAGAAAGCGTCTTTTTTTTAAGAAGCTAAACTGCTTCATCCAAATTGGCACTGAAAAGAAGAAAGCGTCTTACCAGCGTTAGGAGGAAAGAGTTGTGAAAGAAGAAAGTTGTACATGAAGGTACGGTATCCGTAGTTTGTGTTATAGAAGTGGGTGGCGGTCTTGAATAAGCAAGCGGTGCGAGTCTATTCTTTAGAGTAGGAATTGTTGAGTAGTAAATGAAAATAACTATTTTCAACGTGTTTTCATAAATTAAGTTGTACCAGCTGTAAACTTGTTTTCTAGATATATAAATTAACGATAATTTTTATGAAATAAAAAAATATCATTTCATAAGAAAAAAATATCATTTTATTGTTTATAAGAATCATACTAAATTTTTTACATTTTATCGTAAAAAATAATCAATATTCACTATTATGAGTAATAAAAATGAAAAAAGTTAAATTTTTCTTCACCGACACTTTTGCTAAATAAGATTTAGTTGATTTAATCGTAAATGATAGAAAATAATTTTAAAAAATAATAATAATAATCATTTAACTATTAATTCAAACATGGGTGTATCGGTTCACTCCAATTTTTGAATGTACCGTAAAAATTGCTGTGTATTTTGTATCTTATAAAAAAAGCATGAAGGGAATAATAGTATTTACTATAAATATAGCTTATTTTATCACCAACATGCAACCAGAAAATAATTTGATCTACCCTTAACCATAGATCAATAGGAAAAAAACAATTAGTAATGGCTACATTCCACGGTATGTTAATTGTAGTAATTATTTGTTGTATTTGTTTTGCTATGTTTGTTGAAAATGGGATTTCATCTCTAACATCAAATGACTCCCCTATTAAAAGTAATTATACAGAGAGACCTTCGTCTCAAATTATATATCACTTTAACAATTTCACATAAATTAAAAAATGTAGTTAATATTGTATACCGCAATATTTTCTTTAATATTTGGTATAATTATTTTGTGCTAATTTTTAGGACAAGCATTTTGTTTCCTTTTCTTTTGGTTAAATATGTATGTCACATACAATATTTATATTTTGATGATGAAATAACACAATTGTTTTCGTGGTTGGCATAATTTGCACATTGGATGTATGTGGTGGCTGGTTTTTATTGCATCTCTCATAACTTTGAACGCTAACGCCTAGTCTCATCAAAATAATGATCAAGTGAGTCAGGTTTAGGGACATGAGGATCCATTGCTTATTGCTTATAACATGTATCAATGTGTGATTCCACCCATGCCCGATGGGTTAGAGTATATCAACTAAGCAGAAAAATATGCAGTCTTAATTTGAAATTTAAGTATCTAAGGAATTTGAATCACTTATGTACTCTTCTTTTATTTCAACCTAGATATCACTGGGGTGACTTCAAGCTCAATTGTCCAATGAATAATATACATGAATTTTAGAGTTTCAAACTCAAGCACTTGGAGTGTATGAGAGTGGCAATAAGATTTAACATTGAAGTATGCCCTCTCTTGTCAAATTATTACCTAATTGATTGACAAATCAACAATTTTTTTAGTAAACTGCATAAAAAACTCAATTATTGCCATTAAATTTTTACTAATATTTGACTGAATTAAAATTGTAAAAAGGAGAATATAGACTAAAACTTATTTATGATATTATTATTATATTGAATATCGATTAAAGGAATTCGCTAGTTTACATCCCATCCACTCACTTTTTAGCAGGTGTAAAATAAACCCACTAAAAACCAGTTGGTGCCTAAAAAACAGTAGGTATAAATTAGATAACCACTATATTAAATTCAAAAGATATTTAATTTTTTTTACCTTAATTCAAAAGATATTTAATTAAAATTTAATGTAATAAATAAAAGATTATCTTAATATTTATTTATAAAATAAATCCATCTCATTAAACAAAGTGATCGGATACTTTAAAAAAATCAAACAAAGTGATTGGTTAAAAATTTAGTTCTTTATTACCGGCTTAATATGTTGATAAATTCACATACCTAAAAATTCATTTCGGACAATTGACCCTTTTCAAATTGTTTCTTTTTAAGAACCAAAAAGATTCATGCCAAAATAATAGATGCCAAGAAGAACAATAGACCTTGTATACGTAACGGATCTTGAAGCACTATTTCTGCATCTCACTGACCAAATCCACCCACATTAGGATTACTCGTTAATGGTTGATCAAGTTTGATAGATTCACCCTTTGTGATTAATGAACTTCTATTATGACAAATCGTTAGAAAGAATCCAAGTTTGATTCACGATTGAAATAAATTTTGGCCATAATTTACTCATCTTCTAATCAAACTCTAAATTACAGGGGTCCTTTTTTCCCTAGGAAGCGGAGGGTTCACACAAAAAAAATCCATTTCACTACACCAACGTCAGTAGAAAAAACTGATAATTGATTAAAAAATTAAGAAACTAAAATTCTTCAATTGGATAACCAACTAAAACATATCCGTTAAATTGGATATTTAATTTCAGAAAATAGTCATGAACCACAAAAAAAAACACAATTTTGTTCTTTAACAAAGTCTTTTATCTCTCATGACTGCACGTTCTTTTTGTCCAGATTTTATTTAATTTCCAAGGTAGCATAAAGATGCACGCCTCTTTGTGTTGAGCATGATGATTTTATGGAGAAAAAAAATTGACATGAATATAGTGATAGTAACAAGAAATAATATGCACAAGTATAAATGAATAGAGCTCGGAAAAGCACTCCTCTTTTTAAGTGCTCAAAACAGAGGGCAGAGTAAAATGTTAATAAAAGTTAAAAGGAGTTTAATCATATCATTACATTATAGAGTACTCTCAGCAACATTAGGATATAACCATTTACAGTATTTTAATATGCAAATATATAAGCATCTTCAAACTGTGTATGCTTGCTGAATGGTATCTATGTCTAGCCCCTTCAATCTCACAACTGATTCTACATGACCCTTCAATGTATGAAGCTCTCTCAACCTGCACACAATTATTAACAAATAATCAAATACATGTTATGGAAACCGACTTAATTTAAATACTGTAATACATGTTATGTTTCCCTCATGAAAGACACAAACACGTGATGTGTTTTATCTTATTCCCTATGAGAACTAATGTAAGTAGTAGTAATAGTAAATTAGTAGCTATTAATCAATAAGAGATGCAAACAACAGTAGCAAAAGAAGTCTGCTACACCCAATATTTTTTGGCAGCTTATTTATTTAATCCAACAAGCATGGAAACTGTAAATTCAAAACTATTAAAAATATGTATATGGTTAAATATGCTTTCAACCCTTGTAAAATACTCTCCTATAAAGTTTACTCCTATAAAAAAACATTCAATTTTGGTGAAAATTTTCATCGATGTTTGTTAGTCCTAGAAATTACCAGATTGAGAACTAAACACTAACGAAAATATTTGTAGAAACAAAAAAAATATTTAACCCGAAACCTTTTTTGTAATATAATTATGCATGTGTATGATTGCATGAAGTAGTAATTGAGAACGTATAGATACCTAGCGATTTCAGCTCTCCTTTTAGCTTCCTCAGCCATTTGATTGAGTTCAGTGACATGTGTCCTCTCAGTGAACATCTTAGTGTCCGGAGGTTGTAATCCATGCAAGGTTCTTTGTGCATGTGCCCATTGAAGTTCCCTTTGTTCCTTCCCAAAGTCCTTTTGCCTTGTGAAAGCAATCTGCAATAGACAAAGTTTATAAGCAATGATAAAATAAAACCAGCCTTGGATTGCTTAACTCAAGAAAACAAACTCTACTCACCCTTTGCTCAATGACAAGATCCCAAGCTCTCCCACTCAAAGCATAGCGAATGAAAAATTTAATGAAATCCAGCGGAATATAGAATATTATGTTGTATAACCATATAACACCAGCCCAACCCCAGCCTATCCCTTCGATTGCAGCAAAGCTCCAGCTAGCATAAACTGCAATCAAAGTTGCAATCTGCAAACACAAAATTCATCATCAAATTTGTCGCAGTGAAAAATAACTACAGCGGCATAATATGGTTATTATAATGACTTACAAGTTGAGCGATGATAAAGGCAGCAACCAGCAATAAACCGGGACGCTCAACGTATGACCAGCCTCGAGATCGAGTTACAAATATAAGGGCCTGACTAATAGTGCTCACTTGAAGATAGATTGCAGAGGCAAGTTTTCGGAAATCATCGTGAGCGGTTTTTTCGAGAGTCTCAACTCCAAACACTTTCTGAAAAGCATATTAGGCAACATAAATCAATGCCCGCCCAAAACAATCAAAAGCCAAAAGCAGAATTCATGACACACATAAATTGAAATTAATGGGCACAAAATGATCAGATCATAACAGGAAAGAATCCTAGTATAGCTGCCATAATGGACAAAGCAACATCCCAACATGCATTGATGTCATTGGAAATCACAAAACTTGAAATGACCGATTATAATAAAACTACAGCATAATCTGGAATCGAGTTCGTGGAAAACATACCGGGAAGAAATCTGTTTTGTATGCCACCCAAAAGAATATAACCGTCATCATTGCCAAGTAACTACCAAGCACAACACCGGTAGTAAATATCTCCGATAGCTTCCAGCTATCTGGAAGAGGTGATGGTTTTACCCTATCTTTTGAAATTGTCATGATAGTACCTACAATGTCCAAGATATATAAGTCACTCATAAAACTCAGGATCACAATGAAGCATACTGCAAGAGTACAAGCAGGAGTGAACAATTTAGAAGATAAGAAACAAACCATCGTTTAGGATAGCAATAATAAGCACCATAAAAGGTGGAAAATCAAACTTCCATATCAAAGCCAACAACATGAAACCAAGCTGTAAGCATCATCAAACACATAGCAAACAGCAAAAATATTAGATCCATCAAATAATTATGTCAAACAACAATGCTGTGTCAGGTAAAAATTAGATCCCAGATTTGAAGAATAATTAACTTACCACAATACGAATTGTAATTGAGACTGCATAAATCTGTACGACAGAAGAAACATATCAGTCGAGATACTATACAATATGTAGTAAAGGTGGTATAGGTAATATATAGAAGAAAAGAATGTTGAGAATTGTGATGTCGACAGTAAGTAAATCCGTTGCTTACTGTATAATTTTTCATTCTTTGAAAGATAGCTCGGCTGGTCAAAACAGCACTTATAATAACACTGAGGCCAGGTTCTGTCAAAACAATATCGGATGCACTACGAGCTGCGTCAGTAGCATCTGCAACGGCTATACCAATGTCTGCCTTCTTGAGAGCCGGTGCATCATTCACTCCATCACCAGTCATCCCACAAATGTGTTTCCTAGCTTGCAACCGTTTCACAATCTCGTATTTGTGCTCTGGCCAAATACATAAAACAATGAATATGAGCAAAGAACCATATAATACTTGATTTACTACAACTAATCAATCGTCTAACATAATGCATTAAATTGCAATCACAGCATAGAAGCATACCAGGAAATACACCAGCAAACCCATCAGCTTTTTCAATTAGATCATCAACAGGTAAGGCAGCAATGGATTCATCCTTGTTCTGCCCAAGTAAAGCAGATGACGGATACATGTTGGTACCCATTCCCAAGCGGCGACCTGTTTCCTTTCCTATAGCTAGCTGATCCCCTGATAAGGAAAAAAGGAAGTTACATAAACGGAAACAAGGGATATTGGGTCCATAAGCGCTTTTTGGAAAGGAAAATAAAAAGGTGTCCCTAATATATAAGCCTCGTATTAAATTACTACATACATTTATTATTTTTTTCAAGTTTACCGCATAATTAATACCAAGTTTCTTGAAAGATGAAAAGTCATAGTTGAACACATTCATACACAAAAGGATGGTGTTTTAGGAACATTCATACACAAAATTGACACATTAAATGCCGTACTTACTTTTTTTAATACATGCGAAAATTGTAAAAGGACGGAGTTTATAATAAGGGGCAGAGATAGTAAATTATATTGTTGGCTATGTGAAGAAGTGGAGGTCCTTCACTCGAAATGCATAAGTTAATTTCTAACAGTATCATGGATTATATGAATTCTTTCGGTAAGTTATAACAATGATACAGACAAGTCAAAGGAACACAATATCATATGCAATGGACCTGTAATCATTTTGACATTAACTCCAAGGTTTAGTGCCCTCCGTATGGTTTCGGCACTATCATGTCTTGGTGGATCAAAGAGAGGCATAAGTCCAATAAATTGCCACGGAGTTCCAGGACTTTCTTTCCTTCCATCAGGAACTTCCTGTATAAAATTGAGAAGCAAACATAAACATTTCTAGTTTCTAGATAAAAAGTAAAAACACAAGTGTACAAATGCCTCAATTGATAAAGCAATAAATCAATTACTTGGTATGCTACAGCAAGAGATCGTAAGCCACGCTCTGCAAACTTATCTATTACTGAGTGAACTCTTCGTTCAATGTCTGTCTTATTGTGTGCCAGATTTAGGATCTAACAATCATGTTACAAATCACAATGAGAATGGGAGACCAAACTACGAAAAACATTAGCAAAAAAACATGTAAACAGTGTTGCTTATTACCTGTTCTGGTGCACCTTTACTTACTCTATGCATTTTACCCTCTTGATCAATATAAGTCAATGCTGTGCGCTTATCGGTCGGATTGAAAGGAAGAAAATGTACTTCTTGTATACCAGCACGTGCCTATGGTAGCAATATGTTAAAAACGAAAAAAATTAAAAAACTACATAAACTTGAATTCCGAAAAATTTATGAGAATGTGCCAATTATAGGTGCAGGGTTGCAGCTAATAAATATGCCGGTAAAAAAATAGCTGCGAATAGTATATCAAAACTTACCTCCTTTGGATCAGCCAGCATCCCAACTATGGCAGTATCTATTGCATCTTGATTCTCAAGCCTTGAAGCTCGAGCCGCCATCAAAACAACGGCATCAGCATCCACTCCTTTTGCAAAAACCTGATTGAATAAAATAGAAATAATTAGAACAGACAAACGCATATGAAACGGACAAAGATAACTGGCTAAAAACACATTCATTATCCAACCTCAACAAGATTTTTGTCAACGGTAAGCTTATTTAATGTTAGAGTTCCAGTCTTATCGCTGCAAAGCACATCCATGCCTGCCATCTCTTCAATGGCTGTCATCCTCTTCGTGATAGCCCCCTGCAGACATTAAACAACCATTAATTGTTACTTGCACTAGTCAGTCCACCAACGGTAGTGTTCACATTGAAGAGTCTAACTGACCTGCTGGGATAGCCTGTGGGATCCTATCGCCATGGTCACTGACAAAACAGTGGGCATGGCAATTGGAATTCCACCAATAAGAAGCACAAGGAGGTTATCGATTCCAGGACGATAGCGTCGATGTTGAATAGGATACATAACAACAAGCTCGACAAGCATTCCCACAGCAATCGAACATATGCAGAAGTTCCCAATTGCAGTCAAGACCTATATGACAGCAAAATATAGAGATAAATATGATATCTGAATTGTGAATATTGATTGGACCGGTTAGACTGCAAGAAGAAAAAAAAGATTCCATTCCCACATGTTACCTGTTGGAAGTGACCAACTTGATTTGTAGTATCTACAAGGTGAGCAGCTTTACCGAAAAAGGTATGAACACCAGTAGCTATGACCACGCCTTCAATCTCTCCTTGTTTGCATGTAGAACCAGAATACACACCATCACCAGGGCCCTTTGTCACTGGCAGGGACTCACCTGTGAGTGCAGACTGAAAAGAGCAAAAGCGTACTTAACTGTTGGAGCATTTGATGGATTAAACAAGCGGGATTAAAAAGGCGGAAATTATATGATAAATATAAACGGTAAAAAACAAAGAATCAACCTGATCGATTTTCAACGGATCCCCTTCTAGAAGCCGCGCATCTGCTGGAACAATATCTCCAAGTTTGATACTGATGATGTCACCAGGAACCAGGATCGCGGCATCTTGCTCATTCCACCTACCATCTCGAAGAACCTTGACAAAAAACACTCATGGTAAGAATCTACAAAATAAATATAGAATAAAAAGATTCCTTATGATGCAAAAATTTAACCGCAACGATATTAATACGCAATACACGCAAGCACATCCACATAACAAAAAAACAGAATTTAAACACCTTAGCTTTTGGCGCGAGACGGGCCATGAGAGCTGCAGCAGCATTACCGGCATTGTTCTCTTCAATGAAACTAATTGTTGAATTGATGATAAGCAATGTGATAATGCCAACGAAATCTTGCCAATCAGGAGCTTTCCCCTACAGAAATATATAAGGAACAAACAACTCCAAATAATCAAAATCAACCAACAAACACACATACGAAGGAACAAACAACAACTTCAAATAATCAACCAACACACACACACAGACACACTGAAAACTACCAAAAAGCTGATAAGAAAAACACACTCACCCCTCCATTTGCAAGTGCAATAGCCATTATAGCAGCTGCCTCCATAACCCAAGAAAGAGGATTCCACATAAATCCCAGAAATTTCAAAAACTTGCTCTCCTGGAAACCACCCAGAAAATAATTTACCATCAAATTCAATTTTTTTCATGTGGGCCTTAACATAATCATCAACAGAGAAAAAATAAATAAAAAAATATGAAAAAAATTACTCTTTTCTCTTCAAGCTTGTTATGTCCAAAAATTGTTAGCCTCTGCTCAGCAGCCTCACTTGTAAGCCCTTCTCTGCTACATCTCAAATTCTCAAAAACCTCTTCAATGGGTATGTTCTCCTACATTCACAAAACAAACAAAATTCAAAAAAAAATAAAAATAAAAGAAACGCAAGAAAACAAACAATGATGATATAACAAAGAAGAAGATAAAGCTGTAATGAATCAGATCTATGTTACCAAATCAACAGTTTCTTTGAGCACAGCTTCTAACGTTTCAGGTTTTTCTTCTTCAGCCATTTTTGGTTTTGTTTTTGGTTTTGTTTTCTGGTTCAACACAAGTTCCACCCTCTGTCTTTCTAGTGTCAAAAGTTATCAACTTTATCTCACTACAAAAAGCCGTTCAGAAATTAGGAGGAGGAGGAGTAAAGGGTGCGTGGAGTGCACTATCCATAAACCACAAGAGGTGACAAAATATGTACTACCTTTAACCAATAATAATAGACTTATACACAGTGGTTTTAAAAAAGTTTTACGCATACATTTCACGAAGTGCTGCACATTATTTAATAAGGTAAAAACATATGATTTGTCGTACTTTATTAATTGATGTGACATCATATCATTGAATATATGTGTAAAACTATTTTACATTAACGATGTATATGGATTAAACTTTTATTTTAACAATGTTTATAAATTAAACTTATAATTATAAATGAGTTGGGATCCGTTGACACCAGGTGCGTGGGGCATGACGTAACAAAATTTCCATATGAAAATAGGGAGTATCACGAAGCAGCCATGATTTACGATCAGATCTGAGTTTTTAATTGATCGAATGCAATTACTAATGTATGTCTCAGAGAAAGGAACTGCACGAAATAGAAAGGAGGATTAATTACGGACCGTTAGATTAAAAAAAATAAATAGTTAAGATTTGGTATCAACATTGTGTCAACTGATCTTGACTCATTATAAATATTTAATATATATATATATATATATATATGTGTGTGTGTGTGTGGTGTAAAATATTTTTACACACATCCAATTAAATTAAAATATAATGTCACTTTTTTAGGTTAATTCTTAAAATATTTTTAAAAGTATCCACTTGATGCAGTTCGATTGGATATATGTGTAACAAATTTGAACGGTGTGCATGAAAATTAATCTCTAACAATAATAAAAACTTGTCAAAAAAAACACTTTAAAAACAATAAATAAAAGAGTGTAAGGTTAGGGGTAGGAGTAGACAACCTAACTATGACCCCCAAACAAAGGGTAGACGATAGAAACGATAAGTAGCTATGAAACAAAATAAAAATAAAAATAAAAATAAAACATATGCAGCATTATTATGGAATGAAAAGGTAAGTAGTTATGTTACTTGGAATTGGAGTGTGTCATTGTGTTTTGTAGTGATTATACTTTATTTGTCCGGTAATATTTGCCGAATTTGTCAAATTTGAACATGTCACACGTATTAAGAAAATATGATGATAAATAGGGACAAAAAATGATGATTTTATATAAAAGTGAATACATAACATTAAAAATTGGATTGGAAACCAAAAGTGACAATGTAAATATTTTCTTATAAATCTAACAACAATTGTTATGGGAAAGATGGAGTACAAAAAATTCCTTAATTAATAAATTAGCTTACCCACTATTTTGCCATTTTCTTTTGTTTGTTTCTCAAGTAATTGTAATTTTCAAATGAGAAAAACAGTAGGAGATAGAGACAGGTTTAGATGGGTCCTTCTCTAGCAATTTTGAAAACTGCATAATTAACTCTTTGCGTTTTGGTTTTTGTTTTTTTGCGTTTAGGATTACGTGTCTAAAATTCTATTCCAATAACTTTTTGATTTTTTTTTTGTCTTTTAATAAGAACGCCAGATAATTTAAAAATTGTGACAATTATTTTTGTTGTTTTCTTAAAGATATTTTTGTTGTTGTAATTAAAAGTTATATATACCAAAAGTTATCAAAAAATAATAAAAGTATTTTTTTAATGACAAATATTAGTAATTAGTTGTTAGTATTAGTTTTTCATCTTTAACCTAATGTAACTTAGGAACTCAAACTTCTTATTATTTAGCTCAATTTGGTTGATCTACCCAACCTCCAATTAAACTATTTTTTTACTTTTTATTTTACTCAACTATTTTTATTTAATATTTTCTATATGAAGTTCATTCAGTATGAGTCACGTTCCGCATTATACCTAAAGAATAAATGAGTTAAATAAAAACCGTTTGAATGAACCCGGATTTATCTTTACTAAATTGTTCAAATTTTACTTGATAAATAAATAATTTAAATTAAATAATTTTTTTTGTCACAAGAAAATTTCAAATTTTGTTTTTCATCCTCCTAAATAATAGTTATTTTTAGTGCTACAAAATTATTACAATAAATTTAGTTTTTGTTGTAAGTCGACATGGATTTTTTGAAAACTCGTTTGGGTTGGTTTATGGTGTTAACTTAAGACCTTGAAGTGTGTTTCTTTAAGATCTCATATTCAATTTTCTCACGTGTCATGAGATAAATTCATTCTGAGTTGTGTTTTGACTTTAAATGAACCCCACAAATAGATGTGAGATTAGACCCTCAGATTAATTTGTCTTATGTCAGATAACGAGTTTTAAAAAAACACATGAACTTTTGAATGATATTTTACAAACTTATTTATTATTGTAAAAAGTCCACCCTTATATTTTTTTTAGAAAATGTTAACAGGTGCCCCCGAGGCACTGGTTAAGGAAGCAAATATAGTAATATCACATTGAAACTTGTGTAGTCAACTAATTAAAAGTCTAAAACACTATTTTGAATGATATTCACTATTAAACTTATGAGTCATACCATAAAATTATGAAAAAGAATGATTGAACAGAGATTAAGAAAAAATAATATTTGAGTTACGTATAATCAATTTTGGTTTTATGCGTGGAGGTCGACTATGAAAATGATCTATTTACTACGACGTATTACGGAGTGATATTAAATTGATATAAAAACAATTTATTTATGTTTTTGCTAAAATTGTCAAAAATATAAAAATTTATCACACGTGCTTAACACGACTATCCAAATATGTATAATTTACTGATTTGGTATTAACTTCGTCGGAATTCAATGAAAATCCACTCCAAATATTAGTAACATAGTATATATATGAGTAAAACAAAAAGAGAACAGAGGAGCTGAGTAAAAAACATACAACTAAACCAAAAAGTGTACAACCAAACTGAAAAGCAAATAAGAGAAACTAGATGAACAATAACCCACAAAAGCCACGAGGGATCTCTCATGAACAAGCAACAACTGAAAATCGAGATGAAATTGAAACAAGTTGAACTATCCCACCTCTAAAACAATTTATTTGTTAGGATAAAAACACTTATTTAAAATAAAATAGAGTTGTAAACTACATATATATACTTTATATTTATAAAACCAAATATCTTAACACAACAATATAATATATATTTTTATAAAAACTACACAATATTACAACTTATACTTTTCATAAAAAAAAACTTTATAATTTATACTAAATTTATTTTAAATTTATGTTGACTTATATGATGTCAAATAACTTAAATATTCACCAACTTTACGTCAAATGTATTTTTTTGTGTAAATTAATTTTGAATTCAATTTAAAATAGTATTTTTTTAAAATAAAATTTAAAAAGCATATTAATTGTCCGTGCTTGACACGAGTATCGTACTGGTTATAATTATTCAAAGGCCTTATTCAAACTGTCTATCCATGAGCAACAAAAAAAAACTGTATATCCATGATTTCATATCCTATCTATTACTCCTAGTTATATTATTTTAATCTAATTATAATCATAATCATTTATTTTTATTTTACTTTTTTGACAGAAATTTATTCATCCTTAAGAAAAAACATATAGTCGCACGGAAATTTTTCCCTTAAAAAAATCTATATATTAACTCTATCATAAATTCCCTTAAAAAAATCAATCATAAATTGAGTCAAAAAAACTATAATAAAAAATCTGTATATTAAAATATATTTGATCTTTTCAAAAATTATAATATTATTTACTATATCTTTTCTTCTTGTAAAAAAAAAAACTACTATATCTTTTCCCTAAAAAAAATATTAATTATATCTTTGTTGAAAAATTTTAAATATTAAAGAAAATGACAAATAGCCGTGTCGTGAAGCTAGCTGTGGTACGGATTAAACGCCCTATATATTTGACATCTGTTTCAATCTAAACAAAAAAAAATATCATAAAAAAAAAACTTAACACAAAAAGAGGGCTAAAAATGTCATAAAAAAGTATTAAAATAGAATAAGATAAGATTTGTATTTTCCCCATAAGCAGCTTTTTATTGTGAAAGAAAAATAAACAATAGGTTAAAGAGAAAGGGGAATGGATGTGTTGTTTGTGGTGCGGCGTAGCGTAGCACATTAGAGAAGGTGGAAGCTGGACCATTTGCCTTTAAGGCTTGCCAGCGGCCGCACATGCGTGCACTTATGTAGGGATAGTAGATATCATGCCACTGCGGATATGATATCTTAACCGTTTGAGTTAAAAATTAAAAGAGTCGAAGATTTTAAATTCATACTCAAACGAATGAATAAATATCAATTTAGCAACTAACTTTTTATTATCAATAACGAGTGAATACGTTTGTTAGTTCCTAAATTTATTTTTATTGATCAATTTGATTTTCAAATTTTTTTGAAATCCTCCATTCGCTTAACATGTATCAAATAAGATTCTCCGTCAAGATTATTCTTAGATACGTTGACGCTAAATGATGTTCCAATAAAATTCTAGACTAAATCATGACTTTGATTTTGTATGTTGCTAACCGGCGTAACCTGAGTGTTACTTTTGAGTTGGTTAGAAATTGTGGACAAGAGATTGTTTAGATTTTATCTGTTATTAAATGATCAAACTCGAATGTCTAAATCTACGATCACTCAAGTATTTTCTTTGGTTTCTTTGGTTATAAAAAGGTTGAGTTTGCTATTAGGAAAAAGTTGATCTTTTTTTCTCAATAAGAGGATTGCACAAGCCCCCAGCTATTTCTGTAGACATTATTCATTAGGTCTAGGGTTGGGAATAAGTCAGGTCATCCTTTCATATGCATGAGTCTGACATACAAAATTTTTTGCAAGTCTGACCTATGGTCTTTCGAAAGCTTATTTATTTGGTCTGATCGGAAAGCCTATTTACAGATATACTTCATATTAAAGTCATTACATAGTTAATTTTATCTACTTTTAAATAGGCTAGATCGACCTTAAAACATATTTTACTATAAGGTTTGTCTATCACTATAAGACCTTAAAAGCTTATTTGACCATAAGGTCTTAAAATCTATTTAAAAAGTCCATTATTTGAGTTGTTTCTTGATTTTTATGTTTAATATAAATTATATTTTAATATAAATAAAAAATAAGATTTATTAATATGCATAAAACAGGTCGGCCTATCAGGCTTCGTAGGCTTTTTCGATAACCTAGACCTAACCTATTTACTTAAGTAAGCTTTTTCAAAAACCTAAGCCTAACTTTTTAATAAACATGTCAGGCCGCAGGCCCCTGTAAACCGACCTGACATATTTCCTACCTAATGAGACCTTGTCAATCTTGAGCATCAATTATGCGGGCATTTGAATAATATTTATGCGAAGGACTTGGTCACTTAAAACTTGGTTTAACTCCATTCCTAAGTACTAATCTATAAAATACATCCTTATTTCCTTTAATATTTTTACTTAGATCTTCTGATGTTCTCTTTTTTGGGTTTTAGTTTTGATTTCTTGCTTTTGGTGTTTTTGTGGTCGGGCAAGATTGTTGGGTCAAAGTAGTTAATTGAAAAAGGGAAATTAAGAAGAAGAGCATAAGAGAGGGTAAACAATTGAAAAAGAGGGGAAAATGAAAAGTTTTTTTGTATTAATTTTGTCCTTGTATATGTTGCAAATATGTGGACATACAAGTGTTTTGCAATATATGTTTGTGTGTCTAACGGTCAACCTTGAAGTTGATCGATGGACACAAATTCAAGGAAACCATATATTGGTGGTGGAAGTTCATGAATCATTGTATTTATCTCATAGCCTTAGATTCAACTCTCACAAAAGACTAACACTCACTAAATTGACATGGGGATAGAGGGGGCGGACAAGAAGTACGTGAGTAACAGCGTCGGCTATTGGGTGCAGTTAGATTGTAACATAAAAAGGTGCAAGAAACGAGTGAAAGAAATACAACGTTGTGATTTGCACATACACAAAGTAGGCAAAAAAAATTGTGGTGGAAGTTCAGGAAACGCAGTATTTATCCCATAATCTTGAATTCGACTCTCACGAAAGACAAACACTCACTAAATTGACTTGGGGACGGGGGGTAAGAAGTGTGTGAGTAATAGCGTCAGTTGTTGGGTGCGGTTAAGTTGTTACATAAAAAGGTACAAGAAACGAGTGAAAGAAATACAACATTACGATTCACACATACACTAAGTAGACAAAAAAACTGATATTGATGATATTGTATGCTAAAATAACTAATATATGATACTTTTGTCTGCGATAGCTTTGTTTTACAAGTCAATGGTAACTTATTCTTACCAATATCATTGGTAAGAATACAGGGAAATGAGTGCCCTCGAGGCATTTTTTAAGGATCATAAGTAGTAAATATTTATGAAAATATATGCAATGAATGCACTGAAAATCCAAATATTTGACTTTTTTAAAAGAATGATTGCTTATTTTGAAATGCTTAAAGAGTGTCTTCGGGGGCACTCGTTAACAAGACTCAAGAATATAACATAACTTTCATTCTATACTTTCAATCTAACATAACTAATTTACTATTACAAGGAATCTGGGAATTTGCCAGGGGCAAAATCCCTCGGAAAACGCGGAATGCCCTGGCAAAAAGCAATTTGCCAGGGCCTTTGTGAGGAGCAGTATCCCTCGCTAAACAGGGCCTCGCAAATGGGAAAGGCAGGGCTTTAGCTCCTGGCAAATATGCGAGGGGCAACCCCTGGCAAATTCCCTGGGATAATTCCTGGCTTTTCTCTAGGCTTAGCCCCTGGCAAAATGTCTGACGCATGTCACCTCTTCCTGCCACACTGCAAAGCACTGTCACATGTCACATCGTCTGACCCAAACAGTGACAGGAGATTTGCGAGGGGCTACCCCTGGTAAAATGCATGACGAAAAATTTTAAAAAATTGTTTTTTAATTGTTTTTTTTTAATTTAAATTATTTTAAAAATAAAAGCAATTAATTATAATTATTAAAATTATTTAAAATTATTTTAAAAAACGATTTTTAGTTTTATTTTTAATTTAAATTATTTTAAAAATAAAAACAATTAATTATAATTATTAAAATTATTTAAAATTATTTTAAAAAACATTTTTTAGTTGCTTTTTAATTTAAATTATTTTAAAAATAAAAATAAATGAAAATAATTATTAAAATAATTTTAAAAAATGTTTTTAAATTGTTTTAAATTAAAAAAAATATTTAAAACATATTTAAATTATTTTAAAAAATGTTTTTAATTTTTTTTATAATTAATTGTTTTAAAAAAGTATTTAAAAATACAAATTAAAGTAATAGCACACATAAAATATTAGGTCTCACAGCAAGAAATTAAAATTGTACGGAATAATAGTACAGACCATAAGTAGAAATTGTACTGGGAAGCATAAGAAACTTTCCCAAATATTACAAAACACAAAAATAAATAAAAACACAATAAATAAAAACACATAAACGGGGTCCAACTTCATTCATCATCCTCGGTCTCCACCTTCTCATCTTCACCATAAATTGGATACAGGTCGTCATTGTCATTCAGAATCGGCGCTCTTGTGTGGGCGGGGTCTTCCACTTACAATTGCTCACCTGAAGAACTCCCAGCCTGTGCTTGCTTAAATTGGGCCAGTTGCTCCTCATATGATCGTTGTCTTTCAAGCAAATCTTGCACAACAGTCTGGTGACTCGCCATTTGTTGTGTGAGCTGCTCTTGTGTCAACCTTTGAATAAGCTCACGCATCGCAGGGGTCAGCTCAGGCTGGTGGGAGGATCCTTCACCATGATTCAGGGTGAGTCCGAGGGATGCTGCAACACCCTTGCGGTAGTTAGCGGCTAAGTTACCGACGCCATATAACTTTCCTTTAGTTTTATCGCCAGCAACTTTGGTCCAAGTTCGGAGGCTCAAACCATGATTAACTGTCGACCCTTGAGAAAGAGCCTCAGCAAGTTGGCGATCATACTCCTCCTGCATAAATAACAACAAAATAGTTAATGACAAATAACAATTAATTTTTAAAACATAATAAAAATGTAAAGCGAATAATTACGATGTACTTATTAAATATTACCTGAACTTTCCTAGCACGCTCATCGCAAAATTGGCCGGATTTATGTCTGTGTGTTTCGTTGTGAAGCTCGTTAATAAACGGCTCTCTCCCAAGCCTCCTGGCCTGTTTTTCACAAGAAATAAAATTATTAATTAAATAAAATGATTCAAAACAATCAAATTTAAATATTTAAAAGTTTATTATTTTTACCAAACGTTTAGCATGCTCTCCATTGCTTATGCAGCCACCGGTGTGAATGCACCCCCCCTTTTCCGACGCCCGATTCTTCTCTGCTTTCTCAGACTTTGACTTGAACTCCTCAGTTACCCAATAGTCAACCAACTGGCTCATCAACTCCCTCCCGATCCAATGTGGCCGCTTTTTTTTCTCCTCATAATGAACACGGGCATTTCGAAGCATATCTGAAAGACGCGCAACAGCTCTGATATGGAAATTACGCCGCATTGTTTCATAGTACCTGGCTTCCCAAGTACATTTAGCCTGCATTTTTGTTAACATATTAAAGAAAATTAGGATACTATAACAAATGTGCATATAAATGAAATTACAAATTATGATATATATTTAAACTAACCTGAAAGAGATTAAACTAGCGCTCTTTCTCATCATCATCCACATCACCATAAGTCTTCCACATTCTATTATAGCAATTGTGAATGATATCTCTGATAGCTTCTGCCGCGGGTTTGCAAAGCAAAAAGCTGAAACAATAAAAACTCATAATCAAACTTAAAATAATCATAAAATTATTAAAATTGAACTATGTACGAATTATGATAATACTTACGAGTTCCCACTAGGCTTTAAGATAAAGCGATTCCGATTATCCATGGGATAAACTTCTGGCTCATCAACGGCCTGCACCACCTCACCACCACCATCCATCTGGCCTGCACTATCCTCTTCGACCACATTTTCTTGCTCGGGTTGTGGTGGGTTTTGCTGGGGTTGTGGTGTGTTTTGCAGTTGTGGTTGGATTTGGAGTTGGGTTTGTGGTGGGATTGGATACAGGAAGGGATAGCCCGCAGGGTAGGGAAAGGAAGGTGAAGACCCAAAATGATATCCTGGAGGTCCTTGAGGGAAAAGGTAAGGAGATGACGAGAAAGATGGTGTCGAGAAAGGTGGAGCTATAGAAGGAGCAACTGCACTAGCCTGGGAGGACCCAGTCGATCCCTGGCGAAAAGATGCAGTAGGTGTGGGAGGCATTGGGGTTAATCTGGCTTGTGTGGCTGGGTCCACAACTTGAGTAACATACCGCCTCCTGCGGGCTTTGCTCTTGCTCTTATCCTCAATCCTTGGAGGCATGGCTGACTATTTATCAATAACAGAAAAACCATAATGTAAACAATAAATCATCATAACACTAATTAACACAAATAAACAACATATTCATCCATTTTGAAATTAAAATCATTACAATTAGAACAATACATCAATTATAACAATACATCAATTATAATCCAAAAACACTTTCATCGACTTGATCCCCTTCATCATGATCCCCTTCATCAATATTGTTCTCTTCAGAATCAACATCATCCTCATCATTTTCATCTTCATTAGGAGTCAACAAAACAGCAGGATCAACATGATCCCCTTCAACTTGTGCATCACGCCAACCTGTAACTTGCTCAACTTCAATTATCTCATTAACATGTGAAATTTCATCAGCTTGTTCAACTTCATCAATTGATTCTTCAGTCTCAAAGCGACCCCTTGGCTTTGTTTTGATTGCAACTGACCATCCTCGTTTGCGTGGTTGCGTTGGGGGATAAGGAACATAGTACACTTGCCTAACGTCATGTGCCATGATAAACGGGTCATAAACATTATATTTTTTGTCCACACGAATGTCAGCATTGTTGCTTATTTTGTTCATTTTTGTCCATCTAGGTGACGGATCAAACCAGTCACAATAAAACAACACCACTTTATCCTGATTGTAAAACAACTCGTAAACGTGTTTGATCACGCCATATAAGTCATCTTCACCTCCTTCCGTAACTCCTTTTACGTATACACCACTGTTATATGTCTTCTTCCCCTCACTCGATGAATGAGTATGAAATTTATATCCATTCACGAAGTATGTGTGATATTCAGTGGCACATTGTAAAGGACCTTTAGATAAACCTCTTAAACGAATGATTTCTTCGGTTGGCTCGACATTGTATACTTGTTTAAACCAACCGGGAAAATATTCATGTATATAACCAGGCGAATCATCACCAAATTCTTCATAAAAGGTCTTAAATTCCCCACACCAAAATTTAAGTCAAAGTTAGACGTGTTTTAACTTAATCAATGTACTAGTAAAAAATAATAGTTTTGTTTTACTTACCCAAGGTATGGTTTAACCTCTGCAATTAATCAACACATGAACATGAGCTGGTCGATACTCTTTCTGATCCACCATCCAATGTTCACTCGCCTTGCCAGAGTGACGACCAGGTAAATTGAAAATTGATAAGGTCGACGGATCCCTTTCATTTTCAACATCAACATCATTTCTTGTAGTAGTTGGAATAAGCACACGGTCGATGAAGTAATGACTGAGAAAGTATGAGGTTTCCTTGTGAATGTAAACAACACATATTGATCCTTCAACTTTAGCCTATTTTTAACTACTCGTTTTGAGTCACCCATAAATCTTTCAAACGGGTATATCCACCTATATTGAACAGGCCCGCCAAGCTTAGCCTCATATGCCACATGAACCGGAAGATGTTCCATAGAGTCAAAAAAACCCGGGGGAAAAATTTGCTCCAGCTGACAGAGTATGATTGGAATTATCTTGTCCAATTTATCAAGTTCATCGACTCTCAAAGTTGAAGCACAAATATTTTTAAAAAATTGACTAATCTCAGTGAGTGGATTTAACACATGGGTGGGCAGTGAACTAAACGCACTTGGGATTAAGTTCTCCATGAAAACATGACAATCATGACTTTTCATCCCATGTAACCTTCCAGTTTTAACATCGGCACACCTGCCCAAGTTAGAAGAATATCCGTTAGGCATTCTCAAATCCTTCAACCACTGACAAACTGATTTTGCTTCTTCGGAAGTTAGAGTGTAGATTGCCTTGGGTTTCAACAACTTTCCATTCGGTTGAGATTTTAACTCCAAGTCCCTTCTTTTACAATATAGTTCTAAATCTTTTATGGCTTTCTCATTATCTTTTGTTTTTCCTTTGACATCCATCACTGTGTTAAATATGTTGTCAAAAAAATTCTTCTCAATGTGCATTACATCAAGATTATGTTTGAGCAAGTTATCTTTCCAATAGGGAGGTCCCAAAATATACTTTGTTTAGTCCAGTTGTGGTCAACTCCGTATCCTGGTATTGGGACAGTTTGGCCAAAATCAGTGACTTTTGGATAATCACAAACTCTTGTCCAAACTTCTTCTGAAGTAATCTTAAGGGGCGGGGCATCTAATACTCTTTCATCCTTCAAGAAGCCATTCTTACTTCTTCTAAATGGGTGATTATGAGGCAAAAACCTACGACGAGAGTCAAACCACGAACTTTTCCCTCCATTTTTCAAAGTAAATACCTTTGTATTTTCCATACAATGTGGACAAGCAAATCTCCCATGAGTGCTCCAACCAGACAACATGTCATACGCTGGAAAATCGTTAATTGTCCACATCAAAGATGCTCTCATTAGAATTTTTTTTTTGGTTGAAATATCGTAAGTCCATTCTCCAATCCACAACCTCTTCAAATCATCAATTAAAGGTTGTAGAAACACATCTATGTCTGCTTTAGGGCTATCTGGCCCCGGAACAACACACGCCAAAAACATGTAGGGCTTTGTCATGCACATCTCAGGAGGGAGATTATAGGGGGTTACAACGACCGGCCAACAAGAGTATGGTTTTGCTGATGCTTGGATATACGGAGTGAAACCATCAGAGCACAATCATAGTCTTACGTTTCGTGGATCTGCTGCGAAATCAGGATATACTTGATCAAAGTGTTTCCACGCTTCACCATCAGAAGGATGTTGCAAGACTCCAGGAATTTTATTTGAATGATGTCACATCATTTGACTAACAGTTTTCATCGATGCAAACAACCTTTGTAATCTTGGTATTATGAGCAAGTAAAACATTGACTTATTCGGAATTCTCCCTCGCCTACCCACACGATACCGTGGACTTCCACAAAATTTGCATTCCTCCAATGCTCCGTCACTTATCCCAAATTCATTGTCATAAAACAACATGCAGGCGTTTATGCAACAATCAATCCTTTTAACTTTTAATCCCAACTTCATCACCAACCTCTCAGCATCATAATAACTTGATGGCAAATTATCTTTAAATGGAGTCGCATCCAACAACATCTTCGTAACATCATCCACGCCTTTATCAGCAACATTATAATTCGACTTATGAGCTAAAAGTCTCACACACATAGATAACTTTGATTCCGAAGACCCTTCAAACAATGGGGCATTACATTCACTCAACAATTGGTAAAATCTTTGTGCTTTCTCATTTGGGAGTTGTTCGCCTTGTTCATCTTCAACATCATCAGTGTAAGACAGTTCCACACCTAAAGCATCAGCGACCATATCATCCATCATGTTGAATTGTTCATCGTTGAATTGTTCATTGTATTCCACATTTGTTCCACTACTCGAAGCTTGTGCATTGACTCCTTGCCCGAATTATGAAACTTTTCATAGTTATAAACCCAAATCCAATAATCAGGCATAAATCCAACTCTATCCAAGTGTTTCTTGACTTCTCTGGGGTCACTCTTTATATATCTACACATACATTTAACACACGGACATCTTATCCCTCCCTCATCTTTACAAACTTGTTGCACCCATGCCCATGAAATAAATCCTTGAACTCCTTCCACAAAATGGGGTTTTAATCCTCTTCTTTCCGGTAACGTTCTGTCATACATCCAACTACGAAAATGCTGATAATACTCCATCTTTTGGGCGTTCGACTACAACGTTCACATATTCAACTTCATGATTAGAAATCCATCTTTTTGCTTAGTAGCGCAACTAATAGTAGATTACATAACAATATTGTGTGTACTTCTACTTTTTTACACACATAATTCTTTACGTGCGAAAGTACGTTACGTGCGTAATTTCTTTACGCACGGAATTTATTTAAGCGCAATTTTTTTTGCGTGCGTAAGTTCTTTACGCGCGTAATTTCTTTACATCAAGATTATTTCTTTACGCGTAAAATTTTATTGCGCGCGTAATTTTTTTATGCGGGGAATTTCCAACAATAAGCCTTATAAGTATATTGTTTTTTTAATTAAAACAACAAATTTGATTTACAAATACATTTAATTTCAAAAAACATATTTTTGACTACACTATAATGAAAAAACTGTTTTTTCAAAATTGAATTAAAATAGATAACAGTTTTAAAATAAGAACATTATTATTAAAAATATTAAAAGATATAGACGTTTTAAATAAAAAAACAGTATGCAATATAAAACTTATTGTTGGATCTTATATATTTTGTCATTCTAACAAAACTAGAACTATAGTTATACATAATATCCTAAAACTGTCAAGCATAAAAATTAAACTTCTAATAACAACATCATATCCTAAAACATACATAAAAAAATCGATTTTGCACATAGAAAAATTTCTATTTTCATCAACTCTTTTTATTTTAATTTCGGATATTCTAACTTTTTTTAAATTTTGAAAATTAAAAAAACATGTATATTCTAAACTATTTTTTAAACAAAACATTTAGTCAACTTATACCTTTTTTTTTTTTTTACATTTTAAAGAGTTTTATTATAATGAGTGTTAAAAAAAGATTTAATATAAAGCATTAATAAACAGTTTTTTATTATTAATTTTCGAAAAAATATTAGAACTCTTGGTTTTAATTATTTATGTCACTAGCTAGGAACTATTTTCTCTAAATTAAAAATACTATCTCATAGTTCCAAAAAAACAACAGTTAATTTTCTCTAAAATTAATGAATAAAAAAACAGTGGTAAATAGTCAACACTAGAACTATAATTATACATATAATTTACAAATCTACCAAAAAAAAACAAATATTCAACAACATTCATTTATCCCCTTTAATACAACAGTTTTTATTATTTTAAATAATATAAGTTTTCACTACAAAATAACAACAGAATACACTAACAATTTTCTCTAATTAACCTTAAAAAAAATACAGTAGCTTGTCACAACAACAAAACTTAATTCAGTAGCCTGTAAAATTTTCGTGTGCCCATACAGAAATAAACATAAACGAAATTTCCATTCATTTTTTTTACATACTCAACACAACACAAGCCTGTAAAAGAAATGCATTTTTTTTACATACTCAACAACTCAACACAGCATGCATGACATTAGAAAATATTCAGAAAAAAATACTAACTTGTAAAAGAGCAGCAACAAACAGATCCACGAGCAAGCTTCACAGGAGGCGAAAAAAGCTTTGGCAAATGAGATGAACACACTGTTGCAGCAAATAAGAAATAAAACAAGTAAATAAATCAGTATAATAATTATTGTAAAAATAATACAAATAAATGAAAGAAATTTTTACCACAAAATTAGAGAATTAGATGATGAATGCAGCAGGGTGAAAGAAGAAATGAGAAAGGATTTTTTTTGAGTCTGAGAAGAGGTTTTTGAGTCTGAGAAGAAGGGGAGAGTGAGGAGGCACACACATTTATATAGAGTAAGTTGTGCCAGGATTTTAGCGAGGGGCAGCCCCTCAGATGCTGTTTTCGTCAGGTCAAACAGACATTAAACAGTCAACGCAGCTTTTTGGTCTCTTGTGCCAGGGCTTTTACGTGGGAACGCCCTTGGCAAATTGCCATGCCAGCACTAACGGTCAAGTTGGCAGGCTTTTGGTCTTTTCGAAGCAGCTTTCCACTATGCGAGGGGCAACGCCTCGGAAATTCCCTGTCATATGCTGACAGATGCCATGCTTTTGAAATTTGAGTTTCCCGCCTTGCATAAATTGAGGGGTTATGCGAGGGGTAGGCCCTGTCAAATTTCCCAGGGGTTTTCCTGGCTCTACTCCTGGCAAATTTCCCAGGAGTTCATGCTCCTGGCATAAGACCCTGGCTAATAGTAATATTTCTTGTAGTTGTTGTAGTGTTTTTTCTTTTTTTTTTAAAAAAAAAACTAATATTCATTCAAACTGATAGATTACATCGATAAAATAAAAATTTAAAATCGCCAAAAACAAAAAGTATGAAGTTGCGAACAAACTCACAACATTCATGTTAATAACATAAAACGTCAAAGTACACATTCGTACAAACATGTCTATGTCCAAGTATTCATAATACCCATGTGTCCGGATCTGCAACGTTGACGACACCAAAGTTATTGATTGGATATGCAATTGATCAAAATTTAAGCTTTTAACCTGAATCGAATAACAATGTACTAAGACGAGAAATCAAAAAACACACTGCACAAAGACGAAAAATCAAGAAAACATAGTCGTGCTAAGACGACAAAATCACAAACACAAACGAAAGAAGACTGAAAAAATGTGAAAATCACTTTTTTAACTAAAAAAAACAAAGAAAAAGAATTAGTAGAGATGATTTCAGGTCAAAACTAACCCTAAATCACCATCTTCAATACATCAAGAAAAAAAGTGGCGACGCCTGGAGTTTAGAAAGAAGAAAAGAGACGGAACGAGAGAGGGCGTAATGTTAACTAATATTCTCAATGAAAAGAGAGAAAAACATGTGCATTTACCTTATTTTTAACTCAGTTTATGTATCTTCATCTTTCTCTTGTATTACCACAAAACAACACATAAAAACTACACTATTCTTCATTTATTTATATTTTCTTTCGCCCTTTCTTACCAAATTCTTTTCTCATAATCAAACATACTCTTGATAAACATTTATGAAAAAATGACATGCATTTTATATAATTGAAACCAGTTATGTATTTTTTTTTAGCAAGAAACCGGTTATATATGTATGTCAAATAGAAATTGTGGCATGCTCTAATAGTAGAAACCAAATACTAATTCTTAGAATTAGATTTTATCTTCAAACCAATTATTTATGAAACTATATTTACTTTACGGTCGAAGTTTAAATTATCAGGATTTCATTTCTCTACGACGGAAAAGATCAACACCCAAAATAATTTTATCACCAAGCATAATATATCCGGGGCAAGAAACAAAGAACAGCTGATGAGGATTGCATGCGCATGCGCATGCGCTATACGTATGCATAAATATGAAATATGAATAGAGACAGTGACAAGGATACAAAGGTAGGTCCCAGAGACATGTGTGAGGGGCTTGATTGGGTAACATGCATTAAAACTAAATAGAGGTTTGAGGCCACATTAACAAACAACAAAATTTGCCAGCAAAAACATCCACCAAATTCATAATCACATCACATGATATGTCAGTCCACCCATTCCACAAGGTACATTCCGTACTGTGTCGTACACTCGTATGGCCTCCAAAGAAAGACTTCAGTTTTTATTTAAGAAAAAATTGGAGTAAAAGTTAGTTCGCCACTCTCCCAAAAAAAATTAAATAGCTTTAGAGTTTTGATGAGAACTAGTACTTTTATTTATAGATAAAATTAATTTATAATTTTAATTTATTTTAAAATAATTAAATTAAATGGTTGGATGGTGGATACTATGATTCCATGTTCAACAAAATTCATCACATATATGGTTGGTGTGTAATATTTTTGAGATCGATAATATGTTTATAGAAGAAATAATCTAATCGTTCGGCCTTTAACCAACCTCTACTAGCTAGAATTCATCACATATATTGGCTTTTGATTTTGTTGTTTATCTCCATTGGTGATTGCCTACACTCATTCAGTCTCATCATGATTCAGACTCTGCAACTCTCTCTCTCTCTCTCTCTCTCTCTCTCTCTCTCTCTCTCTCTCTCTCTCTCTCAGTTTCCCTACGTTTCCCACACCGAGTTTATTCCCACAATTTCCACTTGGTGTTGCATTCCTCACTTAGGCGTTGACATGGCCTTCCCTCATGTTGGCGCTATTCCAATCTATTTCACTTGGTGGTCAATGCAATTGCTTCCATGTGGTTTTCAGTTGTAACAACCCGCTTAAACGTGACTTTTATAAGTAATAGAGGATTAATATCAAGGCAATGTCAGAATTGTAATTATGGAAGAGGAGGATTTAAATAAGTGGAATATGAGATATTTCTCATATTATCCTCATCCTCTCTCTCTCTACAAGAGCAGATTTCTTCTCCCTCTCTCTAGAGGAACTCGGCCACCATCATCATCAAGCTCTAATCCCTCAATTCTCTCCCTAGATCAAGTTTATTATAAGCAAGCAAGTGTGGGGAAGCTTGGAGCAAGAGAAAAGTTAAGGAAAATAAGAAAAGAGCAAGAGATCAAGCTAGGGTTTTGAAGCTTAAGCTTAACCAGCACCAAATCAAGTTTAAGGTGAGCTCCCTAGGGGTTTTAGAACCCCCTTTGAGAGATTTATTGTGAATTTCTTCATATGCAAGTTTTATAGTTTTTACCCTAATTCCTTTGCTTGCTAATTCCTTGCTCATATATGTTTAAAACCATCATTTTGTAATAGAAAATCCTTTTTAATACCTTTGGGAAGCTTGGGTAAGTTGGAATGGTTTAAAATGATGAAAAAAAATGCAATTTCTGAGTTTTCCTGAACTGTCATGGTCGCTACAGCGACCAGCCGTCGCTATAGCGACCAGACAGCTTTTGAGTTCTGCCTACGGTCGCTACAAGCGACCAGCATGTTTTTCAGGCTTTTACCTACAGTCGCTGTAGCGACAGGCCGTGGCTATAGCGACAACATCAGGACATCACTTGACAGCTTTGCTGTTTTGGGTGTTCTGGTGCGCGTAGGCGAGGTTTTTCACTTCCGTTTTCTCCTAAAACATTTTAGAAACATTATCCACCATTTTTACTCATCCAAAATGGCTTCCAATGGTTGAAAGATTATAGAAGCAAGGAAAAAGCAAGGCGTAGGAAATGTAAGAACAAAGGTTAAATGAATAGGTAAGCTCTAATAGCGGCATATGACAACGATATGTCGAATCCTTGATAGGAAAACAAGAATTAAGAGTATGAGAGTAAGGATTAGATGGATAATTCCATTACTTGTGAGTTGATAACTCTTAATACGACTTTGATAAGTCAAGAACCTACATTAGGTAAGCAAGATTATAGATGTATTCAGTTTAGAATGCAAGAGTAATAGGAATGTTTCGACAATCAAAGTTTCAGAGAAGCTTATAGAGTTGGTTCTCCAACAATTAATAGGTGGCTTATGAGAACGATAAGCCAAGAATCTTAAGTTATAGGTTAAATGTTATAAGATTATTATTATATGATTAAAGTTAAAGAATTATATATCAAAGTTATTGGCGTGTTCAGCAGACTCCGGGATTCGCCGGATGAGACTTCTCCGAGAGGGTTGTCCACACGTTTCACAGTCATAGGCATGTTCAGCAGACTCCGGGATACGCCGGATGGGACTTCACCGAGAGGGTTGTCCACATGTAAATTCATAGAGGAGTCCGGTGTTAGCCTGATATGATAGGAATTTCACCGGGTCATAGGGAGATGTACTTCGGGGTTACTCCACCCGGACTGCACTTCGTAAAATGAACTCAGATAATAATGTTTGTTCAACGCTAACAGCTAACATAAAATTGTTTATTTGTATTATGTTTCATAGTTATAGTCAAAGTTATAGTTACAGGAAATTTACAGTTATAGTTATAGACAGTTATCAGAAAGTGGTCCTAGGTTTCCTCTCGATCACTAAGTTATAGTTACAGGCAGAATTATAGTTATAGGTAGTTTACAATTATAGATATAGTCAGAGTTATAGTTACAGGCAGTTTAAAGATATAGTTAGAGACAGACTTATAGTCATAGGCAGATTTATACCCCTTTGTGGATAAAAGATAAGACTTGGCGGTAATAGGAAATCCCCAAGATTGCTAAGGTAGGCATGGCGACCCTAGGTTCCCTGAGGTTGCCAACAGTTGGTTGGGCTGGGGCTCACTGAGACATTATGTCTCATCCCACTCCTTCTGGTGCAGGTTTACAGGTAAGTCAGAGGTTCGTGATGGAGTTCTTCAGAGGGATACTGAAGGGAGTACAATTGCTCGTCGTGTACCAGCTCAGGAGCTTAATGGACATTTATATAAGCAATGTAATAGTAATGGATTATTTGTACAAACGAGTAAACTTGTATTCCTTCATATATGATGTATTATTATTGTTGAAAATTTTAAATGTATCCAGTATCAGTTTAACGCACATGCTAATATTCTAGATTAAATTAGTATGGGTGTTACAATTGGTATCAGAGCAGGTCGATTCAGACCGTGCCATGGATCACTAAAAGATTCAATAAAAGTAGTGGAATCATTGGGTTCCGGATATTGTTCTAAAGGTCACATCTAGTTGGGCCTGATCAACTCAGTCTAGTATATGACAGTTAGGACAAATATCCGAGAGCTGAATGTGACCAAGGAGGAAAGAAGTGTGTAAAGGTTAAGGCGTCAGATTTTAAGACGGAATTGGCAAGGTATTTAATGCCAAAGGATGATTCTCTAACAGTGAAGTAACTGAGCCTGTTAATGGCAAAGTCTCAGGAATATAAGAGGTATTTAAGAGAATCTAAGAGTAAGGTCAAGTACCTTAACTAGTTGGACGCATCATTGAGCGATGCCTTCTTCGAGGTGATGTAGAGTAAAGAATTATGGAATACTCCAAGGAATGATTTGGAATCTTAATGGGAACCGTAATTTGAAAAGTTAAAGTGAATTGTGGAATAGAGTTTTAATTCTGGGTACAGAGGTAAAGAATTACAGTACCAAACCCAGCGACTTGGAATAAGGAATGATCAGTTAATTATTGGAAGCTCTGGACTTCCAGTAAGGATATAGTGTGTAAGGATGGAAGGACTTGCGCACTTGGACCGGACGAGATTTTAATATCCGACATGTAAGAGACTTAATATGGATTAAGCGAAATATTGGACAGATGAAACAGATTACCTTCCTTTATTATGGGTCATCAAGATGCTTTGTATGAGGAACGCAAGCTTAGCGATAAGTGAAGGAAACCCCTGATAAGGGTATGAAGTAAAGCTTAAATCTTATGTTTTCATATTATAGCAGACCAGTTTCGAGGATTAAGTAGGAATTGGCCAAGAACTATTGTGAGTCTCTAGCAGCAGGAAAATCGTCATTAACGTACAAGTTGCAGTTAAAGTTATGGTTAATGTTAAGGAGTTCTATGATTTCTTTTGATGGGTTCATTACACAAGTATTCAGGTAAGCCGATAAGGATCACCTTATGTTAGTATGTGTTAAAGATGGTGGAAATACAGACCTTGGATTTCTCGAAACCATACGAAGAGGACCATGGATGAAAAGACCTATGGGGAATTACTCAGATAACAAGATTAGACTGGAATTGTAAATACAGCAACAAGTTACCGGAAGGATTCAAATCATAAGTGTTGAAGTTTAAGATTAATTAATCGGGTACCCGAAGAGGCGTAACATGTGTTTGGGCTTACAGGAGAGCCGGCAAAAGTTGAGTCTTATCCAGACGGAATATTTCCAGAGAAACCCGAGGAGTAACCAAGAGATATGATAGAGTTATGTGGACCTAAGTTGTATTGTAAAAAAGTTGTGGATGTGAAATCCTTACGGATAATTATAAAACGGAACTCGATTCAGTATATGAAAGATGAGAACTTCCAGAAGATACCACAAGTAAATAATGTATGAACTTAAGTTGCTTCAGGTATGCTTTCAGTAGGGTTTCTACAAATATACATGTTGAGCCAACCATGAGATGGTTATAAAATTCAGAATATTTGTAAGTAGTGATGACTTGAACTTATCATCAGTTCTAACAGGAAATTTTAAGAGATAAGTCGAGGAATGCTTCAGACCTCGAAATTCATGAGAAAGGAGAATCGAAGCAGTTTGAGAAATTTAAAGGGATGTGTTTCTAGCACAATGAGTACATGATGAAGGAAGCCACATCTAATACGGTAATCTAGTTGTTTTAGCTCAGTAACTTCAAGTTGACTTGAATAGTAAGTTTAACCAAAGAGAATTAGTTATGAGGTTATTCCACATCGTACCCACGTTATGCTAGTATGTCGCATGTAACAGGCATGTAACAGGTTATGATTAGTATTATGTATACTGATCAGGCAGAGTTTATGCTACTTAGATAGTAGTGTAACATATTTTTACAGTCATGTGACATGTATCGGTAACTGTGGTACGCAATCAGTAATGTTTAACAGGAAAGTCTTAAGCAGAACAGGTTTGTTGTTACCGAACAAATCTTAGTAGAGGAATTCAGAAATTCTTGAACTTAATGTTCACAGTTAAAGGAAGGAAATGTTTTACACAGATCAGAAGATTACTCATAGTTTATAGTAAAGGGCTACGTGAATTCAAGTTATAAAATAAAGATTCAGAGTTTAAGAGTGTTATTTCGATAGCGATCAGAATAGAGTTTTCTTTTCGAAAATGGAGAATGTTCTTGAACGAAATAAGTTATAACGCCAAGGGAACGTAACCATAGTTTACGTAAGGGATTGTAGATACTCAAAGAATACAAGCATGAGTTAAGAGCAAGAAGAGTGACCTTAGTTGGCGTGGCATTGTCTCAAGTATATTTTGACTAAGTATGATGTCCCATTAGATGGACAATGATGATGCGGCGTACTGTGTACCCGATAGTAGTGTACACGTACTCGATCATGCATGGAAGCTATGTGCTATGGACTGTATTATATGATGATATGTGAGACGGCTTATGCCACACGTCGCTTGTACTAAACTTTCATAAGTTTGAAATTATTGGTAAAGAAAATATTAATCCCATGAGTAAGAAATATCTTTAATGATGCAAGATTGTCAGAGTCCTAGAAGGAATAAAACTCCTAAGACCTTTAGCTACGCGTTATCGTTGATTAATTAAATCGGAGCACGAGTGACTCATATGATTTCTCGAGCCTTAAAGATTTCCGCAGTGGGAATGTGAGCAATGCTCATGGTTGTGATAAGAGTTACACCAGGATGTCAGAAAGAAAGGAACATGTACCATAAGTACAACCACCTCCTTGTATTTGAATCGTGAAGGTAATTGCAATAGACTTCACTTCCGTTTGAGAATACTCAATATCAGATGTCTTTCAGTGTAAGAATAAATCTATGTGAAGAATGTTACGGTAAAATGTCGTCTTACGAGGCGAAAGTCAAAGACAAGAATTCTTTCGAATTAAAAGTAATGTAATAGATTCCTCGGAAAGTAGGAATAATTGAGGAAAATCAGATCGGCCCGACGTCTTCAGGATAAGATTGAACGATCAATGAAAGAAGAACTGATAGAATTCAGTAAAGAAAATCCAAGACTTAATAATGTTAAATTGGATTTGCAAGAAATATATCGAACAGAGAACATAGTCAGATAAGATGGAAATGTTGGTTCAGATAACCATACGTCCTAACAGGTAATAGTTATGCATTATACATCAGACCTTTCGGTTGGAAAGAGATTATCACATGTTTTTGATTTACAGAGATGGGAATCATGGCTAAAGAACAAGTTTTAACCAGTATGGTTTAATCGAGGTGCGTGATTAATCTACATGTCAGACCCTAGAGTTGCCATGGAATCCCAATAAGCAAAAAGAATTGGAGTCTTGCATAGTAGAGAAAGAGGTAGAAAGGATTTACCTTACAGGATCTCAGAAGGATTTTCTAAATTTCGAGGACGAAATTTCTTTTAAGGGGGGTAGAGTGTAACAACCCGCTTAAACGTGACTTTTATAAGTAATAGAGGATTAATATGAAGGCAATGGCAGAATTGTAATTATGGAAGATGAGGATTTAAATAAGTGGAATATGAGATATTTCTCATATTATCCTCATCCTCTCTCTCTCTACAAGAGCAGATTTCTTCTCCCTCTCTCTAGAGGAACTCGGCCACCATCATCATCAAGCTCTAATCCCTCAATTCTCTCCCTAGATCAAGTTTATTACAAGCAAGCAAGTGTGGGGAAGCTTGGAGCAAGAGAAAAGTTAAGGAAAATAAGAAAAGAGCAAGAGATCAAGCTAGGGTTTTGAAGCTTAAGCTTAACCAGCACCAAATCAAGTTTAAGGTGAGCTCCCTAGGGGTTTTAGAACCCCCTTTGAGAGATTTATTGTGAATTTCTTCATATGCAAGTTTTATAGTTTTTACCCTAATTCCTTTGCTTTCTAATTCCTTGCTCATATATGTTTAAAACCATCATTTTGTAATAGAAAATCCTTTTTAATACCTTTGGGAAGCTTGGGTAAGTTGGAATGGTTTAAAGTGATGAAAAAAAATGCAATTTCTGAGTTTTCCTGAACTGTCATGGTCGCTACAGCGACCAGCCGTCGCTATAGCGACCAGACAGCTTTTGAGTTCTGCCTACGGTCGCTACAAGCGACCAGCCGTCGCTATAGCGACCAACATGTTTTTCAGGCTTTTACCTACAGTCGCTGTAGCGACAGGCCGTGGCTATAGCGACAGCATCAGGACAACACTTGACAGCTTTGCTGTTTTGGGTGTTCTGGTGCGCGTAGGCGAGGTTTTTCACTTCCGTTTTCTCCTGAAACATTTTAGAAACATTATCCACCATTTTTACTCATCCAAAATGGCTTCCAATGGTTGAAAGATTATAGAAGCAAGGAAAACGCAAGGCGTAGGAAATGTAAGAACAAATGTTAAATGAATAGGTAAGCTCTAATAGCGGCATATGACAACGATATGTCGAATCCTTGATAGGAAAACAAGAATTAAGAGTATGAGAGTAAGGATTAGATGGATAATTCCATTACTTGTGAGTTGATAACTCTTAAGGAAGGTATACGACTTTGATAAGTCAAGAACCTACATTAGGTAAGCAAAATTATAGATGTATTCAGTTTAGAATGCAAGAGTAATAGGAATGTTTCGACAATCAAAGTTTCAGAGAAGCTTATAGAGTTGGTTCTCCAACAATTAATAGGTGGCTTATGAGAACGATAAGCCAAGAATCTTAAGTTATAGGCTAAATGTTATGAGATTATTATTATATGATTAAAGTTAAAGAATTATATATCAAAGTTATTGGCGTGTTCAGCAGACTCCGGGATTCGCCGGATGGGACTTCTCCGAGAGGATTGTCCACACGTTTCACAGTCATAGGCATGTTCAGCAGACTCCGGGATACGCCGGATGGGACTTCACCGAGAGGGTTGTCCACATGCAAATTCATAGAGGAGTCTGGTGTTAGCCTGATATGATAGGAATTTCACCGGGTCATAGGGAGATGTACTTCGGGGTTACTCCACCCGGACTGCACTCCGTAAAATGAACTCGGATAATAATGTTTGTTCAACGCTAGCAGCTAACATAAAACTGTTTATATGTATTATCTTTCATAGTTATAGTCAAAGTTATAGTTACAGGAAATTTACAGTTATAGTTATAGACAGTTATCAGAAAGTGGTCCTAGGTTTCCTCTCGATCACTAAGTTATAGTTACAGGCAGAATTATAGTTATAGGCAGTTTACAGTTATAGATATAGTCAGAGTTATAGTTACAGGCAGTTTAAAGATATAGTTACAGACAGACTTATAGTCATAGGCAGATTTATACCCCTTTGTGGATAAAAGATAAGACTTGGCGGTCATAGGAAATCCCCAAGATTGCTAAGGTAGGCATGGCGACCCTAGGTTCCCTGAGGTTGCCAACAGTTGGTTCGGCTGGGGCTCACTGAGACATTATGTCTCATCCCACTCCTTCTGGTGCAGGTTTACATGTAAGTCAGAGGTTCGTGATGGAGTTCTTCAGAGGGATACTGAAGGGAGTACAATTGCTCGTCGTGTACCAGCTCAGGAGCTTAATGGACATTTATATAAGTAATGTAATAGTAATGGATTATTTGTACAAACGAGTAAACTTGTATTCCTTCAGATATGATGTATTATTATTGTTGAAAATTTTAAATGTATCCAGTATCAGTTTAACGCACATGCTAATATTCTAGATTAAATTAGTTTGGGTGTTACATCAGTGGCATAAGAGGCGTGACACGATAACATTTGTGTGTCGTTAGTCTTGGTTTTTTCCAATGAAGTTGGATCGTTACAAGTCTTTCTCCAACTGGGGTTGCCTTCCACCTCTATATCTCGTCGTTGTTGTGGCTGACATATATCAACTGCTAAAACAACCTTTGAGACCCCCACCCACTCGAGAGCCACCAATGTTGTACTCCCTCCGGCCCTTATTATAAGAAGAAAAACAAAAAAAACATCAAAACCAATACAATCATTAATTGTTATAACTTTTTAAATAATTTTACAAATATACTCATATAGAAAGTTGTGAAACATTAAATACATTCACTAATATTGAAAAGACAAACATTAAATGGGGGATAAAAAAGTCTTTTAAGCAATAACTACACCTTAAAAGTTGTGACATTTTTTATAAATAAGACCAAACAATTTTTTGAAAATTTTCTTATAATAGGGACCGAAATGAGTATATAAGGTACTCCATCATTACTCGATATGAGATTTATTGTCTTTTTTTTGTGATTTATTGGTTCCTTTGTTATGTTGCTTTGTTTGATATTTCTAATTTATTTTAAGTTTATACCATATGTATTTTTTTTAAGTAACCACATGTATTGTATTTTGAGGAAGAGATTTATGTTGGCTATCAACAAATTCAACATCCTCTCAACATCACCAATGATTTGTCAACGTGTGGTTATGTTGGTCATCTCAAAAATCAATAGTCGATTTATCAAACAATTGTAAATAATTTTTTTCATAGGTGGATGAGATTAAAGATTAAGTCTCGAACCTTAAATCAATTGTGAAAGAAATTAGTTTGGTTATTAGAACTATGATTTTGCTTTGTTAACGTCATGTTATTTTTAAACTTTTTATATGTATTTTATTTGGTGACAACTTGGGTACCCATTAAGAAAATGTGGGTAACACAACCCATATTGAGTTGACACCAATCAAAGTTATTTGTTTGTTTTATATTATTTTTAATGTTATATAAATACATTGTTTTGATTGAGCCAACTCAACATAGGTAGTATTACCCACCTTTTATTGATGAGTAAACAAGAATTTTCCATTTTATTTCTATATGTACAATTAGTGCTAGTATTCACTTTATAATATGAAGGAGGGTTGTCCCAATTCGTGATCATTGTGATTGTATCATCTTGATTTCAGTGTACGAATGAACAAGGCATTTTTTTACCGTAAAAACACAAACTGGTGAACTAAATCATTTTAATTGATTAAAAATAAATTTCAGATAACATTAAGTCCTTAAATAACGTAAAAAAAAAAAAAAAAAAGTCCTTACCTTATCGGTTTATTTATTTAATCATTTTCCATAAAATAATGGGATACAACTTTTTCTTCCTTTTCTGTTGATTCTATGGGATTCTGTCCTACGGATAAAAGGAATCTTTATACAGCAAAATCATATCACTAGAGGGATGACATCCACAAAAAGGAACTGCTTTATGCAAAAGGAATCGTGGAGGTGCCTTTTCTGATCAATGTCTCTATCATATACACTCTTCTCTTTTTGTTGCATGGACCGTGATATGATCAATAATAATATCCCTATACATCAACTTCTCAAAAGGAAAAACTAGGGCGGGACAAAAAACATGCAAACCGGTCCAAACTGCCAACCCGCTTGGCCCGAACCGCGTCGGCCGGGTTACCCGGTTAAACCGGGTTGAGCGGGTTCATTGAATTGGTTTTGTTTAGATTGTTGTGGTCGGTTACGGGTGGGCAGTTCCAGCTCAGCGAAATCCGAACCCGCCCGATGCTATACATAACTTATACATACAGCTGCTAAGCTTGCTCCTAAACACAATGTCCCAAAATGGATTGAGCCCATTTTAGCCAAAGCCCAGAGATATATATATGCTTGAGTTAAAGGGAAGATCAATGAAACCCTAATTCCTTTCTCTGAGATGACAGTGCCGCTGCTCTCTTCTTCCCAATCCTTTGTCTTCTCTCTCTCAAGCTCAAAAATAAAAAAAATCTATTCATACCTAGAAACGAAATAAACCTTAGTTCAACTTTCACCCTAATCATGAATCTCGACCCTTGTTTCCTTTTTATAACTTAAACTAAACCCAAATCCATTCATCCTAGAAACTTGAATCCGACCAAAATCCCATTTTCTTTTCTCAATACTTCTCATTTCTAAGCTCACCAAAAAGGGTTGTCGTTTTCAACGTGTTTGTATTCGATTTTTTTTGTATTCAATTAAAGTGTTGACCATAATGCATATATGTGTATGTTTCGATTCCATTTTCTATTGGAAAATATTTTTTTTAAAAAAAATATCTGTATGTTTCGATTCCATTTTCTATTGGAAAGTATTTTTATTTAAAAAATTATAAGCTAAATTTAGATTGGTCAATTATGTAGTTAACCGACGGAACCCACCCTTGTGTCCGACTTATCTGATCAAACCGAATCCGACTTAACCGAAACAGAAAGCAGTCGGAATTGGGGCAAAGAATGGCAACCGTGGGCTTGTGCGGTTTGAGGTTTTGGGCCCGATTTCCGACCGAAACCGACCGATGTCCAGCCCTAGGAAAAACACTCAATCTATACACACCGCTCATTGCAGCGGCTTCATGCTAATAATACTTAAATTGATCTTCGATACTCCCTCCGTCCCAAAATATAAGTAAAAATTGGTCAACAAAAGTTAATGTATTTGGTTTAAAATTTGTACCAAATACATCAATTTATGTTGACTCATTTTTGCTTATATTTTGGGACGGAGTAGTATTTCATAGCCAATATATATTCTTTTTGTATCTAACAGAATCTTGAGTCTTGTTATGAAAAGGAAATCAACATTGCTATGGAAAAGGCAATCGATGTGCCGCATTTGTGAATGAAAAAAAATTAAGTTTTGTTATACGATGATAATAAATAATTTTTAATGAATTGATTTTATAAGGTTGATTAATGACTAAAAGTAAGTTGTAGGTAAAATAATTTTTGTTTGAATATATCATTTAAAAGCGAGTTTAAAGGTAAATTATGTGTAAAAATTAATTGTAGAATTAAAAGTTACAAATTCTAACTTTATGGTAGAATCAATTCTAAAAGCAAAATTAAATTTGACTCGAAAACAATCAAATATGTTAAAACAATTCTACCCTTCCAAAATCAATTTCGATCTCTCTAAAGCTGAAACGAAACATACAATACATCTAAGGAATTTAAAATACGGAACCCATCCAACATGTTATAATTTTTTTACTATTAACTTAATGGCTAACACATACTAAATAAACACACGAAGAGAAGTGTGACGATCCTAGATCAAATTTAAAGTAGTTTGGCTCTAATAATGAGTTTATGATATAAAATCATGGACCTGCGAATCCAATACTTGTCAAACAAATTTGTGGTTTATTTTAGTTTTGTTGATATAGTTAAATATTTTTATGTGTTGATCTAAAAGTGTATCAATTTAATTCAAGTGTTAGTTTTTTTAATAAATTAGAATGTCTTTTAATTATATAACTTTTTAGAGTTTTTTTTTTTTTAAATTATGTCTTATAGATCAATGACATATCTTTGTGAAAAAAAATTTATCTATCATAATTGGATTGAATCAAATTAGAATTTTCAAATGACTTGTCTAAACCTAACCAAAATAGCATGTTGTTTTAATATTTAAATTGAATAATTTCTGCCTCATAATAATCAATCCAAACAATACCACGAACTTCCTAGTTGCAACTACTAAGGTTTAAAATTAATAATTTTACAAATTGCTTTAATAGTTATAAATGATTTTATTTTAAGGAAGTTATAAATGATGTTATATACAAGGTGTTAAACTTTACATGTTTAATAATATCACTCTATTGTTGAAGAAGATTGAATCAATTAGTAAGAAGTTGACGCATTCGTAATATCATGAATCTAAATTACGCTATCGATGTGAAAACCTCTTTGATGTGTAATCTGCAAGTACCACAGTAAACATTCTTTAAGTCTCGAGATATGTCATGACTATGGTGTGTCTCTGAAACTCAACTCACCTAAACTTATATCATCGCATAATATAAGATGCCAGTACCATTCAAATGACAATATTATATCTGCAAGTGAATTATTCATTTAGCATACAATGGATGATCTTCTATAACGTTGGAAAAATCGTATTTGTAGGAAATATTCCAACGTCATTTTTTTATTAATCACAAAATTCTAATGTCTATTATAGATTGTGGCACTGTGGTACATGTGATGTCTTTCTCCCTTATAATTGTTTTAGTTAGTGGAGTTTTTCGTTGTCATTGTCACGGAGTGGGTATTAATTCCTGGGCTCGTGCGTATCTACACCCTAAAGCCATAGGAAAGATGAAATATAGAAAGCAAAGTGATATTAGAATAAATAAAAAGATGGATCTATGTCTTAAGGTGATGTAAGGCTAGGTGTTAATATAATGAGATGCTTAGAGTATCTTTAATAGGAGTTCTTTTACTTAATAAGTTGTGTTATTTGAATATCTATTTGTTTGACAACCTAATAGGTAACCATATTTTTACAAAGAAAGGTATGTATTGACACGAAAATCAAAGCAATAGAGAGATAAAGTAAAAATATAATGTGAGTATGAGAGAGAAAGTTGTTATAAAATGATTGTACAAATATTATTTCTCTTACTTAACATGACATCTCTGTGTTAAGGACCGCTATTGGAGAAAGAAAAATGGGTACCTATTAGGGAACAAATAACTATATAAGAATTCTCTTTCTCATGAGCAACTAATGAGCCCCACGTTTAAACGAAGTAATAAAATATGTACAAGTTGGTTCCACTTTCAAAAGAAGTAATATTTTACGAAGTAATTTATAATTTAATAAATAAATTACTTTTGTATAATGACGTAAAGTTAGACTTATTTAAGTATTTTTCATTAAAGTTCTTATTAGTGTATTACCATTGGAGTCGTTGAGTCCTTAATAAATATTTTTATTAAAAAATTATAAATAAATGATGTGTACATGTGAGATCTATTTAAGGAGTCCCTATTAATGTATTATCATTGTGGATGCTCTTACTCTCTCAGTCACATACACACACACACCCACGTGTACGCGTCCACACACATACACACATATATTATGTATGTAGAATAATTGATGTATCTAAATTATATTATAAATTAAATATATTGATTAGTTGATGAACTTGAAAATGAATATTTGTTTGTAACAGTGACCGAATGAAATAATTTTATAATGATATTAGAGAAGAAAACTTAATCAAAATGGTGTCTTGAGTGTTGATAGCATGATTATCTTTAGAGGGGAAACAAATCTGAACTAAATTCTTGAAGTCGTCTATTCTTTGAAGCATGATTATATATATTGTTATGAGTTGCACATTAAAATAGATAAAATTTGAATATAAGAACAATCTTTACTTTAAAAATCAGTTTTATGAAGTTGAACTATAACCAACTTAAATTCTAAAATGATACAAGAGTTGAAGAGTGTTATAGATACTATCTTTCTAACAGTTATCCACTTATTGAGTGAAACTTAGGTGGGTCCCAAATTTTGAAAATGAATATCACATAAAGTGGTGAGACACACATATATTTCATCCAATAAAAAGTGAATGTTAAAAAAGTATTACAAATATAGTGTTCTTAACATTTCTCAAAAGAGTTTATCAAAAAATATTTTCCTTTCATCTCATTTGAAGATAGATAGACACACAAAAAATTCATTAAAAAAATATAAGTGATGATGGCACCACTCAACGTGGGGTAGGGATCAAATTTATCTCAATATCTCAAAGATTATGATTTATGAGAGTTCCATTTATAAAAGAAAAATACATTACTTTTAAAACAAAAACTACGTGTAGCATAGGCTTAGCCTACATCATTATTATTATTTTTAAATATAATAAAGTATTTTTGTTTTGGACCGTTTTAAATATATCCGGACTTTTTCAAAAGTTAAAAATTTGAAACATTCCCCTTCAAAAAAAATTGAACCATCTATTTATTCTGCATTTTTTAAAATAAACATTTAAATGAATTTGAGTTTTCATCTAAATATTTAAAGGGCACTTCTGAAAATTTGTATGGTTTGTGTAGAAAGGATGGTATAAAATATAATTTTTTTTTTATTTTTTTATCATATTTAGACAATTTTTAAGATCAATGCACAATCCCGGGTTTTTTTAATAATCATACTGAAGTGGTTGATATGAAGACTCTGGGTTCAAGCCTAGTACTATAAGTATAAGAAAATTGCTCACCTCACTTTAAAATTGCTTTTTCACCAATCCATCGACAATTAACTATCGCTGGGCACTTTTTAAATATGTTCAATCGACGCTAAAAGTGTCCGACGACAATTAACTACTGCTGGATTGGTGAAAAGAGCAATTTCAAATGTGAGATGAACAATTATCTAATTATAAAATGAAGAGATTTTGTATTTGGGCTTTAAATTATACTTAGCCTAAAGCTTGGTCCATTCTGCAAATGGTTCTAGATTTGGATCAAATGAGTAAGGTACTAAGGTTTGACAAAAGAAAATTGCTCTTTTCTCAAAAGGAATTGCTCACTCCCACGTGATATGCCTAAACTACCCCTCACTTGACTTAAGTCACATTCTGTAGCATCAGCGTGACTTAAGTCACGTTGACATCTACCGAGTGTGGCATAAGTCACACAGGTTATACACTAACATGAGTTAAGTCACGTAGGTTATATTTCAACGTGAGTTAACTCACGTTCTGTTTGTGTCAGCAAGCAGAACAACATAAATGAGTGTTTTCCATATTTTCATTCATCCATTCATTCTTCCATTTTCATCCATTTAATCAATATGCCAATCATTCATTCATTCAAAGTTATAATACGCAAAAATAAAACCAAAAATGTACCAAAATATCATAAAAATGTGCAAAGACGCGAGTGTAAATATATTACATCAAAATCCTCTGAAATGTCATAAAAACATTTAAAAATATACAAATGGATGAAAAACACTAGAATAAGACCCTACTCCTCTGGACTATGGCTCCTAGTCCTCATCTGAGGAACCGGCTCCTCCTACAACATGTGATACTCCTCCTGGATGCCTTGCAACACACCGGTAAATAATGGATGCACATCAGGATACTCTAATGCTGACTCGACTCTAGGCTCTGATGTTCCAAATAATCTGGAGTGGGTCGGGAACCTGTTTGGCATACTGGTGCTGAACAATAACCTTCTCGTAAAAAGGGACAAGAGTTGTGTACTCCGCAACGGGCGCTAGGGTCGTTCATAATAGGATGAGATATATTGTAGAACGAAGTCATGTACCCCTGCTGATACCTCCACTTCCGAGCCTCTACTGTCTGCCGACCTCGAAGCGCTTATGGAAGGACCTGGACCAGAAAATCCTGAAAGGCCACAACCACATCCTTTGCAACAAGAGCCTCAAACGTTTGTAGGAGATCTGTGAATGGTCTGGACATAACCATACTGCATGAGAACCCGTCCCGACAAGTGAAGGCACATCGTCTTACTGCTGGCCATGATCCAACCCGAGTACCAGCAATTGTCATGGAAAGGTGTAACGTCCTGCTGATCCTCGTACGACCTCCAAATGACATCAGCATTCACCATCAGATCAATCAGGTCTCAGTAATGTGAAGCAGCAGCATGGCCCCTCGATGGATGAAATCGGTCAGCACACGGGTCAACACGATCGTAGTCCGCAACAAGATTCCTTGGATAGAGCTTCAGGAAGTGCTCCAAAACTCATGCCTAAAAACATAAAGAGACACAATAATATCAACACAAGTATCATACAAACAAATATTTCAACATCACAAACGCATAAACAGACACAATAATATCATAAGTCATTTATAATATGTTATAGAAAAGAAAAACAATAGTACCTCAAGTAGAGACATGTAATCGCCAACGGCGCCAATGGCCGAGTCCGTAGCAAGAGAAAGCTGGGAGTAGAGAAAAGCAAGTGTCATCCCGCCCCAGGATCACTCGTGCACCGTGTTCAAGTCATGCAACATACTCAACCATAACATATTAACGTTTTTGCTATTCTTGTTAGCGAAAATGGTGACGCCAACCAAGAACAACAAAAATGCCTTAATGCACATAACCCAAGTCCTATCCAGCTCCTCCTCCTTCTCCTCATCAGCAGGCTGCTCCAACTCATTACACATATGCAAGAGTCTGTCATACACAGTCTTATGGTTAGGTATACTAATATACCCACCATACTGTTTATTTACCTCAGACATCGCCTCCTCTTCATTCAAACTCAGCTCGCTTTGCAGCTTCTCCATACCGGCCTCATAGTCTACATCGCCGTCAGCCACGAGCCTCCCATGGATGAGGATGTGTAGAAGACACGTCACATCATCTAGTGTGACGGTCATCTCCCCAACGGGCAGATGGAAGTTGATGGTCTTCCCATGCCATCTCTCTGACAAGGCAATGATGAGGTCAGAGCTGATATTCTCATACCCAGTCTGAAGGAGGGGGACAAGACCGGATCCATCCACCCGCTCCCATAACCATAAAGCTCTCCGTCCCGAGACTGTCAGCTTCTCACTCGCTTCTTCCCGTGCGAGGCAAGGGTCACCCGATGCGTCCTCCGAAACTAAAATACAAAAAATTAAACGAACAACAAACCGTTAAAAATATAAACATTTGAATAACTAAAAAAGACATAACAATTTAATCGTAAAAAACAATAATTAAAATAATCATTAAACATTTTAACATAACTATTAAATCGTAAAATTAAAATAAAATAAACAATTAAATTGACGTGTAGTTAAAATATTTTAACATAGCAGTTAAATCGTAAAATTAAATTAAAATAAACAATTAAATTGACGCGTGATCAATTAAAGTATTTTAACATAACATTTAAATCGTTAAAATTAAATTAAAATAAACAATTAAATTGACGCGTAATTAAATTGACACATAATTAAAATACTTTAACATAAAAATTAAATTAAAATAAACATATCAATTAACGTGTAATTAAATAAAATTAAACAATTAAAGTTACTGTGGCGTCGCTCCAAAGTCTGCATGCCACGTGTCTACTGGAATTCGGTAGAAGTGACATGTCAGTAGGCCCCCCAGGAAATCCCTCCGGTCCGGCCTCCTCCTGAGCCTCCTGTTGGGCCTCACCTTCCTGATGTTGAGGCTGAAGCTGCTCATATTAGGTTGTTGTGTGGGGTCCACTACCTGGGACGACGTCCCCTCCACATCATCACTCTTATTGCTCCTAACGACATGTCTCCTTCGAACAGGAGGGCGCGCAACCGCCTTTTTGGCCTGTGCACTCTGTGTCATGTTCTCCCTGCCTGCTCTCAGACATATCTACACAACATAAAACAATGCAAAAAATCAATGATTTTCATAGGAACATTGTGTCATTTCTAACTAATCAACAACAATAATTCACATTGTACCCAAACTACCACATTGTGTCATTTCAATCTCTAAACTACCACATTACACTCAAAGTCACTATAATCAACATTAACAGTTCAATTTCTAACTAATTTCATCATTAACATTGTAAAAAAAAATAAAAAATCATTGAGACATTTTATCAAACACCTAGAGTGCAACATTAACACTATGAGTTCATTGTCCAATTCCCAACTATAAACTACCACATTTGAGTCAAACTTACTATAAAGGCTTATTTGGTCATTTGGTCCCCTAAATAATGTACAGTTTTCATTTTGGTTCCATATCTCGAAAAATCAACATTTTGGTCCCTTGCTTTTTCTCCGTTATTTAAAAAGGTCCCTGACTGTTAACTTTAACCTTAAATGTCTATGGTGGACCAACCTTAAGAGTGGTACACCATAGATCCTATTAATTAATTTAATTTAAATCGTTTGATCTTTTTTAAAAGAAGGACCATTGGGTTACGCAGGTCTATGTTATCTTACGTTGAGTCGACAACAGCTAATTAATTCTCCTTTCTTCATCTTCTTTCTCACTTTTGTTTATCATCTTCAACATCACATTCATCAACACCATCATCATCTTCATCATTTACCCAAAAAAATCCAGAAACATCAATTATCATCATCAACAACATCAACATCATCACCATCGATTTCTATCAATTCCAAACACCACTAATTCAATTAAAACTCATCACCATTATCAAACCCACGGTCTGTTTAAGGAAAAGAAGGGAAATTTCAAAATCCAATCCCACTCCCAGTACTGTCGCACAACAACAACACCAAACCCAGTACTGTCACACAAGATCAAAACCCAACAAGATCCAAACCCAGTATTGTCGCAGAAGATCAAAACCCAACAAGATCCAAACCCAGTATTGTCGCACAACAACAACACCAAACCCAGAACCCCAGATCAAAACCCAACAAGATTACCCACAAAACGAAACCCAAACACAAACCAACATGAATCAACAGCCACAAATCATGAAACACGAAATCGTGCATGGACGAACACAAACCAGAGCGAGCATTCTGAGCGAACGAACACATGAAGGCAGAGAACCGGAAGCAACGGTGGGGGAGGGAGGTGAGCCACCGTAAGAACCGGCAGTGGCCAGTGTTTGATCCATCAAGGGGTTACTGTTCATCGAGTTCTTTCTCCCCAATCAGTTTTAAATCTCCCCAGAAATTCAATCGCACAAACTAAAGGCGGTGTTTAATTTTCTTTTTAGAAGGGATTGGAACGGGAGAGAAGAAAAGGGAAGAAAAAGATACAATAATAAAATGGTTTTTAATATTTTTATGGGTGAGGAAGAAATGAAATGAAAGAAAAGGGAAAATGAAATGAAAGAAAAGGAAATGCACAAAAAATATGGATGAAGAAAGGGAAAATTATGGGTTTTTTATTTTTTTCTGGATTTTTTTTATGAATGTTGGTGAAGATGATGAAGAAGTTGAGGGAAGAAGATGAAGAAATAGAGAATTAATTAGCTGTTGTTGACTCACCATAAGATAAAATAGACCTGCATAATCCAATGGTCCTCCTTTTAAAAAAAAGATCAAACAGTTTAAATTAAATTAAGTAATAGAATCTATGGTGTATCACTCTTAAGGTTGGTCCACCATAGACATTTGGGGTTAAAGTTAACAGCGAGAGACCTTTTTGAATAATGGAGAAAAAGCAAGGGGACCAAAATGTTGATTTTTCAAGATATGAGACCAAAATGAAAACTGGAAATTATTTAGGGGACCAAATGACCAAATAAGCCTACTATAAACAACATCTAAACTACAATTCCTAACTTACTTCATCATTAACAATCCTAAAAACTAACATGCAAATCAAATCTACAAAAACCTAAATATGTGAAATTTCTCCAAAAACTACAAAAATTAAACCATAAAAAGTCAATGCATTAGGTTAGAGAACACTTACTTGATTTTGGGGTAGAAATTGAAGTTGATTGGCTCAAAAATGAAGAAAATTGCACAAAATGGGCCAAAATTCATATGGTTTGGTTTGAAAGAATGACTTTCTGTTTCTTAGTTTGCTGTTCTATAACAGCACGCAACGTGATTTAAGTCACATTGATATATACCGAGCGTGAGTTAAGTCAAATTGGGACAACGTAACTCAACTCACGTTGATATAAGGCGAACGTGACTTCAGTCACGTAGGGTTATTTTTGTTAGTTTGTATGGGAATGGACATTTTTGGTTGTGAGAAGAGCAATTTTCTTGACAAAATGACTAAGTGGGTGTTGAATGAAACAATATTTTTTGAGTGGTTCTTTTCTCAATTTATCGGTTTCTCGTGCGCCCGACCGATTTCATATTATATAATATGAATAGTGTGAAATAGGTTCAAGAAGCGTCCAAACCTCTATTTTTTAGTTTTATAATCCAAAATAAGGTGCGCGAGAAGGTTGAAGAGTAGGAAAAGAAACACTCTATTTTTTATATTAGTCAACAAACAGTGAGCATAAGTAATCTTGTTTGTTTTTTCATAAAAAGAAGGAAAGCACTAAAAGTGAACCAGAGAGGGTGTACTACATACATCCTAAAACATAAAAATAAAGGTGCGGGTTTCAAGGGATTAGGAGGAGAAAATTGTTTTTCCCACTTCAAAGAAAGCTAAAACACACCAATAATTTACATTTTTAACCCCATCAGCAGTTAACTGCCGATGGGAAAAAAACCAGCGGCAGTTAGCTGTCGTTGCCATGTTTTGCCTATATTTTCTAAAACTTCACATTTTTCGGCAGTTAACTGCCGTTTCAATGACATTGTGCAGACTTTAATTAAATAGCTTTATTAATTTATTTATACATAGAGTCATTGTGTTTTAACAGTTGACATACAAGTGAAAAATTAAATAGCCTTCATGTCACTTATAATTACAGCTGCCTGCCTTTATGGCAACGGTAATAATTTGGCCAAACAGCTGTAATTATAAGTGACATAAAGACTATTTGATTTTTCACTTGTATGCCAACTGTTAAAACACAATGACTTTATGTATAAATAAATTAATAAAGCTATTTACTTTTTTTTTAGCTTTTTCACTTTAATCACATGTTATTTTATCGTTTTTGTTCACTCATTTTATAGTTTTTGTTCACATTAAGATGAAAAAAAATGTGAAGTTTTAGAAAATATAGGCAAAACACTGGCAACGACAGCTAACTGCCGCTGGTTTTCTTCCCATAGCTGCCGCCGGATCCTTTCTATCGGCAGTTAACTGCCGATGGGGTTAAAAACGTAAATTACTTGTATGTTTTAGCTTTTTTGAAGTGAGAAAAACAATTTCTAAGGAGGATGATCCAGAATAGATCAAGAGAAACTACCACCACGGCCCAAGTTGACAAGAATGTCGGTACAACAGTTGGCTTTCCTGTAGGCTGTAAATGTGATAGAGAGACATGTTAGTCTAGTGCACAAAGGAAATATAGAACTTCTGCAAGAAGGGGTCAAAGAGAAGCTGAATCACATAACACATTATTGACAAAACTAACCACTGTTTTTGAGTCAACCTCGACAAGAAGAGAAGGAATAAGATGTTTGCTGTAGGCCATAATACAAACTCAGAGTTTCAGCATCAACAATAGTGGAGGTTCTAATATTGCAATGGAAACCTTGTTCAATCCACGAGTTTGCTTCATATGAAATTATGATCTCCACAATTAAGCAAACTTCAAGCAATAAATTATTCATTATATGTTTGTTTTCTTCAAAATAATCATGGATCAACTTTGGTTCCCACAAAAGTCTCCTAAGTATACACTTAAAAAATTCATTAATTTGGGGAAAATATATAATGTTTTCATTAATTTTTTTATTTTTTCCTATACCAACAAAAGTGTTGCTTTACATTTAAATAAAAAAAAGTGTTGCTTTGATTTTTTGTTGTTTTTTGTTTAGACGAAGTAGTGAGCATCATCTAAAACTCATATACAATTGTATCATAAATGTTTATTAAAAAATAACTATCAACTTTCCAGTGGTGCACTAATTTGTCCTTGACAACATAATCATTTTCTAAATTCAAATATAAAGATATTCAAAAATATTAAAACTAAAACTTAGAAAAATTCAAATTATATAGGTATTATCAAGAGTTCAATTGTTGTACACCGACAATGTAATGTTATTTTACACATGCATTGAATTATGTGTTGTCACATCAATTAATAAATATGGCAACTCATGTGTTTTCGTATTAATTAATTGACATTATAACACATCATTGAATGCATATGTAAATTAATTGTGCAAATATACCAAAAACTAAAAAATAATTGTACACCGACTGTGAATACTAATTAAATTATATTATCAAAATGAAACAAACAACATAAATTAAATCAAATATCATGCAATGAAAGTATATGTATATATGAGAAATGCCAGGGTCACAACACAAGCCAATCATAATTAGCCACATCATATACACTTTTTATTTATTTACTTAATAACCGGTTGTATTGGTTGCTAAAAAAAACTGATACATTTTTTTTCTTTTCTTTCTCATCGTCTTCCTCCCCTGGCTTTATTTTTGTCGACGGTTTTCTCATCGTGTTAGAAGGTGTGAACTTAGCATTTCTTCAGCAAGATACAAAGGAATAACCAAAATATTTAGATTTTGCTCTTTGTCTGCATTGTGCAACATTCAGTAATAATTTTTCTTCTTAAAATTTAAAACAATAACAAGTGTCTAAGCCTCCCCAATGTGTACTAGAGAGTAACGGCAATGTTCATATTCTAACTCCTCTAAATTCTGATACATCTTGATCTTGATATCTTCACAATTGCATTTTATCTCAAATGACAAATGGTTACAAAAATGAAACACAAAATATGGTTAACTAATGTTTATCGTCCTCTTAGATCTTCATTTGCCTTGGACAATGACTAAAATGGAAGAGTCTGTGAACACAAGTGATAACTTAGAAGGAAAAAACCCAATAAATCTGCATTTTATACAAACAAAGTGATTTTTTTTGGTTGAACCAAAGTATTCCATGGCTCAAAGCCAGGACTAATCCCTAGGACAAAGTGAAACTGCTGTAACTTCCAAATAATGAAACTTTCTTAGAAGCTCACACCACGGATCAGACAAACCCTTACTGGTTTCTGTCTATAACAGTTAGAAAAACCACATTTATCAATGAATTTATCAAACATAAGTAACATGACATAAGTATACAATGAATACACGTGACACTTTGAGTCCTGCAGCATGTTCCTCCAGCCCTCCACGATATTTTTACTGACAAGTTATAAAACAATCTTAGTAAGCAATCCTCCAACTTTTTTACTGACAAGTTACAAAACAATCTTTAGTATACAATCCTCCAATGCATGCTTCAACCATCGAACACCAAGCCAGCTGAGAAACGTAAGCTACCCAGCTCCAGCTCAAGGTAATCAGTACACTCCAAAAACCTGATTGCTTTTATGGCGAGATTACACAAACCATGGTTTGAAGAATGGAAAGGGGTGGATGAAAAGGGGAATCTTAGTGAGCACCAATGTTAAAGAAAGAAGTAACTTTATACTCAAACCACAACAGCTTGACCACTTATCCCGTCATGAAGCTGAAGTGAGCCGTCCTTCATCAAGTTTATGCTCAGGCTCTTGAATCTTTCCCTAGAATATTGCCGGGATGCTTTTCTCCAATCAGTTCCCGTTTTCATCATGGCCACAAACTCCTCATAACTGATGCGACCATCCTGTGAAAACAGCAAATTGAAAAAATGTTCTAAAGATTTATGGAGTATTGTAGGATGTACTCGAGAAGCAGCAAATAATTGTGTTATAAAATGAACAAATCAATATTTTAATGGGGACACTATGTCTTCCTTGATTTATGTTGCAATGGCAGTAAAACTTAGAAAGAAAGCAAAATAAAGCAATGAGTCGTGAGAATGAAAGCCAAACCTTGTCAGGTGTCAACTTCTCGCATGATCTCATTCAGTACATTAGTATCAGTTTCTCCTAAGTCATCCACTAATGCTGCTTCTAGTTCACTTAACTCAATATACCCACTCTCATCTTTGTCAAAAAACTTAAATGCTTTGCGGAAATGCTCGTCATTCTCCATTCTTTGCAAGTGAATTGTCACAGCTACAAACTCTCCATAGTCAAGAACTCCATTCCCATCAACATCAGCCTAAGCAATTGACAGCAAAGAAAAAATCCTCAAATCACATAACTTATTATTGCATCCACTCATACACTTGACAAAGGGCATGGATGGCAAATCAATTTCTCAATTTAAGGCTTTAGAAACAAAATCAATTTTCATATCCATATTGACAATTTCAAACATCAACCATAAGTATATCTCAGGGAATATTAACACCATACATAAAGCACACTTAAAATTTGGCATTTAACATCATCTGATGTACTGCAACGCAAAGGCCAAAACCAATTCAGACACATTTATATTACATGTATCAAGCAGGCACACAACAATGTTAAATAGGAAAGAGAAAATCTCCATTGCTGGAGAGCAAAACATGTTCATTATAGAAGTGTGCAACTGCTCACTCTTATAAGAAACTGTGCAACAGAAGACCAAAAAACGGTTTGATCGAGCTTCATCAGGTTGTCAAATAACCATAGTGACAATCAAAGAACTGATATTATATTGATCAATATTAATTATAAAAATTTACAAAAGCCTACCACATCCATCAGCAACTTTATCTCTGGCTCAGCCAGCTGTGAGCCAACCTTCTGCAAACCAGCCTTCAGTTCCTCATATGTTATTCTGCCATCTTTATCGGTATCCATCAATGTAAACATGTCTTTGATTATTTCTACTTCTTCAAGAGATAAATGTTCCGCAATTACCTGTAGTATTAATTTAAAGAAATTAAAATCACCAACATTTCGACTTCCTTAGTACTTATAAATAGAGCTTGACGCATAAACAAGAATAGATGCTAACCCGAAGAGCTCTCTTTTTGAATCTATTCATCAAAGAAAACTGCTTAAGCCTTGTCCTCACAATATCTCCTAATGGAACGTTCGAAGCTTTCTTTGCATTTTGTAGCCAAGGATGTTCTGCAACCATAATTAAGGACAGTAAATATATATACCTGATGTAAAGTTCAGCGAGCCAAGTTATAAACGTTCATAATTCAAAAATGCTTATATGCATCAATTTTGTTTTCGGGGAGACTGGAGTCGGCAATGTGGCAAAGCGTCCACGTGAGAACTAGAATATTCCTCTTACAAAAATGAAAAAGAAATATACATGGCAACTTTGAAGCTTGAGCTGCTTAAATGTTATTGAGGATAGTTGAACTCAGTGTTTCAATTTGTTGGAGAGTCAGCAAAGAAAGTTGAAATTAATATTCAGAATTTGATATTGGGGGCAGCAAGTAAGAGCCTTCCCAATATGATCATGAATTGATGGTCCTGAATATATGTCAATAAAAAACTATCCTTCTCTTTCTACACAAATTCGTCTCAAAGCAATGAATAAGATTCCTCAAGCATTTTAAATAGTTCGCTCTTGCAGAAAAATAACGTGGCATTGGCTGAAATGAACTAGTGGTCACACTGTCATATCTCTCCTTATTCGAATCTAAGGGCTCCTTACTTATGAGTTTCTCCACCACATTATAAAATCCTAATACATGTAAGATTTTGCCATGAAAGATGAAACCTAAGTTGGTTACTGAAATCACTGGCAGAACGTAGATTCATCTTTCGTAGTCTTACTTACAATATCCTAAATATAAATTTGCAACAAAATTCAGCTATCAAGTGAGTCACTACTCACTAGTGATCAGCAGAGCATGCACAATCCTACTTACCACAGAAACCACAAAGAACAAGATTACTTACCAAGCACCTGTTCAGCCGTCAAGCGTTTTTTAGGATCAGGTTCCAACATCTGACGCACAAGGCTCTTAGCACTGTCCGAAATCTGAGGCCAAGGCTCCCTCTTGAAGTCAATTACCCCCCTCAAAATCGCCAAAGCAACCCCTTGTTCAGTTTCTGCAATCAACAAACCAATCCAAAAATCTGAGTACACACAATTAACCAGTAACCACACCCAACCAAAACATACATAAGCAACAAGTAGCCAAAAAAATAGTACCAGCCCAAAACGGAGGCACCCCACATAACAAAATATATAGAATCACCCCTGCACTCCATATATCAACCTCTGGACCATAATTCCTCTTCAAAACCTCCGGTGCCATATAGTAAGGACTCCCCACAATCTCCGAAAATCTCTCCCCTATTCATTAAAAAAAAATAGCATCAACACAATTCAATAAACACCCCAAATAAGATAAATACAGCCACATTAACAATTTTTATTTGTTCTTAACCCTCTCGTTTCTGAGAAAAACATTCTCTAGAAAAGGGACCATAGCAATCCAAAAAAGATTGTTCCAACTAGGAATCAAACTTAATTACGAACTGAACAATTCAATCTTTGTAACATTTATTTTTGAATGGCCTTTTCTTTTTGGCGGTGTGTACAAAGGGCAGGGGGCATATTACTAGAAATTCTTGGTCATTGAAGACAACCACCTGCAATGATATATCCCATCACGATGAAATTTCAAAGATTATCGGGCCTCTCAGCCAAGGCTATAGATTCGTTGGATACATCGGTGTGAGCGTGCGGACCATAGCATCTAAGGGCATGACAAACAAACTTTGTAACATATTATTAACAATTTTTTATTATCGTGAAAAAGGATCATGATAACTAGAGATGAAGCCCGAGTACTATCTAAACTATTGAAACTGCATAATAAACTGAATTAACCATAACCACTTGAATAAAGTCATAAACAAGTATTAATTAATTAACAATAAGCAATAGAAAAGAATAGAATACAATACCGGGCTTGAAGAAGACAGATAAACCAAAATCAATAGCTTTAAGAACAGAATTCTCCTTCTTATTAGCAAAAAGAAAATTCTCCGGCTTAAGATCCCGATGCATAACACCATTAACATGACACATCCTAACAACCTCAGCAATAGTCCTAGCAACATGAGCAGCAGCTCTTTCACTATAATGCCCTCTCGCAACAATCCTATCAAACAACTCCCCACCTTCACACAACTCCATCACAAGATGAACATTCTCATCATCCTCATAAGTTGCCTTCAATTTCACCACATTTGGATGATCCGGTAAAGTAGACATAATAGCTACTTCTCTCCGAACATCTTCAACGTCTATTGCCGTTCTTAATTTCCGCTTCGAAATTGATTTACAAGCTAGCTCTTGTTTTGTTTCTTTGTCTGTGCAAAGATATGTTATGCCGAATTCTCCACGCCCAAGTTCACGGCCGAGTATGTATTTGTCGTTGATTCGGTTTCGTGGATTTGATTCCTTCAGAACACGGATTGTTGCTCCTCGAGTTAAAGATTCTTCTGTGTATGGATTTGGTTTTGCTTTTGCTTTTGCTTTTGCTTTTCTTCGCCGGCCATGGTTTGACTCTGTTATTGTTGTTGTTGTTTTTGTTTTCCCGGTTGATTCGATTGCGTCTTTGTTTATACAAGTGTTGCAATTTCCCATGGTTGAAAATTGAAACGTTGTTATAGCATGAGATCGGAGAAGTGGACTAATTCGCCGGCGGTGAGTTTCTCCGGTGAAGGAAAGATTGGTTAGTTGTTGTGTGAAGATGTGTAAGAGAAAAAAAGTCTTAAGTTATGAGCTTATTGCTTTTCTTGTGAAAAAGATTATTTGACTCTGACAAATTTTATTTGACTATAACAACCACCATTGTGTTGTGAGTCAAGGAAAAATGCACAACCACTATTGTTTTAACAAAATAAAGCATATTTTATGTATTTTTTATTATTCAAAGTAATAATGAAAAAGGCTCAAAAAAGAAAGATAATAATGTAAAAAGAAAAGGAAGAATATATAATTATAAAAAGGGAAAATATATGTAATGTTGATTAAAATATGATTATGTCCACTAAACATAGCTTAGTTGATAACTACAACGGACATTATTTGCATATGGTTGCTTGATAAAAAAAAAAAAAGTGTTAAATCTTTTAAAAAAAATTGTCATTTGGACCATATCTGATTTGATCAATTAATCTCTACAGTTACACGTAAATTTAAATCAGATATGATTTTATCGATTAATCTTTGCAGTTATACGTAAAGATATATTTTATTTATATTTAGTTTGGTTAGAATTGGACCGTTTTAAGGAACAAATTGAGCTGGCCGAATGTGTGAAACGTTGGTGAGTTGTATATAGGAGCAGTACTTGTGAATTGTGTGTTTGGATGGATCATTGCATGGGGTCATGGCACTTGGAAACTTCATTTCTCATTTTGATATATTGAATGGGTGGGGGGCTAGCTGGATAAGTATAAGATAAGAAATACCTTTTGAAAAACAAATTTTTCTTTCTCAACCATTCATTCTATTCTTAGGAAAGAAATCTGATAATCAGGAGTTTGAGATACAAGTCAAACTTAACTAAGGAATAAAATGTTGATGTTCATACAAGTATATCTTACAAAAATGAATTTTCCAAAATAACATGTTGGATTTTTTACTTCACACTTTACTCATTTTAAAAAGTTAAGGTTCTGAATTAAACATCTTAAAAAAGATTTGCATGGCTAAAAGTATAAATCCAATGGATTTTGTTTCTATATTTTGAGTATACTTTTAATTAATATCCTTTTAAAGTTATGATTTAATTGGAGAATATCCTATTTTGATTTGAGTTTTATTGACTCTTTGATTTATCTCAAATTTGAATTTAGTGTTTAGTTCATTGTATGTCTATGGTGTTCTGGAATTGATTTAGATTTAGTTTCTCTCAAATTTACGGTTGGAATTTATTTTATCTTATTTTTTGTTGAGATATTTCATGATCGAATAAAAGACAATTGATTGGGTTTAGTAAAGAAATTGAGAGTGGATTAAACTTTGAGCTTTTCTGTTTATATGTGATGCTTATAGGTTTTGCAAAGTCTAATTTGACTTGATCAAAAAAATTAAGGTTGGATAGGGTTCGAGATTACATGTGGTGCCACCGTCTCAATGATGATGTGCGGTCTGCTACTCTAGTTTGGTCTAAACCACAGATAGATTGGATCAAATGTAACGTCTATTGTGCCTTTTTCGAAGCTGAAGGAAAATTTGGTGATGGTATATGTTTCTTAGACAACTTTGGACACCTTATCCAAGCTAACTCCATGGTGTTTCCCTCTGTTACAACTGCAGCCGAGTGTGAAGCTATCGCTCTACAACAAGCCCTACAAACTGCTCTTGACCTTGGCCTTAATCGGGTAGTATTTGAAACTGATTGTCAGCTAGTTGTGAATGACGTCCTTAATAATAGCCCCTATTTGAATGAACTAGAAAGTTTACTCTCTGATTGTAGGAGTCTTCTTTTATCTAATGCTAGTTATGCTCTAGCTTATATTACGAGACAAACTAATAGAGTCGCTCGTAACCTTGCTCGAGCGTCTATATTACATGCTTGTCCAAGTATTTTCTTTCATCCTCCCTATTGTATTCACTCTATTATTTTAGATGAAATGAAATGAATTATCTTCCCTAAAAAAATCAAGGTTAAAGATTGATATATTAGATATAATAATTTTTTTTACGTGAGCCTAACCTTTTTAAAAATCTAGTATGTCATGTTAGTCCTGTTAAGTAATGTGATATATATATATATATATATATATATATATATATATATATATATATATATATATATATATATATATATATATATATATATATATATATATATAATTTGTTAAAGACACATTAACGTCATTACATAAGTAATCTAACACATTAAAATCATATTCACTTCTTTAAAAAAAAAAATCATACTCTTTAAATATCATGTTAAATATCAAAATATAATTTGTAAAAAATATCAAAATATAATATGATATTCTCTAAACATCATATTATATATAAATATATATATATATATATATATATATATATATATATATATATATAAACTAGCAAGATGATAGGTGAATGAAATTAAATTCTATTTTGATATTTTTTTTTGCAAATTATATTTTGATATTTAACATGGTATTTAGAGAATATCATTTTAATTTTTTAAAGAAGAGAATATGATTTTATATGACAACATATTTCAATTATATTTTATAATAATACGTTTTTTTAAAATAATAATATGTTTTTTGACAAAGTATAATAATACATTTAAACATGTTAGAAGTTAATTTGTCAAAAAAAACATTTTAGAAGTTAGTGTAAGCTAATATGCTTAAATTAATGAAGGTGTTTTCCAACAAAAAAAAAAGGAAAGTGTTAAGACATAGTACAAAATTTAATAAAATAGTAATTTTTTTTTTTGAGAAAGTAACAATAATAACGATAAATGTTATTCATATTTTCTCAAGTATGTCAGTTCGGTAGGGCTAAAATGTTTTTTATTATATGAAAGTATACGATCTTTTTAGCTAGATAAACTTCTAAAAAACTTCAGCCTTGCATGTTAAAAAAAAATATGGTCTCCCTTAGGCATAAAGTAAGCTAGGTGCGCTCAAAAGTTTCATATCCAACATAATGTCCATAACCATTTATTTGATTTGTTTGTTGGGCATGGGTAAGATATGGATCACACTATGGTTTTGAGAAATGATATTTGAACATTTATTTTACAACAATTATTTTGACAACCCTTTGCATATAAGGGTATTTTCATAAAATCAAAAGAAAAAAAGCTCCAAAAACACTATACCAATATATTACAGGGGTATGCATTTCTAGGTTGTTGAGAAAAGTTTTCGCAAAATGATTTCAATATATCATAACTCTATGTTTTTTCCTCGCATGAAGCAATAGATTGTAATCTTCATAACTATCAGTTGTCTTTACTTGTAGGCTTTGAAATCAAAACTCATGCGTTGAAAGTTTATTATTCATCCTAGCGCGGGTCATTGTGTAGTCATACCAAGGTTGTTGCTCCATGTAAAGCAACCATTTACGCCTGTCCACAATATTTAGTTCTCGTTCTAGTTGGCATTAAATTGAGGTTTGTCCTTAACAACTCCTGCTATGTTCTAAACGATTTCTCAATTCCCTATTCCGTATCACTATTGTTACTCGTAATCAAAACACCATGTCATGTGTAGTTTCATCGAATGTAATGATTTGTTGCTTTATTACAATATATGTCTCATCTTTTATCCTCTTTGCAACAAGCCCTTAACTTCCATCGATGTCACTCTCTATGGATTGGTTGAAAAGCTACACATGAATAACAGTGGAGTATCTCCCCATACTTTAGCTTGCATGTTTGTTGCTAAAATTGCATATTGTTCTCTCTTATTTCGGCCCTCAATCGAGACTCTCCTTCCCCTATATCACATCACATACCTACTTGAGTTTCTGCTGTAACTTTATGTTGGCAACAAGGGCCGAAATATTTTATTATTTAATTATATTCTAATATCATTAGGTGAGCAAATATCATAATAATAATTATATTAGTTATTTATCAAATTATGAGCCTTAATTGATTAGTTATCAAATTAAGTATTAAGGTTATTAGATTTCTAATTAAATAATTAATTAATTGATATGGACTCAATGAGTGGATGGTTGGAAGACCCATTATCATAATAATGGGAAAAGGTACAGGTCGGTTGAAGAAGAACCAAATCAGCCGCCACAGAGAACTTGAAACATAAAGGTACCGGTTGAGGAAGAACCAAATCAGCCGCCACTAACTCTTGTTGTTTGTTTAAGATCACTTCCTATCTGTTTATCGTTTCTTTTGAGAGTTGTCACGAAAGTTGTATCCAGGTATTCCTAATACCTTATTATTGATATCGTTGATAAATCAAACGTGTTGTAAATCCGAACAATAATCATGTTCAATGTTTTGTTTGTTTCCGCTATTGATTCATAATTATTGAACATGTTTTATGAAATCTGTTTTTATTTAGACCTAAATATCTAACAAGTGGTATCAAAGCGGGTCTTCATCATTGGTTTATTGAGATGTATTGTATTTTATGCTTGAGGTCATACCCGTCAGGCCCTGCCCTTAGCAAGCGCAAGGTGAGCTACGGTGTCGGACCTCGCAATATTAGGAGCCACAATTTTTATTTTTATTTTCTAATATAGCACCCAAAAGTGTTAGGTATATATAATAAAATATAACAAAATCAATAGACATTTTGTAATAGTTTAATGGTAAAATAGAATGCACCTGCATCCTTGGTCTTGAGGTTCAATCCCAAGCATTTGTGTGAATTTGAACCAAATATAAAAGTCTCAATTACATACACATCTACTAGACCATTACAATTTAATATGCATTTCAGAGTTATCTATGAATGTAGAAAACTATTATATATCTTGAATTTTTTGTTATCTATTTCCATTAACAACACAAATTAAATCTGTTAAATAATTAATATTTTTTCTATTGTTTTAAGTTTAATCATGCATGCTAGTACTAATCTGCTACTATTTTTTCCTGATATTAGTACTCGTTTGTCACTATTTAGATAGCAAAGACACTTTTTTTTTAAGCAACAACCAATATACTTAAGATCTATTTTGCACTAAACAAAGTGATGATTCTTTTAAATTTTCAGTGTTTCTTTTTATTATGAACCCAATATTTAATATTAAAACAATTAGTGGTTAGTGAAGTTCAACACAAATTAGTTAATTCTTCTCATACAAACTTACTTTTACTTAATAAGAATGACTGTTTTTTATGTTATTTACAACTTAAATAGATGATTATCATTACTTAAAAAATCTTGTTTTTCCACAGGGGCCTATTTTAATATTTGAACATGGCCTCTGATTTTATCGAAACGGCCCTGATACCCGTGATTTGAATTTTGGGTTCTCTTAACTTTTGGATTATGAACGAATCATGTTTTAAATTTAGGGGTTTATGGTTAATTTCTCCAATTTGAATTAACTTTTATCTTTTGGGATTTTCTTTTATAATAAGGAATCACATATAATATTGGGAATTTTGCTTTGATTCACAAGTATATGTAATTTTGCGTTGAGTTCATGTAATGCTACAAACCGCCGATTCAATTTTTTGTTAATGCTTTGTAATATTTTTCATGCCATTAAAATTGGTTATTTTAAATTGAATAATAAAGATTGTGATGCATATATGCGTGATAATGTGTGGCTAATTATAATTGTTCACGACAATGAAGATTTTCCTTCTGTTTGGGTCTGTTGCATCTATTAACAAGACTTAATCTCTTATTTGAGGTTGTTTTTGGTTCCAATAAAATTGTCTTTTATTTTGCCTTACAAAGAAACAACGTTTTTTTTTCTATGTACTATATGAATCTATGCTTAAAGAAGACATGTTGAATTTAATCGTTGTTACGTGATAGTTGTTGATCTGCGGTTTTCATTTGACAACTAATCTGCATGAATTTATAATTGATTGTTTTATTATAAAATAATGAATTATTGTCAAATTGATATGTTGGGTGCAATTTTTTGGGAAATTGTTGAAGTTTTTTTTCCTTTCGAAAAAGGAATTGAATGGTATTTTCGATTCGATATTCAGTTTGAATATGTAAAAGAATATTTGGAATTAGATCCAATTTAAATTGAATTTTATTTTGATTTTGGTGATTTGATTTTATATTAAATCTTTTGGTTAATATAATTCTCAAATATTGTTATCATATCTTATAGTTTAGTTTCTATATGAAATTAGTTTTGATTCACGTAGATTTTGTACTTAAAAAATTTATTCTGAGAAATAAGGTAAATGAAATTTTGTTATATATAATTGGTTGTTATATATATACTTGTGGTAGATCAGTTGCTTTTAGTAACACATCTCAAAATATTTTGAACCATTTGGATAGTACATCATAGCATATTTCAAAATAAAGATTTGATTCTTTTATATTTTGAAAAATATTAATTCTAGCTTTGTTTGTTTATTTATAGACATATAAAGTTTGTTTCATTTAATTACGAAAACATTTATTTTAGAATTATGTTTTATTTTGTTGAAAGAATCATTCAGTATATATGTGGATCAATTGTAGTATGAATATGTTTTGTATATAAAGATTCATGTTTTATTTGATTTGAAATTCAATACATGGTTATAGCATGATTATAATATTTAAGTTTATTTTTTTTGACAAGTATAATATTTAAGTTTATTGTTATTAAGTTTCTGCAATAATATATTTTAATCTTGCATTTTGGATATAATTCATGCTATTTTTTGTTGTTGTTTGGATGTAATATCCGTAAATATATTGTCATACACACATTGGTGTGATTTTTGACTTGCATCTTCTTTGATTCTTGTGAGCTTGTCTTCACACTTAAGGGGTTGCCGAGTGGCCTTATGGTTGTTCAGCGACATAATGGACTAATTCGGCCTACATTATGTCTGTAGTGCATTGTAAATTTAAGAACATTCCCATTTAATTTATTGTGAAATGTCTGGTAATTGTGGTTGAGTTGGTTGAAACAACATGTTGTCAATGTAACATATGTTGCGTAGATTTGATTCAACTGAACTTACAAAAGACGTAGTATAGAATTATTCATGTTGTGGTCAGCCCCAAGGAAGACACAACTTGGTCGGATAGTTACATACATGTGATAGTAAATGTGTTTTGATTATAAAGTAATTTTTCATTTGGATAATAGAATGCCTGAAGGTGACTATTATTTGACATGACTTATCACCCCTATTTAATGTATATTAAAATTATCTAGTAATTACAGTTGAGTAGGTTGAAACAATAATGTTTCACAGGTAACATTTGTTGCGTATATTTGACTCAACAAAACTTACAAAAGATGTAGTGTGTAATTATTTATGTGAGTTGTCGTCGGCCCAAAGGAAGGCATAACTTGGTCGAATAGTTCCACACCTGTAATGGTAAATATGTGGATAATAGGATGTCCGAAGGTGACTATTATTTGACATGACTTATCATCAATGTTTGATCATTGCATTGAGAGTATCGTTTGCAGTTTATTTTTTACAATCCGGAGATTGAAAATTAAGGGTGTGCTAGGTAACTTGTTTGGGTCTTTTAATTTACAAATAAAGATGCACATGTCTCTATAATATTTTATTGACATGTGTGATGATGTTGTTTGAGTGTAAACTTGTTTATATATTTAAGAGTTTACACTAACATATATTATGGTAAACATATGACAATTATAAGAATTTTTTCTTTGTCAAAGTAAATTGTTATTGTTCAATCATTACTGTAAAATACCATTATCAATTGATATTATTGTTTAAAGACTTGATATTGATGGTGCACTAGGTATTTTGGTGAGTGCTTTTACTACTCTTGTTCTCTTTAAGCTAATATAATTTATGTATCTGTTAATTTGAGTTAAATTTTTTAACTCTTAAAAGTTTTAACTTTTATGAATTAAAGAATGATATCAACATTGTTCTTGGATCTAGACCTTAAATAAAGGTGGTGAAACTCACATTCTCTCACAAATTCAGCATCTAATGTGAGAATTAAGTTTGACAAGTGAGTATACAATAATCTCATAGGTCACGCGTGATCGTAAAGGTAAAATATCATATATACTAGAGGTGTTATTTAAGATGACAAAATTTTTTGTCATATTTTCTTTGCTTAAACTAAGATGCTTTTAAAGCAATATAGAGAAAGACAAGCTCTCATTGAAGAGTACGTATTTTATTAAGATTATTAGGCAAAGAAAATAATAAGAGCACATTATGTAAATATTTAATCTTGCTAAGGCACTATAATTTCAACTATCAGATGACTTGTTCGAAAATTCAGTAATTTCGACTATCAAGTGACTTGTTCGTAAATTCAGCATTTAATATTCTCTTTGCACAATTAAGTTTATAACTGTTAAAGTTAGAAATGATCCCTTAAAATATCAATTCATAAAGTGTGCAAATAAAAAAAAGGTGAAGCAAGAGGAAATAAAATAGTGCTTATTCAGAAAATACCTCAAAAGATAAGGGCAACTAAAGAAAGGTAGTCTTGACCGAATGATGTCCGATGATGTTGAAAGATATATCAATTTAGAATGGACAAAGTCGATAAAAATTGCTTTATTCTTTTTTGAACTATTTTTAGATTGTCGTTACTAGATTATTTTTGTATCTAAAAGACAATTTGGTGAATCATTATTTGGATTAATTTTTGTTTTAATTTCTCTTTGAATGAATCAAAATATTTTGAGTTTTATTTTCAAATGATGATTCAATGTGTCTTTTAAGTTCAATTATTAAAGTCAAATTAGTTATGACTTGTAACAGTCAATAGTTGTTTAAGGGTTTGAAAACTATAACTTTTTCGTCCCACAAATCAAGAAAATTTTGAGACATAAATTGTTAAGTTTGCTTGATGATATTGAGTTTGGGGGAGAGATATGGTAATAGAACAAAATTGAACGAGGAATAATTAGTTCTAAACTAATTCATATAGTTACTATTATTATAGTATATTTGGGTACTCATGAGGACGTTATTGTTCTTCCTCTCAATCAGGTTAAGAAATTAATTCATATAGATCAAACTCAACACCCTCGAGAACTAGGGCTTTTAGTGTCATAAAGAATTGACTGAAAAGAGAAATTCTATTTAGCTTAATTGAAAGACTTTATTAGGACAATCATGATACTAGTTTGCTTATTATAATTTTAGAGCTGCATAAGATGGATTTCAATACAGTGTTTCTTAATGGCAACATTAATGATACAATATGGTGTAACTGAAAAAAAACATTTGTGTCAATTGATACAAAGTAGATGGTTTGTAAAATCACGAAATCCACTTATGAGTAAAGAAGTCTGTCTCTTTATTGTTACCACAAATTCTCATAAACTAATTGTCTAATTTGGTTTTTGAGATAATATTATGAAGAGTTGTAGATTTAGTACGCTTAGTGGGAGTAAATTTATACTTTGAGTTTAAATGTGTTGATTATATTTTATTTAGTCAACTATGATATACGTTAGTTATGTGAAACCAATAAAATATCTAACAAAAGTTTAGCGATGAAAGATCTTGTGGACACCTATTTTGTATTAGGCTTTCGATACTTAGAGACTCTTCTCAATGTATCGTTTAGATATCACAAAAGAGTTATATCAATAAAGTTGAAAATAAATTGACATTAAAGTTAATAAATTATAGGTGACCTCAATCACCGAGAGAAACTTTTTAGTCTCAAATATTGTCCATTAGAAAATTTACGAATTCATAAAATTAAGTATTTTCCTACGATTTGCCTATAAGATTCTTATGTACGATTTTGTTATACGCATTTGGAAATAGCGTATATAATCAGATTGTGTGAAAAGGCAACCATATATATTTTTAAAGATAACAAAAGAGCTTATACTCACATCAAAGATCTTATAATTTGGAGATCATTAGTGTGTTAGACTAAGACTTTTGGATGTTTGTATATAATACACATCCTAACTCAGGAAATGATTGTAAGCATTTATGTCACTTGGTTGCATATATTATAAAAGGATATTGAAAGACCTCTTAAGTTATATAGTGACATAAGTTAGTCATATAATGCTTTAATAACAAAGTTTGTAAGGTTCATTACCTTATAGATTATTGTTGTTAAACGATAGAACATGTAGAGACAAACTTTATGCTAGTTGAACCATTAATCAAAGACTTGACACCTAAGGTCTTTCATGTGGTTGTTGTCATTGAGGATGTCTTGAATTAGTGGGAGCCTCTTTTCTTTTATGTTCTATATTTTGTTTTTTTGGTATCAATACATATTTTATGTTGATTTTCTGCAGAAATAAAGTACATGAGGTTATTATTGTTATAACCAATTTTGTATCATTTGTGCAAATATTGAATTTGCAAACTTCAACTTGATTTCAACAGACTTTAGTTAGACCAGTTGGAAATAGACATGATTTAGAGATCACATTGCATGAAATTTCTATGCCACTCGTCCATATCGATCTATGTCATTAATTGCATTGATGTGGTGGTCGTTGGTGTTCCGTCATGTTATACGTCAATGACGACAGCCGCAGTGGTCCCATTATTAATGCATGAGATGAACCAGATTGTAAAGGAGAAATCTAAAGATAAATAGCATTTAGTCGCGCGCCTAAAGAACTATGATATAATTATTAAGATATGTAGCCCAGGTGGAGATTGTTGGAATATTTTATTATTTAATTATATTTCAATATCATTATGTGGACAAATATCATAATAGTAATTATATTAGCTATTTATCAAATTGTGAGTTTCTAATTAAATAATTAATTAAATATTTAATTAATTGATATGGACTCAATGAGTGGATGCCTGGATGACCCATTAACAGAATAATGGGAAAACTAATGGCCATCACACTATAAGAGGTTATGGTCCCCAATACACCGTACACGGAAATACATTCTCTTCTCCCCATCTGAAGAGAACTTGAGGCATAAAGGTACCGATCGAGGAAGAATCAAATCAGCCGCCGCTAACCCTGTTGTTTGTTTAAGATCACCTCTTATCTATTTATCATTGCTGTTGAGAGGGCTGCCATGGAAGTTTTATTCACGCATTCCTAATATCTTATTATTGATATCCTTGATAAATCAAACATGTTATAGATTCGATCATAATCATGTGCAATGTTTTGTTTGCTTCCGCTATTGATTCATAATTATTGAACATATTTTATGAAATCTGTTTTTATTTAGACCTAAATACCTAACAGCACGTTCATAGGGTTTTAAATATAATATTACCCGAACCAAACCATTTTAGGTTGATTCAAATTCAGTCCAAACTAAAACAAAAATTTGAACTAAATATTTTGAGTCGGGTTGGATCATCGAGTTAATCAGGTTGACTCGTACTATGAACACCCTTAAATATTCATGATGTTTAATGTTTGACGCATCTATACCGGATTTTTCCATGCACAATTTTGTTCATGAGGGTATAATAGTTAAAACCATGAAATTAGCGACCAAAAATTAGAAGACAAGTGTTGATGATTGGTTTTGCAGTGTAATTTATGTGTTTAAAAGTAAGAGAAATGACCATTGTTACGAAAGAAAGTTGCAAGAAATTGGATAAATGAATCGAATATGTTGATTAATTGTAATATTAATATCAACTATCTCATATTTTGACCAACTACCAATTTTGTATTTTTTTTTCTCTCTAAAATAAAGACGGTAGTGCATTTGTACCAAAAAAAGACGTCGGTGCATTTCGTGATTTTTGCTTACATAAAACACAACACTATTCTCCAAGCGATAATTGTTACATGTCGCAAATTAACTACTCACGAGAGCATTACAACCTACAAAAGTATATCCATAAGTGGGGTCCATTTTACAATTTTACTCCATCTATTCATGTTTTTGGTCAAATAAGAATGTTATTTGATAATATTTAATTTTCCAAAATTTTAAAATATTTTATGTCTTATGACTTGGTAAACTCAAACCAATCTACTCATAACTCAGTTGGGTTGGGTGATTCGAGTTTGAAGATAAAATTATAGTTTTTTTGGTCAAACTCAATAAAAAGCAAAATCAGTGACGGAAAAAATAAAATCCCTCACAAATTCCTTGGTCACAAAATTTAGTGACGGAATTAGAGAGGAATTTCCCTTATGATTTTTGTTTTTTTAGTAGTGTTATAAAAGGGTATTGAAAGACCTCTTAAGTTATATAGTGACATAAGTTAGTCATATAATGCTTTAATAACAAAGTTTGTAAGGTTCATTACCTTATAGATTATTGTTGTTAAATGATAGAACATGTAGAGACAAACTTTATGCTAGTTGAACCATTAATCAAAGACTTGACACCTAAGGTCTTTCATATGGTTGTTGTCATTGAGGATGTCTTGAATTAGTGGGAGCCTCTTTTCTTTTATGTTCTATATTTTGTTTTTTTGGTATCAATACATATTTTATGTTGATTTTCTGCAGAAATAAAGTACATGAGGTTATTATTGTTATAACCAATTTTGTATTATTTGTGCAAATATTGAATTTGCAAACTTCAACTTGATTTCAATAGACTTTAGTTAGACCAGTTGGAAATAGACATGATTTAGAGATCACATTGCATGAAATTTCCATGTCACCCATCCATATCGATCTATGTCATCAATTGCATTTATATGGTGGTCGTTGGGGTTCCGTCACGTTATACGTCAGTGACGACAACCACAGTGGTCCCTGATAATACTGAAAAATATAGTATTTATTTTTAAGTATTTTATTATTTTCTTTGCATTTTAGTATTATTATTATTATTTTTTATTGTGTATTACAGGTATTTTCAGGAACTTATATAAATAAAAAAAAGGCCACAAAATAAATGCAAAGTGGATAAAAACACATTGGGAACAGTGCCAGCCACACAACTTCAATACATGGCGCCAGGCACATGCATAAATAGTGTGGCGCTGGCCACACAATAGAACAATGTGGCCCTGGCCACACAACCAAAATACATGGCGCCAGCCATGCATATGTGATAAGTTCCCACGTGTTCTTTCAGTTCCTCTTCTTCCGGTGCAAGTTCCTACGTGTTCTTTCAGTTCCTCTTCTTCCGGTGCAAGTCCCTACGTGTTCTTTCAGTTCCTCTTCTTCCGGTGCAAGTTCCTATCTATGCGTTCCGAAATTAGCTCAACCGAACAGCGAATTTGAAGACAGATATTTTTCTTCTCAAGCTTATAAATAGTCACCAGTAGTCAGTGTACCGAGGGACGCGAAATTTTAGATTTTTAAGAGCAAAAATTTAGTTAATATTTTTAGAGCTAAGAGTTTTAGTTCACGGAGCATTTAAGGAGTGGTTTGCAGCTTTCATTTCCGTTCCTGTACCAGTACTAGTTGAACTAGTATTTTGTAAGTTTCAATTCAGTTTTAATTCAGATTCTATGTTTTAAATTTAATTTCAGATTCTGTTTTATTATTACATGTTACTGCAACTGGTTTATTTTAAGTTTACATCGTTTCACTTATTTAATTACTGCTCTATTATTGTTCTGATATTTAATTATTGATTACTTTAATTCTGTTTCCAGAATTCTTATATTCATGCTTTACTTAACCGTTAATAATCTAAATAGTATGTTTATATTTATAACTATGTCAGGCTAATTTTATATAACTGGAATGTAAATTAGGAAGCTGATTTGGGTTCAGTAATTAAATTGTTAATATTAATATTAAACTAGTTTTCGGTCTCAGTTTTTAAATTTAATTAAATAATTTTGCACGACAGTGAAAATTAACTAAGGTATGAATCAACAGCGCGACAGTGTGAGATTTGTACTAGATAGTAAAAACTGGACATTAACTTTAAACACCGCGACAGCTTTTTAAAGTTAATTAAACTATATTAATTTTCAAAAAGTATTTTATAAATAAATGTGAGAACGAGAGTGAAGCATTCATTTATAAAATATAGTATCAGTTCAATAGCGCGACGGCGTGAGTCCTATATTTTTAAACTAATATTGTTTGCGAAAACTAGGTTCTTTTCTAATTAAATTGTATTGATTTTCAAACAGTATTTTCATAAATAAATGAAACAGTGACAGTTAAACATTTATTTATTTCTATATAATATAACTCAATAGCGCGAGAGTGTGAGAGGCGTATTTTTAAATCAATGTCAATTTGTTAGAAAGTAACATTTTTCCTAAAAACAGTGTGATTGCCGAATCCGATGAAGCAACTGAAATAGACATTCCAGTTTAGATTAATCATATTATCAAATTTTACTCTAGTCATATTTTAATTCCCTTTACAATTAATTATTAGCCTTAACCTTACATTGTATTAAAAACATAAGCGAAAGATTGAAAAAAAAAAATAGTCCCTGTGGGATCGATATCTTTTATAACTACACGATAGGTCTGTGCACTTGCAGAAATAACGCATCAAGTTTTTGGCGCCGTTGCCGGGGACTATTTAGTAAATTTTTCGCTATTTAGTTTTTAATTTGTGACGATTAAGGCGACCCTTTTACTTAGGTTGTATGCCCAATACTCGTACCTCCGAAGAACCAATAGAACAACATATCCCTGAAATAGAGCGTTTTATCCGTTTACAACGCCGAATCCGCGAATTTCAAAGGCAATTTGAAATCCCACCTATGGCCAACAACACTCGTCCTCTAAAGGACTATGCAGTCCCGTCTGAAGAGGAACCTCATTCAAGTATAGCACCCCCTGCCATCGAAGCAAGGAACTTCGAATTGAAACCTGCGCTGTTGCAAATTGTGCAACAAAACCAATTCTCTGGTTCCCCTACGGAGGATCCGAACCTCCACTTGTCAGTGTTTGTGCAGTACGCAGACACGATAAAAGCCAATGGTGTCGAACCCGAAGCAATACGACTCCGTCTTTTCCCATTCTCTTTAAGAGACAGAGCTAGAGCTTGGCTCCAAGCTCTACCTTCGAACTCCATCACTACATGGAACGAATTGAAGAAACAATTCTTGGCCCGATATTTCCCGCCAAGTAAGACAGCTATGTTAAGAGCCCAAATCAACGGATTTAGGCAAAAAGACGGAGAATCACTCTTCGAAGCATGGGAACGATTCAAGGATATGATGAGACTCTGTCCACATCATGGTTTAGAACAATGGCTTATAATCCATACCTTCTATAATGGGCTGCTATATAACACAAGACTTGCCATAGACGCAGCCGCTGGTGGAGCACTGATGGATAAACCCTACCAAGAGGCCTCTCAGCTTATAGAAAACATGGCCCAAAACCATTATCAATGGGGAAGCGAACGCGCTGCCTTAGAAAAATCCCAGACTAAGGGCGGAATGCACGAAGTAAGCGGCATAGACCATGTCAATGCTAAAGTAGATGCCCTTTCTCATAAGATAGAGAACCTAACCTTAAATTCCACGGCTACTATAGCTGCAATGCAACCAAACTGTGAACTATGTGGAATCCCTGGGCACACACCATCTGACTGTCAATTACTAGCCGGACTCGACCAAGTAAACTATGCCCAAGGGAACCCTTACTCTAATAACTTTAACCCTGGTTGGAAGAACAATCCTAATCTCTCTTACAAAAGCAATAATGCACTTTACCCTCCTGGTCAATCACCTCCAGGTTTTCAAAAGCCAATGGGTCAACAAGCTGCACCTTATCCACCAAGAAAGTCTAACTTTGAACTCATGATGGATAAATTCTTAAACCAAAACAATCATACAAATGAATTGGTGAAACAATTAGCAACCAAAGTAGATGCCATTGCCACTCATAACAAAATGTTAGAAACCCAAATATCTCAGGTGGCACAACATCAAGCAGCTCTTGCCGCTCCAGCCGGCACTTTCCCAGGACAACCCGAACCAAATCCTAAAGGGCATGCGAATGCCTTACATGCTGTAACTACTAGAAGTGGGAAAGAACTACAAGATCCAGTTGCTCGTATAGTCAAAAACCGAGAAAGCACCGAGAAAACCAGTGAGATGAACGAAAAAAGTGAACCCTCAAAAGACCCTGTAAGAGAATCCGAAAACGCCAAATCAGAGGATAAGGAGGAAACGAAAGAAAAAGATCCACCTCCTGTTTACAAAACACCTATCCCTTTTCCGCAAAGATTAGCAAAGCCGAAAACGGATGGTCAGTTTAAAAAATTTGTGGAAATTCTGAAACAACTTAACATAACAATACCTTTCTCAGAAGCCATAGCTCAAATGCCAACATATTCTAAGTTTCTCAAAGAAATTCTGTCAAACAAGAGGAAACTAGATGAAGATAGTACAGTAGCACTTACTGAAGAGTGCAGTGCCATATTCCAAAACAAGATGCCACCTAAGCTAAAAGACCCAGGGAGTTTTTCGATTCCTTGCGTAATAGGCAACTTCGTAATAGACAAGGCACTCTGTGATTTAGGAGCCAGCGTTAGTCTTATCCCCCTCTCAATTAGCAAAAAGTTAAACTTAAGTGATCTAAAACCTACTAGGATGTCCCTGCAGCTAGCTGATCGATCAGTCAAATACCCTGTAGGTATCTTAGAAAATGTTCCAGTAAGAATCGGCCAGCTATATATCCCTACAGATTTTGCAGTAATGGACATCACGGAAGACGCCTGTATTCCTATTCTTTTAGGAAGACCTTTTCTAGCCACTGCAGGGGCAATAATAGACGTAAAGCGAGGAAAACTCACTCTTGAAGTGGGAGAAGAGAAAATTGAGTTTATTCTTTCTAAATTCATGAAAACACCCGCAGTTGAAGACACATGCTATGCTATAGATATAATAGACGAGTGTGTTAAAGAATTAGAGAAAGAATTACCTCAAGAAATAGACATTCCAAAACCTGCTATAAACGAAGACCAAGCCTCACTCCAGCCTTGCGTAGACGACAGCGTAGGAGAATATCCTCTGCTCACACTTAATCCTATGCCCGCACCTAAACAATCTCCACTAGAGCTCAAACCGCTACCCAAAAATCTTAGATATGAATACTTAGATGATGATCAAAATCGTCCAGTTATAGTGAACGCTGACCTAAATCCCATAGAGACAGAAAAATTACTAGATGTCTTAAGAAAATATCCTGCAGCCTTAGGGTATAACATCTCCGACTTGAAAGGTATAAGTCCCTCTGTGTGTATGCATCGAATCTTACTAGAAGAAGACGCAAAAACCTCGAGAGAACACCAAAGGAGAATAAATCCTATTTTAAGTGAAGTGGTGAGAAAGGAAGTGTTAAAACTCCTGGATGCAGGCATCATTTACCAAATATCTGATAGTAAGTGGGTCAGCCCTGTTCATGTAGTACCTAAGAAAGGAGGACTTACAGTAGTGAAAAATGAGAAGGGAGAAGCTGTTCCAAAACGAGTCGAATCAGGATGGCGGATGTGCATTGATTATAGAAAATTAAACAAAGCCACTCGCAAAGATCATTTTCCTTTACCTTTTATCGATCAAATGCTCGAGCGTCTAGCTAAGCACTCCTATTTCTGTTACCTAGACGGATACTCCGGATTTTTCCAAATCCCAATTCACCCCGATGACCAAGAAAAGACTACTTTCACCTGTCCTGTTGGTACCTTTGCCTATAGGCGAATGCCATTTGGATTATGTAACGCCCCTGCAACTTTCCAACGATGTATGATGGCTATATTCGCTGATTTTATAAACAACATCATGGAAGTCTTCATGGACGATTTTTCTGTATACGGGGAAAGTTTCGAAAGTTGTCTAGCTAATTTAGAATTGGTTTTACAAAGGTGCGTGAAAGTGAACCTAGTACTTAATTGGGAAAAATGCCATTTCATGGTTCAAGAAGGACTAGTATTAGGGCACATAGTATCCAATAGAGGAATAGAGGTTGACAAAGCTAAAATAGAGGTAATTGAAAACCTTCAACCTCCAAAAACAATTAGAGAAATACGAAGTTTTCTAGGACACGCTGGTTTTTATCGGCGATTCATAAAAGATTTCTCTAAAATAACTAAGCCTCTAACCGGTCTTTTAATGAAGGACGCTGAATTCATCTTTGATGATAAATGTATGGAAGCATTCCAGCTCCTTAAGCAAGCCTTGATTTCCGCACCTATAATGCAACCTCCTGATTGGAATGAACCCTTTGAAATTATGTGTGACGCCAGCGATTACGCTGTAGGAGCCGTTCTGGGTCAAAGAAAAGACAAAAAGCTACATGCTATTTACTATGCGAGTAGAACCTTAGACGCGGCACAACTAAATTATGCCACAACAGAAAAAGAACTCTTAGCTGTAGTTTTTGCAATCGACAAATTCCGCTCCTATTTGGTAGGAGCCAAAATCATTATTTACACCGATCACGCAGCAATCCGATATCTCCTAAGTAAAAAGGATGCAAAACCAAGACTTCTGAGATGGATACTGCTACTACAAGAGTTCGATCTTGAAATTAAAGATAAGAAGGGAATAGAAAATACAGTGGCAGATCATCTATCTAGACTTGATGATATCAAGGAAGAGGGAATCCCAATTAACGATGATTTTCCCTGTGATAGATTAATTGCCCAATTCGACCTTTCTCCTAACGAAGATGAAGTCAGCTATGAATACACCGAAACCGCGCTAGCACAAACCACAGTTCCGTGGTACGCTGATTTCGCCAATTACTTAGCCGCTGGAGTATTACCACCTGATCTAACCTATCAAAAGAAGAAGAAGTTCTTTCATGACGTTAAACAATATTATTGGGATGAGCCTCTTTTATTTAAAAGAGGCGCTGATGGCATTTTCCGTCGATGCATCCCAGAAGAAGAAATTGAGAGTGTTCTTAAGCACTGCCACGCTTCACCTTATGGCGGACATGCAAGCACGTCCAAGACTGCCTATAAAATCCTCCAAGCGGGACTCTACTGGCCCAACATTTTTAAAGATGCTCATGCTTTTATTGCAAAGTGTGACCAATGCCAGCGAACCGGGAATATTTCCAAACGAAATGAAATGCCACTTAATAACATTTTAGAAGTCGAAATCTTCGACGTTTGGGGAGTAGATTTTATGGGACCCTTTCCATCCTCCATGGGTAATAAATTTATACTCGTAGCAGTAGATTATGTGTCAAAATGGATAGAGGCTATAGCCTCTCCTACAAATGATACACGAGTAGTAATTAAATTATTCAAGAAAACCATCTTCCCTAGGTTTGGAGTCCCCAGGTTAGTCATAAGTGATGGCGGGTCTCACTTCATGTCAAAACAATTTGAGAAGTTATTAAATAAATATGGAGTGAAACACCGAATTGCAACACCTTACCACCCACAAACAAGCGGCCAAGTTGAAGTCTCTAATAGAGAAATCAAATCAATCCTAGAAAAAACTGTTTCCATCTCTAGAAAAGATTGGGCCGCCAAGCTTGATGACGCTCTCTGGGCTTATAGAACAGCCTACAAGACGCCCATAGGAACTACCCCATTCAAACTCGTATACGGAAAGTCATGCCACTTGCCGGTAGAATTAGAACATAAAGCTTATTGGGCAGTTAGAGCCCTTAATATGGATTATCAAGCTTCTGGTAATAAAAGAATATTGGAACTACATGAATTAGAAGAACTAAGGTTAGACGCCTACGAAAATGCTAAGATATACAAAGAACGAACTAAAAAATGGCATGATAGGCACATACTTAGGAGAGAATTCAGAGTGGGAGAACTCGTACTGCTTTTTAACTCTAGGTTAAGGTTATTTCCTGGAAAACTCCGATCGCGATGGTCGGGACCTTTTGAAGTCACTAGAGTTTTCCAAAGCGGCGCTGTAGAAATAAAAAGTAAATCACATCAAACATTTATTGTTAATGGGCAGCGTCTAAAACTTTACTATTTCCCAAACAACGATAATTATTATTCTAGTCTTAAACTAGATGATCTCCCTCCTACGAACTAGAATATTTATTATGTCGAGCTTCCGACGTTAAATGAAGCACTGCATGGGAGGTAACCCATGATTTCCTCATTTTTGTTTTTGTTTTTTGTTTTCTATATATTATTCTTTATATTTGAATTATATGAGAGTGGGAATTATAATTATTATTTTGGTCAGCACTAACCTATGAGATTGCTTCTGAAATAACAGATTTAGATTTAAAATTTCAAACAACAAAGACGAAATGGGCGATAACCAGATTGTTTCCTTCAGAAGTAACACACAAAGAAGGCGTTACGAAACTCTTTCCCAGCAAGAAATGTCATTCCACGTTTCCCCTGATAGCAACACCATGGTAGCCTTGGGAATTTCTGAGAGTGTTAGGTACCTGATTCACCAGCTGGGGTGGGATCACTTCATTTTTTCCGACCTACCCACATATCGTAGCCTAACTCTGGAATTCTTAAGCTCATTCAAGTATGAACCTACTCGAGGAACTTCCATTCATGGGGGCCTAGCTAGCTTTAGGTTGTTTGGAAATACCTACCATCTGACTACCAGAGAAATTGCTGAATTCTTAGGAGTACCCCATGGAAAAGACGCTTTCACTAAAATCCAAGACGACACATTTATGGAAAGCGAGCTCCAATACTATTGGGGAAGCATTTCTGGGAACCCTAACGCTGTCCCATTCATGTTTAACCATATGCGCTCAATTGTTACCTCTAGACGAGGGACCATCATTTTTGGTGGATTGATAACCACAATTGCAAAAGCCATAGGATTAGAAAACCAACTCAGAAACCTTACTGCACTACCTATGGGCTCAATTGATTTTGATATGGTTAAAAGCATGAAACTAGTTAAGAAATTGATTGATGGAAAATTATATTTAATGATTAATAATAAAGTTTTCCATGATTTTGTTTTTCCTGACCCGCAAAGAACTGATGTTCGTAGCTTCAATAATTTTTTGTATTTTCCACCCGATGATGAGGCCCCCACGCACATTTCTGAAAATGTAGCCGCTGGTGGGGGCGACACTTTTGTTCCACCTGCACATGCCACAGATTTTTCTAATCTTTTTGCAGGAAGTTCTTCCTCCTCGCGACAAAGTACCATCGATGATGTACTCGATGAGATGCGCGCCCAGCATGCTCTAAATAAAGAACGCGATCGAAGACAACAGGAAATGATGGAACAAATGCATTCATTGCAAGCCCAGCAAACTCAACTTCTCCAAAATCAACAACAGATGCAGGGCTATTTCAACCAATGGGAGACTGAAAATGCACGACGTGATCAGCAGCTCGACCGTGTCATCTATGGCATGAATGAATTGAGACTGCAGTTTGATAATTTTCAAAGACACCAGCAGCCTCCCGGTGATAATAATTAATTCAGGTTTTGCGTTCCTTTTCCTTCTTTTAAGTCGCAACATTGAGGACAATGTTGGATTTAAGTTTAGGGGAGGACTTTATTGCTTTTATTTAGCTTAATTTTATTTCAGTTTATATTTGCAAATAAATTTTTCAGTTATTTTTAATTTCTCCAAAATCTTGAGCCATAACAAAATTTTTTTTTTTTGAGAAACAAAACTTTTAATGTTCCAAAGTCACTGACTTAATTAAGACTGAATTTCCTTGTTAGTCTGAATTTCCTTGTTAGTATATTTTCATACTGGCTATATCATTTTAACACCTTAAATTTCTTAATTATGTAGATCAATTTGGGACATTTGCCAGAAACCCCGAGCTTAAATTTCTTGACACTTTACTAATCCTTGAGTAAACCCATAGGTAGTCGGCACCATCTACGATCACTATCTAAGTAGTATAGTTGATGAATATAAGTGAATGACTTCGAAACAATATATATATATATAATAAAGGTAGTATAAATCTGAAAAGGGAATACGCAGTCTAAGTCAGGTGACCCTCACCCGGTCATTTAACCCAACTGCGAAATACCTCTAAGATATAAAACTATCCTGTGCTAAAAAGGCAATAAATAATAAGAAAAAGAATCGGGTCATAATCACTAACAAACTCACTACCATGTGTGTGAAATAGATAACGGGCTTAATGTGATTACCAAGGGTAAAAAAAGGGATGACGAAAGAAGAAATGAAAGTTAAGTTCGGGTATGGCAAAATAGTTCGGAACGGTCTATATAAGGGAGAAATTCATGATCATATTTGATTTGTGTTTCCATGATATTTTTAGTATGGTAATTGAACTGACTTGTTTTACTTGGTCAAGATTAAATAAGTGACCCAAGGGATGTCTTATGATTTGTTTTCTCTATCACTTAATGATATATCTTTTTGCTTGAGGACAAGCAATGGTTCAAGTTTAGGGGAATTTGATAATACTGAAAAATATAGTATTTATTTTTAAGTATTTTATTATTTTCTTTGCATTTTAGTATTATTATTATTATTTTTTATTGTGTATTACAGGTATTTTCAGGAACTTATATAAATAAAAAAAGGCCACAAAATAAATGCAAAGTGGATAAAAACACATTGGGAACAGTGCCAGCCACACAACTTCAATACATGGCGCCAGGCACATGCATAAATAGTGTGGCGCTGGCCACACAATAGAACAATGTGGCCCTGGCCACACAACCAAAATACATGGCGCCAGCCATGCATATGTGATAAGTTCCCACGTGTTCTTTCAGTTCCTCTTCTTCCGGTGCAAGTTCCTACGTGTTCTTTCAGTTCCTCTTCTTCCGGTGCAAGTCCCTACGTGTTCTTTCAGTTCCTCTTCTTCCGGTGCAAGTTCCTATCTATGCGTTCCGAAATTAGCTCAACCGAACAGCGAATTTGAAGACAGATATTTTTCTTCTCAAGCTTATAAATAGTCACCAGTAGTCAGTGTACCGAGGGACGCGAAATTTTAGATTTTTAAGAGCAAAAATTTAGTTAATATTTTTAGAGCTAAGAGTTTTAGTTCACGGAGCATTTAAGGAGTGGTTTGCAGCTTTCATTTCCGTTCCTGTACCAGTACTAGTTGAACTAGTATTTTGTAAGTTTCAATTCAGTTTTAATTCAGATTCTATGTTTTAAATTTAATTTCAGATTCTGTTTTATTATTACATGTTACTGCAACTGGTTTATTTTAAGTTTACATCGTTTCACTTATTTAATTACTGCTCTATTATTGTTCTGATATTTAATTATTGATTACTTTAATTCTGTTTCCAGAATTCTTATATTCATGCTTTACTTAACCGTTAATAATCTAAATAGTATGTTTATATTTATAACTATGTCAGGCTAATTTTATATAACTGGAATGTAAATTAGGAAGCTGATTTGGGTTCAGTAATTAAATTGTTAATATTAATATTAAACTAGTTTTCGGTCTCAGTTTTTAAATTTAATTAAATAATTTTGCACGACAGTGAAAATTAACTAAGGTATGAATCAACAGCGCGACAGTGTGAGATTTGTACTAGATAGTAAAAACTGGACATTAACTTTAAACACCGCGACAGCTTTTTAAAGTTAATTAAACTATATTAATTTTCAAAAAGTATTTTATAAATAAATGTGAGAACGAGAGTGAAGCATTCATTTATAAAATATAGTATCAGTTCAATAGCGCGACGGCGTGAGTCCTATATTTTTAAACTAATATTGTTTGCGAAAACTAGATTCTTTTCTAATTAAATTGTATTGATTTTCAAACAGTATTTTCATAAATAAATGAAACAGTGACAGTTAAACATTTATTTATTTCTATATAATATAACTCAATAGCGCGAGAGTGTGAGAGGCGTATTTTTAAATCAATGTCAATTTGTTAGAAAGTAACATTTTTCCTAAAAACAGTGTGATTGCCGAATCCGATGAAGCAACTGAAATAGACATTCCAGTTTAGATTAATCATATTATCAAATTTTACTCTAGTCATATTTTAATTCCCTTTACAATTAATTATTAGCCTTAACCTTACATTGTATTAAAAACATAAGCGAAAGATTGAAAAAAAAAATAGTCCCTGTGGGATCGATATCTTTTATAACTACACGATAGGTCTGTGCACTTGCAGAAATAACGCATCAGTCCCATTATTAATGTATGAGATGAACCAGATTGTAAAGGTGAAATCTAAAGATAAATAGCATTTAGTCGCGCGCCTAAAGAACTCTGATATAATTATTAAGATATGTAGCCCAAATGGGAGATTGTTGGAATATTTTATTATTTAATTGTATTTCAATATCATTATGTGGGCAAATATCATAATAGTAATTATATTAGCTGTTTATCAAATTGTGAGCCTTAATTGATTAGTGATCAAATTAAGTATTAAAACTATTAGATTTCTATTAAATAATTAATTGATATGGACTCAATGAGTGGATGTCTGGATGACCCATTAACAGAATAATGGGAAACCCTAATGGTTGCCACACTATAAGAGGTTATAGTCCCCAATACATCGTACACAGAAATACATTCTCTTCTCCCCATCTGAAGAGAACTTGAGGCATAAATGTATCGGTTGAGGAAGAACCAAATCAGTCGTCACTGAGAACTTGAGGCATAAAGATATTGATTGAGGAAGAATCGAATCAGCCTCCGCTAACCTTGTTGTTTGTTTAAGATCGCCTCATATCTATTTATCATTGTTGTTGAGAGGGCTGCCATGAAAGCTTTATTCAGGTATTCCTAATACCTTATTATTAATATCCTTGATAAATCAAACATGTTGTAGATCCGATCATAATCATGTTCAATGTTTTGTTTGCCTCCGCTATTGATTTATAATTATTGAACATGTTTTATGAAATCTGTTTTTATTTAGACCTAAATACCTAACAACACGTTCATAGGGTTTTAAATATAATATTACCTGAACCAAACCATTTTATGTTGATTCAGGTTCGATCCAAACTAAAACAAAAATTTGAACTAAATATTTTGAATTGGGTTGGGTCATCGAGTTAATCAGTTGACTCGTACTATGAACACCCTTAAATATTCATGATGTTTAATGTTTGACGCATCCATACCGGATTTTTCCATGCACAATTTTGTTCATAAGGGTATAATAGCCAAAACCATGAAATTAGCGACAAAAAATTAGTAGACAAGTGTTGATGATTTTTTTGCGGTGTAATTTATGTGTTTAAAAGTAAGAGAAATGACCATTGTTATGAAAGAAAGTTGCAAGAAATTGGATAAATGAATCGAATATGTTGATTAATTGTAATATTAATATCAACATCTGATATTTTGACCAAATACCAATTTTGTATTTTTTTTTCTCTCTAAAATAAAGACGTTAGTGCATTTGTACCAAAAAAAAAATGTTGGTGCATTTCGTGATTTTGGCTTAGATAAAACACAACACTATTCTCCAAACGATAATTGTTACATGTCGCAAATTAACTACACACGAGAGCATTACGACCTACAAAAGTATATCCATAAGTGGGGTCCATTTTACTCCATCTACTCATGTTTTTGGTCAAATAAGAATGTTATTTGATAATATTTAATTTTCCAAAATTTTAAAATACTTTATGTCTTATGACCTGGTAAACTCAAACCAATCTACTCATAACTCAGTTGGGTTGGGTGATTCGAGTTTGAAGATAAAATTATAGTTTTTTGGTCAAACTCAATAAAAAGTCTAATCGGGTCACTAACGGATTTGGTTAAAATTGCGTCTGAACACCCCTAGGAATACTTGCATGTTTGGAACATCATTCCTGGTCAATGGACGAGCAAGATAAAGATAAGGAAAGTGTTGGAATTTAGAAAGAAAAAAATACAAATTAGTAGTTTATTTTCTTCTAATAGTTGGAAGTGTTTGGTGCAAGAGATTACTCTTATTTGATTCGTTGACGGGTCAAATTATCTCTAGAAGTTTGTGTGTGTATAACAATAGCATAAAAAATTATATGTGTCAAATTATATCATACTTTACTCAGTTGATAAGAAGTTGATTCATTCACAAATTCTTGGACTCAATTTCACTATCAGCATAAGGGTCTTCTTGATGAGTAATATGTTAGTATCCCTTATACCCCATTAATAAATATTTTGCTTATAAAAAATAAATTACACACATATAAGAATATTGGTTAACTTTCAATGGAATAAAAAGTACTTGTGTTTTCCAAATCATCATTTCTTTTAATATAACTTTGAGATCAATAGCATTGCACAAATGTGAAATTATCATATATGACTGTTTTTCTTCTTTTTTTCGAGACCTAAGTAGTATGTTATTATTATTTTTTAAAATACTTATACAAAAATTGGTATGAAAAAATCTGACTTTTGTGTAAAACATTCACAATGCAAGCATTATAAACAAAAAGCTAGGCCATAGCCATATAGTGAAAAAAAAATATTTTAACATGCAAAAAAAAAAACTAGATTGCACTAGTCGATTCAAGCGATTGAACCAAGACAGGTCAGTCTGCATATTGATTTCATTCCAATTTACCGGAATGAATAAGAGACTAACTGATTGAATCACAATTGGTTTAACTATCTTTGTTTTTTGTTTTTACATTTTTTTACTTTATCTATTTATTTATTTGTTATCATGGTGGGACGGATTGAATCCTGATTTAGAAGTCATGTTGGTTTGACTTTGAATAGTTTGATTTTTAAAATATTAGTAAAAATTATTAATCCTTCTACGACTAGGACAACAAATTATTATTATTATCATTATTATTTTCTCTATTATTTTTTTTAAGTTCAAATAACTTTGCTATGTTATGAAAGGTTGCAGCCTGTTGGATATCAGTTTTGTCTTCTCCCTGAAGTCAAAAACCACCGTTCCTTTAACGCAAAGATCAAATTTCATTAAAAAAATAGTTACTAAAATTCTCATTAGGAGTATCAATTTCAATATTTGTATCCAATTGACTCAAAAATAATATTTGTATGCAATCACTATACTTTTTATAGTTTAATTGTTTAAGACTATTATTAAATTAATGAAATTACTAGACTCAAATAGTTAATAAATTTTGGTTAAAGGCGGATCGTTTAAGAGAACGTTCCAACTGTGACTAAACTTATTAGGCCTCCTTTCCATAAAAATTAGAGGATTGAGATAAAAAAAATACTATATTAAATTAACTAAATGGAAATTTGGATACATGTTCATTTTTTTGAAGGATTGGAAACATGTTCATGTTTTGTTATGAGAAAGGGTAAAAAGAAGAGAAATGCTAGCAACACACATTTTAACACACACTTTTCAATATGAGAAAAACAATAGATTTGATATTTTATTTATTAATTTGTTATAAAAACAAAAAGAAATTGAAAAAAATGTCCCACCTTTTATTTGATTGAATAAAAAAAGAGATAAGTGATATATCACGGTCGGTATAAATTTATTTTACATTGACATCCGATCACATTTCTTTCAAATGTTACACCGTGTCATACCATTTTTAAATTTAAAAAAGTTTTAACAAGAAAAGTTTTGTAAATTTATTGTCTTGGTGAGTTGTGATTGATGGTCGGTGTAAAATAATTTTATATTGACAATGTATATATTTTATTCGTTTTCCGTAGATTTTCTCCATCAGAAGTAATTATTCGATGCATGTCGAACACTAATTAAATATCAGAGTTTAAACTTTGATCCCTCTTATGCTAAACTCATTATTTATCGTTAACAATTCATATCCTTTTTAAACACCAAAAACTTGTGATAAAAGTAACAAAAATATGAACCTAAAAATTATATTTCCTTCTAAGCTTTTGTGAGGGGACTTTTAAATGTCTGAAAAAACAATTCAAAGATATATGTTGACTAAAAAGTGTGGTATTTTATGAGAACGAAATACTAAAATTTGATATTTTTATAGGAAAAAATAATCTTCAACCCATAAAATAATTATGGGTAATTTGGTAATCATACAATTGAAAATTTGAATATATCGAGTCATTTAAAAATGGACAGTAAAATTTCTCAAAAATCTAATACTTAGAGATAGAGGAAGTACAATTTAGCAATATATATGACTTTTCATTGCATCTTAGATTTTAAAATATGAAAGTATCAAATCAATAGTATTTTAAAGAATTAATATGGTACTTCTATAAATAAATAAAAGAATTAATATGGTACCATAGTCTTTGTATTAGGTGTTCCAACCCTTACAAAAGATCACATAAATCTTTTCCTAAAAAAAATCATATAAATCAGGATACAGGTGGAGGCAACCGATGATCCAACTAACTTGATTAAGGTCTACTCCAAAATTGACACCCACTTTATTAAGTAGTCAGAGAGAATTGAGGGTACACTATAAGAACATATAATTCTTTTTTTGAGAGGAAGAACAAATAAATTATATTATAAAAAAATAACATATATACTAATATTTTTGTTTTATATCTCAAAATACATCATTCTTCCAGAGGCATACAGACCGTAGATAGATGGAATAATGATGGGAATTAAAAAGCCTCTTTAATCCTTTGAACGTGGAAACGATATCTTATGGACATTGCATGGCATGACTTTCCAGTGAGACCAATAGTTTTGTCAAGGGAAAAGGGTAGAAAATAAAAGAAGGCAAAATGCCATGTTACATGATGATTGTGTTGAATGATAGTGCTTGCATAAAAGAAAGTAGGGTGCATTTACCCAGCTCACATCCCAATAAAATTGATAGTCTATCTCAACTTTTGTGTGAATTAGATATTTTTTGCGCACAACTGTAAATATTAATCTCTCGATACATATTAGTATAAGACTACAATGAATGACAAAACTATTTTTCAAGAGATTTAACATTGACAAATTTCGATGGTTGAATTCAAATCCAATATGTATTCGTTAAGCTGCAAGAGATCGTCTCTTTCTCGACCTTATAAGACAAAATTACTTTTTTTAGGTTTGTGTGATAATAGTTACGTTACTCTCAAAATACTTATGATTTGGAAAGGAAGCGCATTTTTTTCGATACAAGGGAGACCGTTAGGCCAAACTACAGACAAACACGACGATTAAAATAGACATTGGTTACATCATGTCATAAAAGGTGAACGCAACCCGACAGTGGATGATCTAAATAGTAAGTACCTGTAGGTATTGAAAGTGCATAACCCGCAAGCCAGTCAGCTATCTGGTTTGCCTGCCTATAAGCATGAGAAACGATAACCTGTCAATCCTTCATCATAAGGCGATTAATGAGGGAGACAATAGGAAAGCAAAGATGAGTCTAGGGACACCCCTTATTAACCAAAGATACCGCAATAGCCGAGTCAGATTCAAGTAAAAGCGTTCAGTATCCTTTATCCCAAACAAGTTCAAGAGCAAAGTCCAGAGTATATTCCCCAAAGTTCCGACATGAGTATAACTCTTAAGTATTTTATTTTTATTTTTAGGGGACCATAACTCTATAAGTAGAGTTTAATTAATCACTTTTAAGTATATATATTTGTCATTAAAAAAAAAAACTTGTTGATGAAACTAGGATGGAAGTTTAGAAGTGGCAACAATTCTCTTTGGTGTGATGTATTGAGAGGCAAGTATGAGAAAAGATAGATGCATGACGAGTCTATTTTAGTCAAGATGGGCGATTCTTTTCTTTGAAAATGCATAGCTAAAGTTTGGCCTAATTTTCATGAGATGGAATTTTGGTCTATAGGAAATGGTCTCGGTGTTTTGGGTAGCTCCGGGTGTGAGATTAATGGATAACATAGAACATGTTCCAAACAGTATGAGTATTATGAAAGTAGCAGACTTAATAGATAGTAATGGGCAATGTAATTTATCTTCATTAAATAGCCATTTGTTGATTAGATGATATAGTACTTGACATAAGGAACCTAGTGCCACCTGATATCAATTTAGGAGCTGATTTGCGTGTTTGGCATGGGAGTAAGAATTGCGAGTATACTGTTGCTACAACTTTCAAGTCCCTTTGCAGGTTTAATAACATGGAGGCTAAGAGCTTCCAATGTTTGGAGAAATGACGCTCCGGAGCATGTCAGATACTTTATTTGGGTAGTTTGTCATGGAAGACTGCTAACTAATTTGAAAAAGTCTGACATGCAATTAGGTGATCCGTACTGCAGTTTTTGTGGTAATGAAATTGAATCAATTTTACATGTTTTCCATGAGTGTCTGCTAACTAGGATGATATGAAAAACTCACTTGAGTTTGTTTGGTAGTATTGACTTGAGACTTGAGAGTGTGTTCCTCCTCAAAGTCTTATGTTCGATTCTTTTCGGTACCAATTTGAGTGCACTAGTTTAGCTTCTTAAAAAAAAACTAGGACGATATGCATGTATATGGTTTTGTGAAAGGATCGTGAAGCTTTCTTTGAAAGTGATTTTAAGGATTGGTTAGAGGTAAATTTGAGCAAAATGAATGAGATTAGTATGGGAATTTCGTGGTCTGGTGTATCGGTTAATCTTGTCACTATGTGGCAGTGGAAGAATAAGGAGGCTCATATTGAAGGTTTCACTCATCCTCGTGCACCGTGGGGGTGAATTAAGGTGTTTTGCTCAACGGTATGCCAACCCATCTGAAATAAAAGAAATTTGGAAATATTGATGCTATCAAAATTCCAATGTAGGTTCGGTGGCCTCTTCACAAGAGGGTTGGGTTAAATTGAACAAGGATGGTGCAAGCAGAGCGGGTGTGAAGTTAAGTCGAGGTGGTCTAATTAGAGGAGATCAAGGAGAATACGTATGTGGTTTCTCCAAATATTTGGCAAGACGTGGTTCTTATGTAGCTGAATTGTGGGGGGTCTTAGAAGGTTTAAATATGATGTGGGATATGGGTTTTAAGGCAATAGATCTACATATTGGCTCCAAGGTAGTGGTTTGCTATGTTAAGACGGGAGGCGATGGTAGAGCTGCAGGGAAAAGACTGCTTCAACGAATTAACAGTTTGCTTGAGATGAATTGGGAGGTCAAGATTTGTCATTCTTGTAAGGAAATGAATTTTTGTGCAAGCGTTAGCTAATATAGGGGTGTGACCAAGGTTTTACTATGATTTCATACGGACAAATTCTTTGTAGTTTTTCATATTTTTGGGCTTTTAAGCCATCTTGTTTCTAAAAAAACTTTTAAGTATATATGTATAAACTTTTTATATGTTCTTTTCAATTGATTAATGGGAAAAGAAAAAAATGCACAATATTGTTCAAATTGTTTCTATATTATATCAGTAAAAGGTGAATTGAAGGGTGTATCTGAAAAGTTGTGGTAAATTATCCACAATTAAATAAATCCGGACACGAGTTAGAATCCATAATTCTTCACTTCTTAACATTTATTTTAAACACAATTTTTTTTGGTAATAAAAAACACAAACTAACCTTTTTAACACGAAGGGGAATAAGTCTCGATTAAGACCCGACCCTGGTTTTTTTAGATAGAGAAACTACACATTCTTTTTAAGTTCTATTACTCCTTCATTCCATGAAGAAAGATGGTTTTGCGTCATTCTTTTGACCTAGAGTCATCCATCTTTATCATTTTCCCCTTATTTTAATCTAAATAAGTGGTTTTCACATAAGTCAAGTTTTTCTTTTGTGTTTTTTTCGTGATTTTGACGAATGAGTGTGATGTTGTATTGTTCGCCGTCTAGTGCAGCGTAGTTTGATTTTCTGACTTGTAGCAGTGTTCATTTGATTCCTATTGAAAGATTGGCTTAAATCAATTACATATTCAATCAATGATATGGACGTCAATGTTGCTGATCCGGAGGCATGAGTATTGTAGTCGCTTTGATTTAATTTTATCATGTTATTTGTAGACATTTTACTTTTGTAGGCTATTAACTTAGATGTTGTGAATTTGTTCATAGATTCGAACTTTACGTTTTAAAAATGTTGAATACATAGTTGTATTTGATGTAGTCTATCCATATGAACGAATGAATATCATTTTATTTTTGTAAAAAAAAAAATTAAAACCAATTTGCTCAATATAAACTCTTCCAAATCCAATTTTTGTTGGTGGTGTACAAAACTCCTGTTTAGTCTTGCAACCCGACATAGACACAATGGGTGTCAGGTTTGACCCTGTAAAATAAAAGGAAAGGGAGAAGACAATGACCATGTTTGTGTTACACCTCAGGTTATTTGTCCCGTTCAAATTTAGTACGAGGACGGGTATGTTTTTTAAAATATTATTTTATAATACCCCCAGACTCTGCTGCAATCTACTATTTTACACACAAACTAACACTTTCTAATTCATGAAGACAGTTGTGTTGGCATTCTTTAAGTCCATGCTTTGGTGTTTATATGTGTATTGTGTTGCGATGATTTATTTTATGTAGAACCACATATAGTGGCATGACAATGCCAATTTTGTGCGTTGAAAGGCAATATCCGATCTTGCTACTTGACGGTCCATTGATTCATGGTTACAAAGTTGTCGTCCACATTGATGTTAAAATCAACAAATGAAATTATAGTTTTGGTCTGAAGTCTTGACTCGACGGTCCTCACATAATTGAGAATGGTTCTTTTATTGGGTATAGGTGTGATATGAGTTTTTTTTTTACCAAAATACTATATACCTACTAAAATTAATATTGATGGTGTCTTATGATTAAAAAAATGTTGATTAGTTCTTTAAAAAAAAAGTGTTTGTATTCGTGATTTGTCTTAGGATCAACCCGATCTTGTCCTGATATTGTCTTATCCTTATTGAACCCGAACTTTTATCGAGTTTATGGTCGGGTTCAGCTTTAAATATTTGGATTGATTTATGTTAGAGTCGAGTTTTGGTTACATACAACCCGGTTTAACCCGTCTTTTGTACACCCTTAGTTTTTGTCACAGTTAAATATAATTGGGTCCATATTACTAAGGACGATTGAAATTAGATAATCTTCATAGATGGTTGCCTTTTTTTTTTACAAAAAGATGATTGTCCTTTTAGCCCTCTATTCACTCTTTATCCTAAAAAAACAATTTTCAAAAGTTAATCCCAAATGAGGGGACAAAAAAGCAACGCTCATCTTCATATTGGGTTCAAATAATTTTGATAAGATCATATTAGACCCAAGTTGGTATCACAAATAGGGGTATATCCTGAAAATTGCTCTTTTCACAACAAAAGATGCTCTCTGTCACTTCAAAAATATTAAAATACCTCTAACAAGCAGTTAACTGCCACTAGCTTCTAAGGTACTCCCAACGGTAGTTAATTATCGATGGTTCATTTTGCGAGCGACAGATAACTACCGTTAAAGTTATTTTGGTATTTTTACGATGTGAGAGCATTTTTATTGTGAAAAGAGCAATTTTCATATATCTATGGAGGCGCCGTTTAGGGTGGGAGACCGCATTAGGTCTCCTACGGTAAGAGACTTCAGATTTTTTTTTTTATGTTACAACTAAAATTACCTATGACTCTATGACTCTAAAACGCTAGTCTATATTACCTTTGTTACTAAAACCAGTGTACAAATTGTCTGCAAACTTGTGATAAGTGGCTCATATATCAAGTCACCAAAATAAAAGTCACTTTATCAAAATTCATATATCAAATCACCAAAATAAAAGCCACTTTCTCAAAATTGTTGCAAGTCTGATGGTTTAAACGCACGGTCTGTAGTTTGAAACGCACGGACCGTTCGTAAGTTACTCAAAACAACGCACGGTCAGTGAGAATACTTCGCTAAAATGCACGATCTGTTGGTTTAAAAGCACTATCAGACAGTTGTCAACCAATTAAAATGTGAAACCTGTGTGTCCTCGCCTGGCAGCAAATGCCCAAAAGCTATTAGAATTTTTTGTCATTTTCTATTTGGATTTTTTGTATTTATCAGCAACTGCAGAATAAATTTATAATATTGTTCAAAACATTACTAAAATTTTAATTAACTATGAAATTTAATTAAAGTAATTCGTTTGTCATAAAAAATATTTTTATTTATTAATTTATTTTTTTCGTATATTTTGAATAAAAATAAAGTTTGTTGATTAAATTAATTTTTTATGTAAATATGTCAAAAAGTGTAAGTATTAAAAATCTGATTTTTTTTATTTCTTTGAAGGATAAAATCAGAATTATATATATTTTTTAAGTTTTAATAAAAATAATAATTTATCATGCACTATAAATACATACCATCCTTTCTCATTCTCTCACACCATTTCATATTTGGTTTTGATATTTTTTCTTCTTTATCCTTATTCTCTTATCATTTTCACCACGTCCATGCCCGTAGGAATAGTTTGCAATGTTAAATTCCATCATATAACCGAACCGTTTGATTGCTGGTGGATTTCACCAAATGATACGTTGTCACAGTTAATAGGGGTTTTCAACCGTTTTTTCATCGCAGATAACGATCCAACTCGAAAGGTGAAACAAATTTGTCATGTAACGCTATACGACTCGCTGGCTGATGATACTGACGTTATAAGTGAGAGGGTCAATCGTTTTACATTCATCGAAGTTCTTTGAGTCTAAGAATCTTTCCGTTAGGGTAAGAGTTGTGAGTCTGAGTTGTTAGTGAATAGTCTGGTCAATCGAACAACATTCATCGAATTACTTTGAGTCTAATTATATGTCTGTTAGGGTAACAGTTGTGAGTCTGAGTTGTTGGTGAACAGTCGGGTCAATCGAACAACATTAATTGAAGTACTTTGAGTCTAAGAATCTTTTCGTTAGGGTAACAGTTGTGAGTCTGAGTTGTTAGTGAATAGTCTGGTCAATCGAACAACATTCATCGAAGTACTTTGAGTCTAATTATATGTCCGTTAGGGTAACAGTTGTGAGTCTGAGTTGTTGGTGAACAGTCGGGTCAATCGAACAACATTCATTGAAGTATTTTGAGTCTAATTATATGTCTGTTAGGGTAACAGTTGTGAGTCTGAGTTGTTGGTGAACAGTCTGGTCAATCGAACAACATTCATCGAAGTTCTTTGAGTCTAATTATATGTCCGTTAGGGTAACAGTTGTGAGTCTGAGTTGTTGGTGAACAGTCTGGTCAATATATTCCTATGATTGTTAGTGAACGGTCTGAGTGACTTTGACTTGTTATAAAACAGTTAAAATCCAAGATTGTTAGTGTTAGAAAAATTGTCGTGAGTTTGATTTGTCAATAAATAGTTTGATTAATGTATGAACATTTATCCAATTAGTCCGAGTGTAAGATTCTTTATGTTGATTAATCATTAAATAGTCCTCAAAGTAGTTTTGGTTCAAGTTGGTTATTGTTAGGGTAACATTTTTTAGTAATACTTGTCGTTGATAGTGAGTTTTATTACTGTGAACATCCATAGAAGTAATTTAACTTTAAGATCCTTCATGTAAAGGTACTTGTTGATTAACCGTTAAATAATCGTATAAATGGTACAATTTCTAAGGTATAGTCAATTTAGTTAGGGTTAGGGTTAGGATTTATTTTTTGACTAAAGTTTAGAATTTTTTTATTTATATATCTCTCATGAATGCTATTTCATGTGGCTATTCAGCTTATAACTTATAACATTATATATTTTCTTTCAACTTTAACATTTTTATTAATTTTTTGTTTCATTTATTTTATTTTTTTGACCTTGCTCATAATTAATTTAATATATAATTATATATAAAATTATGCCAGTGTGTTTTTTGCACTAGACCGTGCGTTTTTTGTACTAGACCATGCGTTTTTTGCCCTAGACCGTGCGTTTGTTGCACTAGACCGTACATCCTAGAGTCCATATTCATTTTGAAAAGGAAAAAAAAAACAGCTCTCTCACGGTATCCTACCGTAGCCTAAGCCTAATTCTTATTGTACAATGACAACAACAAAGGATTCATCTTATTTTTTTCTAGAACTCAGGTGCATACAATAAAAAAAAACTAACGGAGTAGACAAGCTAAATTTCCCAATTTTTCCATAAAAAAAATCTCAATTTGTTTGTCCAAATAAACCAAAACAATAAATAAACATAAAAACACGTGTTATCAAGATTTAAGACTCGTTTGGATTGACTTATTTTTGAGCTTACGAAAAATATTTATGCAAATAAATAAACTTTTACTAACAATTTTTTTTAACTCAGAAAACAATTTTTATTTTTTTTTTGTGTTTTCATAAGCTATTTGTTCAATAACTACATTGACTAGTTTATAAATAATACATAAAAACTTATTGATTTACGTAAACTGTTTTACGTAAGCTTGAAAATAAGTCATTCTAAACGGGTCATAAACCATACACTTTCTTCTATAATCAAATTGAAAATTGTGTTTGTCACTTGGTCTAATGAATAAAAAAAAATGCAGAAAAATAGTTGCAAAATAATTGGGGTTAATCAAATTGTTAATTGCGATTACTTGAAGCTTTTTAACTATAAATATAAATAATCCCATAAAATAAAACTATAATAATAAATTTGGCTAAATTACACCACAGGTCCTTTAAGTTATTTAACTGTAACAAATTGATCCTTTAAGTTTTTTTCGTATCACTTAGGCCCTTTATGTTAATTAATTGTAACAAGTTGGTTCTTTAAGTTTTTTTTGTATCAATTAGGTCTTTTAAGTTATTTAACAGTGACAATTTGGGGCATTTTAGATCTTAAAAATGTAAATTATTCGGGGTACGAAAAATACTTAAAGGACTAACTTGTTACAATTAAATAACTTAAAGGAAGTAAGTGGTACGAATAAAACTTAAAGGATCAATTTGTTATAATTAAATAACTTAAATGATTTTAGCCTAATAAATTTTTTGATTTGATTAATTGATTCACTTAAATAATTTAATTTCATTCGATTGATCTCTCTTTCTCTTTCATTTCATTTCATTTCATATGAAACTGAAACCTCACCCATCTGCAGTGCCTGTGGGTAGGTGCTCCCTTCTTCACTCTCTCTCTAGGTTTTCTTCCCTCTCTCTCTCCGATCCTTCTCCTGCAACAACCACTTTCTCTCTCTAGGTTAGTTTTCTTTCTCTCTCTAACCTTTTTCATTGATGCACGTGAATCGGATTTGCATGACCTCAATTCATGGGACACAAAAAGCGAAACTCTGCTCCTCCTCGTTCCAAACTATCTCCGGCTGCTTCTCCGGTGAATCAATCTCCCATCGGCGGAGCCGCCACCGCCACCGCCACCAACGGCTCTACTTCACCCGATGCCGATAATTCAATCATTCTATTCGATCCTAACCCTAACAAGATTGAATTCGCCAATAACGGTTCTCCTCAATCCGAGGCTTCTCATTTCTCTTCAATTAAGGTAGAATGTGAGCGTGCCTTAACCACGTTTCGTCGTGGGAATCATAATCGAGCAATGAAGCTCATGAAGGAGTTGTGTTTGAAAGAAGAGGGTTCGTTTTATTCGCCTTTCGTTCATCGAATTTACGGTTTTATTTGTTTTAAAGTTGCTTCTGTTATTACTGATTGTAACGCGAAGCAACGACATTTGAAGCATGCTGTTGATTTGGCTAGAAGAGCTGTTGAGCTTTCGCCGAATTCGGTTGAATATGCACATTTTCATGCTAGTGTGATGTTGGAAGCTGCTACTGAGGCGAAGGATTATGAGGATGTGGTGCATGAGTGTGAGAGAGGGCTTGCGATTGAATATCCGACTGATCCGGCTAAGGAGACGTTGCAGGATGAGAGTGAGCAGAAAGTGTCTAGTATGGAAGATAGGATATTACATGTGCAGGGTGAGTTGAGGCAGTTGATTCAGAAGTCGAATATAGCTTCGTTGTCGTCTTGGATGAAGAATTTGAGTAATGGGGAGGAGAGGTTTCGGTTGATTCCGCTACGGAGGGCTACGGAGGATCCTATGGAGGTTAGGTTGGTTCAGACTAGAAGGCCGAATGAGATTAAGAAGGTGACTAAGACGCCAGAGGAAAGAAGAAAAGAGATTGAGGTTAGGGTAGCTGCTGCGAGGCTGTTGCAGCAGAAGTCGGAGTCTCCTCAGTCTCCGAATGAAGGAGATAGGGAAGACAGAGCATTGGATTTGTCTTCGGGGTCTAGTCAGAGGACAGGTGAGAGGCGAAGGCATTTGAGAAAGAATGGCTCTACAGCTGAAAGGAGAAAGTGGGTGTTAAGTTATTGGGATTCGGTGGGTATTGATGTGAAAAAGGACTTGCTCAAGATTAAAATAAGTGATATCGTGTCCCACTTCAACTCTACAAAGGATACTTTGCTAAAAGATGTTTTATCAGAAGCTTTGTCTTATGCTGAAGCCAATAAAACATGGAGATTTTGGAGTTGCTGCATTTGTTCTGAGAGATTTTCCAATCAGGAATTTCACAGGCAGCATGTTATGCAGGTACACCTTCAAACTCTCCCGCCAAAAATGCAGAGAATTTTGCCCCAACATGTTGACAACGAATGGATTGAGATGATTCTTAATTGTTCTTGGAAGCCTTTGGATGTCTCAGCTGCAGTTAAAATGCTTGATTATAAAGCAAAATTCAGAGGTTCATCACGTCCGGAGGACTATCTTACTCGGGACTACAATGATTGTTTTAAAGATTCAAACAGTTCTTACCATGAACAGGAAAGTTTAGGGTACAGTGCTGTTAATTGTACGACCGAAAGCAGTAAGTATTATAAAATTGATGAAAGTGATGTCAAAGAAGGCATTGAAGACCAACAATTTATGGCAAATCCTGTTTCTGATTGTTGGCCTGTATCTGATGACGAGGAGCGTGCACAACTTCTGGAGAAAATCCATGGGGTATTTGAGATACTTATTAGATACAAATGTCTCGCTGCTGGTCATCTTCACAAGGTCATACAATTCAGTATGGGTGAGATCCAGGGTCTTGCTGCTGGTTCTGAACTTCTAAAACATGATGTAGACCAAACACCAATGTGTATATGCTTTCTGGGAGCTTCGCAGCTCAAGAAAATTCTTCAATTTCTGCAGGAATTGTCTCATGCTTGTGGGTTGGGTAGATATGCTGATAAAAGTAGTAGCCCCAAGAATGATTTGCATGATATCAGTCAAGGTGCTGAAGCCAAAGAAAAAATTGTTCTCAGTGGAGATGCATCATGCCTCCTCCTGGATGAGTGTCTACTGCGAACACAAGTCACTCCTGGTATAACGCAGGAGGCTGTCTTCGAGGACATGGTCACTCCAAGTTCTCCTGATGGAATTTCAGACAGTAGTGGTGCTTTGCTGTCCTGGCTATATGCAAGTCGGCCTATTGGGGATCATTTTGCGTCATGGAGTCGGACCAAAGAAGATAAAATGTGTCAAGGGCAAGAAATGGTCCGGGCACTTGACAAGGAGTTTTATCAATTACATAGCCTGTGTCAGAAAAAGTGTGAACGTCTGAGTATTGAGGAAGCACTACAGACAATAGAGGATCTTTGTCTTGAAGAAGGTAAGAAGAGGGAAAATGTGAGTGAATTTGTTCAGCGAAGCTACGAGTCAGTCTTAAAAAGGCGGAGAGATGAGCTTGCAGAGAGGGAGAATGAAATGATGTATCCCGGCAATAGGGTTGAGTTTGATTGTATAACAAATGTTTTACAAGAAGCAGAAACAACGAGTCTTAATAATCAATATTGCTACGATGAAGCTTATACTGGCATGACTTCTCAGTTATGTGACTTGGAATCCGGTGAAGATGATGAATGGAGAATGAAGGACTGCTTGCATCAAATGGATGGCTGTGTAGAAATTGCTATTCAGAAACTGAAAGAGCACTCATCTATAGAGGTCAGTCTGTTGGTTCTTGTTCTGTGTCTACTAAGTTAATTGCAAGGATGGACTTATGCCTTGATGTTCTAACCCAATGTGTTTACTTTGCAGATTAGCAAAGTTGACGCTGAAATAATTAAATGTGTTTCAGAGGTGCAAGCTATTGGAACTCAGGCTTGGGCATGTTTCTACCTATGATTATCGAGCAATACTAGTGCCTCTGGTGAAGCTGTACCTAAAGGTTTGTACACAAACTGCCCAAACATGTACCATTATTTCTTCTTGCACTTACTATATGTTTGTTTGTTTTGGTCTTTCAGACACTTCTGGAAGATTTGGCTGAGAAAGATGCAAGGGAGAAATCTGATGCTGCAGGTGAAGCATTTTTGGCTGAACTTGCTCTTGATTCCAAGAAGATTGGCAAAGGGGGAAATGAGAACACGAGACATGTGGAGAAGACAAAGGATAAGAAGAAGAATAAAGATCACAGAAAAATAAGAGATTTGAAGGTGTTCATCATGCATGCTGAATTTGTTCATATATTTGACCAATGTCTGTGATAACTGATTAAAATGTATCTCTCTTGCAGGCCACAAGTGGTTCTATGCACCCCTTGCTTCAGTCTACAACTCTTGAGTCAGTATATGTTCACTTTGTTTTTCTTGGTTTTCATGTTTTATGTAATCTTCTAGAGACGATGTAACTTTTCTTAAAAATGTTTTTACTGCAGTTCCGATCTAGTATCACCTGACAATGAATTTCAAGATCATGAAATTGTTTCTATGAATGATGATGATTTGGAACACCATGAAGAGGAATTTAGACGTAAAATTGAGCTTGAAGAGGAGGAAAAAAAGCTTGAAGAAACCTTGGAACTTCAACGAAGGATTGAAAATGAGGCCAAACAGAAGCACCTCGCTGAGCAACAGAAGAAATTATCCGGTACATGTTTAGAGGAAGTGACTGACAAACTTCAAGATTGTCAATTGAAGCCTGTTGCTGATGGTTCGGATGTGCAAGAACATACAAGACTACCTATGCAGGTATGAATACAGACATAATTTCTGGTTACTAATCTTCAGGTTACTATTGTACGGTTAATGGACGTATAGAAAATACTTAAAGCCAAGAATCAGGTCTTGCTGGAAATACACCCACTGAACTTGCAAATGTTTTTTTTTTCCATGAACAGTTGGTAAAGGAGAATGGGTGCCCAAGCAATCTTGAGGTTGTGCTTAATACCACAGCAAATGGTTCCATGATGCCGACTAAATCTTCAGCCGATTCCGCTTCCCAAAAAATTAATAATTTGCATCAGTCAAAAATTAAACAAGGTTGGTGGTGTCTCAAAATGCAGGTTTTAATTTTTAGCCTGCGGTTCCTCACTTTTTTTTAAAACATTTCCCACAGATTTGCCCAATGGAATCGTTCCAGAGAATGGTCTACCTTTGCCTGATCGGCGTGCAGGAAAAAAACATAAACGGAATAAGAATTCGTCTAAAATGGTTGATGGAAAGTTGGAACACAATGAGAATATTGAGGATACAAATGCTGTCAATCAAGATGCCAAACATTGTAAGTTTTAATCTCGCTGAAAAATTATTTCCATGTAATGCTGGGATATATATTTATTCTCAACCAATTAGGTTTTTACCAGATGTATTTGATTAATATTTCATTACAAAGACAAAGATAATGTTCGACTCAATTGAATTTAATTGGTATGCACCATCAGATGTATATGTGTATGAATGTATATCTATAAATAAAGTTGAATTAGGCTCTTCTATGCAATACAGTTTCTTTCATTTATGCTCTATCTTGGCATCTTGGCCATTTTGTACCCTAGTTATCTTCTCACGGGATCACTTATACCTGAGTTTGGATTATGATTGTGTGATGCTTTGTATGGTAGATTAATTGATAAATGTTGCTACAAATTTCGATTTTTGATTGCCCTAGTATTCCATCTTTTTGGTCAAGTATTATGGGCTTGTTTGATATTATATATATAATAGTATCTTGATTTTAGTTATACTTTTTCTGGCAACACTTGTTTAGATTATGCTTTTTCTTCAGTGGGATCCTTCTCTTAATAAAGAAGTTTTTGATCAATCTCTACTTTTGTTCTGTTCAATTAGATTCAAAATCTGCTTTGTACTCTTTGAAGTTTCATTGCATCATTTTGTGCTTCTTTCCTGCAAGAATTATGTCAACATTTTAGTTTAAACTTGTTGATGCAGAAATCCTATTTCAGTTTTTGAGCCTTGATGAAGTCATTGTAATATTTATCTTTAAAATACTATATACAAATGCCATTTTGTGAAGGTATTTTCCAAAATATGAAAGTTAATGCGTTGTCGCTTTAATGTACCATCAGTGTTGGAAAACAATGGAGCAAAGGTGATGAAAGAATTGCAAGTGGAAGATGAGGAGGAGGAAAGATTCCAAGCCGATCTTAAAATGGCTGTACGTCAAAGCTTAGGTATAAATCTTTCAGTACTTACATACATATGTAGACTGGTTGTTGTCATCTTATACTACTAAGATGTGTTTTTTTATGCTTAATAACATTATATCTTTTCCTTAAGTCAAAATCCACCTTCTGTAATGACTAAAGAAAGGAAATGAAACCGTTTGAATGCTGATTTCTCGTAAAGTTTTCGTTTTTCCTTAATGATATTCTGTTCCCTTGGTCGGTTGCTTTCCTGGCTAAATTTAAAGCTACGAAATTAATGAACATCGTAGATTATAGATCAGTAAATAATATAAATATCGGCCCTAGGTTAATGTAATAAGTATGATCCCTATTATATAGGGAGGGCTTCGTTGACTGCAGAGTTTTTTTTTTTTATGATTTGATGGATAATTGGTAGAAGATTGCGATTATATTCGGAATAAGGAGATCAAGCTCCATACAATTAGAGTTGGCCCTATATTTAATCGAAAATGCAGAAAAAAGTATGACGAGAAAGTAACAATAAAGATTCTGCTGCGATTGAATACTCTAACCCGCCCCTTCCTTTACTCTGTAGTGTTTTCCCCCCTTTCCTCTGCCTATTAGTCCTCTTCTATTAGCCTGTTTGTTTGAGATAGATAAAAAAATGGATTCCAATGCATTTTTTTCCTTCTCAAAACATCTCGTCCGAAGCTTCGATTAAACATCGGTGGTACTGGTAGCCCTTCTCCACTTAACATGTGACAACAGTCCATGATGGTACATTTCCCTTCCTCTCTTGTCCCCACTCCCCCAATGAACATTTCTTTTGGCACTTTTTGTGCAACGTGTGTAGATCTTGTCCTTTTTCTCCAATTATCTCATCTTTCCCTTCATTTACAATATGTGGCCCATCATGTTCAGTTAGCCCCCTCTTCACAGTCAAATTTTTTTTTTTTGTATCATACACCGTGTCAATAAAATTTCAGCTTCTTTGTAGGAGATATTAGAGGCTGTAATATGTGATGCAGTAATCAGTATTTCAATCCCTTGCTGCCCCTATCCCCCACTTTTCATTAATTAAATTTTAGCACAAGGCACTTATACTTAGAAGTCCAAAGGTTCTAGTGTGAGGTGTGTCATGACATATAAAATTATTCTTAAGCATCTACCTTTGAGTTTAAGCTGTTCGAGTAGTTGGTTCTTGACAATGTCTATGCCATGCAGTAGGTTTTCTTTGTGTTTCAGTTCAATACTTCAATATCATCGCCAAATTCCTTCTTGAATCTTGATTTGATAATTAGATTTTCATATTATCTGCTTGTTGACGACATTTATGACTAGAGTGATACCAATTGCTCTCTCATAGATAGTGGCTCATAGCCCATGTTTATTATTGTACTTAACTTCGCAAGGGTGCATTTGCCATTATCTACATCAACAATGCTTTATCTGGCATCCAAGTACTTATTCTTTTCTTTCTAGTGCATTTACCTGTAAGGCTGTATATTTATTTACTATTCATTTGTAGCTACTAATAATCATTGTAGCCATAATCATTTTTTAATTTTTGTAGATACATCCATAGTTTCTACTTTCATTAAATTAGATACAAATATTATAATAAAATATTTGTAGCTACCAGTAAAACTTGACAAACTAAATCTTGATAGTCTTGTAAATATTTTCTGTTTCCGTTAAATTAGCTATAATAAATCATGCACCTTAAGAAAGGAGTTCTGGCTTCATCTTGTGACTGTCTAACCTTGTAAGCGATTCTTTTTATCAGACACGTATCAAGCACGTGGAAGTTTGCCTTTGGTTTCGAGTTTGAGAATGCCTCAAAGATCTTCTTCACAAGTAGACTGTTCAGGTCTTGCACCTGTGGAAGACTCAACTCAGGATGTGAATGGAGCTAGTTTGCTTGGTACGGGACTGAGGAATGAAGTGGGTGAATATAATTGTTTTCTCAATGTTATTATTCAGGTAGGTATTTCAAAAGTCAATTTTCCAATATTTTATTATAATAATTGCAGTACTTATATGTCACTGATGTATTATTCTAAAAATGACTTCATGTCTCTGTATGACCTCAGTCATTGTGGCATTTAAGACGCTTTCGGGTGGAATTTCTTGGCAGATCAAGATCAGAGCATGATCATGTGGGTAATCCCTGTGTTGTCTGTGCGTTGTATGACATATTTACTGCTCTAGACCTTGCTTCAAAGGATTCAAGGAGAGAACCAGTTGCACCTACTTCCCTGCGGATAGCTCTAAGCAATCTATATCCACATAGTAACTTCTTCCAAGAGGTAACTTCATTGACAGAAAATGAATACAAGGTAGTTCATCTGTTGATAATGCGATTAATGTATTATTGGCATTTGGCAGGCTCAGATGAATGATGCTTCGGAGGTACTGGCTGTGATATTTGATTGCCTTCATAGATCATTTACTCGTGGTTCAAGTGTTTCTGATTCAGAATCAGTGGAAAGCAAATGCATGGGGTCTTGGGATTGTGCAGCTAGTAGTTGTATAGCACATTCACTTTTTGGAATGAACATTTTTGAACAAATGAACTGCTACCATTGTAATCTTGAGTCCAGACATTTGAAGTATACTTCCTTCTTTCAAAATATAAATGCCAATGCCCTCAGGACAATGAAGGTATCTTTAGGATTTTCTTAACATTTAATAATTTATAATGTTTCTGATTTTATGCTCCGAGGGGCATGACCAAACAATTATGCATGTTATGCACCTTAGCTAGATCCCTTCGTCCCCTTTCAGGCTATGTTTCCCGAAAGCTCCCTTGACAAGCTTTTGAATCTTGTGGAGAGGAACCATCGGTTGACTTGTGATCTAGAAGTCGGCGGCTGTGGCAAGCTCAACCACATCCATCACTTCCTTTCAACTCCACCCCATGTTTTTATGACAGGTACCTCAGTTGTGTGTGGAGGTCAATTTTTTTTCAGTATGTTTTTTTGGCCCTTTCTCTTACATGTTTGGTATTCACAGTTCTAGGTTGGCAAAACACATGCGAGAGTGCTAATGACATAACTGCAACTCTGGCAGCCCTGAGCACCAAGATAGATATCAGTGTCCTTTATCGTGGTTTAAATCCTAAAAGCACCCATAACTTGGTTTCAGTGGTATGTATTTGAATGATATGCTAGGAATTTTTCTATTTATTATTGATTGCTTTTTCTTCCTGCTGTTTGAGACGAATTTGATTTCATTACAGAAAAAGACTGCAATGTAAACATTTACTGTGGAATTTGCAGAGGTCCAATGGATTTTGGTAACATAGTGGGCTAGTTTGTGCTAATTTGTGTCATTTAAACTTGTAGGTATGCTACTATGGCCAGCATTATCATTGCTTTGCTTATAGCCATGACCACGGCCAATGGATTATGTACGACGACAAGACTGTTAAGGTGAGTTAAATCTAATAAATAGACGGATATATGTTTTTTCATTCTTGCTGTGTTAATTTCCCCCTTTAAATGAGCAGATAATTGGTGGATGGGGCGATGTTCTTACTGTCTGTGAGAGAGGGCATCTACAACCTCAGGTGCTCTTCTTTGAAGCTGTAAACTAGATTTCGGGTGGAACTCATTTTGGCATCAAATTGGTTTCTGGTGTGGCCCCGTTTAGGCTGATGTGTTGCATTACACATAAGTGGTTTATAAGCTGCAAGTTTCACTGGTGTCCAACAAATTTTGGCGTACATACCTCAGGATATACAGTGTTATAAATTTTGTGATACAGTTCTTGATTTTAATAGGAACAGATTATCGGGGTGGAAAATGATGACGAATACTTTTAGTGTAACTGGATTTGACTTGGAAGAAAGCAGAGAGTGGTGTTTGGCACAGAGCATTGCCCAACTCAGTTGGTTCATTTTGAGAATATCAGATTCATTTATTGTATCCATCCAATAAGCAGGTTTTGGTATTGCTAGAAGAACCTCAAGTTGACCAGCAATCTGTAAGAAGATCTTAGCCTGTTTTAGATGAAAATAATTGCCCATTATTGTCGGGTAACATATAGCAATTTGTGCGAGGGGAATTCATTCTTCAGTTGTTGAGGAAATTTCCTTCCCACCCCCCTCCAACCCCCAAACAGAAAAAAGATGATCTGTATAGTTCTTACACAATTAGATTTGTCCCAGTGTCAGCTTGCTGCAACTATGGATGAAAAAGGAGTGTTGATTACTGATCTACTGGACAACTTTTCTACCACTCATGATACCTGTGATGGAACGTGCTGCATGTCTGGTTTTGTGCCTACTCAGTAAATTGAGGAGATTCCGTCCTTTGGCTTTGTACCTTATTTACTTTTTGTAGGGTGGGGGAGAAGGTAGGATCTGTGGATTGAGTGTAAGTGAACTAATGATATCAAATTATAGTTGCAGGTAGTAACCGTAGCTCTGTGCGAGTGAAAAGCTGAAAGTTTTTGGCACAATTTTGTCCTACACCTTTTGGAAATAGCGTCAAGTGAGATGGATTATGTGATACTTAATTCTTCTATATATATTGATGCAAAATGTGTAACTACTCTATGTTCCCCTCTTCCCCCTATTCCGTTACATACTTAAACGCCATTGCCTCAAATGTTAAAAATAATTTTAAAACTTCTAAACAATCGAAGACACCATTTTCTTTGGTTTTTTAACATGTACTTTTAAGGGCATTTACAATTATATTTCTTTTATATCTTACATTGAGGCAATGTTTTTTTTTTCTTTCATGTTTTGTTTCTTTTGATTGTTCTAAGTTTTGTTTTTACCGATATTTTCTTTGGAGCTTAATAAGTTCGTCATAAAGCTGATTGATTTTGCGGTTGTATAATACTCCCTCCGTCTCCATCCCAAATTATTAATGATATTTTTTCTATTATAACCTTAATTATATATTACTCTTTTCTTTCAATTTTTTAATTTATCTTTATCATACCATTTATTAAGGACAATTTTATAAAACAATTCATAATATTTGTTTCCATGCAAAATTAATTACATTTTAGTACGCGTGAAATGATCGAAACGTCATTTAATTGGGACGGAGGAGGGAGGGAGTATTGTTCACAAGATGTTGAACTTTCTCTATCTTTCGTATACTCTCTCCGTCTCATAATAAGTGATCCATTTGAAGAAAAAAAAAATTGTCTCAAAATAAGTTATCCATGTCACTTTTCAAAACAACATTAATTACCTTTTTTCTATTATACACTAATTAATATTAATTTCATCACTTCTAATTCAATATATTATATTTTATAGTTGTGATAATGGTGAATGCAACAATACTTGACCTGAGTCCTTAAAATCATTTTTCTCTCTTTCACCTGTACACTTTTCTTAATATGTGTGAAATAAACAAAGACTATGTTATTTTGGAACGATGGAAGTGTGAAGTTGGTATCCCACTTTGATTATCTATCTATAAACGTTTAATCAAGTTAACGAGACGGCGGTGTTTGAACGTTTTAGTGGAATGTGTAGAATCAGAGTTGAGGTGTTAAACTACTGGTTGGATGTTTGTAGCGGAATTCTCATGAAAGTTTACGTTGAGAGGGGAAGTTAATGTGGAAAGGTTCTTGGGTAATTTATTGAAAATGTTGCAAACTACTCCCTCCGTCCCTTTTTATAAGAGTAGTTTACAAAAAAAAAAAATTGTCCTTAAATATAAGATCATATACAAATTTCTAGATGCATTGATTACTCTTTTTTTCAAATATACCCCTTATTAATACTACCAATTTGTCTTGGTATATGAAAAGTTAACATTAACTATATATTTAATTAAGGGTAATTTAGTAATCATCACACACATTTGAGACAACTTTATTACTCCAACATCTTTTCTTAATACGCGTGATTTTTGTAAATTACTCCTATAAAAAGGGACGGAGGGAGTATTCTCTTTACTCCTCTTCTTTCCCCTTTCCTAGATTACCCCATAATTTCCCTTTAAACTCTCAATGAAAGTTTAAGAGGCGAACATGTTTAAACAAAAATATCAAGTACTATATGATTACTTACATTAGACTTCCGTGGTAATAAAAGTTTGAGTCATGCTAACTAGTGTTCTTGCGACACTATATAAAGAACAAAAAAAGTAAATTTTATATTGAGAAGAGCATTTTTTTTTTTTTTACACTTTTAAAAGCTCTACTACACAAGTTTCAAAATATTTTTATTATATTGACTAGCATCAAGATGGGCACTAACGTGTCAAGACGGGTACTAACGTGTTCGTCCTTTTTCTTTTATTGGCAATCAACCATAAAATGGTAAAAAAAAAAACAAGTGAATGGTAATATTGGAAGAAAAAATATTATACCAAAACATTTTTTTTATATAAGATCAAAATACGGTTTTTTTAGTGTCTAATATTTTTCTATCACTGTGGGTTGTTAATCCTATTGTTATGGATTGTTCCGATTTTAATGTGATTTAACTAATTTATTTAGTTGAAAATTTAAATTATTTTATAAAAATAATTAAATAGTTTAAATTAGGGGTAAAAATGGAAGAAAAGTTCAACAAAAAAAAGAGTGTATTTCCTTTATATATTGATATATATTTCTTTAACTAGTGTTTTAGGGGCACAAGTTAGCATTTTTCTAACGATTTTTATAGAGTACATCAAATTGAAATTTTCATAAAATTTTAAAACTACAAGATGCATCATAAACTTTTTTTTATTGTTTTGTCCCACATTAATAAGTTTTTTTTTTAAAATATGATTAAGTATCAATTTTCAAATTACACAGTTACAAATTTTGAAATAATAAAAAATTTGAAATCATTAATAACTCAAATATGATTAAAATTTAAAAGTTAAAAGTAATAGTACTTTGCTATGTCCTTAAAAAAGAAGATATACTTTGTTTTGCTATGTATCCAACTCAAACATGCAGTTGCAAATATACTAACTAAACTAACATGCGTTCCAACTTCCATATTTTGCTTACAAAAGTCTTATCACAAACAAAGATAGAAGTAGCAAGTTAGGGCAAATTGTACTTGATTTTATCATGTCTTCGAATTTTGGTCCGACTAAATTTTAGAGCTTAATCATCCCTAAATTTGAATAAATACAACACTCTCTAAGTAAAATAAGACGAAGACCTAGTTTAATTGGTTAACGAACTTAATTTTTAGTTTAAGTTCGGTTTATTTGGTTTATTAATCAAATTCAACAAATCAATTGTCGAATTGAATCTCGAACTCTATTCAAGTTTGCTCGGTTCATTGTCAGCCCTAATTCTATATATTAATGTACTTAAGTCATAATTAAAAAAAAAACTTTTTGTATGTTAAAAAATTGTTCACTGATCTCTTTATTTATCTTGAAAATTTTATTTTGCAAACTTTATAATATTGCTCTCAAATACTAATTCTACAATAGCAATCAGCACTGCCTAAGCTAATATGCCATTAGAAACTTCATTCCTGTTTAGAGGAAGGAAATAAAAAGACAGCAAGTAGGAATTGCCTCTTGAGGATATTGATCATATAAAAATAGTTTGTTTCTATTATTATTGAAAATTTATGTGATTAAGTTTTTTATAAAAAAGTATTTATTAGTAAAAAAATTATTTTAATACATCATTAATTATTTTGGATGTTAAAATATAAAAATAATATTCACATGTATATGTTTTGAAGATAATTAACCATTTTAATTTTATTTAAAATTAAAAATATTTACGGGTATTACATTCTTTAAAAAAAAACAAAGACTTCACATCTTATACTAGTGCATAGTTTAGTTTTAATCAAACGACTCCAACATTTGTTTAACTGTCATATATCATTTCAATTCGATTATCAATTAGCAAGTTTCCATTTTTCATTATCCTATTAAAATTTCATATTTAATTGGTTTCACCCTTTCATTCACCTTAATTGACTAACCAAATAATAAATTGCTACCATGATAACCATTGCAATCACATAAAAAAAACTCTTGCATTGGAGGACTAAGATATACAATCTCTTAGATTTTTTTATCAAATAGCAATTTTCCATTTTTGTTATCCTATTAAAATTTCTTATTTGTCTGTAAGATCTAGCACTAGTGGCAATGAAGATATTACTAGACTAGACATCTTCATCCTAGTTTCAACCCGAAACACCGGTAACAATGACACCCCACTTCTTATTGGTAGAGACATTGCATAATTTATGCAGAGGCCGGGGTTCGAACCCCGGACACCCCACTTCTCCACATTTAAATGGGTGAGCTTCAGCCATTAGACTACTCTACAAAAAAAAAAACAATGACAATATTCCTTATTTGTCACTTCATCTACCGACCAAAAAATTATACTTAATTGTTTTCATCCTTTCATTCATCTTAATTAACTAACCAAATAATAGATTGCTACCACAACAGTCATTGCAACACTTATAAAAACCTCTTGAGTTGGAGGACTAAGACATACAATATCTTTAGATTTTTGTCTTCTGTTACCCATAATATATAAACCTGTTTTCATGTTGATCCTGAGTGTATCTTTATTTGATGGCCTAAGAGACGTTGAGACTTGAGTGGTTGAGGACGACAATCACTCCACAAAAGGTAACGGTGTATTACAAACACTCCGACGATCAAGTTAGTGTTGAACTGTGACTTTGTGAGTGTGGGGTTTTAGAGTTTAGAAAATGTGTAACCAAATTTGAGTCATGAGTCAGTGTTTGTAGGAGAAAGATTAGGGTTTTTGGATGGAAACCCTTATTTGACAACCAACCTTGGTGACAGTTGTGGACATAACATAATGAAATCTTTATCAAACGGTTATAATTACATCTCCATACTTGCTTGGGTGTGCCTCTTGGGTTATGGCTTAGGGTGGACACTCGAACTCTTGTTGTATTGAGCTTAACCCAATCCAAAACACATATGTATCTTTCTCTTGTTAGGTACTTAAGTACAACATTTTCAATGAGAGAAATTATCCGAGTAGCACACCTAAAAAAAGAGTGCAATAATTGCATAATCATTTATGGGATTAACAGTATCTACCACCAAGTTAAATAAACAAGGAGACACCATTGTTAGCAAATTTACCTAAGGATTTTTAATATCATGATTCTCACTAACCATGAATTTTTATAAAAAGTAAGAAATCATACTTGGATCCATTATGCATATATTTTGTTAGCATTCTTTTAATTTGCATCAAGTTGTGTTGGCAATTTGCAGGATTTAAAAAGGTCATTTTTTTTATTCAGATTCCCTTCACGTGGTCCAACTAGTGACTTTGGAAAAACATTAATATCACCACTATGTTAATACGTTGGAGATTATCAGAAACGATATAAAGAAGAATTGTAATTTAGTTATGAAACATATTCTTCGTGAATGGAATGTTTGTGTTGATATTCTTGCAAATATGGGAGCCAACTGTTCAAACTCTTTGATTATGGTTAATGAGTCTCTTCCTAGTTTGTCATCGGCGCTTCTGGCTGATGCTAGATGAGTGTCCATTATCAGGACTTAGTATTTTCTCTCCCTTTTTTCTTATGTAAAAAAAAACTCGAAATTATGTATGGCAACAAAAGCCGTACCCGCTAGTGTCTGAATCCGCACTAACATTGAGGAAAAAAAATCCAAATTGATTGGGTTTGAGTTTTCTTCGGTTTCAAAGATAGGAGCAGAATGAGTAATGGTGACATTGATACCCCCGAACTCATTTCACTTTTATCAATATTATATCTTTACCTCTCTTAAATTTGAAAACCTTAAACAAACTCTTAAATTATATTCATATGTTTATTTTTAAGGTGAGCCTTAAACAAGTCGTTTCCTCTAAAAAAAATGGGATTGTTGAAAAGTCATAGTTTTAAGTTTTTAATTTTTTTTTAATTAAAAAGTATCAAAATATGGTCCAAATTCATGTGGGGATGAGGCGGGGTGGGAATACCCAAACTCCATCAAGTACGCGGTTGAGGCTCAATTTTTCACACCGTCGGAATCGGAGACGGGTACGTGGATACCCAAGAAGCAAAAACCGTCCTCGCTCCGCTCCATTGCCATGCCTACTCAAAATGTCTTGTTAGTTTTTCCCTGACTGAAAATGTCTAGTTAATTATTATTTGAAACATTGTGGGTGCAACAATTTTTTCTTCTCTATAAATTGTAATTCCAGTATAAGAGTATTGTCGGGTTAGACTTAGAATAGATAGCTGTTAGTGAGGCATGACCGAAGCATATGGCAACCCCAAAACTTAGGAGTCTCTAACAGAATCACTTTTGAAAACAACCTCATCCCAACATTTGTCCTCTCTCCACTTTTACTCAGTCTTTCCATACCCAACAACAGATCCACACATTAATAGAGACACCTTGCAGCTCTCATTTTCATAAAAAATATGCATACACATCCCCATCCCTTCAAACCTTAACTTCATCATCTATTCCTTCTGGATCATATTTAGTTAGTTTTTTCCAGCATCTTTCTCACTAGGTGGTGGAAAGAAATAATAATAATAATAATAATGACCCTTAAGGGTGGCACAACGCAAGCCTGTGCAGCATGCAAATTCCAAAGAAGAAAGTGCACACCTGAGTGCCTTTTAGCTCCTTATTTCCCTGCAGACCAACCCAAAATTTTCCAAAATGTCCACAAATTATTTGGAGTTAGCAACATTGTCAAAATACTAAAGTACCTGGAACCTAGTCAGAAGAAAACAGCCATGGATTCTATTATCATTCAAGCTAATTATAGGGATAAGTATCCTGTGCATGGATGTTGGGAGGAAATTTGCAGGCTACAATATCAAATATGGATGATGGAAGAAGAACTTCATGCTGTTTATCAACAGCTTGAAATTTGCAGGCAACAACAAAACCAACAACAGTTACCTCATGATGATGTGACTTCACAGTTAGAATTGGGAATGGCGACACGTTCCTTCAATGCGCTCGCACTCTTTAATCACTCTCCACAACTACAGACTTATAACAACAATAACACAGTTGCTGCACCTTTGTCTGCATCTCAGCAACATTCCTACTCCAATAGCAATAGTGTGGATTATAATAACTCCTCCCTCTACATGGATTCAAAGGATGATGCTACAAATCCTAATTTGTGGCTTCAGTGCCCTTACACAAATAATAATAATAGCAGTTCAATAGCAATGCAACCTCATAAGTTGGTTACCTCAGAGTCGCAGCCACTATCATCTGTCCAACAAGGAGTTGTTGAAGATAATTATGATGAGATGCATTCATTTTTTGATACAGTTGACGATAGGCAATCATACATTTATTCTAAGGAGGCTTATGAATCGAGGTAAATTGATCAATTAACTCTGACATAATTATCAAGCACACCGTTAAAGTAGATCAAAAAATACACTTATTTTCTAGATGATCATCGATCCACAGGTTCCCTTGATCAGAGGTAATCTTGTCTAGGGTCTGTACCCATTCTAACCTCCCCAAGTGATCGTACTAAATGAGATTGATGTTTAAATGTTGAAATTAGATATAGTTGGCGATTGATGATCATTTGCATATTATATATCAAAATCCTTTGAAGTGAAAATGCTAATATTAATATTTGATATTTGTCCATTTCTGCCTGCAGTTCAGAAGAATCACTGAAAGATACAAGAAAGTGCACGGAGCATGTGTCTGAGAATGAACTGAAGAGTGCTGCTGCTTGTTTCAGCCTTACCAGTGTCAACTGATCAGTACTGTGCTGCCCTCTTCCCCTCGGCAAAAAGAAAAGATGAACTAGGTTTCATTTTTCCAGTCCTTTTTGGATTCTTTTATTTTAAAATTTTGGTAATATTGTCATTATTGAGTTTCCAATCCTTCACTTGTCGACATTTTAAATAGAAGCGTGTTTCTTGTATACTGAATATTTGATTATGAGAAGGCGAAGAATAATATCCAGATGGGACACTTTTCATCCATTTATACTGAATATTTGATTGTTCTTATCTACTATCATAATGTTAACTGCATAAGTATTTTAGAGCAACTTTATATATTTACTTCTTATGTAAGTAGTCAATATTGCAAAGAATGTTAACAAAACCAAATTATGCAGTTGGGATTGGCTACTTATCAGAAGATGCCACAATTCCATATCATGTATTAAAATCACAGTTAATTTGTTTACCTCAAAATCTGGTTTGGTCTATAATATTTCTTTCCAATCTTATTCTACCTCGAACTATTATAATTAGGACAAAACTTAGGTACATTTCGTTAGGTGCTTTTCGTGTGGTTCTTCGCATAAAATACTTATAATTACCAATGATTTTTCAAATCCATAATATTCTCAAAGTTTGTTATAACCACAAAAAGTGGATTTTATGTGAAGAAACACGCGAAAACACCTAAGTAAATGTACATAAGTTTTGTCCTTATAATTATTATGCAAAAGAATGTAAATCGAGAACCAATATGATATTCAATTGACAAAGTATTATACAACATGATGGACCAGCTTTCTGTCACTCACATTCAAACACAACATCAGTTAGTGAATTTGATTTAAACCGAAGTACTAAGTACCATTTAGTTACATTGGTATGGTTACCTTTCAAATTCTAAATTTAAAATTCAGCACAGCCTGTAGATCAGTCATAGAGAAACCTCAATGTGCTTCAAAGTTCAAACTATCCAACCATGTATACTGTGAAATTAGAGGTCAATTGCCTGCTTGTTTCAATGTACATATTATAACTATTTCTATATTTAAAAATCAAATTTCACATTCTACATTATATCTGCTAGGGAATTCTGAATATGGCATAATTGTTGTTTTATTGTTCTACACGCTTATAATAATAATAATTTTAATGTTACAAAATCAATACTATTTTTTATTCTTGACGTCTGTAAAGTGTTTATCCATCTTCATTTCTGTCAAAATTTGTAAAGTCTACCAGCCATTTGAAGTACAAAACCTCATTAGAATTGATTTAGCAGAATTTTCCTGATTGAAATTACCCAACTTTTAATAAGGCACATATACAACACCGGCATATGACAATGAAATTTGTATTCTCATTTCTTTTAAGTCACTTTCATCAGTCCGTGTTCAACAAGAACACAACCCCTCCTTTAAGATTGTTGACTTCAGATATGAGGATACAAATTAACTCAAAAGAGTGGCTTTTCTATCTGAAAAACATGAAAGTCTTTGCTGGTTTCCATATTAACAGACATAGGCCTCCTTTTTAACCTTTCATATCCTAACTCAAAGGAAACATAGGCTGCCAAGTTGAGTTTCCTTTCAGGATTGCTTGTTTCATTAATGCAGCTGCTATTTTCATTATTAAATAAAGGAGGATATATAATCAGCATACTACGAAAGCTTTTCCCATTAAGTCAGGTTGGCTACATGGATAAAAAAAATTCTATCGTCGGAAAGGTCACTTGATCATATTCAAAATATAGAAAATACTTAAAATGCATTACTTTATGTATTACTGTCTCTGGTGTGACTTTGTATATGGCACTATTTCTATAAATCATAATGCTTCTCAACTGAGACTAGACAAAAAGAGATAATTTTGATTTGAAAATGTTTTCTGTTACGGAAAATGTGACTTATTTTTTAAGTTAATTCTTATTAAAGTTTTATTCATTTTTTACCTCTACATTTAACAATAATGTGTTTTAAGTATTTATCTGAGAAACATAAACTTTTTAAGGACTAAAACATATTTAATCCTATACTGCATCACTTTGGTTATCAAATTCAAGCTTGATCAAATATGTCAAAATTTATGATTTATCAATGAAATTTAAGCTCATCTGTATACCCCGAGCTCTCAGAGTATATCTGATAATTTCTTATCCTTCTTAGCATTATTAGATGATATAAAAAAATTACGGTGTTATCCACGTTATGCATTTAATGAGTAAGCAGATAACGAAAACAAAGTAGATGGCAAGGCAAATATCTTCTAGCAAAAAGCTGTCATGAATATCATTTCTTGCTTTCCAGACTGAAATTGTAAGGTTGATTCTGAGTAGTTGCACATCCAAGGAAAAGTTTTTAACAATTAAATGTCATAAATAACAATGTAATTATTTTTACATTAGGAGGATTATTCTGGCAAAAGTGATAGAGCTAAGAACTTAAAAACAAAGTATGATCTAATGCTTAAATACAGAGAAGCTAGGAGAGGCAAACATCTATGCTCACACTGGAAGAATCATATAACTCTAGTGTTATATGAACCACAACAAGGGCATTTATGGTAAAGCCAGTGGAAGGGAGCTGCTCCTTTCTTTTCACAGTCATTGCATAATATAACCTGCAGTTATAGATTCAATTAGAGTATATATTTCGGAAAAACAATACAAAAATGAAGGTTTAATATGAGACGGGAAATAAGAGAAACAGCCGACTAGCCTGAGTTTGACCCGAAAACTCGTCAGACATTTTCTGCTCGGCCAATAGTGCATCTAACATCCTAAAAAGGACCTGCAAGGCATTCTGATGGTATTAGAGAGATGATAGATAAATGGAGTACCGATGACAAAAATTAAAATCCAACCCAACAGTCCAAGCTATTTCAAACAGACAAATTGAATCTTGAGTAGTTGCACAATAGTTTTCAGGTAAGTGAAATGACAATATCATTTGAAAATAAATGATTGAAGAACTGAAACAAAATTTTTAAGGTAAAAAAACAATTGTCTATGCTGTCAAAATCTATGAGCTCAATGCATGGCTTCTCTTAATCTCATCCCTGTGGAATTTCAAAGTCCTTGGCAGATTTGAATATTCCTAGCTATAAATTACAACTATAATGCAACTAACATGCAGTGACTAGCAACTTCTAAAATCAGAATTATTTAGTTTATGTAAATATTTCAGTGATCTGGTCCTATTCAAGTAGTGAAACTCTGTATTCCCTTAAATCAGAAATAGTTTTTTTAGAGTATCTGAACAATTTGCACTTGTCCTAGATGCGCTCTGGCCTCAACTTCTGTTTCAGTTGACTTTACAATCATGTAAAGCTTAGTAAGCTTTCAGCTTAAGGGAAGTGTTAGAATATCTTTATTCTATCATAATATATCGTAGATTATCTTAACTGATCTCTTGTAATTGGTTTCCATATTTCCTTATTTTCACGATTTGCTTTCTTAATTAATTAGTATTACATAAATCTAGCATAAACATAAATAAGGATTAGCGTATAGCATATCACTCACATCAAATATCAATATAATTTTATTATTTTGAATATTATTTCTCCTCCCACTACAATTAAAAGACTAATCCTATAATGTAAACCATTATAATCATCAGAAGGCAAGAAAGCTTATAGTGAATCTTCAGTACATGTAGCAATGTAAGTGAAGAGACATACACAATCATTACCATGGTAAAATATATTTGCAGCAATAGGAACTGTGAGATATTGGAACGAACTCTAGGGTAGTGCGTGTTGTAGTCGAAGTTGTTCTAACATGCATTAGTCGATATTGCTAGGTTTGTTAGCATATCGAATTGGGTCTGTTTGTTATGTCCAATTGTTTAAGTTAGCTTGTACCCTAAGTTAGCTTGTAATGGGTAATTGTGAAAAAGCCCATTAGTTAGTATGTTAGGTTTATTATAAATAGCATACTAGTCTCTCATCACTGATACGGCAAATCCTAATTTAGGGTGAGAGGGTTATTTGTTATTCTTGTAACACTTGTAATCTTGTTTCAAAGAGAAAGTAAAGAATAGCAGTTATAACCAATCCTTGTTGTTCTTCTTGTTTTTCCATTCTTTTCCCGTACCCTTGTGTTTCTTAATCACCGGTGAAACAGTTTATACTTTGTTCTTGACATCGTTTTTCACAACAAATTGGTGCGGTGAGCGTGGAGAAGATGCCTTCAACAAAGTATGAGATTGAAAAGTTCACAGGAGTGAACGATTTTGGTCTGTGGCGCTTGAAGATGAAAGCCCTACTGGTTCAGCAGGGTTGTTTAGAAGCTTTGAAGGGAGTCGCAGCCATGGATGTTGCGTTAACGGAGAAGGAGAAGACGGCCATGATAGAGAAAGCCCACAGCGCAATCTTGCTGAGCCTTGGTGATAAGGTTCTATGACAGGTATCAAAGGAGACGACGGCAGCAGGGTTATGGGTGAAACTTGAAAGTTTGTACATGACCAAATCGCTGGTAAATCGACTCTACCTGAAGCAGGCTTTGTATTCATTCAAGATGAGTGAAGACAAAGTGTTGGCTGAGCAGTTGGATATGTTCAACAAGCTGATTCTTGATCTGGAAAATATTGATGTAAAGATCGATGATGAAGATCAAGCGCTGTTGCTGTTGTGCGCTTTGCCCAGAACACATGCTCACTTCAAAGAAACTCTCTTGTATGGAAGGGAGTCCCTGACCTTTGAAGAAGTTCAATCAGCTTTGTATTCGAAGGACTTGAACGAACGAAAGGAGTATAAACCTTCGACTGTTGGTGAAGGTTTGGCCGTCAAGGGAAAATTCTTGCGAAAGGATGGTAAGTTCGACAAGAAGAAAGGTAAAAGTCAGCAGAAGTCTTACAGTGGCGAGGCATCTGGTATTCGATGCTATCATTGTAAGAAGGAGGGTCACACAAGAAAGGTGTGCCCTGAACGCCTGAAGGATCATGGAGGTAAGGACAATGGCAATGTAGCCATTGCACAAGATGATTTCGACTCATCTGATGTTCTTGTGGTTTCAAGCAGCGACTCAACGAAGGAGTGGATTATGGATTCAGGTTGCACTTGGCACATGACTCCAAACAAAGACGTGTTCGAGGAACTATGTGAGCAAGATGGTGGATCTGTATTGCTGGGAAACAACAAAGCTTGCAAGATTGCTGGTGTTGGATCTGTAAGATTCAAGCTCCATGATGAGTCAATAAGGTTATTGACTGAAGTTAGGTATGTACCTGATTTGAAGAGGAATTTGATTTCTCTTGGTGAATTCGACAAGAAAGGATATGTTTTCCAAGGAGAGAAAAGTATCCTTAGAGTCATGAAGGGGTCGAAGGAAGTCTTGAGAGGCGTGAAGAAACAAGGCTTGTATGCCCTTGAGGCTGAAGTTGTAAGTGGTTCGACAAATGTTGCATCCACGAAACCTTTGTCGAAGACAGGAATTTGGCACATGAGATTGGGCCATGTCAGTGAAAGGGGTCTGGTCGAACTAGGGAAACAAAATCTGCTTGGTGGAGTGATAAGTGCTTAAATGTTGTTATATTTTGGTACAAATTTAGGCACTTATGGTTACTTGTTGTACAAGTTATCTTAGGATTAGGGCATAAATGTGTTAGAAATGCAATGAATGTGATCCTAAGCCTTACCCCACTTGATTATGCAGGAAATACATGATTGAACCTGATTGAAGCAAAAGTTTGAAGGTTTTCTTGATGCCATCGCTACAAGCGCAGAAGTCATCGCTAGTAGCGAGGATAGGCAGGGATTTCCAGACATCCATCGCTTGAAGCGCAGCACCCATCGCTAGAAGCGAGCTTAGGCAGGGATTATCAGGAGTTCATCGCTTGTAGCGATGAACTGGACGCTTGAAGCGAGCCTAGGCAGGGAATTTCAAAGGCTGGTCGCTAGTAGCGACAGACCTGGTCGCTATAGCGACCAACAGGGCGGTTTAATGCTGATGGTGACGTGGAGCTCTTGGATTGGCCAACTGAAGTCCTCGCTACAAGCGACAGACTGGTCGCTTGTAGCGAGCGAAGATTTTCTCAGCATATAAATAGATTTTTAAGCTCATTTCTATATATATAGCTTTTTATCAGAATATTTATTTTTCCAGAGCTTAGAAAACATATAATCTTTGAAAGAGAATAGGCTTAGAAGGAGGAAAACTTCATTTAGCAACTAGATTTGGATTGAAGAAGATCATTAGAAGCTTTGAGACATCAAGCTCTCAACTATCTTCATCTTTCTTTCCTATTTTGCAAGAGTTGTCATGAAAATGATCAACCAATCTCCTTTGTTGGGATTGATAGGTAATCAATCACTTATGTTGTAAACTTTTGATTATTCAATATATGATTCTAGCAATTTTTATATACCATTGAATTTCTTCTTGCTTTTCAATCTTATGTATGATTTAAATGTTGTTGAAAAAGACTTTTGAATCTAGGTTTAGAATGATTTTCTATCAAGATAAGAAATTCTAGAAATGGGATTTGGTTTTGATAATTACATTATAGTATTGAATCTTAATGCTTTTGGATCGTTTAATAGATTGAGAAATCATCGATTAAACGATACAATCGATATCTCGACGTCATTTGGGAAATCAATGATGTTGATGAGCAATACGTAATAATGCAATATATAAGAAAACGCTAGAATTCGTATTTGTGATCAATCGGATATAACCAATGTTTGATTGATGAAAGTCAATCCTAAACACCTTCTATGTCCTATTGCTCTACCATTTATTTATTATGCTTTAAAAGTATGAGTAGTGTAGTACAAAAACGATTAAACCCTAAATTAAAACGATAGTCGAAGTTGAACGGAATATGATATCACCTTAATCCCTGTGGAACGATATAAAAACTGATACTTACTTTTGTTCATATAACAAGATCCTCCAACGTTGCCTCCGTCATAATCACGTCGCAGATAAGAAAACACACAACTTCTCACACGAAGAAGAAACTCAAACTCTCACAAAGAGAAACATCAGCAAGTGCGAACCCTAGCTAGGCGAGAAACCCCTAGCAGATCGCAAACCCTAGCAGAGCGTGAAAAAGAAACGTAAACGCTCTTTCAATAATACACAAATACTTAACTCTAAATTCTTATATTTTGACTTGTTAAAATTGAAGCATCATATTGCGGCCTCATCATTCCTCTCTTGCGGCATTACTTAAGAGATCCCATTTCAATTCTTGGGGTAGCATGTGGGTGCCAATCCAAGGTGTGAAACATGGAAACCTATATTTGATAAAATGAGGGTCAAATATTTTCCGTGGTATTTTAAGTTAGATTTTTATAACAAATTAGTTCTTTACTTTTTTTAGTAACATATTAGTCTTATTTTTTATTTTTTTTAACCAATTGATCATTTAAGTCATAAAATATTTGTGTTGTTACCCATTTTTCATCCAACTTCGTTAAAAAGTGATTACACAACCATTTAACTTTGTGGTGGCAGGTCCAAATAACGTCTGACATCAAACATAATTACTTACACGCATTTTCTCATTCTTGTTTCCAAATTCAAACATAATTTTACTGATAAATGTTTCATGAACACCATTATAAATCAAGTAATTGATCGATTTCATTTCAAACCAAGAATGAATAATACAATTATGAATCCTTGTTTTGAGAGAAGTGAATTTGGACCCTTCAACTTAGCACTGAACGTCATCGTAAACACTTTTTAACTGAGTTTGATGAAAGTAGTGAAATTATTTTATAACTTAAACGATTAACTTGTTACAAAAGAAATTTAAAGGACTAACTTGTTACAATCATCGAATTTAAAAGACCATGAAATATATTTGACCTAAGATGAGACATAAATTATCTGGAAGGAGCGGCCAACATTTATCAATCGGTGCTATACAGTCTGCCATTGTATTTCTTTTATTTTTAAAAAGCTCCGTTCAAAATTGTAAATGATCTTGGTGGAGGGTTGAAGGAAAAAAGTGTTGGGTAGGATGGGAGATAGTGTGTCTTCTTAAAGACAAAGAAAGGTTGAGAGTTAAAAATTTGGATCTATTTAATCATGCTTTACTATGTAAGTCGAAATGGAGATGTATGCAAGAAAGAGAAGCAATTTGGTTTAACATGTTAGAATATAAACATGGTAAATAATTTAAACATAACCTATTCTTCTCATCATCTCTCATTCCCTTTTGCACAAAAAATCTGGCAGCAAATTTTTAATTGACTGGGAGTTGACTATCACTTTCAAGCTTCATGTTGGATAAATTTTGAGGAATTCGACAATATGGTGAAGACGAAAAAGGGAAGGAAAGTAAGACACTTAATTTGGCTAGCTACAACATAGGTGTTATAGAACATGAGAAATAACATTGTGTTAAAAGGTGAGATTGCTAATGAAGTGAATTTGGTGGATCATGTTAAATATGTATCATGGTTGTGGTTCATAGGTAGAAGGCTTAAATATATTTTTGGCCCCCTATGTTTGAAAAAGTTGCGATTTTGGCCTCCTTTTAAAAAAATGGATTATTAGATGCCTAACTTTTGCCCGTTTTGCAAAAGACTAATTTTGACCAAGTCAACGCATACATGACAGACACTTGTGTAATTATGAATTAAAAAATAAACAAAAAAGCCACGCATGTAATTATGAATTAAAAAAAAACAAAAATTGGATGAAAATGAAAACATCACGTGATGTTTTTCTTCTCTCTCACCGCCGCCGTAACAGAAACCTCCTTCTCCGCCGCTATTTCCGGAGAACTTTCAACCCTACTCCCGATGATACTATCAATACCTTCCTTAATCTCATCTTCCAAAATCAATTTACAATCAAATTCCTCTCCAGAATCACGTTCCAGCACTTCATCCGAATTCACCACTCCAGAAATCTCTTCCTCTTTCTCACGAACACTGAAAAACCGCGTTTGAGAATCACTTTTCCTTTCAAGTGAAAAATCGTTTACATCATTTAAATCACTTCCTCTAATATCAAACGGCAACAACAACGGTTCAAAGAAATCGTTGTTACAACACTCCGTTACAAGAGGTTTGGTGAATTTGCACGGTGGTGGTAAATTTTTTAGGTTACGAAACAAGTTCGGATACGCTTTGGAGAGTAGTTCAGCGGCTTTGTTGTAGGTTTGGTTAGGTCTCTTTCGATTGGTTCAAGGTCTTTTGGTTCGGATTGCGCTTTGGGTTATGTTATTGCTAGGTTCAGAGATTGTTAATGTTGATGAAGGTGAAGAAAAACATCACGTGATGTTTTCATTTCCATCCAATTTTTGTTTTTTTAATTCATAATTACACAAGTGTCTGCCACGTATGTGTTGACTTGGTCAAAATCAGCCTTTCGCAAAAAGGGCAAAAGTTACGGGGTCTAATAATCCATTTTTTTTAAAAGGGGGCCAAAATCGCAACTTTTTCAAACATAGGAGGCCAAAAGTGCATTTAAGCCTAGATAGAAGTAGATGGGGGAAGCACTCTTATTATGTATTTTCTTATCGGTGGAGTAATCCCTTATAGTGTTTCCAAAGTATTTGAGACTTTGTTGTAAGGGTTGACTACCTCTTGTACTGCTAATAGTATATTTTGTTAATAAAAATAAAAATAATTGCTGCTTTACTATTTTATGTTTTCTATTTCTCTTTTGGTGTGTTGTTGTTTAGTTTAGGTCGTGTCAAGTTTATTTTTATTGTGTTTGTTAAAATGTCCCAAATGTATTTGATCTTATGGAATTGCACCTTGAGGACATTGCTAATGTGAGATGTCTGCAACTTTGGGCTTCTGAGTATGCGTTTGGATTGGTCACTTACGTAGTTGCAAAGTTAACTTGATGAATAGAACTAGTACAAAACCCATAAAAAGAGAGGTGGAGGAATATGGTACCATTCGTTATAACGAAGATATAATATGGTCTATGTGTACATAATAGGATATGATAAATTATATGTGATATAAAGTGCTAATTAATATTCGGATTATAGATGTGTTTGAAAAACTATGTGTGTGACTATCAATTTTCATGTTGTACATTTTATCGAAAAGTTGTTGTCTTGAAGGGTGGTCATTGTTTGTGATTTCAGTATGATGCAAGTATAGAAATGAGAAGTGTCTTTGTCTTCTGATTGGTAGAAATGTGGATATATATTTTATATACTTCTTTGATGATTAATTTACATTATAAGATGTCATGAAAATATACTAGACACCGTCAAATTTCAATGACTCTTTATTATAGAAAAGTGTATATGTTATAGTGGTTTAGACTTCATGACTTGAGATTCGGCTGTGACAAAATTGAAAACCACCTATTGTCGATCTAAGCATACACAAACCATATAAATAATCCTTAATTGGGCAAGATTAAAGACTGTCGATTCTCATTTCATTTTGACCATTTCTCATTCGAGGAAATATTGTTTTGGTTGATAGGAGTAAGATTGCCGTTAAGTAGTTTATATTTGTATACAACTTCACTGAACTTATCAATTATCATAATCGAATACTTGGGTAACTTACGTAGTTGTGTTTATTTTAAACTGTGCACGGGGAATGCCCCAACACAAATGTTTAATCTTGTTTGTACTGATCTTTTCATATGATTGAAATTTGTTTAATGTAAAACAAAACGACTTTCAATAAATATAAATTTAATTTTACAAAGGTTCTTTTATATAGAAAGAGATGTGGGATATAATATATTTATGCCCAAACAACATCATAAAATAGATAAGCATGGAGAAACACAACAATTAAACAAACTGGTTTTTTTTTTTTTTACAAAATAAATTAAACAAACTAATAATTAGCATTATTATTATTCAAAATTTCTGAAACAAGTATTATTATTTATAAATTAATAATATTTGTTGGCATTTTATATAGGTCACAAGACAAGAGAAACTTATATATTTAGGCACACCATTACATCTCTCTAAAACACATACAAAAAGGGATACACACATATAATTAATTGGGGCTAACTTTATTCAATGACTTAATGAATTCCCACTTAGTCATAATACACAATTAATATTCACTTACACTAACACTACGACCAAGGATTAACACCTTGATCAGGTTTACTTTCAGTTCGTGATGCTAAAAAAAGATAAGGGTAGTGAGAAATGTAGCGCAATGGCTTGCTAGTAGATGATGATGGAAGGAAAAGGAGAATATATAACAAAATCACAACCGCAACAAAAATCAATGCCATAACCAGAAACACATTGGCCAACCAAGTAAGTTCACTAATAACAGTGTAGAGACCAGCCATGAAAGCCAAAGACAGTGAGATGAGAGCGATTCCAAGAAGCGGCATAACAATTTTGAGAGTAAAAGTTACCAATTCAGTTAATCCAAGTGTTGCCCAAAAGAGTATGATGGTAGCACTAATGGAACTGAACAATGATATTGTGATGAAGATAATGAAAGCATGGAACATTGCATGACATAGGTTGTTTGCTTTTCCATCTGCTTCACCTGGAACAGCTAAACATGCTGCTACTGAAGCAGTGATTATAAGTGTTGAAACAATTGTAAGGTTTTCTATTCTGTCTTTATATCTTTCAGATACTTTTTCTTTTTCTTTTTCTTTGTTACTCTGTTTCTCCTCTGTTTTGGTTGACTTTTCATTGCTATGTTTTGTTTCACTTTCTTGAGATGCTTCTTTTTGGTTTTTATCTGATTCTGTTTTTGGTGAATCTGAACCACTTGGTTTGGGTTCAACATTGTCGAGTTTTTTGTCTTCATCTGGTTTTGTTTTTGGTGAATTTGAATCACTTACTGGGGAGTCAATATGGTGTGCTACTCTTCTAGCACTTTGCTTTGCACCAGCAGATTTAAGTGCAGTCCATGTAAGATGCTGCAAACAATGTTAAAGCTATATGTCATAAAAGAAACAAAAAATAGATGCAAATTAGGATTACTCTTTTATGGTTACAAGTTCAATATAAATCTCTTAGACCCACTCACAAAATATTAATTCTACCTTATTTATTTTAAATATTTTTTTTTTAAAAAAAAATTAATTCTACATTTTGTTATTTTGTGAGTGTGCTCCAGAGTTGTGACAATAATTTTGTGATCGTTGAAGATTTGCTCCATACACTTTTAGTTTTTGTCATTTAAAAATCTATAATTTTATTCTCTTAAATATAAAATGTCAAACATTATCTACACTAGTAAGTTTAGGGTTAGAATGAGATAATATGGCAGGTGATTTACTGTTTTGACACTATCAAATTTGAATTAAAATTTTATTCGTGTTCTTAACTTGTTTTATGTCGAGCATGTCACATAATATTTAAAAACTTCAACTGATTTTTATTCCAATGATAAAACCCTAGTTAAGTTCTTAATTAACAACCGTAGAAGAACACTTTAGAGGTCATAACATCTCCCTAATTTTATTTTTTTTTAATCAAAAATACATTATTATGCTTCCACTATTAAAATATTGATATTTAGCTATTGATTTAAATTTACGTTATATATAAAAGAAAAAACTATACAGCAAACTTAGTTATAAAAGAAAGAACTACTTGCCTGTCTCAAAGATGATTTATCAAGCTCGAAAAGTGCAGTAACAATGTCAAGAGCTGTTTCGTTGTTTTGGTTAACCAAATCAAGTTTCACTCTTTCTTTGCTTTGGTTAACTAAGTAGTACACAGTCGTAGGATGACATGATCTTGCAGCCAAATGCAAAGGAGTATCTCCTTTATTATCTTTTTGATTTATCATCTTATAATGTTCACTATTTTGACTTTGTAGAATGTATTGCACCACCTCATATTTTCCATAGTTTGATGCAATGTGAAGAATATTACGTTCATGAGAAGTGTCAAGCATTTCTGTGGGATCAGGACAATATTCTAACAACTTCTTCACTACTTCCACATGGCCACCATATGATGCTAGATGAATTGGGAAATAACCTAATTTGTCCCTTTGAATTGTGCAGCATTTGCATATGCCAAGTAGTAATTCAACACCTTCAAGGTAACCTATAGATGCTGCGTAATGAAGAGGAAGCCTTTCATGTTTGTCCCTTAAATGGATCCAAGTTGGTTTGTTTTCTAGCATGGTGCTGAGCATTTCTGACACACAAACATAAATATTACCCATTTTGTCACAAGTACCCTAATAGTATGTGTCAGCTGAACAAATATCGAAGCCTAAAACAAATTTACGATGATGTCTTCTATGATCATAATTATATTTTAGTAAAATAAATAATTTTCTTAAAATAATTTTTTTCAAAATTTTCTTAGAATATAAAATCATTAATTACATTATCATGCCATCAATTTCGTTTAATATTTCTTTATTAAAATTGATAATAAAATCAATTAATTCAATCTTTATTTAGACAACATTAATTTTAATTTTGAAAATAGTAGAACATGAGACTAATAACATTAGACAATATAAAAAATAAAAAAAATTAAGTGAAAGTTTTATAATCTTTAGAGGCATAAGACAATTGTATTGTTGGCCTTACCTTTTGGACCGCCCTGCCTAAGAATGACAATTTGCATGATATAATTTACTCATAGTGTTATCATTCAAGTAATTGAACAACAATATTATGATCAACTTTACATACCTTGATTATGCTTCATGATTGCTGCTACAATGGGGGATAATCCCTTCGGCTTAGCATCATTCTTAGGGCTATTCTCCAAGATTAGTTTGACTGCATCCTTGTCCCCATTTTCAACCGCAAGGTAAAGTACTGATTTCTTTGCATGATTAGTAGTATCTAACGCAAATTCATAACAAGAATTTGCCAATGAATATCCATTCACATCTTCAGTTTTGTAAAGTTCACAAACTTTGAAAATCATATCCCTGCTCATATTGCTTTTGTCACTTAACATTGCCTCATGTAACATAGTGTTGCCTTGAACATTCTTCTCCTTCACAAATTTTAACAAGTCCTCCATATTTGACTCTTTATCATAGTCTTCTGGGTCATCATTATTTTCAGTTTCTAACCATGCCATTTTTATATCATGCCGTTCAATATTAGCATAACATGCTAATAGCTTTTTAACGGTTAGGATGTGTCCACCTCTTGCAGCAACATGTAACGCACTATCATAGTTTTTGTTAAATTTGAACAAAAGTTTTGGAGCATGTTCAATTACAAGATTCACAATGTCATTATTACCATACCAAGCTGCAATATGTAGCACTGTGTTTTTCATAGGGGTCTCAATTTTTGTTAAATTAGAGAAATCCAACAAATTGGTTGAAACTCCATATACCAACTGATATGCTTCATTAAGCAAATTAATTTGATTGTCAAATTCGCAACATTTGGGAATGACCTCAGTGACTTCTGAGGGTTCAATTTCAAGTTCAGGATCCTTATCACTACTAATATTCCTTGATACGGCTTCATCTTGCAATGGTTCAGCCAAAAATAATTTTTGCTCCGGACGAGGAGGCATATTATAATCTCGATCGTTGATGAATGTTGTATCTTGAATCAATGATTATTGCAGTGACAATTGCAATATCTGGCTGCAAATAATCCTGCTCGAATCCGAATTCGAAATGTATGTTATTTTGATACAATTTTTAACTATATATTGTAAAAAAAAAAAACTTCACAAAAACATAAATAATTTATATGTAATTATTTTAATGTGAATTTACATTTTTAATTAGCATTTTTTTGAAAGATAATTAATTGTCTATAGAGTAATGGTATCCAGCAAATATCACGCACATATTTTTGGTCAACTTTAATAAGTTTTTTCTCCTTAAAAATATAGCGAATTTATTTTTTAGTCCTCATAAAAAAAGTGACATGTTTTGGTCCATATAAAATTGTTTGGTACATAGTTTTAATTCTTGTTGAATTAAAATTTGTTTAATTACACTTCAATTTTTAAATTTTTGAATGATTTTTTACATACATACATGTTAAGAACATTATAAGAAACTCTTTTATAAGAAATTAGAATTTTTTAAACATCAAAATTTCAAGGTAAAAGTAATCAAAATTTGAACCTAAAAATCAAATTTTGAGCTCATTTTTTGTGGATGAACTTTTTATAATATTCTAATTAAAGCTGTAAAAAATCATTCAAAAATTTAAAAGTTTAAGCATAATTAAACAAATTTTAATTTAATAAAGACTAAAGCTACGTGCTGAAGATTTTTATAGAGACAAAAACATGTCACTTTTTTTATAAGGACTAAAAACAAAATTAACTGTATTTATAAGACCAAAAACTTATTTATAACTAATAAAAGAACTTTAGCAACATAGTTACTCTTGTGTCAAAAAAAAAAAAAAGAAGCAACATAGTTACTCTAAGTTGCCCTGTTGTAACAGGGTAGTTTTTATTGGGGAGTTACATGGGATGGGAGGTTAATTACTATACTTAGGGGTGGACTTGGTTCGGTTAACCATAAAAACCGAACCGAACCGAACCAAATTGTTGAAATGGTTCGGAATAACCGAACCGAACCGTTTAAGATTTGGAACTATACTGTTATTGCCCTGTTTTTGCCCTATACTGTTATTGTCTATACTGTTATTGCCCTGTTTTGAATTCTGCAGTGGCTGTGTTGTTTGGTTTTGCTGCCCGCCCCAGCTTCTCTTCTTAAGAGGCTGGGTGCTTTTAATAAATTTGCTATTAAAAAAAAAGTTACTCTAAGTTGTGGTCTTTTGATCACCATAGTGATCAAACTATCCTTAAAGTTCTCTGTTATTTTCTTGAGGATGTGTTCTACAGAGAATTAAACACAATCGATTGAGCTACCCTATTAAATAAACACTATATAAATACAATTTGTGATGAGAGAAATATAATGTGGAAAAGAAGTGTAAAATGCAGAAAGTATGGGGATGTTGCACAAATGATAAAAATTCAGAAAATATAGAGAAATGAAATAAAATTTATAGTAACAAGTCACAAACCAAAATTGTCTGAACTGCTTCAAGCTATCTCTCAACAAATATGTTTTTCCCTTGGAGTATTGGGTGCCAGCGACCTTGAAACATCTATCTATATCTATATATATATATATATATATATATATATATATATATATATATATATATATATATATATATATATATATAGTATATTGCAATTGATTTTTTAAGGTTCTTTACGTGTGAAATGATAATTAATATCTATTTCGTAAGAGATGAAAAGGTATATAGCTACACCCTGTCGTGCCTTTTGTTCTATTTAAGCTTTTCCTCTTTAATAAATCGATTACTATTACAATTAAAGAACTATTCTTTTCTCTATTCACAATAAAAATATATATCCTCCCTTTCTTGATTAGGACGATTAAACAAGTTGTGAAACTCGTACATATTGTTTGCTAAAAGATTCAGATCCCATGGTTTGCTTTCATTTGGTTGACGTAACCCATATATTTTATTATTATATTTTATACACATGTTTAAGGAATAAAGCCAATATTACAATATTAAAAGAGTGAATAATAAATTGGTCGAATAGAATGTATCATGGGTGTTATATTTGGAGGAGGTCTCGGGTTCTAGCTTGTTAGTATCTTTAAATAAAGGTAGACATTGATACATTTGTAAATATTTTTTGAGCATTAAGATCTTCTCTGCCTTAAACTGAAACATCATCTTCTCACCTTAAATTTTTTTCTATATAAAAAAAAAATACATTTTACGTGCACTTTTCTTATAATAAATTGAAAAATTTCATTCAAATTAATCTTAAAATTTTCAAACCAAATAAATTAACTAACTCAATATTCAACACAATGAACTTAAAAAATTACTCTTAACACATAAATATCTTAAAACAATATTCATTCAAAATAAGGGATTTTTCACATATATTTAGTCGTCTCTTTTGTTATTTCGTCGTTTTAGTTTGACGTTGTTATGTGCATCGTGTTATTGCAACATTGTTTTGTTTTCCCGTCTTGTGTCGGTGTTTGTTCAGTTTCGATTGACAAATTATCTTTGACTAGTGCAAATTCAATCAATGATTTATGCATCATATATATTTATAGGCATTGTCATGTTTGTAGACATTTTGTTGTTGTATGCTGCTAATTTGTGTGTTGTGAGTTTGTTTGTAGATTCATCATTTTTATTTCTAACGATGTTGAATTTGTGGCTGTATTCGATGTACTCAATCAATTGAAATGAATGAATATTGTTTTTCTTTTGTAAAAAAAAAAGCAACAAAAAACTTTAAAAAAATCGTACACCGGCATCTTGCAAGTCATGATGTGAGATCCATTTTAATGCAATTGATTTAAGTAATTCAATCTCGATATAATTATTCTGAGTTATTTTTCTCGACACTAGCATATATATATATTTTTTTTTTTTTTTTTACTAAAGCATAATTAATTTTGTTATAAAGTTCAAATTTCAGATAGCACTATACTTGAAATATGTCTCGTATTGTTAATTATATAAAGCAGTTCGCTTTCACGGCCAAAAAAAAGGAAGGGGACGGTGTTGTGGCAATTATAAAGTGAGTTAGAAGTTCCGCATTGTTTGAAAAATTATAGGTTGAATAATATGTAAGTGAGAAGATCTATAAATTAAATGTCTTAAAGTTTTGAGTTAAAATATGATGTCTAACTCACTTGTGTGGTTGCTCTTGATCTCTAGGTTCCGCTCATGACACAACTCCATCATTGGTATTTGAGTGGATGGTTCGACAAAGGGTTCAACCAGCTCTTTGTGTCGAAAGTCTTTCTGAAAATGGTAGTCAGATGACGTGTTACGTTGAGCAGTCAACGATGGTGCAAGTGTATGTCAATGAAAAAGGCTTCCGGTTGAGGGGAAAACATATGAATGTATAACTCACACTTGATGGGAAGGTTATTGCGGCAAGCGTAAGCTGAGTTAGAAATCCCACATTGCTTGAAAAGGTGAAGGTCGAGCAATATATAAGTGAGAGGACATGCAAACTCAATGCTTTAAGATTTTGGATTAAGACGTAGTGTCCAACTCACTTGTGAGACTGATCTTAACCCAATATAAATGATCCCTGGAACTCTCCTTATGACACAACAAATGATCAATTATGAAGTTTTTTTTTTAATAAGTAGTCAATATTTATGGTCAATTATCGAATCAAGCTTTCACTATTAGTCTATGTTTCAACTTAGGTTAAATAAGTTTTTGGTTCCTATAAATATAACAAATTTTGTTTTTATTCCTCCTAAAAAGTGACATGTTTGCATCACTAAAATTTTCCAATACGTAATTTTAGTCTTTAGTCTCTGTTAAATTAAAATTTGTATAATTATGATTAAACTTCAAAAAATTTGAATGATTTTTATAGACATGTTAAGAACATTATAAGAAACTCTTTTAGAAAAAATTATAATTTTTTAACATGTAATGAGTTAATTAAATATGAACTTTTTTACACACCAAATTGTCAAGATAAAAATAATGAAAATTTGGACTTAAAAATCAAATTTTGAACTCATTTTTGATGGATGAACTTTTTATAATGTTCAAAGCAAGTCTGAAAAAAAAAATCATTCAAAAAGTTAAAAGTTTAAGGATAATTAAATAAATTTGAATTTAATAGAGACTAAAAATAAAGTGAATATGGTACTTTTGTTCATTAGAACTAAAAATAAAGTGTGTTATATTTATAAGAACCTAAAATTTATTTAACCCTTTCAACTTTTATTATTCCCATATTAACAATGGCATATCCAAGACCCTGAGTCAGGGGGTGCAAACTTTTTAACTTCTTTAATAAATACTACCTCTGTCCCTAATTATAAGACCCTTTTGAGAAAAAAATTTGTCCCTTTTTATAAGACCTTTTTGGTATTTCCAATTACATTAATTATTTCTTTAGCATTTTTTTCTTCAATAAAAAATAAATACTATGTTGAAAACATAAACTAACTCTCTCTCTCTCTTAAGGATAAAATTGTAAAAACAATAGTAATTATATACAAATTTAATATTACTACCAACTTTTTTAATCCCGTGTTTTTGACAAAAGGGTCATATATTTAGGGACGGAGGTAGTAATTTTTTTAAGGGTTCATTAATAAAATAATAACTATTAATATATATATATATATATATATATATATATATATATTTATTTATTTATATATATAAACATTAATATTCAAATTATAATTTGTATATACATTCTACTAATCGAAGGAATACATAATTTTTTTATGTAAGCTATTTTTAATATACTTAAATTACCCTCAAATCCATTAATTATGTTTCGATTGTTAAAAATAAGTCATAGTTAACTCTTCTTTGTTAGTCTCCAAATTTAATTAACAACGTCTATCAGATTAGCTATATTATAAAAACGGAAAAGACAGACACTTGATGTCCGTCTTAACCGCATAAAATTTTGTAACTTTTATTAATTTTAATGAATTGTAAATTATATCCTAAAAAAGATTGTAAATTATAGTATTTATTACTAGGAATTTGAAAGAGAAATATCATTAATATCTATTTTTTAAAAGAAGAATTGAAAAACAAATAGATGACTAACGAGGAATATCATTAATATCTCATGCATTATACGACTCATTTAATAAATGGACTTGGTGCAAGGGATGAGTCATCAAAGCTTTAGCTCGTAATCATGAGTATGCTTCTCCATTTTTTTTTACAATATGTGAAAATAAAAGGTTAAGAATAAAAATATAGAAGAGAAACAACTCAAAGGTCACGTCAGTAGCAACAACTTAGTCTCTGACATAACAAAAGCATAGCCACGTCAGTAGCAACACAGATGAAATAGGTCTTCGGGTCAGGACTTGGTGCAACAGCAAAATCTTAGGGTGTGCAAATAGAATAAAATACAGATTATTGATGTTAATTTCAAGAACTCAGGGTGTGCAGATGCTCACCCTCACATGCACCTGGCTCCGTCCCGGGCCATATATAATCTTTTTTTTTTGACACCATATACACAAAATTACTATATATTGTTTCATCAAAAACAAAATATATTGTGCAGATGAGGAGTATGATAGACACTATAGTACTTGTTCTCGCATTTATGTCCGCTCAATTTTATGGATAATTACTTGTGTGCTTTCATTACGGTGAATATTTTTTCGTAGATGTTTATTGAATATTGTTGATTAATGGTTTAAATTAAGCTTGAAGGTTTAATAATCAAATTTGATAAATTCAGAATGTCTAGGAGTTAGTTATGAATGTTCAGCAGAGAAGTTCAGAATGTTCCCTAAAGCTCAATTTAGTTATTCTGTTTTGGCAGTTATTTTTGTTCCAGTTAGTTATTCAATTTTAATTGGTTGTAACTAATTTGTACTTGAGTTAGAGGTTATATATAAAGCCTCAGAAGAGGGAATTGAGAAAATAACTGGGAGAGCACTTTATTATTCATTTTAGACAATTTGAGAGTGAAGTTCAGAAAGATTAGAGAGAGAGAGAGGAGAGAACATTCAGAGAAAGTATACCGGTTGTGCATGATTTCTCATGAGTGTAATTTTTTAATATCATTAGGACCATTGAATTTGTTCTCAGTCAATTTGTTTGCATTAGAGTTGTTCTTCGTCGAGTTTCAACTTGGTTTCTGCTACGAATCATGATCCTTAAAAATGATATCAATACGTCCAGTTCTGATCACCGGAGGAATGGCATCAACAAATTTCGTTTACTAGAAGTAATGATTTTGGTATATGGCATTTCTAGGTTAAATCGTTCCTTGTTCATCCATGTATTGCAGAGGCTCTTCGAGGAAAGAAGAACATGATATCAACACTTTCTAAAAAAGATAAAGGGGATATCATGAACAAATCTCGTATTTCTATAATCGTAAGTCTTGGTGATTAGGTGTTGAGGGAAGTTTCGAAAGAAACTACAGTTGCTTGAATATGGATAAAATTGGAGACTTTATACAAGATAAAATAATGACAAATTGATTGTTCTTGAAGCAGAAACTCTACATGTTGAATATGCGCAACAAAATGTAATGATCAGAACTTAGCACAAGTAAAATAATGAATCTCAAACAATTTTCACTAGTACAAATGATGAGTACAAAGAACAATTGATTGAGAATACAGGTATGGATAATGAGAACAATTTGTTAAAGGGAAAGTACTGAAAGTAAGATAGATCTAAGAACAAGCCTAAGAATAAGAAATCATTCCGAAGAATGCCACATTGAGGAAGTAGAGACTTTCATCAAATTCTGCACACCCCTTCAATCATTTGCTTTGCCTCTTATAGCATGTTGAAGAATATTCTGTTAGCATTTCCAATCCTTGACTCCTTCATTTGTGGATCACATGCCATGTGTCTCCTTAATTTCGATTAGTGCCAATTGTATGCATTCTAGTGTTATTTGAGATCATAACATTACTCCCCCCATTAAAATCAACCTTGTCCTCGAGGTTGAAGTGAAACTAATGTTGTTGGGTGATAGGAGCAACTTTCCAAGAGGCTTCCAAAACATGTAGACCTTCCCAATGAACGAATGCATCCACCCGGATCCCATTGTGTGAATTGTAAAGTCTTCTTGGAAGGAAAAAAATAGCTCGTGTCACAAGAATGAAATTTCATAGAGTGTTTACCTTTCATTGTCATCTGCATATATTCTGAAATATAGCTTGTTGATATCATGTTGTGAACAATGAAAGTGACAGCATAACCATAGCAGAATAGAGCACATGAATCGATTGCTTCCACCAACACAGTAAAATCAAGTTGTATCATAAGATGTTGTGGAGACAAAGAAGTCCTGAAGCACAACCTAAGCAACCAGAAACTATTCGTCAACAAAGAAAACTTGGCAAAAGTATATGTCTTGTTATGAACTTGAATTAAGAGATTTAGCCAAGCAAGCATAAAGGATGGTAGACAATAATTGAGTATCACCAGAACAAATAACCACCACATGCTCTTGTCTATCAACCACTTCTAAGTTAGGGAACACATTATTTCCTTGCTTAACAAATCCCACCATGTCAATTTGTGCAACTTTATCAACTTTTACTTGTGAAAGCAACCCAGTGGAGATTAAGCAATGAACAGAGACAATAAAATTCAATTTGAAGCTGCACACAATTCCTTTGCTCCTAGCATGGAGTGTTGTAAAATATGTACATCCAGTGGCTAAACTGGTATGAAAAGAAAGGATAGCTAGCACATATGTAATATCAGTAGTATTAGAAGATTTTGCAATTTCATACACATGAGCATATCCTTGACTAGTATAAAACCTAGTTCCAAATCCAATAAGAAACAACCTGCTGTAAATATTGAGTTCTTTCATTATAGCAGGGTCCATTTTTGAAGCTGACTAAAACTCCCAATTTGTTAAGTCACATGGTGTGGTGATAAAGAAATAGATTTCATTATAGAAGCTGTATTCACTTTCAGTTGCTACTTTCCTAGCATGTCTAGAGCCACAAAGGAAAATTAGCCAATTAAGAACACCAATATGCTTCAAATAACCGGTCTCAGACACAGTGAAAATCATGATAGAGTAATCAACCTGGTTCAAATTCTCAAACAAAATTGATGGTGAATAAAAAGTGTAATCCATAGCCAAATAATTAGGGGAAAATGTTATTGGCATCTCAGTTTGTGCACAGTTCACTCTTAATGTTGGAGTTAGAAGTATCCGTCTTACAGAGAAATTCACAAACTTATGATTTAAAGCCACTGTAGTGTTAGTACCCTTCCATTTCAAGAAAATCAAATTTGATAGTGGTTTGTGTGTTTTCTCAAGGACCAAACCTGTTGTAGGAAGCTTTGGATGTGGTTTGGGTGCAGAATAATGATCTAGTAGTAACCATAACCATTTAGCACATAGCAAAGGAGCTACAGAAGAATCGGTCTTCCCACTATTTATGTGGCTAAATTCATCATAAGGCTCATGAAGCCATTCACCATTCCTATCAACAATTGTGTTTTCTTCCATTGAAATGACTCTTAAATCTGTGATAGGAAAACTACTCTGTGGAGCCTTGATTGTACCTAGATCCCATTGTTTGCAATCTAAAAACCAACTGATAATTGAAAAATAGCAAGTTCCACTAAGAGTTATTTCATCAAACAAATAACGGGTGCTGTAGAATCTCATAATGCTGATTATTGGAAATCCAATTATGAGAGACAATGATAATTGGGAATGGAAAGAAACAAGAGGGTGGTATACTGTTGGTGGAAAACACATTCCACTTATGAAATTGCTATGAGTAGTCACAGTATAACCAAAAATTGGGTAATTATTGATTGAAGCATACCTTGGTAGAATTTCCATAATCATGAGAAAGGGTGACTCTAGTGGGCCTGGGTCATAAGGTGCGGAACTCCATATCTGAATAGCATCGAATTGCATAGGCTCTTTGAGAACCTGAGCCACCCAGTTTGTAGACGCAACAGGGGAGTGATGTAGTTGTTGTAAGTCGAGTGGTCCTGGGTACCCTGACCGATGAAGCCACGGTGGTGCGAGCGGCGGCGGCGGAACGAGAACTAAGTTCGGTGGACCAGTTTGAAGAATGTAAGGCAGAACGAGGTTGAAAACCCATGGGTGGATCGTTACTGAGGAACTACAATGCTTGTTATCCCCATCGATTGTGGCTGAAACTGGGCCGTTCAAGGCTTTTGAAATTTGTGTGAGTTGTACCTCCTGCCGTGGTGATATGCGATGGATGACGAAATTTTCATCGATGACGAAAGGTGAGTACGTTGATTCCTTAGAGGGAATGAAATCCTCTAACACCGGAAGCGCAACATTCAACACTTCTGAAGCATCAATTGCTTCCTCTACGCATCCAGAAGCTTCATCGACGATGTAATGTTCCTCGATTGGATCCACAGAGAAAGGCGAATCCTCCAACGCATAAACCGTTGATGATTCTGAAGCCTCTATCTCCTCTTTTAGTAGTTGAAGAATTGTTGCACAAGACTCTTGAATTTGTCGTGTATATTCCGCCATACGCAGATTGTATTGTTGGTCTGATTCATCCATACATGATTTGCAGAAACACGGACATGGATGAGTTGCAATAGTGGAGTTCTCAACACCATGGAGAGAGCACTCAAGTAGGGCAGCCATGGTGACAATGAAAGCACCAATGTAATGATCAGAACTTAGCACAAGTAAAATAATGAATCTCAAACAATTTTCACTAGTACAAATGATGAGTACAAAGAACAATTGATTGAGAATACATGTATGGATAATGAGAACAAGCCTAAGAATAAGAAATCATTCCGAAGAATGCCACAGGGAGGAAGTAGAGACTTTCATCAAATTCTGCACACCCCTTCAATCATTTGCTTTGCCTCTTATAGCATGTTGAAGAATATTCTGTTAGCATTTCCAATCCTTGACTCCTTCATTTGTGGATCACATGCCATGTGTCCCTTAGATTCCTTAATTTCGATTAGTGCCAATTGTATGCATTCTAGTGTTATTTGAGATCATAACACAAAATCACATTGATGAGTTCAACAAAATCATTCTTGATCGTAGGAATATTGATGTGCAAGTTGAAGATGAAGATCAACTTGAAAGAAAGAAGTATTTTATTATTGATACTTTCTCAATGAATCAGATGGGTACATACCATCAATATTTATTGTTACAAATTAGGAGTAAATTAGCATATCAGAGGGCTATAAATCAGGAGAACAAAATAAAACATACAGCTGCACAATCCCTTGTCTAAGGAGATTATAGAGAGAGATATGGAGATAAAATCTCAACAGATCAATCGTTGCTGTTATTAAATTCATTGCTCAGTAGCTATGAGAATCTTTGTGATACTCTTATTTATGGAATTAATTCAATCTCTTTGGAGGAATTTCAGTCAACGCTTTTCTCAAAGAAGTTGAAAAGAAAATCTGAAGGGAATGAAGAATCCAATTGTGAAGGGTTGTTTGCAAAAGGGAAAAGTCATGGTGGCAATAAGAATAAAAAATAGAAGTGGACAAGCAAGAACAAGGAGAAAGACAAGTCAAAGTTGAAATGCTTCAATTTCAAGAATGGTTGTCTGCAATGGAAGTGTCTCTTGATGTTACATTTGGCTGAGATGGTAGTTAAGAATGATGGTCAATATGGAAGTGTCTCTATAGCTTCTGAAGGATATGAAAGTGTAGAGGTCCTAATGGCAGATTCAAATAATGTTTGGTTTCTTAGTTGTATATAAATCAATGGTGAGAAGGTCATTATGGAAAATAATCAGTGTGCGGAGTTGTTGGAATTTGGAATTGGTAACATCAAGATCCAATTTGAAGATAGTACAAGGAGGATCTTAACCAGGGTAATGAATGTTCTCGAGTTAAAGAGGAACTTATTCTCTTTTGGTAAGCCGGAAGAATCAGGATGTTCTTATAAAACAAATATGGGTGTGCTCAAGGTGTTGAAGGGATCCCTTGTGATCATGAAAGGTGTTGGAAATCATGGCATTTATCTTCTGAAAGGTCAAGCTCTTACTGTTCATGTAGCAGTGGTAATGACAAATCCCAGCAAAACCAGTATGTGGCATCAAAGATTGCTACATGTGAACCTCAAAGGAAAGAAAATACGTGGAATAAAGGTGTGCTAAGTGGAGGCAAGATTTAAGATTTTGAGTTTTTTGAAGACTGCATCTATGGCAAGATAAAGAGGGTGAAATTCAGCACTAGAAAGCACTATTCCAAGGGTCTTTTGGAGTACATTCATTTTGATCTTTAGGGGTCTGCAAAGGTAGCATCGCATGGTGGTACTAAATACTTCAAAACTTAACTATATGATTATAGTAGGAAATTTTGGATTTACCTTTTGAAAAGTAATGACAAGGCACTCAAAACCTTCAAAGAATGGGAGGTTATGATAGAAAACAGAACTGATAAAAGATAAAGAATCTAAGGACTGATAATGTCTTAGAGTACTGTGGTGAAGAGTTCAACAATTACTTCAAAGCTCAAGAAATACACATGTATGAAGAAAACTTTTTAGTAGAATAATTTAGCTGAAAGAGTAAACATGACATTACCTAAAAAACAATGTGCTTACTTCATAATGATGTAATTCATGCACAATTTTGGGGTGAAGTTGTTGCTAGAACTTGTTATTTGATCAATATGATCCCCTGCGATTCATCTAAAAACACCTCAAAAGATGTGGACGGGCAAGTCTGCATGTTACATCACATTAATGAAGGCAAGCTAGTTCCTAAGGCCAAGAAGAGTTACTTTTTTGGGTAGAGTTAAGGCATACAAAATATGGCGTCTGAAGAGCAGGAAATGTATTATCAGCATAGATGCTAAGTTTCATGAGATTGGGCTTAATAAAACTCATGGTAGAACAAGAGGTCAAGCCAATAACTAGCCGGGTTGGATAGTTTTTAGTTTGATGTGGAGTTTATCACTTCAGAATATTCTAAGGTTATGTTTGGGAGTTTGGAGGGGAAGGGAAGGGAAAGGAAGGGAAGGAAGAGCTTTGTGGGGTGAGAAATATAGGAGAAAATTGAGAAATCTTTCACATTTTTTTTTAAATTGAGAAATCTTTCACATTTTTTAAAGAGCGATACATTAATGTTTATGATTGATATATTTTTAATATTATGAATATTATAACAACATAGATTAAATTTGGAGAATTCATATAAACCCTCTCAAACCCCCAAAACATTCCTTCAATACAATTTTTTAGTTCCCTCAAAAAGGAGGGTTCATATTTTGAAGAAAAATAAACCTCACAAAGCTCCTCCTTTCAATGTCCTCTATTTCTTCTACTTACTCCTTCATTTTTTTTTTCAAACCCTCTCATCCCTTCCCCTCCAAACTCGCAAACAAAGCCTAAAGATACTTTCGAATGTTTGCAAGATACTTCCTAATATTCCAGGATGCCAGAGAACATTCTCAACTTGAGGAACATAGGTTTGGACGTAGGGTTTTTGTTGTGGGGGATTGAAACCTTTTTTCGGGAATACTTCTTATTGTTTTTTTAAGCCGGATTGCAACCCGTACACGTTGAGGAACACTAATGTTGGATTAAAATTCATGGCCTTCCTCTTGAATATTAGAGGCCTATTTCTTTTATTGCAATAGGTATTGAAAATCCTCTATCTTTAGAGGAAGTCACTAGTAGCAAAAAGCTTGGCTATTTTGCTAGAGTATTGGTGGATCCTGATTTCTTTTGGATATGATAAACTCCCTTTATTTTGCAAATCTTGTCAAGTAATTGCCCATTCTTTGGACAATAATAGTAAGGAAGAAAAAATGGCGCAAAAAAGAAACTGGGTAGAAAATTATCACCTAGGTCTTAGATTAATGAGAAGTGTTATTGACAGTGAAAAGTATAATAGCGAACCTATAGCGAATGAATGTTTAAGGATATTGCAGCTTGTTTGAAAGGATTAAGATGCCAGAGAAAATAAACATAAGATATATACTGATATTTGTACTTTGTTTACCTTTTCAATTAAGTTTTTTCTTTTGATTTTCAAAAACATAATAAGATATATATTGATGAGGAAGAGAAAGCGGTAGCTATCAGATATTTGAATAAGCATTCAACTATAAGTGATTATAAGTCTTTTACAAAGAGGATCTCCAAGACAAAGAAAACAAATATGCAAAAGGAAGGTGACTAGATCACTACGTTGTCATATCATGAAGGCTCGTCAAAAACTAAATAAGGATGAGATATGATGATAGCTTGTCATATCTTATCTTTCTTATCTCGAATCATCATGAATCCTAATTATATATGTCTATTTTATTTGATTATTGTCATTTGAAATTAATAATGTCTGTTTTGAGAGTATCTTTAAAAATAATTTATGAACCCAAGTCGTCAAGAAATAAGAAATTAAACCAACTCATGTAATCAACGTAGTTTGGTCTAACGAAAGAAATATATTCCCACAATGCGAGGAATCAGGATTAAAATTCCAACTAAAAGATGCACCAACATTTAGGGTCTGACACGTCTCAACAAAATTTTCTTCAGTAAAGATAGGGATGGCAATGTGTACCCCATGGTTAGGGTGTTTATAAAAAATGTCTGTACCCGAGCTCGTACCCTAGTGAGCAACAACTTTAGTGTCCTTCCCCATACCCTCTGGACACCTAAGTGCACATACCCGCACCCATTACCCGCACTTTAATTATAAAAAGACAATAAAAAACATCACAATTGAAATAAAAATATGATCCAATAAATTTCAAATAAATTAAGCAGTTTTTAGGTTAAGATTTAAGCTTGAATAGCTAAATAAATAAATTAATTGTACAGTAAAAAATAAATAAATTATTTATCATATTATATAAATACGTATATGCGGGTTGCGGGGTTGGGTAATATAGTGCCCATACCCGGGCCCATACCCATTTAAATTTGCGGGTAATTACCCGAACCCAAGCCCGAACCCATGAAAGCGGGGTTTTACCCTATCCATTGTGGGTGTTTTTTGCGGGTGGCCATCGGGTCTGGGTCCAATTGCCATCCCTGAGTAAAGATAATATATGTTAATCTAACAAATCAACTCCCACATAATTTTTTTTTTATATAAATCAAATTAAATCAACTATTCTTTTAACATATTTTAGCTTGAAACATAACCTTTTATTATCCTTTTTAACATAACCCTAATTTGTATACTCGTTTGTCTTTATAAATAACACTCCTTCATCTTGCATGATAAAGTTATTTTTTTTTTTTTGACAAAATCTTGCATGATAAAGTTGAAAGTGTTGCAATAGGCAGAGATGGGCAAAGTTCGGTTCGGACCCAAAACTGTGTCCGAACTGAACCGAACTGTTTGGCAGTTTGTTCGAACCAAACCGAACCATAGTAGATTAATTAGAACTGAACCGAACCAAACTGGTTCTTCAAACTGGTGAACTGTTTCGTTTAAAACAAACAGAACTGAACCATCTCCAAATCATCTGATATGAGAAAGCTAAGATTCAAAAATTAAAATGTAGAATTGGAGAAATCAAACACATATTCAATTGAAACTACAAGGATACAAATACGAAGAAGTAGGAGCTTGTGGTCAGAGAAATTGAAACTGTAAATCTTCAATCGTTTCACAGTGGTGATTCATCTATTGTTGTTCTTCACAATTGGAGGTCATTCAATTGAATTTCGAATATTGAGACCGACATCGTTACGACGGAAGAGGCGGCGATGGTGGAAACTGGATGTGGTTGTGGAAGATGAAAACAATGGCGATTGAAGGAACAAAATACATTTTTTGAATGATGAAGCAATTCGGTGGAGATTGTGATCGAGAACGAGATTGGTTTTGGTTCAATAGCAGAAATGGTTTTTGAATGATGAAGCAATTCGGTGAAGCAAAACTAGTTCACTTTAGGTTCAAGTTCAAGTTCAGTTTTTTTTTTCTTTTTCAAAAAGGTTCGGTTCAATAGCAGTTCGGTTCATAACTTTTACATAACGGTTCAGTTCAATAGAAGTTTGGTTCAGTTCAATTCAACAGTTTGGTTCAGTTTTTGGTTTTTTTGCCCACCCCTAGTAATAGATAATTAATATAGAAGACGAATGTTATTCCTGTTCGAAAAAGTGAGTTGTATGCAACTCAACGAGAGAGAAAAAAATATATAAAAACAAAAACCTATTTTTAAACATTTCTGTTACTAAAATTAGTGACAAAAAAAGTGAAATCCTTCAATTTCTTTGTCACTAAATTTAGTCTCGAAATTAGAGAGGAATTTCTCATTTTTCCACACTAAATATTTCTCACTTTTTTTGACAAAATATTTCTCACTTATTGAATTTTGTTCAGTAGTAAATACTTGAGCATCTCTACAAAATTTGTTTTAGGCCTTAAATGTTCTTCACGGCATTAGGCAGGGTTGCAAGTCAAATTCTATTAACTCGCCTATGACAAATTAAATATATCTTGTCGTTGGTTCATTTCAGCTAGTAGGTCGTTCTCTAGTTTTGTTTTCTCTGATTGGTTTTGTAATCCATTGGTGTGTCTCCAAGCCAGATAATATCTTGTGTTCATTTTTAATTCAAGTTTGCTTATAAAAAAAATTATAATATCCAAATAAAAATAATTTTTTATATATCTAACATTAACATTTTGGAAGGAATATTTTGGAAAAATGTCCAGAAATGCATGTAATTATATTTTATGATATTATGAACTCCAAATTAACTTGGAGTAAAAAAAATAAAAATAAAAACTCCAAATTAACTTTAGTACTATCATAGCATTATTATTTATAAAAGGGATAAAATATCCATGCACACTCCCAACTCTCTCTCTCTCTCTCTCTCACACACACACACATAATGCATTGCACATTACATAAGCTTTATACTAAGCTCAACAACATAACAATACTGCCAACTTATTGAAAACCACACATTAATAACCACACATTTATTATTCTTGACACACATGACTAGAGGCAGTATAGCAGCTTTATACCAAATGGCATGGCATATATACACAATTACACATACATATTCTTATTCTGAAAGGACCGATAATTCTTCAATATGCTTACTCTTATCGTCAAAAGACACTTTTTTAATCTTTTGTATAAGATTAAAAGCCACCAAGAAATCCATCTGTGCCCTACTTCCAAGTATATGCGGTCTTTCCTCCTCCTCTGACTTCCCATAGTTACGCAGCCTTTGATGATACTTTTTATTTTCTCCTTGCACTGTTAAACATATATAATGTTTTTCCTCCCCGTTGGGTTCTGTAAAAGAATAATCATCTAAAAAATTCTCCCTCTTCAACTCAATTTTTATATCTTGAAACTCAAATGATATTTTCTTCAATAATTTCTCAACTCTCCCATCTTTCTCGAAACAGTTGTGATAATCATCGCCTTTCTTTTCTCCCTTTTTCCCATATTCTTCTTCTACTTTTCCTAAAAATTTGTCGAATATATCTTTACTAAGATGCGTAAACGTGTGACCTGAATCAATAATCATTACCTTATGAGCTTGATGAGTGTCATCACTTACCGGTATTTTGTTATTTTTACCTTCACCTACAGAAATACTTTTAAGATGGACGCAGTAACGAATTTCACACAAAGAATGGCCTTCTTCAGTTAAAGGAGTGCTCAACAGTTCCGAAAATTTCACACCGTGCCCAAAAATGAACTTGCTTCTAGCTTTGATACTTTCTTCGTCTTTGCGACGAAATTGTGGAAGATAATAAGAGAATTTAAGAGTGATGTGTTGATACTGTTTTATCAAAGATAACTTCCCAGGTCCAAGTCCAACAATTCCTTGGCTTTTTGGTTCTTCATCATCTTCCTCTTTTGTGCTGGTTGGAAATGAAAACCCAATGTTCAACGTTTTTTTTTGTTTAACGCATTTGGTTTCACTTTTGAACGTTGTAAACCAAAGATTAGCTGGACCATAAATTCCTTCTGATTCAGTACCGTCTACATAACTTATATTAAACTCGCATAAATCTTTAGAAAGTTGACATTTTGCAATTCGGATACCCATTTCCTTCAAATCATTACATTTTTTATCTTCGCAATAGACACTCTTCTTGGGCTTCTCGATACATGCTTCTTTACTTTTCTCATATTTTGGACAAGTACATTTGCTATCTTCGCTCTTTCCACCTTTAATATAAAAATAAATAAAAAATCATGCTAACAAGTGTTGTAAATGTATTGTTTAAAAAATCCATAAGAGAAAATTGTATCTTGTAAATACAAATCAAAATTTGTCTTAATCGTAAGTACACAAGTTTTCTATACAAAAGTTACCACCTTCGTCCCTAAATATATGATCATTTTGGTTAAATCACAGGAATTAAGAAAAATCGTAGTACTACCTCCGTCCCTAATTATATGATCATTTTGATAAAATCATGTGAATTAAGAAAATTGGTAGTAATATTAACTTTGTTTATTACTACCTCCGTTCCTAATTATAAGACCCTTTTGAAAAAAAATTGTCCCTTTTTATAAGAACTCTTTGTTATTTCCAACTACATTAATTATTTACTATAGCATATCATTATTTATTTTACATATTTTTCTTCAATCAACAATAAATACTGTGTTGAAAGTATAAACCAACTCTTTCTTAAAGAATATAATTGTAAAAACAATAGTAATTACAAACAAATTTAATACTATAATCAACTTTCTTAATTCTCGTGATTTTGTCAAATGGGTCCTATAATTAGGGAAGGATGTAGTATTAATATTGTTTCTACAATTTTATCTTTTAAAGGAGAGTTAGTTTATGTTTCCAACATAGTATTTATTGTTGATTGAACAAAAAAATGTAAAATAAATAGGGGTATGTTCATAAAAAATAATTAATGTAGTTGGAAATACCAAAATTGTCTTGTAAAAAGGGACAAAAAATAAATGAACATTTCAATCAATACGATATTACTTACCGTTTTTTTAATTTTATCCAAACGTTTTAATTGAGGAATTGAAAATTATTTATAAATAAGGGTGATATTAATCAACATTTTACAATTATGTCATATGAGATATAAACTTGATCCAAATTGATGTTATAAGTCATGGTCTTATAACTGGACTAACACCTTGTACCATCTAATTTATATTACTTGCAATAACTTTCACTTTGAAATTATTGTAATAGTGAATATGTATCCGATTAAATCACGCCACATAGATATTTTTGAAAATATTTTAAAAACTAACCTATAAAAGTGACATTATAGCGTGATTTATTTAGATTCACATGTATAAGAAATTACACGGTCAAAACATAGAAATAAATTTTATAGTGAATACGTCAAATACTTGATAAATATTATTTTGTACAAGTGTTATTTAATTTCCTCTTTTATTTATACATTTGTCATTTTTTTAAAACAAATTTATGCATTAATTTGTCTTATTCTCTGTTAAATGAAGTGATCATATAATGAAACAAATTAATGATTATTTATTAATTACGAAAAGAAAATAAAAAATTTACCAAATCAACCTTATTAATCATTGGTTTGATTCTTAATATCATAAATATAAAGTGAAAAATAATAATTTGTGATGCACATTTGTTTTGCTATTAAAAAAAAATTATGATATAAATGAAAAAAAAATTTAATTAATGTTGGATTGAATATAAAGTAAATTGGATTTACCTTGATTAGATTCGCAAGTCTTGCCATAAAGCCATATGAGATCGCTTCCAGTGTCTGGGATGGCATATGTATCTTTGGGACTGTTAAAACCGAAGTTCATGAGATACCTGAACCGATTTGCAATTATTTCAGATTCAATGGTTAAAGAAGATGCATCTAGGGTGTCATCATATTCAGATCCAAAAGAGTTGTTGTTGTTGTGATTTAAAGTAACTTGCTCGATGTTCAAACCGTTTAGATTTTGAGTATTAGCATCGGCAAGTAGTTGGGTTGAAAGAGAAAGTAGCAAGAGTAATAGTTTTAGTGTGAAAAGGAATGGTTTTAGGGGATGCATTTTGGGACTAACTGCAAGAGTAGTATAGTAATATAGTTGTATAAGTACTACAATGCATGCATGGGAATTTAATGTAGGAAGAGTTCTTATATATAGAGGAGCTGAGTGAAGATGATTTGCATTAGTTGCATAAATTCTAAAGTGTTAACATTCGGTTACGACAGAGAACGATTCCCACGTAAATGAGGGTTTTCAAGTCATTGTTTTTATGATTTTGATATGATGGGACATACAATATGTATGTTATGAGAAGATAAAAACTTTTCGAGACAGTTATAAAATTTAGCATAGAGGATGAGTAAATAAATGGAGTAAAAAAACGCAAGATTGGTAGAAACTCATATGCATCTTGAATGAGATAAAAAGAATGATGTGATAGATGTGATGTGTTGCTATAAGTTTAAATTTAAAATTTGTTTGTAGGCTAACTTTTTTTTTTAATAAGCAAACTTTGACTGAAAATAAGCAAACTAGCTAGCACAAAAACAACTAAGCTAGTGTTTGGTTCCGCGTCAGACTTGCAAATATCGCGTCCTAGTGCTAGTTCTGCCACGATTTTGTGAAGTTGGATATTCTAGCTTCTTGCTCACCGCACGACTGCGTCAAGCTTACCGCCAAAACAAACATGTACACCATAAGGAGTCTAGATTCAACTCTACTGCTTGAAACCTCAGACTTCTAATATACTTCTAATCTTCGTAGACTACCATAATTCTGCCATATATGTGCTACACTTCCCGAACCTCTTAGTGTCACTTCCCCTACCATGCTCTCTCGTCTTTACAAGAGTCATATGTATTCAGCTTAACTCACCCCTCCAACAGAGACTTCCAACCAATTAACACCATTTCGCACAATGTCCTCATGATTCCTCCATCTACCTTGTCAGCTTGGTAATAATCACAAATAAGCTGCAAAACACGACAAGTTGGGTAATCCGGCCTACAAAATTCTCTTCATGAAATTTCATATTTCTCCAATACCACAAACAAAGAACTTGTGTGTTAATTATGATTGATTGATAATATAAACAATTCATTACACCACCGACTAGGCGTGGAAATGGATTATTCCAACCAAAAGGGGTCTACAACCGAGTCTAATTCAGATTTAGGTCAATCCATTTTTTAAGTAGACTAGGTTAAGCCTTTGTAAACAACTTATTTAGCTAAAAAGATCATACTCTATGCCACAAAGAAAACTTTTTCAGCCTAGTAATTAAGTAAATATGAATATTATTTCATAACTCCTATATCTTCTTATATTATATTTTGTACTCTGTGTTAATCATTTTCATCATTAATTGTTTATATAAGTTTAAATTAATTTTGAGATGTTTAAAATATATATACTATAAAATATACTCAAAATAAGTTGTCATATAAAGTCATACTCTTTAATATCATGTTAAATCTCAAATTAGAACTCAGTTTCATTGACTTATTAACTCGTTAGGATATTGGTTAAAGTACTAAAAAAATATAAAAGTGATATAATTATTACTTTGATAACAATTTTTATTTTTAAGATAAAATTTCTTTTAATGGATTTCTCAACTAATGCTCTTAGAACATTAGTTGGTAAAACCATTTGAATATTAATAATATTTTTTAAATTATTTTAAAAGCTTTAAATGAGAACCACTATTTTTCTTTAGATGTTTGAAAATAGTTATTTTTTCAAGTATATGACATCGGAGTAGTATATTTCATGCATGCATGACACTCTTACTAGTTTTTTCCTTTTAAATAATATATGGAAAAAAGAGAATAAAGTGTATCCCCTTTTTATTAGTGATTTTGCCTCTTCATATTTTACAATTTCAACAGATCAAATAAAAATAGCACCACCACTATTCTACCCAAAATAAATAAATATCACCACCACTTAAAAGCATCTGATTGAAGTCAAATTGTTATAGAGTTTGATGTAAAAATGAATTGTTAAAGAGAATCAAAGTTTAATCAATAAATAGAACAATTCATGATTTGATTTTACTTACTTCAACCAAAGTTCAAATTACCAAAGTTATCTTCAATATGTTTGTCTAATATGTGCAATATTGCACATGTTAGAACAATTAAAAGGAGATTTTTTTATTGAAAAACAACAATTATTTATAAAAAGATATATATTTAATATTGATATAAAGTTCAATGCAAACTTACTTTTTTAAACTTCTTAACGTATGTAAATTTGTTTATGATAAAAAAAAAAAACTCATCTTCAATTATGGTTGGGTTAACACTAAAAAAGCTACCACTAGACAAGTGGCCTAATGATCAATTAAGTTTGTTGAAATGAATACTGTCCGGATAAGAAATGGTCAACAAGTATCCAAATTAAAAGCACGTTTCTGAACCTTTCTTCACAAGCTGCATGCAGCTTTCGAAATTAGGATCGATTACTTAAGAAAAAGTAAAATCGAATGTGTCAAAAGCGTACGTGCTTTTCATGCTATATAAATCTTTTATTTAATTTTATCTACCAAGTTATTACTTTTTTTTTGGCAAGTAGCTTAATGGTTAAAGCTTACACATTTTAAAGGTGGAAAAGTGGGGTGTCCGGGTTCGAACCCCGACCCCTGTATATAATATGTAATATCCTTACCAACTGAACTAAACTCACGGGATATAGGGGTGAGAATAGGCTAGGCCGAGCTAGGCTTTGCAAGGCCTAAGCCTGACCTGCCAAATTTTTTAAGGCATAAGTCTGGCCTGCGACCTGTCATAGGCTTACTTTTGAGGCCTGAGTCTGGCCTTCTGAAAGCCTGATAAGGCCTACTAGCCTGTTTAAAAGCTTATATCATATGAACATCTTTAAGTAAGCAATGTGATCTAAGTTTAAATAGACTAGCGAATTAATAGATCAATTAGATTAAGCTCTCTTTTAGTAATCAACATGAGTTTTTAGGGAATTTAACTATATATATCGTATCATATTTCAATTCTAGTTTATAATAATACATTTGTATATGCGAAAAATTAATGTATACTAATAAGCTTAAATTACTAACAAATTTATATTTTAAGTCAAAGTACACAATGTATTATAATAATAAATAATATTATTTATATTTACTTAAATAGGCCGGCCTAATAGGCTTAAGAGGCTTTTTAAGTGGCATGTGGCCTGACCTTTTAAGCTAAATAGACTTCTAAAAAAGCATATGTCTTCTCTATTTAAGAAAAAAGCCTAGTCTGGCCTGTCGTAGGTTAGGTCGTAGGCCCCTGTAGGCCGGCCTGACCTATTGCCATCCCTATCGGGATATCTATCAAGTTATTATTATATAAACAAAAACCAATTATTTGAAAAATTAGTATAAGAAATCAAATAAGAACAGAATGCACAACCAAAAAAAAAAAGAACAGAATGAATAAAGCTTTGAATCAATTTTAACTCTTAATTAATTGTAAGCATTCTCCGTATTGGTTTCCGGAAACGTGACACACGAGACGCACCTAATTGGAATGATTCTCAACATAAAAAATACCACATATTTTGTGTTGTGCTTTCTTTTCTAATTAAAGGCATCTAAATTCTAGACCAATAATAGTATTTGATCAAATGACAACAAGAACATATTCCAACTATTACTAATGGCAAGAACATATTCCAACTATTACTAATGGCAAGCAACTCATTACGATTTTCACAAACTGGTGGGTATGATAAGTTGGAATCAATCTTCATAGAGAATTATGGAATTTCATTCCCAGGAAAAGTGGGGGCCAATGATGTTTATACTACCCAACTTAATAATTACACTATTAATTGGCTCCTTTAGTTTGAGTGTATGAACAAAACATACTTTTTTTTTTCTAAAAGAATTTTTCTTAGTAATTTTAATTTTTATAATTTAATTTGCTTTTGTCTCTTTTATTTATTTAAAACTTTCATTATTGTTTTGTTAAGAGTCTAGCATTAAAAGTGAGATGGTTTGAACAAGTGTTTTTAACTACATGGCAGTTTTCATCTCACACGTCGGCTAGAGACTTTGGTTCAAACAGATTTACAACAGAAATATGTTTGAGTTGAACATTTGATATACAATCAGTGATGTTCACAAAATACATCTCAGATTGAGACTCTACACTTAAGGAATTCTAAGATAAAAAGGTTTGTAAGAATTCCTAAGTTATTTGATGATTGTTGGATGAAAAACAGAGTATGGCAGTTTCTGGTTTTTCAGTCGTATATTTCTGTACAGAGTCCTTAGTCTTCTTCTTCAAATCTTCAATCCTTTATAGAGAATTAAAGAGTTGTTGAGAAGATGCCATGTCATCAAAATAGAGTCGTTGCAAATGAAGCTTCAGCTAGCATTCATTCTGTTCTGGTGTGCGCACAGAAAACAGAGCATGGCAGATTTTGAATGTTTCCTTAAAAAGGATTGAGTGTTTCATCCAAGGAAACAGAGGTGCAGACAACAGTTCTGACTTCTGAGAATGTTGCAGAGCACTTTGTACTGTTGACAGTGACAACACACTTCAGACTCCAAGGCTTCAGAAGCTGGTCTTCAGATACTGTTCATCAGACGCACTTCTTCAGAAGCAGTCTTCAAACGCACTGTTCATCAGACACACTTCTTCAGAAGCTGGTCTTCAGACGCACTGTTCATCAGACGCACTTCTTCAGAAGCTGGTCTTCAGACGCACTGTTCATCAAACGCTGCCTTCAGAAGCTGGTCTTCAGACGCACCCTTCAGACACACCCTTCAGACACACCCTTCAGACACACTGTTCATCAGACGCACCCTTCAGAAGCCGGTCTTCAGACGCACTGTAACACCCATATAGAGATTGCCTAGGATCTCTTACGAGTATTAAAATTTCGTACTGGATACATTAAATACAATACAGAAAGTTTGCTTATAAATAATACAATACATAAGTCTTTGTTACAATCCGAAATCTGATACATAACATCCTCGGTAATATACATCATAATACATCATTTATGTACAAACATCCATATAATGAAAGTTGCACGATCAATCCAAAGCTTTCTCTTTACCTTTGCGTCGTGCTTCCTGTGAACCTGCACCAGGAGGAAAGGGATGAGACATAACGTCTCAGTGAGCTCCAACCCTACCTACTGTTGGCAACCTCGGGGAACCTAGGGTCGCCGTGCCTACTTTTGGCAATCTTGGGGATACCTACGATCGCCAAGCTTTAACCTTACCCATAGAGGGCTACCTGACTGTTCCTGCTAAGCTAGTGATCAAGGGGTAACCTAGGATCACCGTCTGATATCTGCTACCTGTTATCTGATAACTATCTGATAACTATTCTCTGCCTGATAATATAATAAAATATTAACTGATACATATTATGTTAGATGTTAGCGTTGAACAAGCATTATTATCTGAGTTCATTTTACGGAATGCCCCCGGGTGGAGTAACCCCGAAGCACATTCCCCTGATAACCGGTGAAAATTCCTATCTGAGGCTAATCACCGGACTCCTCTTGTCTAAGTGTGTGGTTATCCTCGCGGAAGATTCCTGGCCCGTTCCAGCTGTATCTGGAACCCCCTGTCCTCTCTAACTGGTCGAGAGCACAGAAGACACACTATAAACTATGTGTGGTTATCCTCACGGAAAGTTCCTGGCCCGTTTCAGCAATGCTGAAACCCCCTGTCCTCTCTAACTGGTCGAGAGCACATAAGACACAAAGTTTAACCTGATTATTAATTATTATTCCTGGTATATAAATATACATATCCTGATAAAAACTGATACGTGTACCCCCAGTGTCACTCTGACGTGAACAACTGAGGCACGTCCTGATATAATTATTTCTCATCTTAAGTACTCGTAAGTACTTCTATTACTTTACTATAGTTTTGGCATATTAATGCATTCTTAGGGAGTACAACCTCCCAATACTTAACATATGAACCTATGATCATAGGCTTATCGTTCTCATAAGCCACTGCTTGGTTATTGGAAACATTCCCGTATTCGTCTAGACTTTGCCCTAACAATTCTAAACTGTTCTAAGTCATTGCTCAATCCTTGTTCCTTACATTTTCATCCTTTTGAGAGCCTCTTGAATGATTTAGAATGGTAGTTATTGTTTCTAAAATGTTTATAAAGAAATCGAATGCGAAAAACCATGCCTACGCGCTCCAGAACACCCAAAACAGCTAAGCTGTCATGGGCTGTTCTAGGCTGGTCGCTTGAAGTGATGGCATGGTCGCTTGTAGCGACCGTAGGCAGAACAAAATCATGACTGGTCGCTGTAGCGAGCTCCAGCTCGCTGTAGCGACCATGATAGGTCCAGAAAACTCAGAAATAACATTTTTCATCATTCCAAACCATTCCAACTTACCCAAGCTTCCCCAAAGGTATTAAAAAGGATTTTCTTTAGCATTTAAGCAATTTAAACATAGTTGGAACAAGGAATTAGCAAATAACATAGATTAGGGCACATTTCCTAAAATTGCTCAAAGTATAATTAACTCATAAACTTACTCAAAACGGGTTCTAAAAATCCTAGGGAGCTCACCTAAGCCTTGATTGGTGCTTGTTAAGTTCTGAACTTCAAACCCTAGCTTATCCCCTTGATTCTTCCTTGTTTCTCTTCTTATTTCTCTTGTTCTAAACTTCCAAATCAAGCTTGTTTTGCATAAATTTCACAAGATTGAGGATGAAGGCTTGATGGGTGATGGCAAGAGTGAGGAGGGCGTGAGTTAGAGGTAGAAAGAGATGTGAGAATTCTGATTTTTGGAGAGAATGAAGGGAAAGAAGAAAAAATGAAAGAAAATATCTTGTTCCCTTTTTAAATATTCCTCCATTCCCACATAATTACCAAAATGCCATGCTTACGTATTAAACTTCTAACACTGATAACAATTACATCTAAGCAGGATATTACAATCCACCCCCCTTAAAGAAATTTCGTCCTCGAAATTTAGAATTTACCTGAAAATAGATGCGGATAGTTCTCTTGCATCTCTGACTCTAGCTCCCACGTAGCTTCGCCATCGGGAGAACCTTTCCAAACCACCTTAACAATTGGAATCTCTTTGTTCCTCAAGGACTTAACATCACGATCAATAATTTGATCTGGTTCAGGTTGAAATGTTAAATCTGATCTCAAGTCAATATTGTCCAACTCTACTGGTTGAAAAGGATCGGGGATGAATTTCCTCAGTTGAGAGACGTGGAAGACATCATGTAAACCTGACATGGCCGGTGGCAGAGCTAACTGATAAGCTGCTGGACCGACACGTCTAAGTATCTGAAATGGTCCAACATACCTTGGACAAAGTTTCTTGGTTCTAAAAGCTCCTCTTAACCCCAACTTAGGTGTAACTTTGAGGAATACATGATCTCCCACTTCGAACTCTAAAGGCCTTCGTCTATTGTCTGCATAGCTTTTCTGGCGACTTTGGGCTGTTCTCATCTTATCCTGAATGGATTTAATTTTCAAAGTAGTCTCCTGAATGATTTCTGGTCCCAAAATGCTCTTATCTCCGACCTCAGCCCAACAAAGTGGGGTTCTACACTTCCTACCATACAAGGCTTCATATGGTGCCATCCCAATACTAGAATGGTAACTGTTGTTGTAAGAAAATTCAATTAAAGGTAGGTGATTATTCCAGCTTCCCCCATCTTCTAAAATGCATACTCGTAACATATCCTTTAACGTTTGAATGGTCCTCTCGGATTGTCCGTCTGTTTGAGGATGATGGGACGTGCTCATCTTTAATCTTGTTCCTAAAGCTCTTTGAAAAGCTTTCCAAAAGTGGGATGTGAAAATCGGATCCCGATCAGATACAATACTAGCAGGAACACCATGAAGTTTTACAATCTCCGAAATAAACAATTCGGCATACTGAGAGGCTCGGTAAGTAGTCTTAACCGGCAAGAAATGAGCAGACTTGGTTAACCGGTCCACTATTACCCAAATGGAGTCATGTCCTTGCTGTGTTCGAGGTAATCCACTTACAAAGTCCATAGTTATCTCTTCCCATTTCCATTGAGGAATTTCCAAGGGTACTAACATTCCTGCAGGCCTTTGATGTTCAATCTTTACCTGCTGACACACAATGCATCGCGACACAAATTCCGCAACATCCTTCTTCATGCTAGGCCACCAATAATCTCTTTTCAAATCTTGATACATCTTGGTGGTACCCGGATGAATGCTAAAACTGCTCTTGTGCGCCTCTTCTAAAATCAACCTTTTCAATTCCGCATTATTCGAAACATAAATTCTTCCTTCAAAAAATAGTGTGCCATCTGGCGCCAAAGAAAACTCTGATTGACCAACTCTCCTTTGAAGGTCCATATCCATAGTTTGCGCTTGCGCAATCCTAGACCGTAGGTCGCACGAAATCTCTAATTTGTTCAACAGGATGCCACCTTCCAACTCGGTAACATGGAGATTAAGATCTCTAAACTTTTCATATAACCCACATGTGTGCATCATCACTTCAGCCTTAACTAAAGCCTTTCGACTCAAAGCATCTGCTACCACATTCGCCTTTCCTGGGTGGTATTTCAAATCAAAATCAAAATCTTTCAGGTATTCCATCCATCGCCTCTGCCTCATGTTCAAGTCCCGTTGATCAAACAAATATTTCAAACTTTTGTGGTCACTGAACAAATCAAACTGTGCACCATACAAATGATGTCTCCACACTTTCAATGCAAATACTATGGCTGCTAACTCGAGATCATGGGTAGGATAATTCTCTTCATGAGTCTTGAGCTGTCTAGACGCATAAGCTATCACATTCTCCCCTTGTATAAGAACACTACCCAGTCCTTTAGAGGATGCATCGCAGAAAACGGTGTATCTCCTGTCAGGATCTGGTATTGCCAACACTGGTGCTTTAGTCAATTTTCTTTTTAAAACTCTGAAGCTCTCTTCGCATTCTTCGTCCCAAATAAAGGGCACATTCTTCCTGGTAAGGCGTGGCAAAGGTAAGGCAATCTGAGAAAACTTCATAATAAATCTTCGGTAATAACCTGCCAAGCCTAAGAAACTCCTGACTTCAGCCACATTTTTGGGTCTATCCCAACTAAGAACGACTTCAACTTTGGATGGATCAACTGCTACTCCTCCTTGAGAAATAACGTGACCCAAAAACTTAATCTCAGATATCCAGAACTCACACTTGCTGAATTTAGCATACAACTGTTTGTCTCTGAGGATATCCAAAACGATTCTCAAGTGCTGAGCATGTTCCTGAGGATCTTTGGAATATATCAAAATATCATCTATAAAAATCACCACGAATTGATCTAGGTAAGGTTGGAATATCCTGTTCATATAATCCATGAATATCACTGGAGCATTAGTTACACCGAAAGGCATAACCAGAAATCCATAGTGCCCGTAGCGCGTTCGAAACGCCGTTTTGGACACATCTGAAGACTTAATGCGGATCTGATGGTAACATGACCGAAGATCAATCTTAGAAAATACCGTTGCTCCTTTGAGATGATCTAGGAGATCATCAATCCTTGGAAGAGGATACTTGTTCTTAATGGTCACTTTATTCAGTTGGCGGTAGTCTATACACAGCCTCATGCTTCCATCCTTCTTCTTGACTAACAGAACTGGAGCACCCCAAGGTGACACACTGGGTCTGATAAAATGCTTCTGAATTAACTCTTCGAGCTGAGATTTCAGCTCTTTGAGCTCTGTAGGTGACATTCTATACGGTGCCACAGATACTGGCTCCGCTCCCGGAATTAAATCAATAGAGAATTCCACCTCATGCTCTGGAGGCAAACTAGTTACTTCCGAAGGAAAAACATCTAAGTACTCGTTCACAATGGGAATATCATTGGGACTTAGCTCTGATTCTGAAGCCACAGTGAGCATAACATAAAATCTTTTATCTTGAGCACAAATAAATTGAATTAACTGATGGGTACGGTTAATCAATTCAGACAGAGCTACACCTCATGCCGTATCACTAGTTGGAATATAAATACTCTTCTCAGAACATCCAATGTACACATGGTTAGCGGAGAGCCAATCCATGCCTAATATCACGTCAAGTTGCTCCATCGGGAGACACACTAAATCAACGTAATAAGTCTTACTAGACACAATGATAGGACAGTTCTCACAAATATAGCTTGCCTCAATTCCGCCTTCAGTAGCGGTAGATACTAACATTGGAGGATTCAACGGAGACAAAGGTAATTGCAGCGTCTCTACACATTCTTATGAGTCTCTTTTCTGAGTTCTTCAACTTCTTCATCATATTCAAAAATTTGATTCTGAAGTTTAAGATTTTCCTCAGACAGCAAGTTTGTTTGATTTTTCAAAGACTTAATTTCTTTTAACTTGCTTTTAAGATGACTCATAAGATCATTAACTGTTTCAATTAAATCAGATCTAGAGAGTTCAGAATATACCTCATCTTCTTCATCAGAATGTGAACATGATTCTGCATCAGAAGATGCAATTGGCATCAGGGCCAGGTTTGCTTCTTCCTCATCAGATTCTGACTCATTGTCCAGATCATCCCATGTAGCCATGAGACTCTTCTTAAGCTTATTTCTGAAACTGCTGGACTTTGAGCTGGACTTCTTTGCTTTTTCTTTTGATTTTTCCTTCTGAAGATCAGGACAATCAGCAATGAAGTGGCCAGGCTTTTTGCAGTTGTAGCAGCTTTCTTTCTGGATATCCCTCCTTGAACCAGAACTAGATCCTCTAAAGTTACTGCTTCTGTTAGAGAATTTTTTCTTTCTATTCATTAGATACTGAAGTCTTTTAGAAATCATTGCAAGCTCATCAGCATCTGAATCTTCATCAGATTTTCCCTCAGGAAACTCTTCTTCAGATTCAATAGCTTTCAAAGCTTTAGCATGTTTTCTTTTAGACTTCAGAGACAATGTTTTTGGTTCTCTAATAGACTCATCCTCATTGAGTCCCAGTTCATGCACTTTGAGGGAGCTTATAAGATCCTCAATACTTAAAGTATTCAGATCCTTAGCTTCCTCAATGGCAGTCACTTTAGGTCTCCATTTAGATGGCAGACTTCTAAGGATTTTATTCACATGGTCAGCTGTGGTATAACTCTTCTTCAGAATCTGAAGTCCAGAAACCTGAGTCTGAAATCTTGAGAACATAGTCTCAATATTTTCATCCTCTTTCATTCTGAACAGTTCATATTGCTGAACAAGAATGTTTGCCTTAGCTTCTCTAACTTTCTGATTACCTTCATAGTTAGAGCAGAGGGATGTGAATATGGCTTTGGCTGTTGACTTGTCACTCAGCTTCTGATACTCAGTGTGAGGTAATGAATCCACAATGATTCCTCTCACATGGTGATGTTTCCTATAGATTTTTCTTTGATCATCACTCAGAGCTCTTCTGTTGACAGCAACACCTTCTTCATCTACTGGGATAGTGATTCCATCTTCAATAATATCCCATAGTGAATCATCTATACCAATGATATGGCTGTACATTTTGCTTTTCCACCATGAGAACTTCTCAGGATCACCAGTAAACATTGGAGGTTTATTGTGTGACCTGGATTTTCTCTCATTAGTGCCATAATCATATGAAACAGATGTTCCAGTTCCTCTTTGATTTCTGGGTTGTGGTTGAGGTGAATCTTCACTATCAGACATGTTTTTCTTAGGATCAAGACTGACACACTGTTAAGTGTTAATATCAGAACCGGAGCTCTGATACCAACTGAAGGTGAGAAAAACACACACACAAGAAGGGGGGGTTGAATTGTGTGTCTCAAAAACTAGAATCTTTTCTTTTCAAACTTAAGATTAAGTTCAGAAGCTGATATGAATCAGTTCTGAACTATTATCAGGAGTTATGCAGCGGATTCAATAATGAAAAGAGAAGGGTAAAGAGAGGCACACAGAAATTATACAGGTTCCTTCTCAATGTGAGAAGTAGTCCTGTCCCCTTGTTTTCCAACAAGAGAGTTTCACTATAATCTGAAGATTACACTTGCTCAATCACTTAAGAAAGAGACTTTCAGTTGCTCAATCACAAAGAAAGAGGCTTCTATGCTCAACCACCAAGGAAGAGGCTTCCAATGCTCAAGTCACTAAGACAAGAGACTTCCAATGCTCAAGACACTTAGTCAAGAGACTTCTGACTCAGACCACAAAGGAATGAGGTTACAAATGCTTAGTATACAGACTAAGACTTTAGGGACCAAACTGGTTTACAAGTAAAGGAGTTTGGGATGAACACTTGATCAAATATCAGAGGTGTTCTCTAAATACAACACAGGTTAAGACTCTTAACCTTAAGAAATTCTAAATTAGAAAGATGAAAGAATTTCTAAGAGGTTGGGTAACTTGCGTATTTTTGACAGCAAAACAGAGCAAGAGTTCAGTTCTTTGTTTCAAGAGTCTTAGACCTTTTTCTTCTTCAAATCTTCTTCCTTTTATAGATGAGAATATGACTGTTGAAGATTTGCTTGTATTGAGGAAAAGAGCCGTTGCAATTGGGCTAGGTTACTGCAAGTGTGTGCTGCACTTTATCAGTCAGAACAGAGCAGGTGCCATTTTTGAAATGGCCTACCTTAAAAGCTGGAGAATGTTTGGGTCAGGGAGACAACTGTTCCATTGAGTTGTTCTGACACATCCAGGCATTAAATGCGCACAGTACTGGTCAATATCCATGCCACATCAGCTTCAGAAGCTTCTCTTGTGAACAGTGATCAGAAGCTGCTTCAGTTGTACGGATCAGAAGCTAGCTTCAGGAGTTGACTGTTGCGTTGACTTCATCAGAGGCACCCAGACTTCAGAAGCTCCCTTCAGACTCAGAAGCTGCACTTCAGGAGTACCACTTCAGAAGCTTCACTTCAGGAGCACTTCTTCAGGAGTACTTCTTCAGGAGCAGTTTCCTTTTAGCTTTGCAACCTTGCTTCTTGACTTTCCTTCTTGCTCTTTAGCTTGTTCTTCCATAACCATTGTCAATTAATACTTATTTAGCACGTGGTTCTGAAACACTTGAACAAAGCATTAGCAAATAACCAATTTTCTCTTTAATACTTTGTTATCATCAAAACCATAAAGAGAGATATGTTTACACATAATGTTTCAACAATCTCCCCCTTACTTTATAAGAGACTTGTTAAACACATTTTGTTCCAATAAACCGGGTTACCAATTACGGGAGGAGGTGGTGGTTGTGGATGGAAACCCTGCCCTTGGTTCATCATTTCCATCCATTGTTGTTGGGCTTGAGCCTGTTGTTGAGCTTGTTGTTGCATCATCAGCATCATCTGCTGATACTGTAATGCATTTTGAGCTTGCTGCTCTTGATACTGCTGTTGCCAGGCCTGTTGTTGTTGTATCATTTGTTCCCACGAATTCATACTTGGTTCTCTACTTTCAACACTGGCCTGATTAGCTCGAGGTCTACTTGGTCCTCTTCTTCTCCCAGACATCTTATCCTAGCTGTCATATACAAGTCAAAGTGATCAGTTTTAACTGAATATAACATTTAGAATAATGTCCTGGATCCAAGAAGTCCACATGCTTGGATTGTATTTTAATGACCCAAGGCACGGTCTGAATCAACCTGCTCTGATACCAAATTGTAACACCCATATAGAGATTGCCTAGGATCTCTTACGAGTATTAAAATTTCGTACTGGATACATTAAATACAATACAGAAAGTTTGCTTATAGATAATACAATACATAAGTCTTTGTTACAATCCGAAATCTGATACATAACATCCTCGGTTATATACATCATAATACATCATTTATGTACAAACATCCATATAATGAAAGCAGCACGATCAATCCAAAGCTTTCTCTTTACCTTTGCGTCGTGCTTCCTGTGAACCTGCACCAGGAGGAAAGGGATGAGACATAACGTCTCAGTGAGCTCCAACCCTACCTACTGTTGGCAACCTCGGGGAACCTAGGGTCGCCGTGCCTACTTTTGGCAATCTTGGGGATACCTACGATCGCCAAGCTTTAACCTTACCCATAGAGGGCTACCTGACTGTTCCTGCTAAGCTGGTGATCAAGGGGTAACCTAGGATCACCGTCTGATATCTGCTACCTGTTATCTGATAACTGTCTGATAACTATTCTCTGCCTGATAATATAATAAAATATTAACTGATACATATTATGTTAGATGTTAGCGTTGAACAAGCATTATTATCTGAGTCCATTTTACGGAATGCCCCCGGGTGGAGTAACCCCGAAGCACATTCCCCTGATAACCGGTGAAAATTCCTATCTGAGGCTAATCACCGGACTCCTCTTGTCTAAGTGTGTGGTTATCCTCGTGGAAGATTCCTGGCCCGTTCCAGCTGTATCTGGAACCCCCTGTCCTCTCTAACTGGTCGAGAGCACAGAAGACACACTATAAACTATGTGTGGTTATCCTCACGGTAAGTTCCTGGCCCGTTTCAGCAATTCTGAAACCCCATGTCCTCTCTAACTGGTCGAGAGCACAGAAGACACAAAGTTTAACCTGATTATTAATTATTATTCCTGGTATATAAATATACATATCCTGATAAAAACTGATACGTGTACCCCCAGTGTCACTCTGACGTGAACAACTGAGGCACGTCCTGATATAATTATTTCTCATCTTAAGTACTCGTAAGTACTTCTATTACTTTACTATAGTTTTGGCATATTAATGCATTCTTAGGGAATACAACCTCCCAATACTTAACATATGAACCTATGATCATAGGCTTATCGTTCTCATAAGCCACTGCTTGGTTATTGGAAACATTCCCGTATTCGTCTAGACTTTGCCCTACAATTCAGAACTGTTCTAAGTCATTGCTCAATCCTTGTTCCTTACATTTTCATCCTTTTGAGAGCCTCTTGAATGAGTTAGAATGGTAGTTATTGTTTCTAAAATGTTTATAAAGAAATCGGATGCGAAAAACCATGCCTATGCGCTCCAGAACACCCAAAACAGCTAAGCTGTCATGGGTTGTTCTGGGTGGTCGCTTGAAGCGATGGCCTTGTTGCTTGTAGCGACCGTAGGCAGAACAAAATCATGACTGGTCGCTGTAGCGACCATGACAGGTCCAGAAAACTCAGAAATAGCATTTTTCATCATTCCAAACCATTCCAACTTACCCAAGCTTCCCCAAAGGTATTAAAAAGGATTTTCTTTAGCATTTAAGCAATTTAAACATAGTTGGAACAAGGAATTAGCAAATAACATAGATTAGGGCACATTTCCTAAAATTGCTCAAAGTATAATTAACTCACAAACTTACTCAAAACGGGTTCTAAAAACCCTAGGGAGCTCACCTAAGCCTTGATTGGTGCTTGTTAAGTTCTGAACTTCAAACCCTAGCTTATCCCCTTGATTTTTCCTTGTTTCTCTTCTTATTTCTCTTGTTCTAAACTTCCAAATCAAGCTTGTTTTGCATAAATTTCACAAGATTGAGGATGAAGGCCTGATGGGTGATGGCAAGAGTGAGGAGGGCGTGAGTTAGAGGTAGAAAGAGATGTGAAAATTCTGATTTTTGGAGAGAATGAAGGGAAAGAAGAAAAAATGAAAGAAAATATCTTGTTCCCTTTTTAAATATTCCTCCATTCGCACATAATTACCAAAATGCCATGCTTACGTATTAAACTTCTAACACTGATAACAGTTACATCTAAGCGGGATATTACACGCACCCTTCAGAAGCTCTTCTTCAGACGCTGTCTTCAGAAGCTCTTCTTCAGATGCTGATTTTCTTCAGCCTTGCAACACAAGCTTCTATGTGTTCCTTCTTGCTCTTAACTTGTTCTTTCATAACCAATGTTAGATACCAGACTTTAAGTACATGGTTCTGCACACTTAGAATCAAGCATTAGCAATTCCAATTTTCTTTTTAACACTTTGTTATCATCAAAACCCAAAAGAGAGTTGTTCATACATTTTGTTCCAACAGGGTGTACCTGCAAAGTCACTCTAATACTCAAGTAAGTGGGGTCTAAATGTGATTTGATGTGATTTCTCAAAATGGAAATATGTACCGTATTGGTGGTTGATCGATCTATTTATAGACGACCCTCAAAACGATATGTCATTTTTGCACCTGTGGCTCGGTGGTCGGGCGACTGTTTGATCAAATGAAGGGCACAAATGTATTCTGAGCGCGTTATCTAATTCAAGGCAAATCTTATTGTGGATGTAATCTGTGGGAATTGAAAGAATATAATTCCAATGTTTCGGTAATTTATGACATAATGAAATAAAATTTTCATTAAACTGTTTGAAATGTGAACCTAATTAAATGAATTATAAATTTTTTATTTCATTTTTACTATTATTTAAAACTCAATATTATCTAGAATTATAATATATAAAATAAAATTAATTATACATAATAATGAAAGTCTATGTGAGTTAAGCTCATTGGTAGGGACATTACATAATATATGTCTGGGTCGGGGTTTGAATCTTGGACACCCCACTTATTCACCTTAAAAAAAATGACAAAAAAATAAAATAAAAAAAGACTTCATAACTAAAAAAATATTGATGAATGTATAAAACTAGTCTCTGACACGTGCAACACAAGGGGGAAAAGAGAATTATTGTGGCGTGTACCAAATTAACTTTAAACATAACAAAAAGTAGTACTCTTACAATGTAATTCTTAGACAATTAAAATGTTATTGTCATCACAAATATCAAGATGTCATCCACCGCCGACATATTATTCAGTTTAATTTATAACAATTTCACTATATTGGAGAATAACAATTAAATGACTTCATATGATACAATTAAATAACAATTAATTTAAACTTTGCAATGCTGGGGCGAGTTTTACACAACCACAATACAACCTTATATACTAAAATCCTAGGGTTAGGGTTTAATTAAAATAAAATAAAATTTGGGATTGATTTTAGGGGGAAAAATTTGAATTCAGATCGGTGAGAATTATTACCTCTTCAATTGCGTTTAACCTTGAGCTTATCTCGATTCCCTTCCTTCAAGTTTGAAAATTGATCAGAATTCCTTGGATTTGAATGGAAAATTTCAATTTGGGGTGAGATGCGACTTTGACAGGAATAAGATTTCATCATGAATTGGGAAAGATTGCTTCTGGGTAGATCAGATGGGGTTTTGATGGTTTTTGTCGCATAGGAAATGTTGGTGTTCAAAAGTGGTGAAGGGCTGGTGTAATTAGCGGAATGCAGGGAAAGCAAATGACTTTTCAGAGAAAAGAACTGAAACACTGTGCAAAACGGGTTAGGGTTGGAGGAAAAATTTGGGCCGAGTGTGTAATGGGCTGATTTAAAACTTGTTTTTTGAATTTTTGCTAAAAATAGGCCCGATAGCAACATTTCTTGGAGGGAAATCCACCTATTCAAATTTTAGTGGCATAAAATGCAATTTGATGATTTAAAAATTGTGGAAAAATGAGGATTACATGATTTTCTGCTCCAACTTACTATAAGTGATGATAAAATGTAAATCCAAAATATGATGATTTGGCATTGATAGCTTGAGAGATTGCCACCTAGGATTAGTGGCCTAAAACATGTTCTATGTTTGTATATTATTAAGATATACAAAAAAAAAATGTTATCATTTCTACATAAATCATTCATTTTTTTATACATGTTTAATGTTTGATTACAACAATGAAATTTGAAAACTTATAACTCTCAAACACATGTTCAATTCACTAATTTTTCTCTATCTTTCTTTTCATATCACATCATTAATGTATCACATCACTCTCTCTATTTTTTTCTATCACTCTCTCTATTTTTTTCCTTAAAAGTGTCTATAAGGCGTATACATGTCGACAGAACATTTTCCAAACTATGAACGTCCATGTATTACCATGACAACAAAAGTCGATTACTAGAGCATCACAAAGGAAAACATGTCTCAAACAATAGTCTCTTACCACCTTTCCAAATCAACATTCAAAGATGGCAGAACGTTCATTGAATGTGCATGGATATTCACTCATATTAGATTGGCGTGTTATAGTTATATTGATACTCCGATCTTTAGAATTGAATGAGACTTCATAATTATTTATTTTGAGGTGGGTGGCAAAACCTACAAAATTTTGTTGGCACGTTGGTTTCTAATTTTAAGTGGTATGTGGAGCTGTTAAAGGTGATATGATGGGGTGGAAATTTTTATTTGGTGGCTGGATTGAAATTTCCATCCGGCCACTTCACCAACCACAACTTCATATACCAATTATAATCAAAACCCAACTTACCTTGAAAATGTGGCAAGTTTCTACCCACCAATTAAGTATGAAGCTCCAATTAATAGCAAAGTCAGATTATTAATATAGAACACATCAGCCCAATTTGATTGGACACTTTAACATACTCATTGAACTTTTGTCACCCCCTTCATGTTGTTTTGGAGAGATGGTATAAGAGACTATTGATCTGGACATGTTTTTCTTTACCATTTTCTAGTAATCAATCTTTGTTGTCATGGTAAAACATGCTTCATTGCTTTAAGGAAAATGTTTTGCGAACATATATACAGTCATAGACACTTTGAAGTGAAAAAAATAGAGAGCGGTGTGATATGTTGATGATATGATAGAAAAAGATAAATAGAGATAAAATAATATATTGAATGAGTCTTTTAAGGTTATTGGTGTCCAAATATCATCGTGTTATCTTTATTTATCAAACATTCAACATATATAAAAAATGAATGATTTATATAAATGTGTTAATATTTTATATATTTTTTTGTTTATATTATACATTCATCACTAGGGTTGAGTAGTTCAACTGATTTGAGCTAAAAGATAAGCAGATGGAGGTCCTGAGTTTAAATTCAGACAAACAAGGATAAAATTAATCTAAAAACCAATCACTAACATTTGTCATTAAAAAAAATGTTCGTCAGTATTTTTTAGTCATTACAAATTTTTTCTATTTTCATTTTTCGTTCATTATTATGTATAATTAATTTTCTTTGATATAGTATAATCTAGATAAAAATCTGTTTAAACAATGGTAAAAATGTAATAAAAAATTTATAATATATTTATTCCGTTCACTCTTCGAACAATGAAATGAAAACTTCTTTCTTTCATTATGTCATAAAGAACCCAAATTTGGAATGAGTACTTGATAAGTGACAGAAAATAGTTAAAATGTATATTTAATTTAAGCACTTTAGTTGTTTGTTTTGCAAGTTATCATAGGAAAAGCTCAGAATTATTGATTGAATGCCAAAATATTGATCCTATGTCTCACCCCATCCATTTGTGCAGGAAATAACAAGCTAGGACATGAAATTGAGCAAAGAAACATGAAGAAAGGTTAAGGCTTGCTCGCTACAACGGAGGATTGGTTGCTATAGCGCGCCTAGGCAGGGAGAAATCAAGCTTTTGTCGCTTCAGCGAGGAAACTGGTCGCTATAGCGACCAAAGGCGGTTTGAACCCCGTTTGGCTGACGTGGAGCAAACCCAATGGCCAAGAAAGCTTCGATCGCTACAGCGACCAGACCCGTCGCTACAGCGAGCAATGAAATAACCAGATTATATTTATAGCCATTCAGCATAGAGTTGTAAATTAATTAGATTTGGATTAGGTTATATTTTTAGACATAAAATAGGGCTAAAAGAGGTGATCTTCATGGAGCAAGAGTGAAGGGAGTGTGGATTAACTAAGATTCTTTGGGAAATCAAGACTTAGCTTTGGATCTTCATCTTTCTTTCCACTTTTGTACAGTTGTCATGACAATGACCAACTAACATTCCCTTGTTGGGATTTGAGGTACTTAATATAGTTTATATGTAATCTTTTGATCTTGCAAATATATGATTCTAGTAACTTATGTGATATTGAAGTTATTCTTGCTTTTCATTCTTATGCTTGATTTAATTGTTATTGACAAATACTTTTGAATCTAGGTTTAGAATAATCTTCTATCAAAATAAGAAATTCTAGACATGGAATTGGGTTTTGATAATCGCATAAAGTGTCGGAACGTAAAGGTTTCATATCGTTTAATAGGTTGGGAAATCGTCGATTAAACGATACGATCGATCTCACGACGTCATTTGGACACGAATGATGTTGTCGAGTGATACGTGATAATTTTGCTAAAAAGCTAGAATTCATATGCATAATCATTAGAATATATTCGAGGCTAGATTGACGAACTCTGATCCCAACACTTTTACGTCCTATTACTTGTCGTCTTTATTACCGCTTTTACATTCCAATAGTTTATATGAAACAAACTTATAAACCCAAACTCAAAATGATAACAATTGTTGAATGGCTTGGAATATCGCACTAGTCCCTGTGGAAACGATATAAAAAAATATTTACTTTTGACTCAACATCAAAATGGCGCCGTTGCCGGGGACTGGTGTTTAGATATTTTGAGCATCACAACAATTTATATTGTTTTGAGCATCTGTATATATATCTTGTTAATATTTTTTGTTTCTTTTGTACATTGTTAAATTTTGTTTGCATTAACCTTCTTTGTTATACAAAGAAAATTTTCTTGTTAGTTACACTCGTTTCAGATTCTCAACATAAATGAAATCATGGCTGATCATGATTATTTCAACTTCTATACTCCATTTGAGTATGAATCCTATCAACAGTATCAACAATATCCTTCTGAAGATGAACAAATGTCAACAATGGAAAATATTTTGAATATGTTCATACAACAATCCATGATCAACATGCAAAATACCAACCAAAGATTGAGAGTTTATCAAGTCAATTGGAAATTTTGCAAGTTCAATTAAATTTTTCACCAAGAATCATGAATGTTCAAACCAACAATCAATCCACTCTTAAGTTCAGAGAGATTGTTGAAGAAGATGTTGATGAAACGGAGGAAGAGATAATGTTTGAAGGATGTGGTATAAGGAAAATAGTAGAAGAAATAGAGATACCACACAAAGTAGAATTTCCTCAAGAGTGGTCAGATTCTGAAGAGGCCAAAACTGTTGATAATGCAGAAGTGATGGATATAGAGAAAAAGGAACAGTTTCTTAACAAGGAAGAAATTTATGAAAAGAAGGGGATGGAGGTGAGCAAGGCAGAAATTGATTGTGTAATAGACCACATATGTTCCTTGTTCAGCAAACAAAAGTCTGGGAGGATATGGACTCCACATCAGCTCTATTTCAAGTTTATGGAATTCCTCCCAAAGAAAAGGAATACAAAGGCTGATGTGTTGTCTGTCGCATTTTGGCCACCCTAACGAAACAAGCGTCGAGCTAACGACGTAAAACAAGCGCTTGTTGGGAGGCAACCCAATTTTGTAAGTATTTATGCTTTATTAAATTATAATCCTCATAATACGTCTTCACATGAAGGGAATGTGGTACATTTCAATTTTCAAAAATTCTGTATTCTGTCATGGTCGCTATAGCGATCAATTCCGTCGCTGTAGCGACGAGTTAAAAATTTTAGTGTCTGATCCTCAGAGTCTGATGCTTCAGACTCTGAAATTCAGAGTCTGAAGATCCTTCAGACTCTGCACTCGCTATAACGATGGGTGGTCCGCTGTAGCGATGATAGAAAAAACCTATCTGTAACAGATTTCAATGCCACTAACTCCCATTAACTTATTGTGATGAACTTATGTTTAATTATGCACTATTATTTATGTTCAATAATGTTGATTGAGCCATAGATTTGTGAATCACCAACAGATGCATGATAATGATAATGATACAAATTGTTTGATGTGCGCAAAGCTAAGGTACTTGTTTCTTGCTTTTCTAGGTGTGTACTTGAATTTAAAACGAGTACTTTGCACAAAATTTATCTCATTCAGTTCTCCGCGATAACATGCTTATTATGTGAACCACTTAGAACTAGCCTAAATGTGTGGAATCCTCAAGTGCTTTACATATATGCAGGAGACCGGCATTCATTGTTTCACTCGGTTGTTTTATGTTAAATCTGATAATTGTTTTGAACTGTATGAAAGCACAGAAATGATCAAGGCATTCTTTTTGAAATTGAGAAGAAACACTTGACCACAGAAAGCCTACCCAGTGAGAGAGTGAGTATTTGATAACCCCATTTGAGCCTAATGAATCAGAATCCTTAACTTTGAACTGTCAATATTCATAAGCACAATGCTTAATGAATTTGCCCAAGTTTTTCAAAATCCAGTTCATAGTTAAATCACTATTGGATTCTGATATTCTTACCTTCATTTTGAACCCTAAACCATCATGTATATTTGTCCCTTGCCTGATGATAAGGGAACATTCAATTAGGGTATTATTTTGAATAAGTTGGGAGAAAAGGGAGGTATTGTATGTCAAGTAATGGTGAACTTTGAAAATTGATCTTGACAACAAGAAAAAGAGAAAGAAAAAGAAAAAGAAAAAGAAAAGAAAAAGAGAAAAAAAATACAATAAATAGAAAAAGTTGTCAAGATCAAAGTACTACTTGTATATCACCAAGGGTTGATAAAGAGAATTTGGAGGATTGGTTGTGTAAATAGAAAGAATGTTCCTCTATGCTTGGCCTTTTGAATTTAATTTTCCCACATATGACATTTCTTTTGGAAACCAAGCCAAGTTACAACCCTCAAAGACCTTTTGATCTATGCTTTTGTGCTTTTTGAGATGATATTTGGATGGACACATAACTTAATCAGGATGTTAGCAGATTTGTCGGATTTGTGTTCAAAATCCTCACTTCTTGATTTCAATTTGTTTCATTTACTTTTAAAGAAGTGTGTTAGCTGTCGTTCATTGTTAATTATGTTATTGATTTGCATTGTGTGATATGAATTTTGTGTTTAGGACTTATGTCACATTCACAGTATATATCTGGATTAATGAGAAACTTCAAACTTGCCCGCGCAATCCACATTTGAATTATGCGATCTGAAAACTTTTCATTTCTTTGCTTGTATTGTACTTTAGTCCAAGGTTTGTAAACATTTCCTTTTTTGAGTCCTTTGTTTGAGGACAAACAAATATTTAAGTTGGGGAGAGTGATAAGTACCAGAAATTAGTTAAAATGCATATTTAATTTAAGCACTTTAGTTACTTGTTTTGCAAGTTATCATAGGAAAAGCTCAGAATTATTGATCGAATGCCAAAATATTGATCCTATGTCTCACCCCATCCATTTGTGCAGGAAATAACAAGCTAGGACATGAAATTGAGCAAAGAAACATGAAGAAAGGTCAAGGCTTGCTCGCTACAGCGGAGGATTGGTCACTATAGCGCGCCTAGGCAGGGAGAAATCAAGCTTTTGTCGCTTCAGCGAGGAAACTGGTCGCTATAGCGAACAAGGCGGTTTGAACCCCGTTTGGCTGACGTGGAGCAAACCCAATGGCCAAGAAAGCTTCGATCGCTACAGCGACCAGACCCGTCGCTACAGCGAGCAATGAAATAACCAGATTATATTTATAGCCATTCAGCATAGAGTTGTAAATTAATTAGATTTGGATTAGGTTATATTTTTAGACATAAAATAGGGCTAAAAGAGGTGATCTTCATGGAGTAAGAGTGAAGGGAGTGTGGATTAACTAAGATTCTTTGGGAAATCAAGACTTAGCTTTGAATCTTCATCTTTCTTTCCACTTTTGTATAGTTGTCATGACAATGACCAACTAACCTTCCCTTGTTGGGATTGAAGGTACTTAATATAGTTTAGATGTAATCTTTTGATCTTGCAAATATATGATTCTAGTAACTTATGTGATATTGAAGTTATTCTTGCTTTTCATTCTTATGCTTGATTTAATTGTTATTGACAAATACTTTTGAATCTAGGTTTAGAATAATCTTCTATCAAAATAAGAAATTCTAGACATGAAATTGGGTTTTGATATAAAGTGTCGGAACGTAAAGCTTTCGTATCGTTTAATAGATTGGGAAATCGTCGATTAAACGATACGATCGATCTCACGACGTCATTTGGACACGAATGATGTTGTCGAGTGATACGTGATAATTTCGCTAAAAAGCTAGAATTCATATGCATGATCATTAGAATATATTCGAGGCTAGATTGACGAACTCTGTTCCCAACGCTTTTACGTCCTATTACTTGTCGTCTTTATTACCACTTTTACATTCCAATAATTTATATGAAACAAACTTATAAACCCAAACTCAAAATGATAACAATTGTTGAATGACTTGGAATATCGCACTAGTCCCTGTGGAAACGATATAAAAAAAATACTTACTTTTGACTCAACATCAGTACTCTATTCTATTTTTCGAGTTCTATTCCATTAAATTTTATTCAATATATCCGCTCAGCTCATTTTAAATAGCAAAACAAGGCATATATGTTTAGGTACTTCTATCACCGTTAGCGGTGAGAGAGCCAGACAAACAAGGTATATATATTTTAAACAAAATATATATACATCGGCTGTTCAAAATATATATATATATATATATATATATATATATATATATATATATGGATTTTATGTTTTTAACGAGCATTAAATACAAAGTTGACTTTCAAAAAGTTAAATTACATATTTTAAAAGTGTGATAAAATCTCTTTAAAAAAAAGTGTGATAAAATCATAAAAAAACTTCTTCTTTTTTTTGCTAATAATGTAAATTGTTATGTTCTCAAGCATAATCAAATGAATAAGAAATCTCAATAAAGCGGTGGAATAGGCATCGTGAAGCAATGGAGAGCCGCCGCTCCATTTGAATTCATCTTTTCCATTCACGGTTCACGCTACAGGTTAGATATTCCAATTTTTGAGGCAATTTCAATTTTTGTGCTCGTGTGTGATCGTGAATCTATTTGCTGGAAAATGGAGAGCACGAGAGAGAGAGGTAGGGTGAGAGAGAGAAGTGGGGGTTCCCGGCTCCGCCGACGACAACCACGCCGGTGTTCTTTTTCGCCGGCAGTGAGGATTTCAAGGGGGGGAAGGGTTCCAAGCAGGGTGCCACAAACGGGGGGGGATGGGGGAGATTGGATTGATGTGAGACGGCGGAGGTGGAAAGAGCAACGACAGGATTCGTTTGAACAGGACAGACAGCGGGAGGAATTGCGGTTCGCAGGAAGATTGGTCTCTTCTTCCAATTCAGGGCGGTCTAGGGTAAGGGTTGGCTCACGTTTTCTTGATAACCGCAGGCGATCTCGGTCTGGTGGTTTTGGGCTGCATTCACATGAAGGGGCGCGGCCTTTTAATTCTCACGGCAGTGCTGCTGGGCGGCGATGGCGATCTCCTTCACGACGACGGTTCTCTCTTGCGAGGTGGGCGCGCGACGGTGGCGAGGCTTTTAGGCATAACAATCACGTGAGGGCGAGGACTGGTGATGGCAAGGATCGTGTTTTTTTCCCACGGATTAAGGGGGAGCGCGACGGTGAAATCGGTTCCTTGGGGCAGCCGTGCGTTATGGATGGTGCTGGCAGGGAGGAGTCTTCTCTTTCTAATTTGAAACGGTACGTTACATTTTATTTTACGAATATTCCGGATGCCGTTTCACATTTTTATTTGAAAAAGGCTTTTGAGGTTTGTGGGATCCTTGAACACGTGTTCTTGGCAAGAAAGCGTAATAAGTATGGTGAAGCCTACGGTTTTGTTCGATTCTCAAATGTTAAAGATGTTGACAAACTCTTGCGCGCGCTGAACGGAATTTATTTTGGACATTTGCGTCTGTGGGCTAAGGTGGCTAGGTTCGATCGGTCTGCTCCGGGGGAGAGGGTGAGGGAGAGTGACGTGAGGATGGGGAGGAAGGGGTTTCGGGTTGGCGAGGGAGATAATGGAACGCAGTTGGAGGCTGTGTCGCGCCGGAATATTGGCGACGGCGAGGGCGAATATTTGTCGAGGAATGGGACGTGTGGAGTCACTCTGGAAGGGGAGGGAGAAAAAATTGTTTGTGCGGAGCTGGTGGCGGACGGTGGTGGAGAGGATGCTTTGGTGAGGGAGGAGGCTGACAACGGGGAGGGTGTGAGGGTCGGGGAGGTGGTGGTGCGGCTCAATGGGAATCAAGGAAGGGGTAATCCCGCTGTTTCGGGGACGCAGGGGGCCACGGAGTGCGTTGCACCCGTTGTTCCGCAGGCTAAGGAGAAGGTTTCGCAAAGAAAGCAATTGGTTCGCATGTATCGATCAGTCGAGGATGATTTGCAATGGGCTAGAAAGGGTATAATAGCTACTGTGGTGAATGGAGAAGCTATTCCAGTGATCCAAAACAGAGTTGCAGACGCGGGTTTCCAAGAGTTAGAAATTATCCCGTTGGGAGCTGATAAAGTGTTCGTGCATAGCAAGCAAGACTTGGATGTCATGTCTATGATTGAGGCGGCAAGTGACTTTTTTCGGCATATCTTTTCTAATTTTGTGCGCTGGGACAAACAAGTGGTGACCTTTCAGCGGGGAGCTTGGTTGCGTATTTACGGTGTTCCACTCCATGCGTGGAATGAGAAATTTTTTAAGCTTTGCACCATGAACTGCGGTCGCTTCTTGAGATTGGATAGTTGTACACTGGATAAGGAACGATTTGATTACGCACGTGTGCTGATAGCTACCGCTTCTTTGGATGTTGTCAATGTTGTTGATAACCTTTTGATTGACGGTTTATTGGTTGAGGTGAAGATAATGGAAGAGTGGGGCTTCAATATCGGAGAGGATGCTTGCTTGTTTGAAGCAGATAGTGTTTCCGAGGTATCTCAGGCTGACTTGTTTGAGACTCCTGCTGATCCGGATCTTAATAATATTGGTGATGACTTGGTAAAAGAGTTCGTCGATGAGTTGGAGGAGGAGGAGAGGCTTCCAGTGTCTCGGCCGGATGTTATCTCTAAACCTTGTGTTCGTGAGGAACAGGCAGCATGTAAGGATGGGGAGGGCACTGCCTCTCATGTGCCTCCTGCTATTCTTGGTTCGGATACCTCGGCTAATTTATGTGGCGACTCTGGTTCTGTTTCTGCACCTTCTAATCCTTCTGTTCCCAAACAAACGAGATGTAAGCGTACTCTGTCTTGCCCCCCTATCAAGGCCCGTTCTGTTGTATCTGGGCCGTGGAGTATGGAATGGCTGAATGATCATAATCATGGAGACGCGGGGCTGATTTTTTCATCTAAGAAGAAGTACAAGAAAAAGTTGCAGTCAGAAGTTAAAGTTTTATCTGCCTCCGGTGATGCTAAAAGAAGAAGACACCCGGGCGGGTTTTTGAAACATTCCATCTTGTCTCTCAAGAAAGTCGCCAGATTACCAAGCAAGGATCGCAAGGAGGTGTTGAAAATTTTAAATCAGAAAGTGCGGGAGAGGCGTGCTAAAACTTTAGTTAACTCATCAGCGGTTTTGGACTCTCAAGGTGCAACAACTGATTCTTCTTCTTCAGTTTCTGTCAATAATGACTGGAATAATTGAGTTATCATGCATGGTAATGAGAGGGTGGCGGAGGAGGATATTCGGGGCATAGGTACATCTATCGGTGTTCAATTTTCGGGAGACAAGTCGAATATGTTCAGTGTGCTTTCGGGGACGGGGAGAGGGAAGAGGTTGTTGCCGGTTGGGAAGGAGGGGATGGGACCGGGGGCTGTTGGTGGGAGCAGTTAGGGCGCTGAGGCCGTTGGTGTAGGGTGTGCGGGTGGGGGATGCGGATTATTTCTTGGAATGTACGGGGGTTGGGAGGGTTGGAGAAGAGGAAGGAGATTCGGAAGTTGGTGGGTGAGAAGTGTCCTTTCATTTTGTGTTTGCAGGAAACTAAGTTGCTGGCTTGTGACAATTTTTTATGTGACTCTTTGTGGGGTTCTGCGCCCTATGAGTTCTCCTTTCGACCCTCTGTGGGGGCATCTGGGGGCTTATTGACTTTATGGGATTCTTCGGAGGTGGAGGTGTGGACTTCTGTGAGTTTTGATCATGTATTAATGATACATGGTAGGTTTATTCAATCGAACAAGCTTTTTTACTTATTCAATGTTTATGCCCCTTGCGAGGCGGGTCCGAAGCAATTATTGTGGGATTCCTTGTCTGTTAGGCTGCAGTCTGTGGTGGGGGAGAAGGTGTGTGTCTGCGGGGATTTCAATGCGGTTAGGCGTCCTGAGGAGAGGCGGTCGGCCAGATCTTATTCCCGCTCGATGGATCATGGTCCGTTTAACCAGTTTATTGAATCCAATGCTTTGGTGGATTTACCTCTGTGTGGCCGTACCTATACTTGGTATAAAGGGGATGGTCTTTCTATGAGTCGGTTGGACAGGTTTCTTTTTTCGGAAGATTGGTGTCTGGTTTGGCCGAATTGTGTGCAGGTGGCTTCTTTGCGGGGTCTGTCTGATCATTGTCCTCTTCTGTTGTCTGTGGACGAGGAAAATTGGGGCCCTCGACCGTGTCGTATGCTGAAGTGTTGGCGGGACTTGCCTGGGTATAGTCAGTTTGTCTCTACTAAATGGAAATCTTTTCAGTTCGATGGTTGGGGTGGCTATGTCTTGAAAGAGAAATTTAAATTAATGAGAGGGGCTCTAAAGGAGTGGCATGCAACTCACACTCGGAATTTATCTGGGAAGATTGATGATCTTAAACTTCGTCGTTCAGCTCTCGAAAGTAAAGGAGAAGATGACGTCTTGTCCGAATCCGAGTTGGTGGAGTATCATAATATTGGGGTGGACATTTATTCTTTGTCGCGGATGAATACTAGTATCTGCTGGCAGCAGTCTCGATCAAAGTGGCTCAGAGAGGGGGATGCTAATACCAAATATTTTCATACAGTCTTGGCAGCAAAACGTCGTAGGAATGCGATTTCAACACTTTGGTAGAGGGGGTGGTAGTTGAGGGTGTTCAACCTATTCGTCAGGCTGTGTTCTCTCACTTTCAGTCTCATTTTCGGGCGCAGCGTGTGGAGAGGCCGGGGTTGGGGAATCTTCAGTTTCGAAGGTTGTCTGTTACCGATGGGGGTGTTTTGATTAAACCTTTTTCCATGGAGGAAGTTAAGCAGGCGGTGTGGGATTGTGACAGTTTCAAAAGCCCCGGGCCTGATGGTATTAATTTTGGTTTCATCAAGGATTTTTGGGGGGATTTGAAGGATGACATTATGCGTTTTATTTCAGAGTTTCATCGGAATGGCAGATTAACAAAAGGTATCAACAATACTTTCATTGCTCTTATCCCAAAGGTGGACAATCCTCATCGGTTGAATGATTTTCGGCCTATCTCTCTTGTGGGGTGCTTATACAAGATTCTTGCTAAAATTTTGTCAAATAGATTGAGATTGGTTATTGGCAGTGTTGTCTCTGAGGCTCAGTCAGCGTTTGTTAAGGATAGACAGATTCTTGATGGTATCCTGATAGCTAATGAGGTGGTGGATGAAGCCCGCAGGTGTAACAAAGAACTGTTGCTATTTAAAGTTGATTTTGAAAAGGCCTATGATTCTGTCGATTGGGGTTACCTAGACATGGTAATGGAAAAAATGTCTTTTCCTGTGTTATGGAGGAAGTGGATGAAAGCTTGTGTTTGTACTGCTACGGCGTCTGTGTTAGTTAATGGTAGTCCTACGGAGGAATTTCCTCTTGAACGGGGTTTACGTCAGGGTGATCCATTGTCTCCGTTTCTTTTTCTGCTGGCGGCTGAGGGGTTGAATGTTCTTATGAAAGCTATGGTTGATTCTAGCATATTCACGGGGTACACTATTGGTTCGGGTAATCCTACTTTAGTCTCTCATCTTCAATTTGCTGATGATACCCTTCTTTTGGGGGTTAAGAGTTGGGCGAATGTGCGAGCCCTTCGGGCGGTTCTGGTTCTTTTTGAATTGATGTCGGGCCTGAAGGTGAATTTTCACAAGAGTATGTTGGTTGGGGTCAATGTTTCTGCATCTTGGCTGCAGGCCGCTGCTATGGCTTTAAATTGTCGCGTTGGTAAAATTCCTTTTGTGTATTTGGGCTTGCCTATAGGCGGTGATCCACGTCGTTTGTTGTTTTGGGAGCCTGTGTTGACTCGTCTCCGTGATCGTTTGTCTGGGTGGCGTAGTAGATTCCTTTCTTTTGGCGGTCGCTTGGTACTCCTCAAGTCTGTCTTGTCCTCTCTGCCTGTCTATGCTCTTTCCTTCTTCAAAGCTCCATCAGGTATTATCTCTTCTATTGAATCTTTATTGTTAAAATTTTTTTGGGGGGGGAGTGAGGGACCTAGGAAATTATCTTGGATTGCTTGGTGTAATATTTGTAAAAGTAAGGAGGATGGCGGTTTGGGGGTGAGGCGGATGAGGGAGTTTAATACTGCTTTGTTAGGTAAGTGGTGTTGGAGGCTTTTGGTGGATAGAGGGGGTTTGTGGTACAGGGTGTTGGTAGCTAGGTATGGTGAGGTGAATGGGAGGTTGGAGGTGGGGGGCCGGAGTGCTTCTTCTTGGTGGCGGGAGGTTGTCAAAATCCGTGACGGGGCTGGAGGGGTGGACGGTGGGTGGTTTGCAGGGTGTGTCGATAGATCTGTTGGGTGTGGTTCTATGTCGTTTTTTTGGACCGACCCGTGGCTTGGTGGGGTTCCGTTATGTGAGAGGTTTGGCCGTCTTTTTGACTTAGCTATTAACAAGTCGATATCGGTGGAAGATATGTGTGACCTAGGGTGGGGGGTAGCAGGGGAGGCTTGGCGGTGGCGTAGGCGGTTGTGGGCGTGGGAGGAGGAGCAGTTAGCAGAGCTTAGGGTTTTATTGCTTGACATTTCTTTGCATCCTAATGTTCCTGATCAGTGGAGGTGGAAGCTTGACTCTGGTGGGGGGTATTCCGTTCGTGGTGTGTACCAGATGCTCTCTAAACAGGAGTCTATTCCGGTTGACGATGTTTTGGATCTTACTTGGCACAAACAGGTACCCTTGAAGGTGTCTATCTTGGCTTGGCGGTTGGTTCAAAATCGCTTGCCATCTAAAGATAATCTGTTGGCTCGTGGTATAATTTCTTTTGAAGATCAATCTTGCGTGACTGGGTGTGGGGGCAACGAATCAGCTGAGCATTTATTTCTTCATTGTTCGTGTTTTGGCCCTTTATGGAGTCTGGTTCGGGGCTGGATTGGTGTTTCCTCGGTCGATCCGCTCAATGTTAAGGATCATTTTATTCAGTTTGTTTATTTAGCCGGTGGTTTGCGATCTAGTCGTTCTTTTTTGCAGCTCCTGTGGCTTTGTACCGTGTGGGTCATTTGGACGGAAAGAAACAACCGACTTTTCAACAATCAGGAGAGTACCATCTACCAACTATTAGATAAAGTAAAGGTTCATACTTTTTGGTGGGTGAAAACTTGTAATATTAATGTTCGTAATAATTCTCATTGTTGGTGGTCGAGCCCCTTTGTTTGTATGGGCATCGGCTAACCGCCTCTTGGTTACTGAGGTGAACTGTGTATTTGACTTTTGGTGGAGCTCTGGGTTGGCACACCTTGTGCTAATTTAGAGACTCCTCATCTATTAATATATATCCCATTTTTGCTTGTTCAAAAAAAAAAATAATGTAAATTGTTATAATATATGGTCATGTTAAAAATATAGTTTTAAAATTAGATATCTTAAACATTTGGTCCTTTAATTAATTTATGAGTTTCATTTTGATCTCCTAATTAATAAATGTTCCGTTTTGGTCTTTAATTCTATCTCTGTTTGCCGATTTGGTCTCATTCCGTTAATTTTAACCAGACAATGTCTAAGGTGAACCAACATTGTACGTTGTCCACCATATACCTTATGAATTTATTTAATTCTAACTCTTTTAAAACAAAATAGACACTTAGATCTTGCAAGACCATTAAATCTAATAGTAAATCATCAACTCAAAATCTTTCTTTCATTTTCTTCATCTAATACCTTCTATTTCTTCTATGTTTTCTTAATCTTTATATGAACTTCACACCATATTCTTCAGCTTCAAGAAAAAAATCCATAAAAATAAAAGAACAGAAGAAAACACAATTCAACACACACCACCATAACCCACAAAAAAAAAGTCTAGCACCACCACAGCTCAGAAAAAATACAACATTATCCCGCGCACTTTTCTATAGCCTCTACATCTTCTCTAGAATTACAACTAGAGCTTAGTAACATACAATGTTTACAACTTTTTTTTAAGCCAACAATATATGTTTATACTTAAAATTTGTAATTAATTTTTTTTTGGCAAAAATTGTAATTAATCTTTATCTTGGATAATAAGAATTTCAATTATTAATCTCTCTATCCATTATGAAATACATTTTTCACTCATCATCCGCAACCTAAAATTCTAGTACGAGAGTCAATTGTGTGTAGGGAATGTATTAACACCCTACACCATATATGTTCGAAAATGGAGTACTCTATGAACACTGTTACCATTTTTCATAGAAATAAAATAATACCTAAACAAATCACAAATTTAAACAAAAGATAAAAAAGAAAAAGGGTAATACCATATTTGCAAAAAAAACTATGCTAATGACGGAGTTGTCGGTTATAGAGCAGCAAAGGATAAATGCTTCACAGGGGAAGAGTTCTTCACCTTCTTTCTTTTTTCTTTCTTTTTTCTTTCTTTCTTTATTTCATTCTTTAATACATTAACTCTTAGTTCTTTCTTTTCATAGGTTGTTTAGATGGTGAAAATATGTTTTTTTCTTTAATTGAATGGAAGCTTGTTTTGGTGATTTTTTAGTGAGGAGTGATGATAATTTATTTGCAAAAGATGGTAATGGACATGGCTCAAGGTCTATATTTGAATCTCTATATTTTTCTCTTATGTTTTTAGGTTCACCTCTCTTTTTCAGCCTCATCTGTTCTGATTTTTTATGTTCCAATTTATACTAAAAAATTAGGGTTATAATATGAGGAAGATGCTAAATTGTGCTGGTAGGATTGTGAGAGGGACCACTAATTGAAGTGATTCTGTTGCATGTGCTGCTTGAGCTTCTAGCAAAAATAGGAAAAGGCAAAAACAAACTAGGAAAGCATAGTTTGGATGAAGCTCAAAACTAGGAAAGCAAAAATTGAACTGATTCCGTTGGTTTCTATGTGTTACTCTCTTCTTTTTGTCTTTTGGTGAGAGAGAGAGGAGGTGGACAACAAGGCATTTTTTTTTTTTTTTATGATTTTATCACTTTTCTAATTTTATTTTTCTAATTAGATATTATTGATACACATCACTTCGAAAAAAAAAATGGTATATGGTATAGATACAATTTTGTTTTTTTTTTTTTTATAAACTTTCTTGCTCTCTCTTCATATCAATTCAATAGTTATAAATTATACATTTTTAAACTTTATCAAAAATACTGCCAAATTTTAGATGTTAAATAAAGAAGCATTTTTTAATTTTTAGTTGTTATCAGGGGCGGACCTGGACTGGGCCTGCTGTGGCAGGTGCCACACCAGTCCAGGCCCAATTTTTCAGATACTGGCTTTCCTTCTCCAGTCCACTCCTTCGTTCCTTCTCCTTCTCCACTCCACTCCTTCGCTCCTTCTTGCAGTTGCAGCGCGCGCTCGAGCCTCGATCCCCTTCCTGATTCATCTCACGCCAGTACCACCGCCATCATCATCTTCATCCGCCCCTGGTTCCACCTCCACCATCATCTTCGTTCGCAATCGCAAATCTCACCAGGTTCGCAATCGCAAATCTTCATCCGCCCCTAGCCAAGATTATTATTTCTGTTGATGTTTTTGTTCCAGATTTTGTTTTGTGGGTTTTGATTTGAATTAGTTTTGTGGGTTTTGATTTGATTATTGTTTTGTGGGTTCCAGATTTTCTTTTTTTTCTTTTTCTTTCACTGATGAACTTTATTATTTTTTTGCAAAGCTATTGCTATTCATCCATGAGTAACCAATAAAATGATAAATTGAAAACAATTGGTTCTTTATTAGAAGCAGAGTGTCCAATTTTTTGCTCATAATCAGTATTCTGTTTATTTGTGCATTCACCAGACTCTGTTCTGAAGTAGTGGCTGACTCTTTGATTAGTAACCTATAACACATAATTCGTTGAAATGATATACATTTTAGCTTAGTATTGGCAATTAAAGAATCAGTCTTGTTACCAAAAAAGTTGAAGAATCAGTCTCACACCCACTCTTCGATTTTTGTTGGGTGTTTTTAGTTTGTGTTTAGTATGCTATGGAGTTTCAATAGAATTACGGTGTCACTGTGATTTAAAACATGTACATGGATCTTATGTATGCTTCTGATTTGATACTAAGCAACTGGTGTTTTCCATGCTGATTTATTGAATTTCTGACTGGTGTTCCTCTTTGCGGCTTTTTGACTGGTGTTCCTCTTTGCGGCTTTCTGAAAATCTGGTTTTGACAAAAAAATAGTGCCCCACTGGTTTTGAAAGTCCAGGTCCGCCCCTGGTTGTTATAAGGTGATTTTTTTTGTTACAAGGAGATTAAAAATTTAATAAGGAGATGTTATATGGTAAATGTAATAAAATTTAACATATTATTATCTATTCTTTTTTGGAACTTTTTTAAATTAGTCGTACAAAATTAGGGTACTACAAACCTTTTTTTGTTGAAGGGTACAAACCCATGTACTTAATAAATCTAATCAATTTTGTTTGATATTTCTTTTTCCGGTTGTTAAAAAGTTAACTGATTTTTTTCCCTAAAAAAAAGGTGTGTACTGATTTTTTTTTTTTAAAAAAGGTGTACTAATTTAATCTTTGTGTTGAAACAACATTAATCTAACATACAACTTTATTAATTTTAGTTTAGAAAATAATAAATATATGGAGTCTTTTTATTCAGTAAAACGTAAATTTTTTGGAACTCTTATCTTGGGTTGGCCTCAATCGTCCGTGCCAAGACCCAGAGCGAACTCACGTGTTAGCAAGAGTGTTCAAATGAACTCCATCAACTATAAATTTACACTAAAAATTTGTATTTTATTGACCTTGAACCCTCTAAAATTTGAATGTTGAACCCATTTTGCACCTATGCACGGTCTAATCTCCCCTAATTTGCTGCAACCTATCACACTCTCTCCCGTCCATCTAAAACGGCATTTTTTTCTTTGTCCATTTTCAATTGTTTTGGTCCAAAATATCACTTTTTTTTTTTGTAAATACTCGGTTGGTCCCTATCATGAGTCAATAATGGAACTTCACTCTTTTTGGAACATCATCCAGTGAGTCAACTTTAACAGAACTTCAATCTTTTTGGAACATCATCCAATGAAACATAACCGCATACAAGTATTGAAAAAAAAAATCAAATCTCACATTGAATAAAAATAGTGTCTAAAATGAGTTTATAAAGAATAACACCTTTCACTAGCCTTACAAGCCGTTTTATAAGGATGGATTAAACTCGGTATAAAAACCTAATACCAAGTGTGAAATATATAGGTAGATACAATGATACATCGATTTCAAGTATATAAACCATAGGCAAGATTAAGTACGTGTTTGGTAACCCAGTGAGAAACCTTCAACGCGCGTTCATCCCTTCAAACATGATTTTCATGTGTTTGGTTCTCCTCCACCTCTCTACCGTCATCGCACGTTTTGATTTTCAGATTCGATTTTAGGTGAAGCTCAAATTCCTAGCTTCTTGAAATCGATTCTCTCAACATCACATATGGAGTCAATCAATTTCTCCTTTTGCCCTTGTACACACCAGTGAAAAAGGTTTGGATTTATCTGAATTTGAGGTTCCTTGGTTTGGGGTTCTTCTTTGCTGTGATTCTTTTCTACAAATCAATTTTCACGTTCCTTGGTTTTAGGTTTGTTTTCCCTCAATTTCTCATTTTTACCCTTGATTCTCAACTACCTTCACCTTACATCATAACTCCATGTTTATCTCAATTTTACAAAGCTGTTTATCTGAATTTTACAAAGCTGCTTCTTCACCTATATAAAAAATCCATGTTTATCTGAATCTTCTAATATCTTGTCAAACATTGAAGACAAAGCTGTTTTTTCACCTACATCATAACTTAATTAAACTCTAATTCCTTTCATCATATTTAATTTGACATATCAAAACCAATCGGTTCACCTACCTCAAAACTTCTTTATATATGTTGCCTCATCTCTCACCCTTTTCATTCTCTCAAGCACGCAAGAAAAGAAAAATAAGCAAAGTTCCAAATAGCAGCAGTGTTGGATAGATCAAGGTAAGCTCAAATTCTCCTCTTTTGTCCATTAATTCAGTTATGATAACAATGCATTTGACGTGTTTGATAAAATGAATGAATGAATGAATGAATGAATGAAGAAATATTGTTTTCTTTAAACTTAATTATGATTGCTTCTTTGTTTTTTCTTTGTTTTGCTTTTGAAATGATAATGATATTGATGGAGTTTGAAAATTAGTTTTAAGTTTTTCTTCAGATTTGCTACTATTATGGTTTAGTTTTTGGTACAGTTTTGATGTTATAATGTTTTCTGTTTTGATAAAAGTGATAAGCACTTTCAAGCATGTGTACAAGAAGTTCAATCTTTTTATCTCAAATTTTAATTCATGAACAAGTTAAATATTGAATAAAGTCTCAAGCATCTAATAAAATTAGTAAATATGTGAAAAAACAGAACAAAGTCTTCAATATTATTTATGGAGAAGGTAAAAAAAACTACTATATATGCTTATTGTAACTAACTAAATTTCTCTGATATGTTATATTACACAGTACACGCCATGTTGAACTATTTTTAGCTTCATCCCATTTTTCCTTTCACATTTTTAGCTTCATCGTCCCATTTTTCCTTTCACATTTGCTTTTTTCATTTTTCCCATTTTTATGTTTCTGATAGGACAGTCAACATTACAACACTCTACATTTCTTACAATACTGGTCTTCCCTACCAGCCTTTGCAATTTTGTTATCTTCCTTATGCATTAAGACCTTTAACTTAATTTTTTAGTATAAATATGAACCAGAAAATCATAGTTGAAACACACCACCACTCACTCCATTTTCATATATCTCTCCCACTAGGTGAAAGTGTTTTAGAATGGCCTGGTGAGTAGCATTTTGATCACGGTCTTCCCACTAGGTGAAAAGGATCTGAAAGTATTATTGTAAAAATGTCCAGAACCATCCATTCTTTTCAGAAAGAGACTATACTTCTGCAGCCATTTCATAAACTAGAAACATTCAGCAAAAAAATGACTCAACTTTATTCTCCAATATTTTGGTTCAATTTTTAGTAGTGTTTTGTTGTTATTGATTGGTGCAGACTTTACTTACTATTTTCACCTCATTAGATTAGTGGTTATTTGAATATAGGTTTGACTTAAATAGATTTATATGTAACTTTGTTTATATAGAATGATGAATACCAAAAAATCTAGCAAGGATTCCCCCTCAACTAATGATGGGGTGCAGAAAACAAAAGCTTTTTGGATCATAAGTCAACCGAAAATTTCGTGAAAGCATGTTTGGGTCAAGTTTCTAAGGGAGAACGTGTTCAGAGGAGAAAAGAATGAATTGGCTTAGGCATGCTGCTAATAACCCTCTGCATTTCATGAATCTGTAATTTGGAACTATTGCAAACCAAGAAAGGTTTCAATACTCTGGAGAAACTGTAAGTAGACGTTTTCATGATGTGTTAATTGCTTGCTTTACTTTGTTCCGTGATAGTCATGCAAAAATTCAAAGTGATCCATGTAACATCCCAATTTTGACTCTTAGTTATTAGTAATTAGCATTAGATATTATTATTATTATTATTATTATTATTATTATTATTATTATTATTATTATTATTTTTGGTTTGTTTGATCTTATTTATTTAATTGGTTGTATTTATTGAGAAATAGATGAGTTGGTTGACTTGTTAAAAGATGAGAGAAAATAATTTTTTAGAAGAAAATAGCCTTTTTGGTGAGAATAAGGGAGTGGGGTGCATATAGTAAATATGTCTAAATTTATGTGAAAAAAATAAAAATAAATAAAATATGAATTTGTTAAAAGATAAGAGATAGAGTTTCAGAACAACTAAAACTTAAATAACCTCTATAAATAGAGGAGAGCATTAGAGAATTAGGGTTACAACAAACAGAGGATCAAAGAAAAACTAGGGTTGTGGAGAGAAGAGACATGGAGGCATAGCGAGAAGAACCTAGAGAAAGATTTCACGGAATTCATTCAAATTCTGCAAACTATAGGTAAGGGGGAGTCTCTATTCACCATAAGGGTTGTATGAACATATGAGTAGTGAAGGGTTTGTGTTTTTATTCTTTGTTTTCATGATCTTTCGATAAATTCATGTTAAATTCGTGCTCCATGTTGTTGTTGTTGTGATTTTGGGTATGTTCTTATTTCAGAATTCATAAAGTTGATGTGCTAAACTCGTAGTTCAACTGTGGTTATGTTGTGTTTTGAGTTTTATATGTTAAAGTGTGTAAAGATCTTGAAATTCAGTGTATATTTGATGTTTTGATAACACGTTCGACATGATATTTTGAATATGATCCAAAAACATTTGCTCTGTTATTATTAAAAGCATCCTTTAAAACAATATTTTAGAATCTCTTTATCGTATGTATAACATCCTTTTGAATTACATATATGATATGGGTTTTGAAAGGGCATCGATGCTATTTTAATGGTTGAAAAATTATAATATATTTTATTGATAAAAGTACTTGAATTTCTTAGAGTTACCATGTTCCAATTTGTTGCTGGTTCTTTATCAATCCATTCGACACATGGTTTTCATTCCTTAACTTAACACTGCTATCTCTTGGAACATGAGAATTTTGTGTATATACTATCAAGGTAAAAGAAAGCATAATTGTAAAATGGATTCAGCCTATTCCTATTCGAGAGGCAAAACGGTTTTGCCGAATTAGTGTCACAATTACCTTAGATTATTTTTAAATTAATTATTACCAATGGGATTGCATGACATATTAGTTTAGAATTATTTTGCTATTGATTCATGTTTGAATAATACTATTCGCTAAAGATTTGATATAGTCTTAATATTATTTAGTTAAAATAAATCTTATGATATTTCGGCAGTTAATAATTATATGAATATTTGATTATAGGATTGTCATTCATTTTATTTAAGGAATCATTTGGTATATGTAAATCGGTTGTGACATGAATTATTTGATGGTGTATAATTGATGTATTATTCAACGATGTGTCATATAAAGATGTGTTATTTGGAGACGTGTGATTTAAAGACGTGTTATATAAAGATGTGTGATTTAAATATGTGATTATATAAAGATGTGTTATTTAAAGATGTGCTATTTGAAGATGTGTGATATAAAGATGTGTTGTATAAAGATGTGTTATTTGAAGATGTGTGATATAAATATGTGTTATATAAAGATGTGCTATTTGAAGATGTGTGATTTAAAGATGTGTTATATAAAGATGTGTTATTTGAAGATGTGTGATATAAAGATGTGCTATATAAAGATGTGATATTTGAAGATGTGATATTTGACGATGGTGCTATTTAAATATGTGTAATTGTTGAGTCATATAAAAACATGCATTGTTGAGTCATTATTTGATGTTCATGCATTCATGGTCGAGTCTATTTAACGATGTTGTATTTGACGATGGTGTGGACAAAATCAGTAACATACCTCTGATGTCCAAAATATTTGACGATAGTGTGGACAAAATCAGTAACATACCTCTGATGTCCAAAATATTTGACGATGGTGATAGGTTTGGTACCACATGCATATAGAGTCGAGTTAGGGACATTGCATACATAGTTGCAAGTTTATCTGAAGATGTGTAATTTGAAGATGTGCTATTTATAGATGTGATATTCGATGATGTGTTTCTTTATGATTATGTGTGAATAGTTGGTGTTTATATTAATGTCCACTTAATGTTATTACTTGTTTTTGAAGCTTCCTTGTTATTATAAGATGTTGAATTGATGCCTATTGATTGTATTTTAATGAATGTACATGTTATGAATGTGAATATTGCCTGTAATGTATACATGCCTAACTGCAATTGATGATTATTTTACCTGAATCTATACTTGTGTTGGATATATTCTCATTCTCTTAAATTTGGACTGTACTCTCGCCGGGTACAGATTCGCAGGAAAGAGATAACTAGTAGCAGTGAGTCTCAAAGGATGGCGTTGGAGTCTTCCTGTTTATTTATCGTTTTTGGGAGTTTTATCAAGTCGTCGCTCTGATTAGTAACACTAGGGATTGGGAGCTTATTTTTATTTAAGACTTTGTTTTAGAATTCATTTGAATTCAGTTTTGATGTTGATTTAATGATGTGACAATTACTTTGAATGCTTTGAAATTTATTCCGCTGCGACATTTTTAATTTAAATGAAGTCTTTTTGTTTTGATCAAGATGTGTGACACCCTTGCGTGTTTAATTATTTATTGAATTTTATTAGAAAATAAAATGTGGGTGTTTAGGGTGTTATAATCCACGATATTGGCCATTTTTAAAGAATGCCATAGGAGCAATCGATGGTACACATATTCCTTGTGTGGTTAGTGTCGGCGACCAAACTAGATTTATTGGATGAAAGGGATATCCGACACAAAATGTAATGGTTGTATGTGATTGGAACATGTGCTTTACTTTTGTTTTAGCTGGATGGGAAGGTACTGCCCATGATGCTCGTGTTTTTGACCATGCTCTCACAAATACAAATTTAAATTTTCCACATCCTCCTCCAGGTATTAATATTATTCTTTACAACTTATTTGTTAGTATTATTCTTTACAATTAATAATTTTATTTATTTTTAGGTATGTATTATTTGGTGGATGCTGGTTATCCAACACCGATGGGGTATCTTGGTACATACAGATGTGAACGTTATCACCTCCTGATTTTAGGCGTTCTCATGGGTTTGAAAATAATAATGAGGTATTCAATTATTATCACTCAAGTTTAAGGTGCACAATAGAAAAAACTTTTGGTGTATGGAAGAATAGATTTGCAATTCTACGACGCATGCCTAAATTCACAATTAAGACACAAGTTCAAGTGGTTGTTGCAACAATGGCTATACACAACTTTATTAGAAGGAATGCTGATACAGATGTTGATTTCAATCGGTATGAGGATGAAGACATAACCCTTGATCGTGATGATTATCGTAGACCAGTTAATTTGGATTTATCTCAAAATTTAAATATAGCTTCTTCATCTGAGATGAATCATGTTCGAGACTCAGTTCGAGATGAAATTATAGAGTTTAAGAAAAATAATTAGTATGGTATTAATGTTTCAAATCTGTATTGCACTTTATATTATATTCTCTATTTGTAATTTTAATTGAGTACTTCATGTTTAACATATATTCCCTACATGTATTTTTATTTGGATATTGTGTGATTAACAAGTTATATTAATCTAATAATTTTATTGTCAATTAATAAACAAAAATGGAGGAAAAAACTAAATAAGTGTAAAATTTGATAACTATATACACAAACACATGTTAAAACTCATTTTGGTCTTTTACACGTCTAAAAGCAATTCTAACACAAAACATCCAAACACCATTTTTCATACAACACTTCTGTTTTGAAGATAACCAAACATAAATCACTTTACGTTCAACTCACTTTTAACCAAAATCAATTCTACATAAATCAATTCTTTCCACCGCACAACTTGGGGTGTGCAAAAATATGGTTAACTGAACCATATCACCAAACTGAACTGCACTGAACCATAAAAAAACCAAACCATATTAAATGGTTCATGAACTGAACCATAAAAATAAAACAGTTTAGTTAACCAAACTTAATTAAATAACTGGATTTAAACTGTTTCACTAAAAACATTTATTTTGATAATAAAAATTCAAATAGAACCTATAATAATCAGTTTTCTCACACGCTACAATTTACCCAAGGAGGGTTCTAAGCTAAAGGAACTCACCAGAATCACTTCCGGCCACTTTTCAAATATGCTTAAGCTTCAATTAATTGATTCTGCTCCTAACTTTCATCCCCACAGCAGCTTAACCACAACTTAACATGATATTTTACAAATGAAGTAACAGGCGACTTAATTGTCAAATTCGATGATAGTCTAATTGCTTATTAACAAATACTTGATAGATGTTGTAGCAGCACGGTGGGTGAAGTCATAAGAAAAACAAGCTACCCCAGGCTGCTATAAATGCAAAGCCGCCAAATGGAGCCAAGGTTGAATATTTCCTGTCTTCGAGAAATGCAACCGTATAACACCTAAAAGTACAGCATTTCTTTCAATATTGTCAAAGATGAATGCAGTTTCAATCACATTCTATTTTTCACAAATATTTCATAGCAAAAAGCAGATAGCAATAGCAGAGCTCCAAATCTTGTTCTAGACTTGTCTTATTTGTTGGACAAAGGGGATACAGCAATAGCAAGTTAAAGTAGACCATGACCTAAGTAAATTGTTGAACCATCGGACAAAGACACTAGAAAATCAACCAAAATGTTTAACATGAAAAACAATTCCATTGCAGATCAAGTATCTTCTTTTGTTTCCTACAAAAAATTTAAGCATGAAGTATCTTCTGGTTAACTAATGAAAAGGTTATAATCCATTATCCATCCAATATGTTTACCATCAAGTGATCAAGTAAGACCACAATTATTGGTAACAGCTCATTAAAATCAACTAATTAAAACCATGGGAAGTAAATTCTAAAACTTATCACTCATTTGTAGCATAAAGGTGGAGAAACTATTCCCTTGCAGATCTCCCAAATGTTACAGGTAATTGGATTACCTCCCAAGAAGATATTGAATGTCAGATTTGAGGCTACTCTGATAATATTTGGAAAACTTCACTTTATCATAAATCCACCTTTCCCAGATTGATCTGTGCTTTTCTTAGGATTATAGGTCCCACTGATCACAAATAGTGAAATAAGGGGTATCGGAAATCTCTTACAATGATGCCAAACAGCCGAATCCTTGGGGATGGGCGTCAAATCCCGAGTTGTTAGGTTGTTTCCCCATTAAAAACTGAACAATCTTAAACCAAATTCACATCATCCTTCGACTACCTATATGGAGACCTCAACTTCATTGAGTACTATAGATTTCTTTGTTACGAAGCACCGACACAAACACGTAGACACTGTTAATAATGAGAAAATAGAATAATTGAATGTAACTACACATGTTTGTGTCGTGTAAATGTTGGACACCGGCATGTGTAAGAACATCTTCCATTTGAAGTGTTGATTCTACGTAGTCTTAAAGTATGTACTCGCGTTCACAAAATCTTGTGACATCTCTCACTCTCAGATCATTGTTAACCATTTTATCACATGAGCATTGCAAGTATCCGGCAGTGACATATCGCAATCCCACTATATCATTGTTGACCGTTTCTTACTGATATCACTGACTCTATAGTTACTGATTTTATTCTAATAATAATTTGGATCTGGAACCTTAATTCAGTAAGAGCAATGATATCTAGTTCCATCATCAACACAAATAATTCCTAATCCTAAGCAGATAAATTTCACCCTCTTTCGCTTGAACAATATCTCAATTAAATTGAACTTTATATGTCTCTCAAATCCCACAGCGGTAGTGACATCTTTTGATTTCTCACACCCCTTCACCTCGAAAAAATAGAGATATATAAAGAAACTTGACAAACAATTATTCAGAAATCAGATATCAAATAAGCACCACAAATAGCTAGAAGTAAATTTTAAGAGAACTTACGACCCAGAGAAAGCCAAGATTCCAGCCGTTAAAAGCCCTCCAAACTGCACAAAGAAAATGACGAGTGAAAAAACATGATGATCTTCATTTCCCAGTAACCATATACGAAGTTTGTATTTGGTTCTACGGTGATAAAATATTAAAAAACGATTTTGTAAAATTGATGCTAGACAAAATTAGTTGAATGTAAAATGGTTTACATTTGGATATATTTATGTAGAAAAGGGTTGAACAATGAATAGTAGGCTAAAAATCATTTGTAGAGGCAAAAAAAAAAAAACTCCAAATTCTAGCTTCAAGTTAGAATCCATTCTAGGCGAGAACATTCAAGCATGTCAAAATCAATTTCACACTTCCAGAATCAATTCTACCTCCTCCAAAATGAAATCAAACATATACATAATGTGTGTTTAGTTCTGCTGTGACAAAAAATGATTTCAAATGAATTGTTTGTGTAAAAGTGATTCCGACTAAAAGTGAGCTAAAACTGAAGTGATTATTGTTTGGATACTCATGTAAAAGTGAGTTGAACTAAAAATCAATTTTAAAATAAAAAACTCGAAAATCTAGCTTCAAGTTAGAATCAATTCTACTCCAGAGCAATCAATTATGTCAAAATCAATTTTAGAATCAAAAGCTCCAAATTCTAGTTTTTGTTTGTGTAAAAGTGATTCCGACTAAAAGTGAGCTAAAACTGAAGTGATTTTTGTTTGGATACTCATGTAAAAGTGAGTTGAACTAAAAATCAATTTTAAAATAAAAAACTCGAAAATCTAGCTTCAAGTTAGAATCAATTCTATTCCAGAGCAATCAATTATGTCAAAATCAATTTTAGAATCAAAAGCTCCAAATTCTAGTTTCAAGTTAGAATCAATTCTACTTAAGAACAACCAAATATGTCAAAATCAATTTTAGAATCAAAAGCTCCAAATTAGAATCAATTCTACTCCAAAGCAACCAAATATGTCAAAATTAATCTAAGAATCAAAAACATCAAATTGTAGCTTCAAGATATAATAAATTCTACTCGAGGGAAACTAAATATGTCAAAATCATTTCTAGAATCAAAAGCTCCAGATTCTAGCATCAAATTAGAATCAATTATAAAAACAAAACCAATTCTACTCGAGAGAACCAAATATGTAAAAATCAATTCTACATCTTAAAAATCGATTTTGACTCACTTTAACACGAATGTATCCAAACATAAATCACTTTACCTTCAACTCAAATTCAGCCAGAATCAATTTTACAAAATCAATTTAGTCAAAATCAATTTTTCTCAACACACAACCAAACATAAACATACCCGTTTGGATTGCCTTATTTTTGAGCTTATGAAAAAAAGTTTATGCAAATAAATAAACTTTTATGTTAATTCATAAATTCACAATAACGAAAATTGTATATTCATAACCTTTTTTTTTTTCTAAACTACCTTGACAAGTTCATAAATAATACATAAAAGCTTATTTATTTGCATAAGCTGTTTTGCATAAGTTAAAAAATAAGTCAATCCAAACGGACACATAGTAATTAAGAAATGGGAACTTACAACATTGGGATTTTTAGTAATTGGAGCTGAAACTAACGCAGCAGTATGAACCAAATGGTAAAGTGATGCTGTATGCCAAACCTATTCACAAATAACATTCAAAATTACCAATTAATTAAATAAAAATTGAAGCTTTATGATGAAATAGAAGTGAAAATGAATTGGGGTAAAAGGGTTATACATCTTTGAAAGAAGCGTTTTGGGGTTTGAAAGCGTGTGCACCATAGGTTCCTAATCCAAGTGCTGCTACACCTGAAATTGCAGCGACTTTGTGCCAAATTAGAGGATTCATTTTCACTGTTTCTTCCTTTCTTCTCTCAATGCAGTAACATAGACTCTGTTTACTTTGTTGGTTCTTCTTGACTCTTGAGAACTTGTAAGTAGAAATAACTTTTTTCCACTGAAAAATGTATATTTTATGTCAAAAATAAAATCCAAACAGAAATATTTTTATTTTTACACAAATATTTTTTGTTTGTGATTGTGAAGACTTAAACTCCTTTTTGAACTTTGTTTGACAGAGACATTATATAAATATACGCAGGGGTTGAGTTTAAATATTTGGATTCTCCGCTTATTTACATTAAATGTGAAACTTTAATCGTTAAACTATTTAATAAAAAAAAATAATCCCTTTCGACCGATCATGAAGTAAGTTTTTTAGTTTTGTAATAAAAAAATAGTTTTTGTTTAAAAAAAAATAGTTTTGATCTCTATATTTGACTAGAGCGAACCCCTTTTTTCTAATCATATAGGCTTACATAGTGATAATTGGATTTTTTTTTCTTTGGTTTATTGTCTTGAGATTTGGAAGATAGGAATTCATTAGTTTTAAATATTGACAATTCTATAGTGCACAAAACCATTAGTCAACTCAATCTCTATGTAGTCCCGATACCTCACACGATACGATACCGATACGAGAAATTTTTCAAAATTCCCGATACGATACGGCCTCAATACGCTATTAAAAGTGCACAATGTATAAACATAACTAAAAATGATAATAAACAAACATCCACATCAATAAAAATGATCAAAACAAGTGACAATTACATATTTTTTCTACACAAATTAGAATATAGCTAAACATCATTAGTACTATCCAAAGAGAACATCATTAGTACTATCAAAAAAGAACATCATTGTCTGATGTTGACTACTTAATAGTTAACACTATTTGAGATTGAAAACAAACAATTTAAAAACAAACATTTTTTTCCCAATTAGAGAGAAGAACAAAAGAGAAGAAGATATTAAAGGGAGAAGAACAGAAGAAACATAACATTAGAGAGAAGAGAAACAGAGTAGAACTCACCGGAGGTGTTGATAGAGACAATTGGTGATGCTGATGTTGAGATTGAATTAATCGATGGTAAAGGTTCCAAGATGTAATAGCTATCGTTCAGTGGTTGACGATGAACCCTATTTTTTTGGGGTTAGAAGAGACAAATGTTTTGGATAGCGTTATCGGTTTTATGTATTTTTGTTTCTTATTCTTTTATTATTTTTTTTAAATGAAATATGTACGAGAAGTATCGGTGTCGGAGTATAAGTTAGTCGTATCGGAGACACGTATCGATCATTTTTTTTCAAAAAAAATAATTATTAATTGACCTGAGACGTATCGGTATCGGATACCTGTCGGACACGATTCTTCACCATTTTTAGAGTATTGGAGCTTCAGAGCTCAATCTATAGTCCATTAATCACATGGTGTGCCTAAGTCTCGAACCGAATACCTCAAGATGCAAAAACAAGCCTGCAACCAAGTGACCTATCGGGAGACAAACGTCTACGGTCTATTGATCAATATAACAAACCAAGTAAGTCGACTCAACTTTAATTGTCTAGAAGAATTGAGGTAGCCTAGATCCCCCTACTCTAGATTGTGTCAAGATTAGTGTTGATGAGTCCCATATAAGTCATTCTGGTAGCTTTAATTGTGTCAAGATTCACATGGCAAAGGGTTTCTATAACAAGGTGGGATCCTATAATGTTGTTTGAGCCGATGTTTGGGTATCAAGCTTGTTTAATACCTCAATCTCACTTGTGTGGAATTTAAGATGGGCTGCAAAGTAGTTGTTGATATGGTTAACTCGAAACTCCACGAGATTGCACTTCTTCACAGCCCTTCATGAGAACTTCTATTCGTCACATCTCCCGAGAATCTAACAACCTTGCATAGTAATAATATTGATTTCATTGTTAACCCACAAATATACAAGGGTATTGATATATTAATAGTGCCATTCCTTCAAAGGAAAAGCCTATTTGATCTTGGAATTCTATCATCAATAGCTAGAACTCAGGAGGGTGGACAGGACCAGCTGTAATAGAGTTTTGACCTTCTTGCTTTTTTGCTACGGCAATGAATATAAACAGAAGTGGTTCCACGCATTGATAACAAATTATAAAATCATAATAAAATTTGACAGATTAGAATTACTAAATTTTAATTCTGTTTCAATCAACAGCATAAATTCCTATCTTATCTTATGAAGTGTATCCATTACATTTAGGATATTGAATATCTTAATTTAGTGAGTTCATTTAGCCACCAAAACTTAATAAATTTGGCCATTTAAAATGCACTAAATAAGAAAAATCTTCAAGAACGATTTCTTGCAACAATGTGGTTGTACTGAAACTGACTACATAAAATAGACCATTTATAATCGACCTCAAATATTTGTTGCCGAGCTTTCGTTTGATCTTCCACAATTTGATTTTTGTCTTTCCTCACATTCTCCAACTCCGTTTGGTAGCCTATAGTTTCTTGAATGCATTTGTCCTTCTCCTCTTGAAGATGTGTTATTTCTTTCTCCAATTGAATGATCTGTTCCTTTAATGCTACTTCCCTCTGTTGAGCATCATCCAAGAAACTGTTTGCTTTGGAAATTTTGGAAGAAAGAGTAATGGCTGCCTCATCTTGATGAGCTTCGGTCACAGAAAATTTGTCTATTGTAATAAAGGCTTGCTTGAAAGAGCATAGGATGATTGGGAATTCTGTGTGCATAGTGTCTATTATAGCTTGGAGTTCATCTGATAGAGCTACGTCTTTTAAAGAAAGGTGGGACAAGAAGTTAAGAGCCGTTAGAAGGCGAATGCTGTTAGCCTCTGAGCTAGCTATGTCCTTCAGAGGCATCCTGAAAGACTCTTCCAGGTCAGAAAGGGCCTTTGCAACTAAGTTATCTGCAGTCACTTCAGAAACACAAAGTGTGGTTATTTGGCCTTCATCATACTCTTCCATAGGATTGAGATCATTGGCCCCCAAGTCTTCTCCTATATATATAGGATAGACTTCGTTTTCTTTATTTGTGTAAGTCTCAGTTTGGCTGAAGCTGATTTCATACTGGGAAGAATAAAAACAGAAAAGGCTTTACCAGTTAGCCATAACAGTTTATTGGATGAAAGAAAGAGTAAGTTAAAATATGAGTATGATCACTGTGATAGTAACAAATTCGTGAAAGTTATAGTCTACGTTCCAATATTTAGTACTTCAGTTTCTTGATCCTACTTCTGTGCCAAACAATAAATCAGTTCTATTTTGTTGGAAATGCCATCTGCATACAGGAAACTTACATGTGAATGCGGTCTACATTGAGATGTAGCTAAATGTGAACTATCGGATTCAGAAAGAATTGACAAAGCTACTGTCTCCGCATTCATTGATGCTGTTCCCTCTTCAGTAACCCTCTGCACAAGAACAAATGATTTGTAAGTTATAACTTTGCAGTAGTAACTTTCCGTATTCAAAATAGCAATAAGTGTATTGCATTTTTTAAGGACTTTCAACAGTACTTACAGATTCTCCAAGTGGCTTTTGTTGGCTCAAACACGGTTCAACCATCGATTGTTCTTTAGCCAACTCCTACACAAAGCAATGGACAAATTTATAAAGAATAATCTTAAGACATCTGTTTCCACCAACACTGAGAAAAGGGTTATAGCAGATGAATATTCAAGAAAGAACGTTCCATCTACAAGTTTTTTTTATTCCTATGCATCCACAACTTCATTGTGTGGTAAATAGGGAAAAGAAAAAGTTATAGGTGTATGGTGTGAAAATATCATGGTAAATATAAAAATTACTAGGAAATGGCCTTTCAACCGGTTCTGAATTTGTTAATTTAACTTCAATAACAAACAAATTTAATCGTGTGCAGTTGCTTGAATCAACCCTTCTCAATCTAATATGTTTGGTTTCGTAATAGAGGAAAAAATAAAATAAAATAATATCGTACCTCTGTCAAGTTTGGTGAAGGAATGGCTGACCGTTTCTGCTCCTGTGGTTGTAAATCTTGTATCCCTTTATTTTTGTTATTTGATGTGAGGAACTCATGGTCATTTGTTGTTGTACAAGTTATGTCGTGTAAGTGTGGACGGAGATAGAAATCAAATTCCTTGTCTAAAATAACATATTGTACTAAGTTATAATCTTAGAGAAAACAAAAGCACAAAATGAAACAGAGGGAGTATTATATAGCGTACCACGATCATAGGTTTGTAGCATGTCCTCAACAGTAGTTGTTGAAGTTATTGAGAATTTTGGACAATTGTGCACCAAAAGATTGGTCAGAGTCTGAAACTCAATAATCCCTTGACATATATTGTTGAGGTTTGGCAGTTGCTTTAGCATTACATGTTTCAGTTTCGGAAGCAAAACTTCCACTCTCCCATCTCTCACACCAGGACCAACTTTAAACACTTGAGATAGACTAGAGTCTTGATCGAGGGTCAGATATTCCAGTTCTGGAAACACATGGGATGTGCAGATATAAAACAAATGCTTCAATTTGTTGCAGTGTGTGACAAGAAGAAACTTTAACTGTGAGAAGCAAAATTGAGGATTTGGGACATTTTCATTTTCTTCAGCATCATCTTCAATGATTTCCTCCAATTCCTCACACTGTTCTACCACTAGGATCTTCAACAGAGGCAGGACTCTCAAGACAGAGATAGAGAAGATAGACTTTAGTTTTGGACAATTGCAAATGTTTATTTTGTGAAGATGTTGAAGGCTGACACAATGTTTGGCACCCATCCATATATACATTAGCTTTGGCAAATTGACACACTTAAGGTCTTCTAACCAGGATATCACTTGTTGTCCATTCTCACTTGGGAATCCCTTCATTTGAAATATGCCTTCAATTTCTGATCCGTTCTCAATAATAACAGACATTAACTTCTTCTCAATACTCATACTTGTTTCTCCTTCGTCCTGTAATAGCATACTTAACATTAAGTCTGATAGGAATGTTAACAATTTCTGATAGACATGTGGGAACAGTATAAAACAGAATATAATAGAAACAAATGTATGTTTTAAGAAAGACAATGAGAGGGAGAAAAGGAGTTGTACTGTTTTATCAGAACTAAGATCTGAGTGTGTGGCTCCAGAATCAACCATCAAATTATTCATTGATAGACTAACATCGTTCATGACAAGAAGTTGCAAAGACGAGCATGTTGCATGGTAGTTTTCTGGACATATGGCGATCATATTTGGTATATCGTAGAGTGCAACTTTTTCCAAAACAGGAAGCTCAATTTGGAACTTGTTTGGATATTGATGGGAAGAATGGCCAAATATATATTTCAACTCAGGAGTGTCTGTGATTTCTATAGCTTCCAATTTTACCAGTCCTCTTGCAAATGAAACGGGTAATATACACTTGAGTAGATGACATCTCATAACACTAATCTTTTTCAAACTTTGGAACATTGATGTATAACTCTGAAGGTCATGATCATCCTGAACTATTTCTCCCCTAGTTACTAATTGCTTTAAACCATGGCAATCTTGTATTGTCAATTCTTCCAATGAAGTCAAGGTTTTAGCAGCACATGCTGTGAACAATAAACCCAGCATCGGACATGATATTAGTGTTAACCTTAGAAGGCTGGGAAGACCAAATGATCCTGAAAAGTAGTGACACAGTAGTAACATCATGTCCTTGTATATTAGAGATGATCTATAATTAATGTTGCATCTACTATGCATGTTCATCAAGCAAATTTTAAATCAATTCCTTTGTTTTTCTTACCAAGTTTTCATCAAGCAGATTCTTTAATTTAAAATCATTTACACTACCCTAATTCATCAAAGCACACTTCATTCAAACAAGTTTTAACAAACAAGTTATGACAATTGAAAATCACCATGAATTATATATAGCCAGAATACACACTTTGGAGTGGAAAATACATATCAGTTTTTGAGCTTTCATGTCATTTTGATATTGTAATAAGGAGTAATAATTATCCAAAATTTTCATAATATTTAGAAACTAGTGATACTTCATTGAATAGCATCAATTTAACATTAGAGTTACAACGAGAGTAATTGGATGTTTGTTTACCTAAGGGAATCGCAGTCCCAATATCCTCAACGATTTGATCAAGCTGATTGCACTTTTCTATCTTTAGCGCTTTCAATTGAGGTAGCCCTCCTGCCATACAGGATGAGAAGATACATTTTAATCTTCTACATCCACTTATCTCCATTTGTTGAAGATTTTGGAATTGGAGGTTTGTTGATTCTACACCACTCTTACATAAATACCTGAGCTGAGGTAGATTCTCCAAATACAACATTTCCAAACATGATGTCAGAGGATCTTTTTCTCCATCATTGGTTAGTCCAACTAGCTGAAAGATACCTTCTAACTCACAGTTATTGACTCGAACTTCTGTTATATTTTGCAAAGTTTGATGTGAAGCTTCATTGATTATCGGATTGTTGTGTAAAGCCATGCAAGTATTGATAGACACCATGAAAAACTCTCCACAATTTTGCAAATTGAATTGAAGCAGGGATGGCCACATTAGATAACAATCTTCTGGACAAATGCTATTGATATTTGGCAAGTTAACAAGAGTAAGCTCTTCTAGGGCTGAAAGCTCAATGATCTCGAGTTCATTTTGATTCTGACCTATCATTGCGTGTGCCTTGACCAAATATGTATTTCAAATTCTCATTACATACAATTTCCAAACACTCCAATTGTACAAGGCCTTGAGCTAAAGTGACTGGGATTATGTATTCCAGCACACCACACTCTCTAACATGGAACTTTTTTAATTTTGGAAACAACAGTAGTCTGTGATCATATGCACTTATCTCATCTCTATCATCATCGATTAGTATATGCTGAAGTTCAGGACAAGATAATACTTGTAATTTTTCCAGTTGCGCCAGATTTTGAGCAACTGCAAGTGTGAAGAGACATGTTAGCTTTGGACAATGACTTATATATAGGTCTTCTAAATTCTCAAAATGACCACTAAGAGGCATTTGACCATTGTATAAAGCTCCCAAATGCTTCATGTGCTCAATTCTTAGCCAATGCAACTTGCAGAAAAAGAGAGTTCCTACCTCAATCAGACAAGTGTCAACCAAACATTCTATCCCCTTAGAATCACGTATCAGAAGCTCATTTAAATGATTCATACTTTGAAATATGTTAGGGATAATATTTTTAGCACCTCCCTCAATACCTGCTATACACAAGACCTCTGCCTTTTCGGCCAAATCCTTGATCGCGGCATTAGATATATCCAAATAACTGAGAAACAAAGTTCTGTGATGATTGAGAAACTCGTCCTGGAAACCGGAAAACATGCTTCCTAATTGTATTTGATACCTCTGTAACACTTGGGGGACACTAAACTCTTTTAAGAATTCAACTTCCCATTTCGATCTACAGTCAGCAAAGAACAGTTCTTCCAGCTGTGTGTGTCTCCCAATCACTTCAAACGGATTCCTTTCCATGCCACATGCTGACAAATCCAACAATCTTAAGTTTGTCAATTGTGTAGCCACATCAGGTAATTCAACTGAAGGAACAATCACATAGTGTAATACTTTCAAGTTTCTTCATATCTCCCACAAACGAGATGTCAACTAAATCCCACTTACTCAAGAGTATGCAACGAAGATTCGTCAATGATTTTAATGATGTAGTCAACAATGACCTTCTCTCCCGACCCTTGTTGTAAAGAAACAAAACTCTGAGCATTCTCATTCCCTTGAAAATTTCATCTGATACCTGTGTATATGTGTGAATCTGTAAAAAGTCAAGATTGGAACAATCCAAACCTATTTGGAAATTTCTCACACCATAGATATCTTAATGAAGTATGTTCTAAAGTCATAATATCCTTTTCTGAGGCACACTTAATCTCATTCTCCGCAATCCAATGGGCTACATTGCGAACTAAGTCATGCATTTTGACACATTTTCCTTCATCAACATCTAGCAACAAACAAGAACTTATGAGCTTATTTTTAGCCACAGTCACTTCGTTCCTTGCCCCTTCATATGAGCGAACTTCTCCAACTATGCCTAGCCCTATTGCAGACCTAGTTAAAAACTCCACAGGAATTTCACAATCTTCAGGAAACACAGAACACAACAAGAAAAGTGACTTGGCCTCTTCAGTGTCCAAATTATCATAGCTTAGTTGCAAGCACTTGTACGGGTTTTGCAAACCTTTTTCAATATTAACAGGTTTTGAACTTCTCAATCTATCCAATGCCACCTTCCATTCCACCTCAGCCTTGCCTTTCAAACTGCTAGCCACTGCTACAATAGCGACAGGCAAGCCTTTACATTCATTTGAAATTTCTCTAGCCATATTCTTTATAGTAATCCAAGCTCCTTCAGATATGAGTGCTTGCTTTTGGAAAAGATCCCATGTTTCATCGTTGGTTAGTGTTGATAATTGAATTTTTTTCTGGCAATCCATCAAAGTACAAACTGCTTCAGATCTACTGGTAATGAGAACCTTGCAACCTTTATGATGTTCAATAGAAGGAATCCCTATGGCTTCAAAATCTAGCATTTGCCACACATCATCCAGAATCACAAGAACCCTATCTTCTTGTGTTAACCTCATGCATAAGCGTTTTGATCTGTCCATTTCATCCTTTTCTTGGAATTCAAATTCAAGAGAACTTGCAATTTTTTCTTGGATCCTTTCAACTTCTACAGTACTAGATATAGGCACAAAAAGCACTTGATCAAAAAGATGGCCACATCTCTTGCCTACTTCCATAGCAAGCATTGTTTTACCACAACCCCCCATCCCATACAATCCAACCATAGTAACCTCGTCATCTTTCAAAGCACACATAAGTTCCTCATAAGCAGGTTTTCGACTATCAAACTCCCGACATCTTTCAGTAGAAAAATAGCCTGCTGAAAGTGAAGCAGGGCGTTCGATCTCTATATACTGTCTACCTTCTTCAATGCACGATTTAAGGTCCCTTTTTTTCTTTGATAACTTTCGGCCTACACGGTATCGCCATATCCAATTTGGACAGTGCCCAAGACATGAGTTCTTTTCTGATTTTGCCATTTGTAGTAACTGATCAACATTGTCCATGGCAATGTTAGCATCCTTCAACCACTTCTCAACAACCTCAGCAGTCTTTCTAGTTTGCTTCTTGGCTCGTGTGACGCGGTCTTGGACACTATCTCTTGTTGCAGCCAAATTACTTTCTTCTTTTGCAAGGTCTTGAACAAAATTGTTGAAGCAGCACGGATAACTTAATTGACCTATTACACCGCACACCAAATCTCTCGAAATAGCAGACGCAAATCCATAAAGGTATTCCATTAGTTTAATGCGACTTCTTACTTGGCCTAATGAAAAGAGCAACAAGCATGTTATAATTTTTTATTAGAAATGCTACTACTCCATATGATCCATATTATGTTTAAAGATATGATGACAAATAATCGAGGTATGGATTAATTCTCTTTTTCTTTTGAAGTTAAGGGGCCCACTTACATCTCAATAATAAATTAAGGAAACAATTGTTAAAAACTGTGTCAAATTAACTTTTTCACTTCCTCTTTTAGAAACAATGAAAAGCAATGTTTTGTCATGTTCAAAATTTCTAAAAATCTATTTTAAAAAATTGTAAAAGAAAATGATGTTGGAACTATATTCTCTTATGTTTATTAGTCGAAGGAAAAATATAAACAGGAGATATGAGAAGTAAATGGAGCCGATTTTTAATGAATTGGAAAATAAAAATCTGAGGTTCAACTAGTAATCTGATACATGAATCAAAAAATATTAACTGAATTAAAAGTATATTACTACTTTAATTGCAGACTCAGAAAGGAAATAATCATACAAAATAGAAAATTTTCCAAAAGCAAACCCAACAAAAAACTAATTTGCAACTCAGAACATGTACTTAGAAACATCAATAAAAAAAGTGTTACAATTACCTTGTTTTGAGGACTTTCAGCACAAGCTTAGAACTTATTTGAAGGGTGCTCCAGTTGCTCCAACCCTCAATTTCTACTACTACAACTAAGAAATAAACAGAAACAACAAAGACTTAGACAAGTATGAAGTATCCCACATACTAACAAGTTGACTTGTGAACGTTGACCCATCATTCAAAGTAACAAGTCTTTCTAAAATGAGGAAGTGCATATTTAATATCACGGTGGATTTGCCGATATTATAATGAGCCACTGTAATTTGGTAATAGCTACATGTGTGATTGGTTATGCGGTGATAAAAACGGATTTTGAATTAATTGATATTGTAAATTCGATTTTAGTTAAAAGTGAATTGAATGGAAAATTGTTTATGTTTGGATACATTTACCTAAAAACGAGTTGAACAATATAGTTCAGTCTAAAAATCAATTTAGACTCAAAAGATGTAAATCATAACTTTAAATAGAATTAATTCCGGAGGCAAAATCAATTTTACTCAAGAGCAACCATACATGTCAAAATCAATTTTACATCATCACACTTAATTATGTTAGAACATTACTAGACGGCCGCCCCGTGCGAGTGCTATCGCACCGGGTCAATAATGAGCACAATATATTAACAATTTAGAACTACAACATTGTATGAAAATAAATTAAAACATGAAACTTTATTGCAACATCACATGGGTAATAATAACGTTTAATGTATGGAAACAGATTTTCCCAACTCACACAATCATTACAGTTGATTTTGTGTTAAGTTATTATTTATAGGAAGGGTTGATTCTTATAAATAATAAATTTTAAAACCAAATACAAAGGTTCATTACTTGTTTTCTTGATTTTCTCTATTTTTTTTATGCTTAAAAGCAAGAGTTATGGCTTCAAAATGAAAACTGATCCAAAGGAGATTGTTAGAATAAGACTTCAGACTCAGAACCTAACTGGTTCAGAAGCAGAACCTCAGACGCAGGTTCAGAAGCAGAACCTCAGACTCTGCCTTCAGACTCTGACCTCTGACTCTGATTTCAGACTATTAGCACATAAAGAAGAAGAGGAGAATACCACTTAGCTTACAACGCAAGTTTTTCCTTTCATTTCATTTGATTGTAATTTCATGTACATTTACTTTACACTTAGTTAGTTAGTTAGTTAGGATGAGCTGGCACCAAGCTAAGTGTATATATAGTTACATCATGTACATTGAGATCATGATGACACCTTGTCATTACGTAATTTATTAAGAGTTTTTTGTTAGTTTTATCATCTTTTGTAGGCATTCTGAGACAGTTTGAGGTACAAAAGAGCAAGAAATCATCAGAGCCTGAAGTGACTGCATCGTGACACGATTTTGGAATCGTGTCACGATTTCTTAACCAGAGAAGAGATCAAATCCTGCCTACAGAATCGTGTCACGATTTCATAATCGTGTCACGATTGGGGAGATCAGTTGCGAAATCCTTGGGAGTGTTAATGAAGGATCGTGTCACGATTTATGGATCGTGTCACGATTTTGCGATCAGAATTTCCTATTTTAGCGGAATCGTTTTCAGAAACAAGGGTTCGAAAAAACTTGGAGAATAGAAGTGCGATTTTGAGAGCAAAGAACTGAAGCAGTGGCTACCCCATCCAACTCACAGTCAGTCTTTGTATGTTCCTATGTTATTATTGATTATGCTATTTTGTAATTCAATTATGAGTAGCTAAATTCTCCATTGTTAGGGATGAGAATAGCTAGATGATGACTCTTGTTTTGTAACCCTAATCTGATCTTTGAATGAATTTCTTGAATCATGTTTCTTAGCTTTATGCTTAATGCTTTTATTGATTGATCATCATTAAATTGTTGTATGATTCATATTGTGAAACGGAAGTGGAATATATGAATGCCTAAGTTAAGAAATTCTCGCCTTTGTAATCTAGGAATAGATACAAACCCTTGAAACCGTGTACTAATTCATGTCCATTCATGCTTAATTCTAAACTGTAAAACTTGCTAAGGAATTAGGGTTTACTTTAGAATTAACGTTTCTGTCACTAAGGAATTAGGGCAAGAATATTTAAGAGAATTAGGTCGTGATTCATTAAACAAATTCAATGATCGTTGGTTAGGTAATCAACCTGAGTTCGGAGTCTAGTGAAGCTCATCCCTGACAAGCTTTTATCTCTTATTTTCAAACCAATTTATTTTACGCACTTTTTCTTATTTGCAATTACACAAACCTCGTACCCTTTTGTTCAACTGAGTAATCAAAATTACATTCGATTCGTTAACGCAGTCCTTGTGTTCGACACTCGGTTTACCGTTTTAAACTTTACTACTTGAACGATTTCGTATACTTGCGAAAATCGCCATCAGATCACATTGAATCAATAACAGTTTTTCTGTTTTCTCAAGCTTTCTTCTTCTTTCTCCCATGGTGGAATTTTGCTCATAGAGATAACCCTTCATTCCCTCTCTTGTACTATTTCCTTCTTAATTTCTTACATTTAATTTTTCTGTGTTTTTACTCATTCATCCATTTCATGTTATACTGCTTTAATTTACACCTTTGTTCTAAGGGCTGCACACTCTTCATGTTTTAGTAATGTTCCACATGGATCAGGTTAAATCAACATGATCTAGGTTAAATCAGCATTTAAGTAAAAAGCTATGAGCAACCCTAGGGTTTTTCTAGGGTTTGCTTGCAGACCTTTATTCCTTTTATAATATTATGATTAGTGTTTCTATAAGATGTAATGGCCCTTTTAGTCCAAATAGAAGAGACGTAGCGGGGGGGGGGGGGGGGGGGGGGGGGGGATTTTTTTTAGTGCTTTATAGTCTTAATTAGCATCTATCAGATATAAGTATTTGATTCCTTTTTAAAAATTAAATAAACTTATAATATTATAGGAGCATATAGAAAAATTGGATGAAGAAGCTTTGGAAAAGGTTAAGATGTGTAGATTTTATAACTTAACGAATATTATAGTGCTTGATATAACTTAACGAATAAATGGACAAATAAATGTTTAATTCTACATGGTACTAATACGTTGAAAGTTTACTAACTAAACAAATGTTATATCAACATGTAAAACCAATTAAAATATCATTATTGACATATGTCTCTGTATATGTAAATTTCTAAACACTGACACGCCAAAGTGGTCTTCAAATTTATGATTAAATTGCTACATTGAGCAGACAACCTAGCCACATGTTGAATTGGGCAAAAAAAGATATCCATGATCTAATGCGTACACACTTATCTACCATAATTATTAATAAACCGAGCTGATGAAGTAGAATGGCATTGTGTATTAGGGTGTGCCTGCATTACAAACATGTGGTAGAAACTTAACGGTGTAAAGCAATGAAATGATTATACCATGCTTTGCTATACCTGTAAGCTGGCTAACCGCAGTTAACTAGGCCTGTGCAACATGCAGTTACAGCCAACCAACATGTAGAATGTCAAATACACTTGGGATAAACCAAACTTAAACAAAAGTTGTAGGTACATGAGTCATCCACTGAAACGGAAACGTGCTACCAGGGATATAAACAACATGCACTCTTTGACGTCTACATAGAGATCTTAGGCTTAACATAAACACTACCTTAATGACACATGGCTAAATCAAATATAAAGTTTACTTATTGGAGTGGCCTTGAGAGATAGAGTAGGTTATGGAGAGGCTTTTAATCATATACATGCAAGCATACGTGTTTTATTGTCCATCTACAGAAAATTTACTTCAAGAGCAAGTAAAACAGGGGTAAGAGCAATTGACTACATGCGTGCTAAATAAGACTTGTTATACCATGCATTAAAGTGCAAATGGAAACATTGTATATAAACATGTAAAATTAAATCTAAGGCTCATTTAATCTCCAATTAAATGGAATGCAGAAGCCTATACAACTGATACGGCTTGCTGAGGCAACATGGATGTAAATAAATTGCTTAAAAACCAAATCAAACCCAAATCAAAATCAAAGAAATGCTGAAAAAATCAACCATATCTTATGCAAAAATTGGACACATCAGGCCTTCTAATGGCTTTGCTCCAATGAATGAAACACACATAATGTAGGCACTAAACTTGCGTCAGAACCCATCAAACTTGTTTAGTGCACAAACCATGACCAACATAGAAAAGATGAACACCAAACAAAAATTACTTGCTCCCCAAGTAATTGAATCTCAACCACCTCACTATTGGTTTTCAAAGGCTCATATGGGGCAAATGGTATACCAAGAATCATAAGTATGAGAATTTAACCCATACAAAGAAATTTGTCCCAAAATAAAGCTCATATGAAGGCATTCAAAGTCGACGGCACAATAAGTAACTAATATATATGACATTAAAATAGTACATAGTTCAAAGTAGCATAGAACATTCCATTAACCAACTAATAAGATCACACATGACAACTTCTTCATTACATAGCCATTAGCTCATCACGAAATTAGGAAATACACAACATACACATCAAAAGGACTACAGAAAAAAAGAAATACGGACACATCTGAATCTTAACAATTCAAATATTACACAAGGTACCACGATCAATACAACTAATTCTTCTAGAAATACTGCTCGAAACGATAAGAGGGGACACCTTGACCGGTACTTGCAGAGGCAGACATTTTTGTTCGGAGCACCAACATCGGAGGAGGACATAGGTAGACAACCCTATTGTTAGACACTTCGGTATCACCTAATTTAATATGCGTTCCTTTGACCAACCTTCGAGCAGCACATAACGCCTGCCACTGACCGGTAAAAACACATCTCACATCTCCATCATGGCAAAAATCCATAAATAGTTTCCAGGTATACCCGAGGTAATCAACAACAATCAGCTTCGTTTTCTCTGCAGGAAATGCAGCTTGACAGAACTCAAGCCAATTCATCTTCTGATGACAATCAACAAAGAGTGTAAGCTAAATATGAACACGATTAAACCAACAAACTAAAAAAAGATCAAACTAACAGACTACTCACCAACAGACCAGAAGTAGCATCATCCTCTGTAAACTCCTTCACCATTAGGTGGTAGAAGCTAGTGGAAAGAAAAAAAGCATTAGAACCATACCGAACAAATGAATTTCTGTACTCATATGCATTATGACTATCCAGCAACAATCTCTGTGGTCGATTGAATCGAGGATACACCAACTCCTCCCCATGGATGTTTCTGACCTCAAACAGAAATAGGTGACGATTGGCATATATAATTGTGATCCACCTTCCATCCAACGGTCCATAAAACTTCTTCAGAATTTCCCAACCTACACCAAAGTACACCTTACCATTCTTCTTTTCAACTGCAACCTCTATCTCATTCATATTTGGATCACGCAAAATCAAAAATGGAGCGACTTCCAGACCAAATCCCCTTAAAAAGCAAGCAGGCAGCCTTCCCTTCTTCTGCACAGACATTTACATAATATTCAAACCAGCTAGTTTTACACCAAACGGGAAATTAATGAACATTGTATGTTCTACACATATTTGAAATAGGTAGGTAGGTCGCAAAACAAACTACGTAAAATTATCTTTTACACACATGTTTCACATTATGGCCTACCATGTACCCCAAGATATGCCACAATTCCCTTCTTTACATTTGAACAAAAAAATATATGTTATGAGGAACACAGTTGATAAATGGTAAAGGGAGTAATCCACACTTCAAAACCAAGGTTTGCGTGATCTAATGATCAAAGGATCTCTATGTTAACAACCACCAAAACGAACACAATAGAAAACATGATATACACTAAAGACCTTACATTATCTGTGATTCAACATATACAAAATAACCATACGGTCTAAACAATACAGAAAACATTAAATTATAAGTAGGGGTTCCCAAAAAATAGCACAACAAACTTGACACTTTAAAAAAAAAATTATCAACAACATAACCACTCACAATGCATATGTTGTATTCCATGTGAAAGGTCCTGAAATTAGTCAAATCCCTTCTAACAGATCTTTCAAGTTCAGAACTGGCATTACCTTGGACTGTCAAAACCATGACAAAATGTTAAAATTAAGATGGCGACCACAGACACCAACATGATATAGATTAAAGCAAAAAATAATTCAAGTGCAAACCAAACACACACTAATAAATTAAATGACATGGTTTTGCAATAACCATACCTTTAATTGATAGCAATGCACCAACAGCCGTTCAATCTTTGGCAAACATGGTAAAGCTCTCTAATTGCGCCATTGTTACCCCAAGCTGAAACAACGAAGAAAGGGAGTGATATGGCTTAAGAACCTACCTTCCAGGTATATGCCACATGCTTAAACGTCGTAGAATGCAGGACTATTGCCAAAACAATTGCATGGCCGAGGCAAGTGATACTTAAATATAAGAGACATCATTGCACACATGACTATAACGTGTAACATGGACTACATGTCTTCAATCGCTCAACTTGGCGCCCAGTGTATGGCACACCCTGGCATAACAGCAGAAGGGCAGGGGGTCTTTTTAAACAATCAATCCCTAGGGTTTTGGCGCCCAAATGAGTTTGCAGTACAAAACGGTAAAGCTTGCATAAGAAAATTCTAGGGTTTTCTAGGGTTTTCTTGCAGGCCTTTATTCCTTTTATAATATTATGATGACGTTAGAATTAATTATGGCTGCTCCAAACGTGGAACAAGACAAAGACCATGTGTCAGTTTAATTATTCTATGATGACAAAAATTGATTCAATAAACTTGATTCCAGTTAAAAGCGAGATGAGTGGAAACTGATTTATGTTTGAATACATTTAAATAAAAGTCCGTAGAATAATAAAATTAAATGCAAAAACCAATTCTAGAATCAAAAGAATCAATTCAATAGAATCAAACATGTCAAAATCAATTTTATACTTCCATAATCAACTTTCTCCAAAAGTTGAACCAAACATATACCCATAGTGTAGCTTTTGCAGAATCACGACGACTCTTCATGATTCCAGTGAAGCCACCGTGTATCCTTATACCAAACATGCACAAATTGCTATAATCTTGAGGCTCGTCGGAGGATGATTTTTCAGAATCATATTGCTACAATGCTTCCCTTTTTTCCACCATGTGACGACAGAATCTATTCTTCTTACGAATGATTTTCTCTCCATCTTTCTCAACGGCCGTAAGCAACTTGTGTTTGCATACGCCATATGCTTCAATCTCTATTGTACACAAGGTGTTCGAGAAAATGCCACAGTGAAAGACGAAGCAGAGTTTGAGAAATAGTTGAGTCTGGGTTGTGAAGGGAATTTGGAAAATGATGATGTGTGGTAGGTACATGGTATCATTGTATGGATGTGATTAATCCAACGGTTAAAAATAGTGGTTTTCATTATTATATTTTAATTCCATTTATGTTTTTAAGTTTGTAATGTGTTTGTGAAAAGAAGTTTGTGAAAATTATACTAGAGCGTTTTTTTATAAGGAATAGTGGCTAAAAATTTATTGATGTGTATAGGGTTCGAATTCCAACATTTGTATAAATTATGTAATGTCTCTTTATCAACCGATTTAACCTAACCACATTAAATCATCTTTAATGGAAGATGTTTTGACTAATAACATATGGAACATTTATTTTGTTGGTGAAAGCATATATATAGAGCATATCCGTTACTCCTATCAAGGAAAAAAAATAGCGTGAACCATTATTTTAGTCTTTGAAAGTGCATGACTTTGTCACTTTCACCCTCGACTTAGCCAAAAACTCAAATTAGCATTTAATTATCAAAGTAGTACCTCAAAGATACAGCTTATTATCGTAAAAGTCCTTGAAAGATACAATTTAATGTCAAAATAGTCTCTAATTGTTATAACATCAAGTACCACAGTGACTGGCTGACGTTTTGATGACTCAAGGATTAATTTGAGTTTTCAATTAAGTTAGAGACCAAATGACAACACTCTACATTTTTGAGGGACAAAATGGTGGTTTGTCCGAAAAATAAGAGATTGTTATTGAGATGCAAGGTTTTTACAAGCATCGTCTCTTTCTCATGCATAAATGTGGGCATATTGCATAAGTTATTCAACTTCTTTTGTCATATTAAAAAAATATTAATTATTGTTAAAATGTTTTTTTAAGAGACATTATATGGTTGAAATGTTATAGTGTAAAGTTATCGGTGAAATCCATTTAGTAATTTTTTAAAAGTTGTTGGATTGCAGTGAATGCGTGTTTATTAGACATTAACAATAAAGATGAAATGAATACGGAATGTGACACATGAAGACCGCTTATCATCTTGATTCGACATACTCGTGATATAAAACATATATTTAAGCTATTTCTTATTAAGAGCAACATTGAAGATGCTCTAACCTATCCTAGGCTTATGTAAATATATCTCACCTCCCCTCTATTTTATCAAACTACAATAACTCCCCCTACTGTTATACTCCATCCATCTCAGGTAAGAAAACACTTCCTTTTTAATTCAAGAATGAAAAACGCATATTTCTCTTAAATTTACATGATTCTATATTTATAAAGTTGAACTATTGTCCAGGCCACCATCTAATTTCCAACAAAAATAGAGAGAAATTAATATCCATGCCCAAGAAATCATAGACGCATGGCCACCCTCTAAAAAAAAAAAAAATTGACCCATGGCCACATCAACAAGCCCATTGATCATAATACCAGCAACTAAACCTACAAAGTACAAACCAAATGAAAAAAAGTGAAGAAAAAAATTTATCAAAATCAAAATCTCAACTGGCTAATTAATCACTATCTGAACATCTTTCTTTTTTCCCCAAATCAAATGTTGTTCTAACTTGTTCATCAACACCACCATCAAGGTCGTCCAATTCATCATTGCTTGATAATCCTTTGGTTACCATCAAATTAGAATTGTCTTCCATCACATTGTTGCCACTACTATAGTTAACATCATGAGGGATGATGTCATTAACATAAGAAGAAGATGCTCTCATCATATTATTATTTTCACTATTGTGATAATAATAATTAGGAACATCACTAACATTGTTAAATATTGGGATATTTGGAACTTGAGAACTAGTATAAGGTAAGGAAGAATGAAGATGTTGTTTTTGTTGTAAATTGTCATTTAGCTTACAATAAGCTAGTAACGTTTTTACATTATTTAACTCTTCAATAGACTGGTTTAACATACCTTCATAATGCATAACAACACCAAGACATCCATGGACTGGGGATTTTGCACGAATATCCGACTCAAAAATTATGGATCTCATTGCATCATCTTTTTTATCATCGTTCTTTATTTCCTTTATTATCCTTTGTATGTTGGAAACACCAAACAAACGATGAGCATTGCTGAACATTTTTGGTTTATCGGCCGGAAAGTAAGGAGCTAAAGGACAATCACTTGAACACTTTCTTCTTTGATACTTGCATGCTGCACAAGCCTTGTTTGTTTTGATGATATTCATTGGTAGGAGTGAATAGGTTTTCAAAACAAACAAAAAGGAGGAAAAAGTGGGGTTTCTTATCAGGTTGAGAAGAAATAAATTAGGTCTATAAATTAGAAATGAGGGGGGAAGAAAGCTTTTTTCAAATCAATAAAAAAAAAATGACTCACTCAGATATTTAAAATTTTGATTTTTATAAACTTAAACACCTATATTCACTCAACTATAGCCGATAAGCAAGTCAATTCTCAACAGGATAAACATAAAGAAATGATTTATACTATATCTAATTCTTTTTCAAATACATCCTTAAAAAAATCTTTTTCAAAAACAATTATATTAATTAATCTTCTATACTATATATATATATATAAAGAAAATAACATCTTTCAGCTCTTTTTGGCTGACTTTTTTTCTTTCTAAAAATGCCCTCAATTTTCAATACAAATAATACATGTAACAAATAGATAAGAATAAATTTAATTATTAAAAAAATGTAACAAACACGATATGAATATATATATATATATATATATATATGTCTGTTTTTTTCCTTTATCATTTAAAAAGTGTAATAAACTAGATGATTATATTTATACTTATTTTTTCATTATCTCAATTATACCTTTAAACAACTTTTTCTATAATAAAGATTGTTGTTGGTATCATTAAAAAAAAGAAGTTAGATTATATTTTTTTGTTATATTGTTGGTGTCATTGAAATAGATAAGCATGGTTAGTTTGGTTTGTTATAACTTGCAAACAACAAACATTTATATTTTTAGTTTTAATCAAAATAAAAATTTCATAAAAAAATCACCGTTTGTAATTTCAAACGTTAGCGCAATAAAAAGAGCGGAAAGACGGACACGTGAGTGCCCGTCTTTTCGCTAGTAACAATAAAAAAGTTTAAAATGTGGCCACGTGATAACTCCCTCTGATCCTAGTAAGTTTTTTTTTTTGGAATATCTAAACTTATTTTAATTTTAGTTTCAATACTCCATTTAATTTATATTTTTTAAAATTTGAATTTGCTAAAGTGAAATTTAAAATAGAAAAATGTTTTTTGTCGAAAAAAAGAAAGAAAAATGTTTAATTAATTTAGGTAGTTAGCTTTCTTGTTCCTATAAATATGTTTTAAATTTAAATTTAAATTTGATAAAATTGAGTTGCTAATGGTAAAATTGTCTAAAAAAAAAGTCCAGTCAAAGAGTAGTTACTATTGAGAAGTGTTATTTTGACACAAAATTGAACAACAAATTTTGTTAGGATTGAAATTGTGAAGTGTAGGCCTGAAGAGTAGGAATAGGGAGTTAATTAGGTGACGTGGCAGATTTACCGATTCTATTAATAAGGGTGAGGACTGAGGAGAATGAGAAGGATCGTTCAACAAATTTTTTTCCTGGGAATTATCTCTTCTTGGAGGAGCATTTGCTCTTGGATTGCAAAGGATAATCTTTTGTAATATTTTCTGTTAAATCAATAATACTACTTTTCGTTTTATTAAATCCGGGTTCCTATTAAATTTCCACAATAATTTGGATCATTAACGTGGTTTAAACATGTGGCTAATTATGTTAAATGGATGATTAATGAATATAGAGAGTGACAGAACTCATTAACCATGATTTTGAATTAATTATCCATGATTTCCAACTTTCAAATATACATGATGTCTAACAATTCGTGATAATAATACTACTAAAATGTCAAATTTGTAATTTACACCAACTTAAGCCAGTGTTTGGATACGTGTTTGCCAAGGCAATACCGCATTCCAATGCACTCTCACCGCTAAAAACCTGAAGCCACTGTATACAGCTTCTACGTTACTGTGATCCAAACAGACCATAAATACCACCTTATGATAATAACGAAAAACAAATTACTGTATAAATTGTGTCAACAAGTCCTACTTGTAACATACATGCAACTACGTTATTGTAGTAAACTAATGCTAACATTTAACAAGGTGTAGATCGTGGATGTTTCTAATAACTATCTGTTTATGAAATATAAATTATCATGTTGCACGTTGTCTCTTTTACTTAACAAACATTTTGTAGCATAAGGTCTCTAGACCAATCACTGGTAAAAGGGGTACACAAAGCCATTGCTAATCAGTCACATAAGTTCCTCACAGATCACAAATTTATCAAATCCTAAGATATTGCTAAATACATGTTTCAAACTTCAAAAGCACAATAACATCCATATGAACTTTGAAGGAGAAAAAAAAACACTAAACAACCAAATAGAAAAGGAAAGATAAAAAGAAACTAAGACCGAAATGTTCAAAGAGCAGGGACGCTTGTCGATGTTTTCTTAAAATCAATCTTGTCAACCTTAACCTCTCCATCAATAAGTTCATATACATAGACCACGACACGCAGAGCATCGATGTCCATGAGAACAAAACTTGGGTTCACGTCATAGGTCATGCTGCTGTAGGCACCAGATGCAGAACCTGGATTTATAACCACACCGCCTTCGTGTTTGTAAGCAGTAAACTGATGGGTGTGACCTGTGACAAGGATGTCTACATCAAGCTGTCTCTGTAGCATCGCCAGTGAGTCTAGGTCTCCCCATGGAATAACCTTCACAATCATTTAGAAGACATAATCATCATATAGCAATACATATCATACACATTTTTTGGTTTCTATGAAACAGAACCAATAATAGTTTCTTAAAAAGTCCAATCACTGGTGGAAGAAGATGAAATTTGCACATATTAGCTATTACTAACAATGCGAAAACATCATCAAGGAAGAAGATCGGAAAGAGACGATGATTGATCCTATACAAGTGCAATCTTAAGTAACAGAATGGCATAATCATTCATTTGAGATTGATGATGTAGCAAGGTAATCTATGGAAAATACTTGGTGTAAGACTACTCTAACATACAAACTTTTTAAAGTTGCATAAAACCATGGACCTTAGATTATGTAACCCAAAGTGAAGCACCCTCTCAACTGCAGAGAAAATCCTAATCTCTAGAAGCAAAAAAAGGCATAAAAATCAGAATCAAAATGAAATCAAACCTGATGACCATGGCATAATCCCAACTTAAATTGGCCAATAGTTAGTGTCTTGGTCTCTGGATATCTTGAATCTTCATCATACTCACCACGAGTTATATGCAAATCGGGACAAAGAGTCTTTAGGTAGTCATGGACTTCCTGAATATAAATGACATAAAACCTAATAAGTTGAATCATCAAAATTTATGCTTTCAAATCATAGTTAATGGGAATATAAATAACTGTCATATGTAAAAAATAAAACCATAACAAATGTACTGAATTATTTTTCGTAGATGCAGACAGATACTTGGTGCAATACATAAGGAGTAAATATAGCATAGACTGAAATTTTGCAAGAGTACTACGATAGAACCCATGCTACCAAAGGAAGAACAATAAAACAATCTATCATCATTATTTAACTCCTTTATTGTCATCAATAGCACAGTAGCACTGATCTCAAGGGAGGTGGTCAACCAGTTTTATATGCATAAAATACGGTTAGAAAGTCATATATATTTGACAATATCAACAGGAAAGGAAGAGGGGGGAGGAGACAATTATCAAAAGTTCAACAAGGCATGGACTTTTGAAATAGTGGACAATGCATGATAGACAAACCAGAGGGCATTCGCCACCGGCCACAGGAACCATTATGAACCTTCCAGACAAGTACAGGTGCAGGTACCCAGGATTACCCAGCTTTACTAGTTGTTTAACAGTCACCAGGTTTCTACCTAAGAAGCTTGGACAACGACAAAGAGACATGTAGCACAACATAGAAACTGTGACAAGTGACAACACAAAAGTTGAGGTGTCCAACAGCTAAATGTTCAAGTACGTGAATACATTGTAATGAATTAACCTTTCCTAATGATCTCAAATTCTACAACTACAGGATCTTAAGAGAAAAATATGCATTTTACAATAAAAACACACACACACACACATACACACAATTGAGTTATGATTCATGATAAGCATTATGACATACTTTGATTCATATAGTCAACCCCCACATAAGGGTCAAACGTTTTGGTTATTGTCAACAAAAAGCATAAAGTAGATGCAATTGATTATACTCAGATTTAGCAATAGCAAGGTAACTGTCAAAATGGATCAGTAATAGTTATTTCAAATTTTCAATAAGATGGACATACTTTAATACACAAGTTTCCAGTACAAATGATGTGCTGGATCTTGCCAGGAACAAGCATGGATTTGAACTTCGCAGGAATATCAGGCGCCCTATGGGGTATGTGCATATCCCCCAGGGCCAAGACTAGCACCATCCTCAATAATCAAAAACTGAAAGTTGACTCAGAGAACCTGCACAAACAAAGTATTTCCTATAAACAAAAAGAACAGCGACTAAGCTAGTAAATATTATGGAATTTTTTTTATAGAAGACAAGAGAGGAACACATAGATAGCATAGCAGATGAACTTATAGTGGATAAGCTAGTGAATTAAATTTGATGTGTTTGATGAAATTAGCGGTTGAACTAGCTCATAAGTGTAAAAGTTAGACAAACAATAATTCACTATGAGATATAAGCTCAAACACTAGTTCAAGTTGCATCTGGAAAACGCTATAAGCTAGTGAAACACACTATAATCTAGTGGGAAAAAGTTGATTACCAAAAACCACTATTTTGAATATTTGATTCTATGAGCTTATCTGCTATAAGCTAGCGGTTTTGCCTTGCCAAACAGAGCCATATGGGAAGCAAGGATAAGACATCTACTTGAAAGAGAAAAAAAGCAAACATGCCTAACATAACCGTAACAAGCTAATTAACAAATCAAAGCTCACCAGTCTTCCTGCAAATGCCCAACAAGGAAACCACTTTGGAATAGCCATTATCTTAATACCATAAGGAAGCTAAGAAGATTACTCTATCCTAGAGTTAAGCTAGCATCAAAGAATTATCTATGAAATTTATGACATTCCTCTCCACATCTCCATTCAAAATCTTAAGGCATTGACAATATGGTCCCCCTCTCTTATATATCGTCCATTCAACTCATTCATAGTCGATGTCAGACCAACCACTCACACTTGAACTCCAACAATCTCCCCCCAAGTGTGAGTTTCCCGCATCACTGTATGTGGGATGAATGATAGCAAAGACCATGCCAACAACAAAAATGATACTCCCTCCGGTCTTTTCTATATGAGACAAATGAGTCAACAAAAGTTGATGAATTATGAACCAGATACATCAACTTTTGTTGACTCATTTGTCTTTTATAAAAAGGAGCGGAGGAGTATCAGTCAACTATGAAGCACTGACACCGAACACCGACACGTCCACACCAATAATAATTTGAGAAAATGACATAATCAAATGTAATCACATGTGTCGGACACTGACACGCTTTCAATCAAAAGTGTTGACTCCGAAGATTGTGCACCCCTAAAGAGTTTTTACTAATCTCAAAACCTCTAAATTTTGTGACAAAATATCTATCAGATCTGCAAAAATCAAGATTCTAATATGTGAGAAGTAGTATTTGTTATGTAATCTTAACAATGATTTTAAAGTTTTGAAGGGTATAATCTACAAAATAAAAAACTTTTAATCCAAACAAACACAGATTTTCTGAGAAAAGTGTCCAATGAAAAACAAAAACAAACAGTATAGAAATCAGGAATTGATGCAATAAGAAACGGAATCGGTAGAGAGAGAACCTTGTTAATGGCGGAGAGGGGAGAGAGAGAGAGTAGGAGGAATCACTCGACCGATCGGAAGCTGGGCGGTAGAATGAAAAACAAACACCGGTAGGGAAGGGGCACCAATTCCACGTCAGATCAATTTTCCTAATTCCTTAATCAAATGTTTTTTTTATTCTTCTTTATTTAATCTAACAAAAACACTAACGTAATAATTACTCCGTCATATAATTTTAGTCATTTTATATAAAGGGTTTGTCTAACATGTGCAACATTGCACATGTTAAAGCAACTAAAAGTGGAAACTTTTTATTGAAAAACAACAATTATTTATTAAAAAGATATATAGTTAATATTAAATGCACAAGTTCCAATGCAAACTTAGCTTTTTGAACTTCTTAACATGTGCAAATTTGCACATGATAGAAAAACCCTTATATAAATTAAGAAATATAATTAATGTTATACGTAAAACAAAAATTATAAGTAATTTTATAAAATTATTCTTTATTAATGATATATGAAAGATAAAATAAAGAATTAAAAAAATTAGAGTAATACATAATTGGTGGTATAGTAAGAAAAATAGCATTTAATACTTCATTAGTATTGTAAAATGACTTATAATTTGAGACAAATTTTTTCTCATAAACGACTTATAAATTGTGACAGAGAAAGTATTATTGATTTATGATTTTGGTCTCTTTTCTTCCGTAAAAAAAAAAAAAAAGAATTCCAGCCTCTTGGAACTACTGTTTAAAGAACCGGTCTAAACAAAAATAGAAGGTGGTGGATGAAGGGGGAATCATTCTAAAGTTGAGAGAAAAATTACAACTTTAAAAGTGTTTTAAGAGAGCTTAAAATATTTCTAATTAGTGAAATTTGTTGGGTATGAATCTGGATCCTTTCTTGGAGCATGTTCTGTTGTAATCTCAATTGTTGACCTATCTTCAAGACATACTTTCGATATTATTTTTTCCCTTAAAATCCCTCAGCTGCTGGATTAAGCGCAAGGTCGAAAGTAGAAGACATTGTGAGTGTGTGTAAACACTTTGTGTAAATCTATCTTTTGAATAAAAAGGTCGGTAACGACCCGATTACGTAGGCAGAATCGATCAAAGATTATATTCAATTTTTGTGTTATTATTTTGTATTTATCGATTTCCACTAATCTGAATGCCAAATTTTTTTGCGTAGTTTCCTAATCCTAAGGAGAAACTCATTTCATAGGACTTCTCTCTACTTCTCCTCCTGAGCTCTGTCTAGGGTTTCCCTATTCATCTAAGTGGTGGTTGTTCCCAGCACCTCCTGGTCCGCCCTCCCTACTTGGGAGTACACTCCTAGGTACTCCTAGTATCCCTTTCCTTTGGTCCTAGATTCTGATGTGGTTTTCAATGGAGGGTTGGAAGAGTGTCCAAACCACACAACATGCCATCAAGCTTCCATCCAGTGTTGTCAAAGATCTCTCTCAAGGAGAGCGTCGACACCTACCAAAGTCTCCCCCTCCAAACCACTTCGTCTGTGACTGCTCCAACATCACCATATATGAGTTTGATCCGGCCACCACTAAAACCACCGTGGTTTTACTGTGGGCTGGTGTCTTTGACTTTTCTTGCTTTAGCTTCATTATTGTTATGTTTTATTGTATCTTTATGTGTTGTCCTTGTGTTATGTTTTGCAATTTTTGTGTATGTTTATATTCTGTTATGGTTGCACAACAGCTGTTTGTTAAAAAGCCTCAATGGTGTTGGACTTTTTGGACTAGAGTTATGTGTGCAGATTTGAAAGTAGGCTGCCAACAATCTTTATCTCTTCTCAACCAAACAAATGGATTCCATATTTGTGGCGAGTTTGACTAATTTCGAGACCACATATAGTCGATATGTGCTTGCAAAAGTCAAAGAAATGATCCTTAATTGGATAGATAAAAAAAAACTGCGGATCTTCTCTTCTCCTTTGTCAATGATCACTTGCGGAAGAAATTGGTTTGGGTGATAGGTTTTAGATATTGGTTTGCTAAACCACTCTTGATTTATGTACTCTCAAAATGTAATGTTGTCCAAACATTAGCTTAGCTATGTATGCTATCTTCCAAACTAACATTTTTTTATTGAAAAAATAAAAATCAAAGAAACTACTCAAACATGAAAAAATAATACTACATGGTAAAATCCAAAAACGAGGAGGAGAATAATAAATTTCGAACATGATCTTCAAATTCAATCTCTCAATCTAAAGTTTTAAACCATCAAAACGAGTTTAAAGTTCTTATTGCTAGGATTAAAGTGGGTTCAATTTTTATTTTTTGACAAGAAAGTGGGTTCAATCTTAACAATTATTTGAAACGTAAAACAACAAAATAAACAAATAGCGGTCCATGCATCAAACTTTGGCTTTGATGCATATGCCGAATTTCAAATTACTGTATATGCATTAGCTTGTTGCACGATTGAAATTCGGTTCTACCCTCCTTTTCCACTCTCCCGTGAATATACTTCTTTTGACATGTTTGTTTTTCTAAATTACCCTACAAAACTAGGTTTGAACAAGCATGCGATTAAAATGGCCTCCGAGCATATGGCAAGACACGAGAATGTATCATGTATCGTAAAACATACACATTGATTGTACATATGAGCCTTTTGTTAATTTCTTCAAAGATAATTAAGGGTGACTATATATTCCAATGGAATACACATCAAATTCACATAAGCAAAGCTATCATAAACACATTTCATTACACCATTCAAACCTTGTGGGGGGACTTGTGCCACCAGAACTCCTGAAAATCCCAAAAGCATCTGATTAAAATCTCCAAGTGAGGGAAATTGAGGAAGAGGGTGAAGAATGTCCATTAGCACCCAAGGTGCAGGCTCCTTATTTTCAACAGTTCCGTTGTTGTCCCTTTCGATCCTTTCCCTCATGTCTTCAAATGAACAACCGTAAAAAATTAGACTCGACATTGCATCATTGACAACATCTTTGATGTGGTCCTTTCGATCCTTTCTTTAGCTTGTTTTTTAGGAACATGATGAGTTCGGTGACAGAGAAACTGAGACCGATAAGCAAAGCATAGGCGAATACATAAAGAAAATCCTAATTCCTCTCTGATGCATTTAATTTTTCTATTTCTTGTGTTTTTTTCTCCTTTTCTCCTCTTGTGTGGTGTGAAACCTTTGTTTAGTGCTGATGCCGCAGCCTAATGTTGCATTGCTGCCTACATTTTTTTTAGTTTACGTAGCTTATAGAAATAGGTTATGGTAGGGATCCTCTCAAAATAAAAAGGTTACGTTCGGGGGCATGAAGTAAATCAGAAAAGGCAATCCTGCTTTCTATGATGAAAAAATAGAGAGGATGAAAAATGGAGAGGATCTTAATCCATTAGAGAGAGACCATACCATGAGGGTTAGACATCAGCTTTGGTCTACAACCAATAGATAAAGAGACATCCAGATGGAGTAATGGTTAATGGAGGAACTTTGATCGTTGTAGTGGTGATTTGTTATGGAGGAGGTAAGATGAAGAAGGTTGAGGGAGAAGTGTATGTTGAACCAAAATGGGCTTTTTGCAATGCCTTTAAAGTTTTGATGATAATAAAGTATAAAAGAACAATTGAATATGTTAATTATATGTAAGTGTGCAGGACCATAAAATTAAATTTTGTATTGTTAGATCAAGTTTTGGTTCTGGATAAACAAGTTTATGAGCACATATAAGAGCATCTGAAGCAAATGAGAAGCTGAAGATTCTGAAGAAGTCAAGACCCCTGAAAGACTTAAGACTCTGAAGAATTCCAGACTCTAAAGATCAGAAGACTCTGTAGAAGTGAAGTTTCCGAAAACTCTCAGACTCTGAAGGATACGTCAGCATCAGAAGACTATGACTAGTTTTGTCGTCTTCTAAAGGAAGGTTCCTATCAGACTCTAAGTAGTGCAATTTGCCCTCTTCTGAATCACGTGCAGAAACAAATTAGAAATTTCAAGGACAAAGAAAATGAAACAGATCATTCCAATTGAGGCAAATAAATTTTGAATGACCTTTCAACGACATTAACCAAATCAAGAAACATTCCAACATCTCTGATCAAGCTTCTGAAGGACTCCAATTTATGCGCTGGCACTCTCCAACGTCTCTCAGATTGAAGGCTTGAAAAATAAAAACAATGCACTGAATTTTTACAAGTGCCCTTACTCTGTCAAAATCAAAAGCGCACACACGTAAAGAATTTCTTATAAACTTTCATATCTTATTCTTAAAACTTAGAGTCCAATTTGAATCATATTGATTACACATTTGATTGTATATCAAGTGTAAAACTGAAACAATCTTTTATTTGATTAAGTTAGATTGTAGAAGTCTCTTTTAGTTGTGATTGAGCAAAGGAAGTTTCTTTCTTGTGTGATTAAGCAGTAGAAGTATCTTGATTGTGTGCTTAAACATTTGTAATCTTAGTGATTATAGTGAAAATCTCTTAGAAGTGCAAGGGAACTAGGTTACTCTCAGTTTGTGAGAGGAAATAATATAAATTGCCCTGTGTCATCTCTCTCTCTCTCTCTCTCTCTCTCTCTCTCTCTCTCCGTGTATGTGTGTGTTTGATTTTATACGTTGCATACATACTCTGTTTTAGACTCTGAACTAAATTGTGACCAGTTTTGCAAACACTTATAAATAGTTTTGAAAAAACCAACACAATTCAACCCCCTTCTTGTGTTTTTTCACCTTTAGTGTAGGGGGAGCGATAAGAAATTACCATGGACATATCATGAGTAGCTCAATTTCCATTAGAGAACGAGGAATAAAGTTAGTGGCTATAATTTTGAGCATTATGATTTGTCTGTGTCTTAGATTAATTGGGTTAGACTTTATAAATACAGCACCAGAGGGGACAACCACTTGAGTTCTGGCCCAAAACCCAAATCCGAGCCAATCCATATGTGCCATAATTAGACACAAATTCAATTGTATGTGTGTAGATTTAAACGATTATTTTTTGTCGGATCATTGTCGAATTTCTAGTGTTTAAAAGAAACAAAAAAAAAACTAAAACCCAGATTCATATTGAAAAGAAGAAACATAATACAACCACAAAGAAACCGATCAAACTTACTTTCATTTTCAACAAAAAATAATTGTACAACAGATAAGCAAAGCTTAAAAGTCAAAGATTAAAAGTCAAAGATTAGAAAGGTTGCAGATATGGTCGAAGACCACTACCGTCATTGTAATCGTTGTTGTGAGAGGGGGATGGAGAATATAGATGAGGTTTATTAGTGCAACAATGTGTTTCTTACTTTGCAAGCAATCAGTGGTATGCATGATTAATGGAGGAAGAAGAAGATGAAAGTAGTTAGAGGTTGTTAGGAAGAGAGAATAGAGTATTGGAAAGTTGTTATGTTCATTGATTAATGAAATATAGAAGTTAAAAAGTATTTATATACATGACTTAGAGAGCAAGTCATATGTAACTAACTAACTAACAAACTTATCCAAATGTAAAGCTAAACACAATTAATTGTACTAAATATGATTATGGATTAATGACAAACTAATACACCCCCTTTAATCCATAATCCTAACATTCAATGAGACCTAGCTTGTCTCTAAAGCAAGCAAATATGTCAAGCTTCAAAGCCTTTGTGAATCCATCTGCTATCTGCACTTCAGTGGGACAGTAAACCTCTTCAATCATGTTGTTCCCTGATGAAATGGAACCTTGTCTCAATATGTTTGCTTCTTCCATGTGCTATATGATTCTTGGCTAGATTTATAGCTGATCTGCTTTCAAGTTTCAGCTTTAGGGGCTTCTCCACTTCACAGTTAAGTTCCTTCATCACATTATCTAGCCAAATTGCTTGACAAGCTGCAAAAGTGCCTGCTATATACTCAGCTTCACAAGATGACAAAGAAGTTACAGGTTGCTTCTTTGTGCACCATGAGATTGCATCATTATTGAACTTGAATAGGTAACTAGAAGTGCTTCTCATATCACTTCTATCTCCACACCAGTCTGAGTTTGAGTACCCTATCAGCTCAACCTTTCCTTCTTTGCTAGCAGTTGGAAACAACATACCAAGCTTCAGAGTTCCTTTCACATATCTCAGTACTCTTTTAACTGCAGTGAGATGAGATTTCCTGGGATCATTCATGAATCTACTCATGATACTTACTGAAAAGCATATATCAGGTCTGCTATTGCATAAGTATCTCAGAGATCCAACTATTTGCTTGAATTCAGTAGCTTCTACTTGAAGTGGAAGAAATAGTCACAAGAAAGGGGGGTTTGAATTGTGACCCATTTAAAATTACTCCTAAAAAACTTAACAAGTTTATATACTCAAGAAAATTCTTGGTAATTGTTAGTATAACAAGATTACAGATTTTTAGATAAAAATGTTTGTTTGATCTAGGACCAGAATGTTCTGGATTAAATTAAGTTGCTTTTACTATGGACCAGAATGTTCTGGAGAATGATGAATTAATATATAAGCAGAATGAGTAAAATTATATTAAGCTGTAAAGCAAGGACCAGAATGTTCTGGAGAATGATTAAATAACAGCAGAATGATATTAAGCTTTTAAAGCAAGGATCGGAATGTTCTGGAGAATGATTAAATAACAGTAGAATGATATTAAGCTTTTAAAGCAAGGACCAGAATATTCTGGAGAATGATTAATATAAAAGCAGAATGATAAAACAATATTATATGTTGATTTTAAACGTGAGTTTAACTTAAGAATTTGTTTTATCTTGGACCAGAATATTCTGGATGCAGTTGTATGAATTAATCAAGACAATATAAATGATTAAATTAATTAGGACCAGAGAACTCTGGATTGATTGTGATTAATTAGGACCAGAATATTCTGGAGAGATTAATAGATATTATTATTTTTTGTGATAGTGTGTGTATATCGTGTAATGAAAATAATAGAGAAGGGAAGAGAGAAAAACACAAGAGATTTATCCTGGTTCACCAAACCCGGCTACTTCCAGTCCCTACACCTCGTGTGAGATTATCCACTATAGTATCCTGCTAACAGAAACTTCTGACTAGCACCATAGATTCTTGATCACACCAGATCAGTCCGTTACAAACCGTATTATCAACCTCGGCAGGCTTCTACAATTCTTTGCTTTCGCACAAGAAAGGTTGTTACAAATTCCTTCTCAAACTATCGTTACGAATAGACTTGAGAATATAGTACACTTTGGATGAAAAGATATGAATTTTGGATCGAATGAAATACTCAACAAATGTTTGAGATTTTACTAAAAAAACTCGAAAAAGTATGATCCAAAAGAAAGAGATAGTTTTTCGATCAAATAAAATACTCAACACATGTTTGAGATTTTACTAAAAAACTCATAAGAGTATGATCAAGAACTTTTGAGAGAGATGTTGTGAAGAGCTTGAAAGAGAGAGATGTTTTTCTTTGCAAACTCTTGCATTTAACTTCCAAAGCCTCTTGTATTTATAGGTGAGGAGTGACTTGGTGACCAAGGGTGAAAATAGAGCTGTTGGACATGTTTTGTGCAGCTGTCCAAAGCTACATTTGATTTCACTTTCCTTTTTCACTTCAACCAGAATGTTCTTTTTGTTCATCCAGAACATTCTGGACGTTTCAGCTTGCTTTTGTTGCTTTAACGTGTGAAGTATATAGCTGTAATGAGCTGTTGCTTACTGTAGTGAGTTGTTGCTTGCTGTAAAATCTTGCAAGTCACTTATGTTTATGTCACCATGATGTCATATGATGATGTCATTCCATTTCACATGTGACTTAATACATTTCATGAGATATTTATCTTTTGATGGGCTTTTCTCCAAATGGATCGAAACTTTCAAGACCCTAAGATAACTTCTCATGTTTTAATGCCATGCATTCCTTTTTGCTTTCTTGTCTTTTGATGTAAATGTTTCATTGTATCCAGAAGGTTCTTGGAACAGTGACCAGAACGTTCTTGTAACACCCATATAGAGATTGCCTAGGATCTCTTACGAGTATTAAAATTTCGTACTGGATACATTAAATACAATACAGAAAGATATTTAATAATTACGCAATACGTAAGTCTTTAATACAATCCATAATCCGATACAAACATTCTCCATAATATACATCATTCATATACAAATATCCATATAAAACATAAGCAGCACGATCAATCCATGACTTTCTCTTTACCTTTACGTCGTGCTACCTGCGAAGAACCTGCACCAGAAGGAAAGGGATGAGACATAACGTCTCAGTGAGCTCCTACCCTACCAACTGTTGGCAACCACGGGGGTAACCTAGGGTCGCCGTGCCTACTCTCGGTAATCTTGGGGATACCTACGATCGCCGTCAGTCTTTGCTTATTCCGCGATCGAGGGGAAAACCTAAGATCGCTTCTTGTCTTTAACATTTCACATCATATGCTAACTTAACTTATCTTGTACTTAGTGATCAGGGGGAAATATCTTATGATCACTTCTGGTTCACTAGGAACTAGTTGTCCTATTTCTCAATACATATATAAATAAACTTATTCATCTTCTCATATCTTTAAGTTAGAGGTTAGCGTTGAACAATCAATAATTATCTGAGTCCATTTTACGGAGTGCATCCGGGTGGAGTAACCCCGAAGTACATCTCCCTTCTAATCGGTGAAAATTCCTATCATATCAGGCTAACACCGGACTCCTCTTGTCGTCGTGCAGTCATCCTTGCGGAATAATACGTCCCACTAGCGTGAACCTCCTGTGTCCCACTAGCGTGAACAAACAGAAGACACGACTTAATAATCTTAACTTATGCGTATACCTCCCATGTCCCACTAGCGTGAACGATGAAAGACGCGATTAAATATTCGTTTAACTTATGCATGAACCTTTCGTGTCCCACTAGCGTGAACAACGAAAGTCACGACTTAAACTTATTAGTCTTTACTTTTGCATGGACCATTCGTGTCCCACTAGCGTGAACAACGAAGGCCACGGCTTATATCTTAATAATTTTGAATACTTAACCTATAAGAGGTTCTAAACTTGAATACTATATCATTCTAGGCTTACACTTACTTAATTGAGTGTCTGAGAAATTGCTTAGTAAGGGATAATCCTAATACTAGCTCTTATACTCTCTATGATAACTTATGGATTAAGGCATCCATTCTCTCAATCTTGTGCCTATCCTCATTCTATATTAATCTATTCATCCTCTAGGGATAGGTCTTTTAATGCTCATTAGCAATGCTTAACCATTACATGTTGTTCCTTGAGTCTGAAGCAGTATTAGATAGCCGAAACGGTGCAAGTATTGATGAAAAACAACATGGTTCTGTCCACTTCAAAATCGTGACACGATTTGGAAATCGTGTCATGATTTCCTGCCCAGAAATCGTGTTGGTTCCTGCCTATAAAATCGTGACACGGTGGTAAAATTGTGACACGATTTTACCTGCAGTTGGACAGTATAGGGCAAGTTCAAAACAGGATTTTACCTGCAGTTGGACAGTATAGGGCAAGTTCAAAACCGTATTATCAACCTCGGCAGGCTTCTACAATTCTTTGCTTTTGCACAAGAAAGGTTGTTACAAATTCCTTCTCAAACTATCGTTACGAATAGACTTGAGAATATAGTACACTTTGCATGAAAAGATATGAATTTTGGATCGAATAAAATTCTCAACACATGTTTGAGATTTTACTAAAAAATTTCAAAAGAGTATGATCCAAAAGAAAGAGATAGTTTTTCGATCAAATAAAATACTCAACACATGTTTGAGATTTTACTAAAAAACTCATAAGAGTATGATCTAGAACTTTTGAGAGAGATGTTGTGAAGAGCTTGAAAGAGAGAGATGTTTTTCTTTGCAAACTCTTGCATTTAACTTCCAAAGCCTCTTGTATTTATAGGTGAGGAGTGACTTGGTGACCAAGGGTGAAAATAGAGCTGTTGGACACGTTTTGTGCAGCTGTCCAAAGCTACATTTGATTTCACTTTCCTTTTTCACTTCAGCCAGAATGTTCTTTTTGTTCATCAAGAACGTTCTGGACGTTTCAGCTTGCTTTTGTTGCTTTAACGTGTGAAGTATACAGCTGTAATGAGCTGTTGCTTGCTGTAGTGAGCTGTTGCTTGCTGTAAAATCTTGCAAGTCACTTATGTTTATGTCACCATGATGTCATATGATGATGTCATTCCATTTCACATGTGACTTAATACATTTCATGAGATATTTATCTTTCGATGGGCTTTTCTCCAAATGGATCGAAACTTTCAAGACCCTAAGATAACTTCTCATGTTTTAATGCCATGCATTCCTTTTTGCTTTCTTGTCTTTTGATGTAAATGTTTCATTGTATCCAGAAGGTTCTTGGAACAGTGACCAGAACGTTCTCGTAATGTTCTCATGAAACAATTCTCACAAAACAAATTAGTATATAAAAGGTGAAATCAATTAAATATGACTGTAATCTTTAAAACATCAAATAAGGATGTTTTCTTCACTTTGTATGACCACAATGTTCTTTGTAAGAACATGAGAAACCTTTCTCAAAGTCAAAATTCATTTGATTGATTTCTATTCTCCCAAATCATATCTTGAATAATGATGGAAGATTCTTGGATCATCCTAAGTCTTTTATGATAGAATCTTCTTGCATATTATCATGAATTTCCTTCCATATGATCATGAATTTTCTTTCTTGATAATTCTCCAATTAATGAATGACTTAATGAATAATTCATTCATGGATTGGTTTCTCTTCAGAGTTGATTCTAATCATTTTGATGAACTAATAAGAATAATTTCGAGTGTAATAATCATCTTCATCATGAGAACATTTTTTCATCAAAGTTGATAATGTTCTCTTCTTTATGAGAAGACAATATCTTCTTGGTCAATTAACCTTGAATTATTTTGTTGATGATGCAATTCTTCTCATAATTCTTCTAAGTGATTCCACACAATGTTTCTTGTCCATTGAGTATCTTTGAGATGTTTTAGTTTAAGCATGCAGGTAGTCATGAAGGTAAAATCAATCATTCTCTTGAATGAAACTTTTATGCCTTTTCCTTAAACTCTTTTAGAAACTATTTGAAGATCATTTTTGAATATTCATATCTTGTAGATACTCAAGGTATGTAACAAAAACTCAATCTGTGTTTTGTCACATGACTTTTAAGAGTGATCTTGTGTACCATTCAAATATTAACCCTTTATTCCTCGAATTTTTAAGACTTTATTGAAAACCATGTGGTGACGAGGATGAGTCAATTGATAGTAAAATTCATCTTCTTGTTGAATCTTCGATCAACACTCTTTTGATTCAAATAATATCCTTTTTATATCTTCTTTGAGCTTGTGATGCTACTGTTTTGGTAATCTTCCACTGAGTATATATATGCACTTGTAAGAGACTTCTTTCTTGTCTACTTCTGTGAAAAGACTTAAGTGCAAACATCAGTAGATCACCATTCATAAAACTTTAGCCTTTATTCCATAAGGTTTGTTATCATTAAAACATTCATCAAAAAGATTTTTGTTTCAACAATCTTCCCTTTTTTGATGATGACAAACCTCTTTTGAATAAATCTTAAGTTTTATGGATGTGTATAATAAGAAATGTAAGAATGTTTATAGATATGAAATTAAGCTCCCCCTAAACACGTGCAAGAGTTTAATTCTTATCATTCTAATTAAACTCCCCATAAACATATGCAAGAGGCTAATTTTTACATTCTTCATTGATTAAATTCATCTTGGAGTTTTCTCCCCATCCTATGTTACTCTCTCATCACATATATATCTCTCCCCCTATTGACATCTATCAAAAAATATTGGGTATGATATATAAAAAAAATGAAGTACAGATGTGGAAATAAACAATAGAAAGATATTGCACATAAGAATCATGTTTTTGAGAAGTAATACTCTCCTATCAAACTTAATCAAGCATGTATCATGATTAATATGTATTTCAGTTAATACATGAATAATGACAATTAAGATCAATTGATCATATTCAACAATTTCTAAAATCGAGAGAAAATGATTCATTAGTGGAAGCGATGAAATCAGAGTCATTTAACACAATGTCAAAAATATTTCTCTCTTCAAAAGATTTTCATGTTGAGGATTTTTCTAAATATTTTCAAAGGGTAAACATCTTTAAATGATAATTATATGCAAGATGATTTGCTCATTATAATGGAAATCAATTACATGTGTTTCACAAGAATTTGAAAGACACACATGTTTTCAATCAAGTATATGATTAAATTTATTTGTAAGTGTGCATGTGTAAGTTCTCTTAATGCGACATATTTATGCACAAACATATATTGATACGCCATTGATGTATACATCTCTATTTTTGTCTCCATTGTTTGCAAGTGCAGCAAGGTAGACATTCAACAATGCTTAAACCAATTTTCATGTCATGAACATGTTTCAATATTAGTTTAGGTACAAAATATGCAAATCTTTTCTTTCTTAGAACAATTTTGAATCACACAAATCATTCTCATATAAAACAATTATATGACTTCTTTGTTGAAATTTTTTCAACAATAAATCTTAAATTAGAATATTCATTTTAAAAGAAATTGAAGCATGATTTTTAGACAAGACATATCAAAAATCAATTCATGAATATACATATTAAAAATATCATACTTGTGTAAGAACAACATATGATTTGTATTTTAATTATCAAAAACATGATATTTTGACATTTTTCTTGTACTGAATCTCAAGTCTATCATGCATTATGATTAAGAAGCTAACTCATTTACTTTAGAGTATTCTTGTCATAATGAGAAATATGTTTTCTACAAAGAATACATAAAGACATTCACATACCAGGATATTGATCAATAATGCAATCAATATATATTTAAAACATTGCCAAAAAAATTGAACTTACACAGTGTTAATTCATTTGGCTTTTACATGCAAAATTTTAATTGATTATTGTGACGAGAACATTCTCAACACTTTAAAAAGTTCAAGAACAATTTGTGTTTCTTTTGAAAATATTTCAAAGATAAATCTTAAATTAAGATCTATTTAAAAACATGTTTGGAGACTGAAATTTTTATAATCCATATTAAAATATTTGCAAAAACCATATTCAAAATATATCCCTAAAGAATCAAGAAATGAATATGTTAATGAATAAACTAGAATAAATTTAATAGATATCATCAAATTTCAGACCATTATGAAATATTACAATTAAGATATTTTTATGATCCAATTCTATGGCCTATCATCACATGTCATTTAGGAACAAAATTTTGATGAACCATTAAAAATGAGAATTATTCAAATTGCAATTTACGATAATAACTTATTTAGAAATGCATTTTAAGAACATTAGAATGATTTCATTTAAGAATGCGAAGAGATGAATTGTAACACCCATAATAAGATTGCCTAGGATCTTACACGAGTATTAAAATTTCGTACTGGATACATTAATTTACAATATAAAAGTTCATACAAATATTACATCACATTGTAATATTATATCCAAAGTTAATACAATTCTCTTGTTACATGTACAACAAGTACCACAACACATAATACATTCAAACTTTAAACAAATAACATCAGCACGATCAGTCTGTAGCCTTCTCCTTACCCTTGTTGCGTGCTGATTGCGATCCTGCCTGTGAACCTGCACCAGAAGGAATGGGATGAGACATAATGTCTCAGTGAGCTCTACCCAACCTACTGTTTGGCAACCACAGGGAACCTAGGGTCGCCATGCCTACCTTGGCAATTTAGGGGAATTCTAGAATCGCCAAGTCTTATAACCTGCCTATGACTTTAACTATAACCTGCCTGTAACTGTAAACTTTCTATGACTATAACTGTAACTATAACTATGAATCATAAAACAAATAAAGTGTTTTATGTTAGCTGTTAGCGTTGAACAAGCAATTATCTGAGTTCATTTTACGGAGGGCACCCCGGGTGGAGCAACCCCGAGATACGTCTCCCTATAAACCGGTGAAACTCCTATCATATCAGGCTAACACCGGACTCCCTATGAAACGTGTGGACAACCCTCTCGGTGAAGTCCCATCCGGCGAATCCCGGAGTCTGCTGAACACGCCCTATGACTATGAAACGTGCAAGCACGCCAATATCTTTGATTAATTCTTTAACTTTGACATATAATCATATAATCAGTACTATGATCGTATAACATTCCTATGACATATAACCTATAATTATTGGCTCATCGTTCTCATGAGTCACCTAAGATTGTTGGAGAACCAACACTATAAACATATCTTTTACTATGATTGCTAAACATTCCCATGCCTATGTATTCCAAAGGAACACTTCTATAACTTTGTTCACCTCTTTAGGCTCTCTAATTATCAAACTATAAGCCTTCCCTAATGATCTAATCATGCTCTAAGGGATAGGTCCTTTAACATTTAAAAGAGTTACATAGCCATTACACATCGCTTAATGAGTTTGGGATAGCATTGGATGGCTGAAATGGTGCAAGAAAAGTGTAAAAATTTTCATGTTCTGTCACCTTCAAAATCGTGACACGATTTTGGAATCGTGTCACGATTCCATGCCCAGAATTCGTGTTTTGCACTGCCTATAAAATCGTGACACGGTTGTAAAATCGTGACACGATTTTACCTGCAGTTGGACAGCATAGGGCAATTTCAAAGCATAATTTCCACCATTTTTGGCACAATTCAATACACCCAAACATCATACAGCTTATGGCATATTTCTAAGTCCTATAAACAACTTATAACATGTTTAAACAAGGAAAAACCATCAAAGGGAATTAAGGTTCTATGAACCACAACAATTTATCATATAACTATAAACTTCAAAGCTTAAGCAAGGAGGGTTCCAAAACCCACTAGGAGCTCACCTTAATCCCAAAGGATGCTTGCTAAGTTGAGAAAATCAAACCCTAGCTTCAAGTCCCAAAATCTCTACTCAAGAGAACTTCTAATCTTTGACTTTCCTAGCTTTTTCTTGCTCCAAAACTCACCAACATAAGCTTACTTGGTACACAAGAGTGTAGGTGAAAGTTTGATTCTATAAAGATGATGATTGATGAGATGATTTTGGTGAGGATGGGGGCGAAAATGAGAGAAGAATGGAAGGGAAATTTTCAGATTTTTGAAGGAAGAAAAATGAGTAGAAATCTTGCCCATTTTCATATTTATCCAATAAGTCTTTTCCCCTTATTTACAACTATGCCACTTCTCTTATTACCACTTTGCCATTGCTTGCAAACGAAGTTTCTAACGCTTATAACTGATACTTCTAAGCGGGATATTACACTCTACCCCCCTTAAAGAAATTTCGTCCTCGAAATTTAGAAATTACCTGTAAAAAGATGTGGATAACTCTCCTGCATCTCCGATTCCAATTCCCATGTAGCTTCACCGTAGGGAGAACCTTTCCATATAACTTTGACAATTGGAATCTCTTTGCTCCTCAATGCTTTGACATCACGCTCAATAATCCGTTCCGGTTCGGGCCGGAAAGTCAAATCCGATCTCAAGTCGATAGCTTCCAACTCTACTGGTTTGTGAGGATCAGGAATGAACTTCCTTAGCTGTGAAACATGGAAAACATCATGCAATCCTGACATCGCCGGTGGCAGAGCCAATTGATAAGCTGCAGGTCCGACACGTTTAAGTATCTCAAATGGCCCAATAAATCTTGGACTCAATTTCTTTGTTCTGAAAACACCTCGTAATCCTAACTTAGGGGTAACTTTCAGGAAAACATGATCTCCCACTTCGAACTCTAGAGGTCTTCGCCTCTTGTCCGCATAACTCTTCTGTCGACTTTGAGCAGTTTTTATCTTATCCTGAATGGATTTAATCTTTAAAGTGGTTTCCTGGATAATCTCGGGTCCCAAAATACTTTTATCTCCAACCTCTGACCAACAAAGTGGTGTTCTACACCTCCTGCCATACAGTGCCTCATAGGGTGCCATTCCGATGCTAGAATGGTAACTATTATTATAAGAAAATTCAATCAACGGCAAATGATTGTTCCAACTCTCTCCATCCTCTAGAATGCATGCCCGTAGCATATCTTCTAACGTCTGTATAGTTCTCTCCGATTGTCCATCAGTTTGAGGATGATGAGACGTACTCAACTTTAACCTTGTTCCCAAAGCCTTCTGAAAAGCTTTCCAAAAATGAGAAGTGAAGATAGGATCTCTATCTGACACAATGCTGGTTGGAACACCATGAAGTTTCACAATCTCCGCTATGAACAATTCCGCATACTGAGCAGCCCTATAAGTAGTCTTAATCGGTAAAAAGTGAGCAGACTTAGTTAACCGATCGACAACTACCCAAATTGAATCATGTCCCCGTTGAGTCCGAGGTAACCCTGTCACAAAATCCATAGAGATTTCTTCCCATTTCCACTGAGGGATCTCCAATGGTACAAGCATCCCTGCCGGCCTCTGATGTTCAATCTTCACTTGTTGACACACAATACAACGTGATACGAATTCTGCAATATCGGACTTCATCCCTGGCCACCAATAATCCTTCTTTAAATCTTGGTACATTTTAGTGGTACCCGGATGAATACTGAAACTACTCTTGTGTGCCTCTTCCAAAATCAACCTCTTTAAACTAGCATCATTAGGAACGCAAACTCTACCTTCAAACAGCAGAGTACCATCCGAAGCCCTTGAGAACTCTGACTGACCAATCCTCCTCTGAAGATTCACATCCGATCCTTGAGCTTGTGCGATTCGGGACCGTAAATCACAAGTAACCTCTAATCTTTGCAACAAGACGCCATCACCCATCTCTGTAACACTGAGATTAAGATCCCTAAATTTCTCATATAAACCACAAGTATACATCAACACTTCTGCTCTAATCAAAGATTTCCTGCTTAAGGCGTCAGCAACTACATTCGCCTTTCCAGGGTGATACTTTAACTCAAAATCAAAATCCTTTAAATATTCCATCCATCTCCTCTGTCTCATGTTCAGTTCCCGTTGATCGAACAAATACTTTAAACTTTTGTGGTCACTGAACATGTCAAATTGTGCTCCGTATAAATGGTGCCTCCACACTTTCAAAGCAAAAACTATTGCCGCCAACTCAAGGTCATGAGTGGGGTAATTCTCCTCATGAGATTTAAGCTGCCGAGAAGCATAAGCTATCACATTACCTTCTTGCATGAGCACACTGCCCAGTCCTTTAGAGGACGCATCACAATAAACCACATATTTCTTTTCAGGGTCTGGTATTGCTAATACTGGAGCCTTGGATAATTTCTTCCTCAAAGTCCGGAAACTTTTCTCACAATCTTCGTCCCAGACGAAAGGCACATCTTTCCTTGTGAGGCGTGTCAACGGTAAAGCAATCTGTGAAAATCTCATAATAAATCTTCGGTAGTAACCTGCTAAACCCAGGAAACTCCGAACTTCTGTTACATTTGCTGGTCTGGCCCAATTAAGGACAGCTTCAACTTTTGATGAGTCAACTGACACTCCTCCTTTAGAAATGACATGGCCTAAAAACTGAATTTCCGACAACCAAAATTCACATTTGCTGAATTTTGCATATAACTGATTTTCTCTGAGAATGTCCAAAACAATCCTCAGATGTTGAGCATGTTCCTGTGAGTCCTTTGAATAAATCAAGATATCATCTATGAAGATTACAACAAACTGATCCAGGTAAGGCTGGAAAATCCTATTCATGTAGTCCATAAACACAGCTGGAGCATTAGTCACTCCAAATGGCATAACCAGAAACTCATAATGTCCGTAACGTGTTCTGAAAGCCGTCTTGGACACATCTGATGACTTGATACGAATCTGGTGGTATCCTGATCTGAGATCAATCTTTGAAAACACTGCGGCTCCTTTGAGTTGATCCAAAAGATCATCAATCCTCGGTAACGGATACTTATTCTTTATTGTTACTTTATTCAACCGACGGTAGTCGATGCACAATCTCATACTACCATCCTTCTTCTTAACCAACAATACTGGTGCACCCCAAGGTGACACACTCGGCCTGATAAAATGTTTCTGAATTAAGTCTTCCAGCTGAGACTTCAACTCCTTTAACTCTGACGGTGACATTCTATAAGGCGCCACTGATACTGGCTCTGATCCTGGGATAAGTTCAATAGAAAACTCAACTTCCCGCTCCGGGGGTAAATTACTTATCTCAGAAGGGAAGACATCTAGATAATCGCTGACAACAGGAATGTCACTGGGACTCAGTTCTGATTCTGAAGTCACAGTAACCATCACATAAAAACCATTATCCTGAGCGCACATAAGCTGGGTAAGCTGATGAGTGCGGTTGATTAACTCTGATAAAGCCACACCTTCAGCGTATCATCTGTAGGCATAAAGATACACTTCTCCGCACATCCAATATACACATGATTAGCAGATAACCAATCCATTCCTAGGATCACATCAAGTTGTATCATGGGAAGACACACTAAATCTATATAGTATGTCTTGCTAGATACAGTGATCGGGCAATTTTCACATATAAAACTAGCTACAACTCCGCCCTCAGTAGCGGTAGATACCGTCATAGGTGGTATCAACGGTGACATAGACAATTGTAATGCTTCTACACACTTGTAAGAAATAAAGGAACATGTTGCACCACAATCAAAAAGCACTTTAACTGGAGTTTGGCCTAAGTAACACATACCGGCAATTAAATCTTCATTTGCCAAAGCCTTCTGGCCATCAAGGGAGTATACTCTGCCCTTACTTGTTGTAGTACCTTCAGCTCCACTTTTACCTCTTCTTTCTGGACAATTAGCCAAAATGTGCCCCGGCTGCCTACACCCGAAACACACACCTGTTTGTCTCATGCATTCACCGTAATGCATTTTCCCACAGTATTTACAAGCAGCACTCGCCTGGTGTGGAAACGACTGCTTTCCCCTCTTAGGAGAGCCCTTAGGCTTATTCTCATGATATCTATCTGGAAACTTTCCCTTTCTCTTTTCATATGCTGCAGCTTTCTCTTTAGCGGTCTTAGCAAAACCCGCTTCCGCAACCAAACTATCGTGAACCATCTCGTCATAACTGGTGTTCCTTTGAAGGCTCACTGCTGTATCAATCTCACCTCTCAACCCCCGCCTATACTGATTCATCTTCCAGTTCTCATTACCGGCATACTCGTTGTGAGAGGAGTAGTACGACAATTCTTCAAACTTCTTTGTAAACTCGGTGACTGACATGCCACCTTGTTTCAGCTCAAGAAATTCCTGTTCTTTCTTCACTTTATAAGACATCGGGATATACTTCTCTATCATAGCTTCCTTGAAGTTATCCCAGTTGATCTCCGTGTCATTTGCTATCATTCGGCGTTGAGCAGATTCCCACCAATCTTCTGCTGCGCCTCTGAACTGGTTAGTAGCCAACAATACTTTACTTTCCTCAGGGCAATCCACCATCCGGAACACTTTTTCAATCTGTTTCAGCCATCTCTTGGCCTCTGGAGGTTCACCTTCCCCATTAAACTCAGGAGGGTGATTTCTGTTAAATTCCCGGTAGGACGGATTCGCCACTGCTGGTGGTGGTGTCTGTTGCTGAGCACCTTGTCCATGGTGCATCATCTCCATCCATTCATGCTGAGTTTGAGCCTGTTGTTGGGCTTGCTGCTGCATCATAAGCATCATCTGCTGATGTTGTAACGCCTGCTGCTGTTGCATCATTTGAGCCCAAAATTGCATATTAGGGTCTCCTCCGGCTTCCTCAGCATTAGCCTGATTCGATCTAGGCCTGCCAGGACCTCTTCTCCTCCCAGACATCTTATCCTAACTGTCATACACAAGTCAAAGTGATCAGTTTCAACCAGATATAACATTTAGAATAAGGTCCCGGATCCAAGAGATCCACAAACTTGAATTGTATTTTAATGACCCATTGTCATACCCCAATTTTTGACCTAAAATTCTTTTTCACTCGTTCTTTTGGTTCGGAATTTTTTCGTCGTTTCAAACGAAATTTCAACAGGGAGGTATTTTAAAATACCTCATTTTTTTGGTTCCGAAAGCGACGTTTTTTTTTATTATTATTTTTATTTGTCATTTTTACCTTTTATTTCTTTTTATTTTTAGCTTTATTATTTTCCTTTTTTATTATTATCCTTTTTTTTATTATTTATTTTATTTTTCGTTTTTTTCTTCTACTATTTTTTAAAAGGTCTGACTTTTGATTTTAATGTGTTTTAATAACCATTTTAATGGTTGCTTTTTTAGTCTTTTGCTGATTAATTGTGTTTATTGTCCATCATTGGCCTTTAAATCACATTAATTGGCATTGCTTAATAAAAGAGGACACAGAGTCAGAACACAGGGGGGAGCCATCAGAAAACCAACACAAGAAAAACTCATCAGTAAGCCAATTCAAAAACCAAACAAAAATCCAGCAGTAACCATACCGAACTCAATCCATCAAAAATCATCAGAACACAAAATAATCTCCCACTAAACAGAAACAACAACACGGCCACCACTCACCACGCCCTCAACCACATAAAACCGTACGGCCTCCCACCCAAACCTTCACACAACCGCCACCAACACAACAACAACACAACACTAACCTAACCAAAATCATTCACACCCCCTTTTGCTTGCTGCACTCCCCTCTTCCCTTCTATTTTTGTTTATTATCATTTCTAGCATTTTATCTTGTTAATTTCTTATTTATTTTCATGCATTTTGTTTCATTGCATTTACCTTATAGGATTTCATGCATTTTTTTTTCTTATTATTCTCCTTTTACTTTCATGCATTTTTTATTTTTATTTTATTTCATGCATTTTCATTTTAGTTTTATTCTAGCATACTTATTTTCATACCTTTGCAATTTTGTTTTTTCTTTCCTTGTTTATCATTTTGTCATTTTTATTTTCATTTTATTAGAATGTACTTAGGAACGATGTAAATATAAATGAGAATATGCACTGACACCCACACTTTATTTATTTCGCTTTATGTCTTTTATTTTTTTTATTTCGCTTTACAAAAATACAAAAATATTAGGTTAGTTTAATTTCAAAAGGGTTTCGTGGTGATCCAACGTCACCACGGAAATTCCTCGCGCTTAGCTTTTAGTTATGTTTTTTAGTCTTAGTTCATTAAAAACAAAAACCACAAAAACATGCAAATAATAAGTCAAACTCACAAAAAAATCTTTTCTTAATAAACCTTGATTTTCAATCAAGTGTCCGTTTTTTTCTTTTATTTTCTTTAAGTAACCATTAATCCACTTTAATAACACTTTAATCATTTTCAAAAATAGAAAACACAAACCAATCTCATTTTGCCACTTGGCCTTTATTTTATCTTTAAAACTTTTTTTAAAACCAATAAAAAATACAAAACAAATCAGTCGGTATTTTTACCCCGAACTACGAGGTTTTGATCCCTCACGGGTACGTAGGCAGAGGACCTTGTCCTTCCAAATCATAAAAAATACAAAAAAACATTTTTATTTTTTCTCACTACTCTAATCCATTCTTTTCTTTTAAAAAAAAATAAGCAAGTTATAGCCAAAAATAAGTAAATAAAATCAAGAGGTTCTCGTAGAGTACTACGAACGATTAGGGTGCTAACACCTTCCCTAAACGTAACTAACCCCCGAACCCTAATCTTTTAAAATGTGGTAATTTAGAACTTTTTTCCACTTTTCATTTAAAAAATTAAAAGTTCAGTCGTGAATTAAAATTAGTGAGTCAACGCTAATCAATAGCTTGATCTCCGAAAATCACCGCGACAGAAATGGCGACTTCACTGGGGATTCCCTAAGAGGGTTAAGCCTAACTTGAATTTATTTAATTATTTTTGTGCTATAACTTGCTTAAAATAAAAATAAGAGCGTACATATGTGCATATGTGTTTTTTTTTTTCCTTTTACGGGAGTGGTGAGATAAGTCCTACACCCGGACTTGAGGGAAACATAAGATAGGATGGTGGTATAATCATAGTGTCTTTCCGAGAGTGAGTTTCGGATGTGGCACATGTGATAACCCCGCTCAATGGAGGGATCTTGGAAGTATTACTATGTTGGCATGAGTAGTCGTGTTCGGCATTGATATTTTCAAGTGACCTATGAAGTTGAGGACCTTTAGTTACCTTTAACCCATCTTGGCTTTTAGGACGTAGTGCGGTGGCTAATCAAGAGTAGTCTTGAATTGGTTGATACGCGATACTACACTCAAACGAGACTTTCCTACGAACGTCGTTGGACCGGGAGTCAGTCCCGAAATCCGACAATATTCGGAAGTGGTCGATGACTTTGGGAACTTGGTAGAACCCGTGATACAGGTACATATGAAACCATAGTCCTTACCAAATGGCGTGTTTACCCTCAACTCCAACATTTTGGACTTAACCTCACCATGTTTTCTCCGCTTCTTTAGCATAATCATGCATACATGCATCCATGCATAAACTCATTTTTTCATCCAATTACCGAAGGACCTAAACAAGTTTTTTTTAAACATCATAGAGGAGCACTAGGAAGTACACCTTCAAGAGCCCTGATTTGTTGAATTTAGGGAAGCTAGGAGTCTTTAGATTTCTTTTAAAAATCTAGCTTCCACTAAAAGACTTTTGAATTGGTCCCTTGGCTTGGTTTCTAAAAAAGAACTATTTTATAATGCCTTGATGCTCAAATGAAATGTTCAAACCATGATGTTTACAATTACTTCAACAAAGTCCTTCGATAACAAATCTTTCTTCTTTTTGCATAAGCATAATCATGCATCATATCGCATTCATAGTTTCTCAAGCCGAGTCTCACGTCTTGTTTTTCCAAAGGTCTATCTGCCTAGTCCAAGAAAGTGGCCCGACGTCCTCGGCAGAAACCGACTTACACATACAACACTAGGGCATATCAGAGAAAAAGAATGGAACATTTGGAGCAAGAAAACCAGAACCTCCGGGAAAAGGTGGCCAATCTCCTTGAAGGGATGGAGAAGTTGACCTCCATGATGAATGCTCTGTTGGCTTCCCAAGCCCAGACGCCAGTTCCTCAGCCTGCTGTTACTACTCTTGAGCAACCAATCTTATTTGCTTTACCAACTTCTACCATACTTGCTCCACCGCCCGGCACGTCTAGAGCTTACCCATGGGGGATGCCATTTCTATCAGACGAAGGTTTTCATCCCACTTCTTTTGGAACCCCAACTCCGGCTATCCAGAAATCAGCTCCAGCCCCAACGAGGGCCTCAGCAACAATATCAACAACAGCCTCGACAACAGAATCGGGTTCAGCGGGTATCCCATTTTGATCCAATCCCCATGGCGTATGCAGAGTTGCTTCCCGCTTTGCTGGGTAAAAATCTTGTTCAAACTAGGGCACCTCCTAAGGTACCTGAAAGGTTGCCACAGGGGTATAGACCTCATCTTTCTTGTGCTTTCCATCAAGGGGCACCCGGTCATGACGTTGAGCATTGTTATGCCTTGAAAGCCGAAGTCCAAAAGTTAATCCAGGCCAACATCCTATCCTTGAAAGGGTCGAGTCCCGATGTGCAAGCTAATCTACTACCTAGCCATGGGACCCCATCTGTTAATTTGGTGCAAGATTGCTCAGAAGCTCACCCTGGTGAAGAAGTTGGCAGTGAATTTTGTAACACATGGCAAAGGTTACTGCAATTGGATCGTTGTTGACATTCCCTCAGTTACTCATGGGTCCAAGGAATGTGTTTTAGTTGTCTTATCTTTTCAAAAACCCTTTCGTTTCGCCCGATACGAAAGTGAAATCATGTAGGGCTCTACATTTGTCTTCAAGTTACCACTATCAATGAAAAATTGTCGTTTCTTTCGCGACTTTTTATTTTTATTTTTAATTCTTAGCTTTTTCTGGAAAATGGTAACACAAAAAACCCAAAAAAATATTTTATTTTATTTTATTTTAAATCAATTTCAAAAGGTGTGCGTTTTTTACTCATTTTCTAAAATCAATCATCAATCATATGTAGACTGAACATCAATAAACCCGTTGAACACTGTAACCCTATTGTCTCTCCCAACTTTGATTCCCCTGTCTACGAAGCTGAAGAGGAAGAGGATGAAGAGATTCCCGAAAGGATCTCTCGGTTATTAGTGTATGAAATGATTAACTTGGGTTCTGAGGAGCTGCCACTACAGTATTCCTGTTAAAATTCCAGATGAATGGTGCCATTGAAGCTGCAGAAAAAAACAAAAACAACAAATACAACAAGAAAAAGGAAAATACATCAAGAAAATAGTGCAGAAGATGGTAGCCACTTACAGGACTGGCATGTTACCGTGTGCTTTGAATGGGTACCGTACCTCAGTGCGCACTTCAACAGGGGCAACCCCTTTCTCTTTAGTTTACGACATGGAAGCAGTGCTCCCCGTGGAAGTCGAGATCCCGTCAATGAGAGTTCTGATGGAAGCCAAGTTGTCTCAGGTTGAATGGTGCCAAAGTAGGTATGATCAGCTGAACTGGATTGAAGAAAAACGCATGGCTGCCTTGTGTCATGGTCAACTATATCAAAAGAGGATGAAACAAGCCTTTGACAAGAAGGTTCGTCCCCGCGAATTTCAAGAAGGAGACCTTGTGCTCAAAAAGATTTTATCCTTTCAACCCGATTCCAGGGGCAAATGGACGCCTAATTATGAAGGCCCATATGTCGTCAAGAGAGCGTTCTCCGGTGGGGCAATGACTCTTACGACTATGGATGGTGATGAGCTTCCCCGTCCTGTGAACGCCGATGCAGTCAAGAAATACTTTGTCTAAAAAATAAAAGAACGGCTCGGTGAGTCGAAAACCCGAAAGGGCGGCTTAGACAAAAATGAGCGTCTCGGTGGACTGAAAACCCGAAAGGGCGGTCCAGGCAAAAATTAGAGACATGAAACAGAAAATAATTATCCTGATAGATCGAAAATCCGAAAGGGCGATCTATGCAAAAGTTAAGGATCAAAAGACAAAGTAACTGCATTGGTCTGATCTCTACTCACTTGGGGCACATTAAATGTCAAAGAGACTTTGAATCTGAAGTATCTAAACAGTGGAATTCAAAGTTGTTAGGGAGAATAACGGTTATTGTGTTCAATGTACCTTCCCCTTTATATTTACCATTTTCCAAACTTTTGAGAGATCCGTGGAGCCATGCCATTGGCAGGCCACCACTCTGTTAAAATAAATTTGAGCTTGTGCCTTTTATTTGGAATTCCCATTTATTCTGTTTATAAAATTTCTTCTATTTTTGATGGTAGTACCTGAAGCAAAACTTTTTTTCAAAAAAAAAATCATAAATCTTTTTATATTTTTGGAAAGCATAAACAACAAACACATTCTCTATGAACTCATGAATAAGTGAAGTGTGCGTCAACGGTTATCCTGAGAACGGACAAACTCTGCAGGTTAAACATGGTCAATTGCTTGAAAAGAAAAAGAAAGAAGAAAAAGAAAAGAGCTCGGTAAGTCGAAAACCCGAAAGGGCGGCTTAGGCAAAAATGAGCGTCCCGGTGGACCGAAAACCCGAAAGGGCGGTCCAGGCAAAAATTAGGGGCATACCAAAGAATATATTCCCGGTGGACTGAAAACCCGAAAGGGCGGTCCAGGCAAAAGTTAGGGATTCAAAAAAAGAAAAAAGAACAAAAAAGCATGACCACAGAAACGCCAGTTCTTCTGCCAGGTCTATGGATTAACACGTCTCCCCCAGGAAGTGTTTCCTCCCCACCGGTTGTTGCATACATCGGGCTTTACCCCGTCAATGTTTTGATATGTTCCCAATGGCATCAGTCCCAATGAAGATTGCAGAGTGTTTGTACTGCGCCGTCGGTCCACTTTCCATCTTACCTGTCCAGTCTTGTCTCATCAAGTCCATCAGTTGTACTATCCCACAAGTCAATCCTCCATACAGTCATACAAGTCGTATTGTCTTACATACATTCATACATTCATGCATATACACATTCATGCATACACAACATGCACATAGCATCATTCAATGCATGGTTGCATTAACCACCCTGAGTCTTGCTTTTCATGTCAATCAATCATAAACAATTTGTGACTCTTTTTCCCCAAGTGTCATCCCCAGTGTGTCTGGTCCAGAGATGTCACCCTCTTTAGGCCAAATGGCAGTTCTTTAACGAACAGCTTGTGCGTACCTTTATTTCTTTGTCGTCAATGGCAGTTCGGCAACAACCCGAACAGTTGACATCTACATTTACTTCTTGTCGTCAATGGCAGTTCGGCAACAACCCGAACAGTTGACATTTACATTTACTTCTTGTCGTCAATGGCAGTTCGGCAACAACCCGAACAGTTGACATCTACATTTACTTCTTGTCGTCAATGGCAGTTCGGCAACAACCCGAACAGTTGGCATCTACCTTTATTCCTTGTCGTCAATGGCAGTTCGGCAACAACCCGAACAGTTGGCATCTACCTTTATTTCTTGTCGTCAATGGCAGTTCGGCAACAACCCGAACAGTTGACATCTACCTTTACTTCTTTGTCGTCAATGGCAGTTCGGCAACAACCCGAACAGTTGACATCTACCTTTATTCCTTGTCGTCAATGGCAGTTCGGCAACAACCCGAACAGTTGACATCTACATTTACTTCTTGTCGTCAATGGCAGTTCGGCAACAACCCGAACAGTTGACATCTACATTTACTTCTTGTCGTCAATGGCAGTTCGGCAACAACCCGAACAGTTGACATTTACATTTACTTCTTGTGGTCAATGGCAGTTCGGCAACAACCCGAACAGTTGACATCTACATTTACTTCTTGTCGTCAATGGCAGTTCGGCAACAACCCGAACAGTTGGCATCTACCTTTATTCCTTGTCGTCAATGGCAGTTCGGCAACAACCCGAACAGTTGGCATCTACCTTTATTTCTTGTTATCAATGGCAGTTCGGCAACAACCCGAACAGTTGACATCTACCTTTACTTCTTTGTCGTCAATGGCAGTTCGGCAACAACCCGAACAGTTGACATCTACCTTTATTCCTTGTCGTCAATGGCAGTTCGGCAACAACCCGAACAGTTGACATCTACATTTACTTCTTGTCGTCAATGGCAGTTCGGCAACAACCCTGTAACACCCCGTTTTCCCAACTTGAAAATTTCATTTAAAATAAATCAGAGTTTCAACCTTGACGGGATGTCGCACTTCGTTTACAATTTATAAATAGGATAATTTGCTATTTATTTCAAAACAGACTTTTCAATAACGTCAAACCATCGCAGCGGAAATTCAACTTCATAATTAAATCTAAACATCATTAGGCACAAGGCCACATCAAAAACAACGTAGTTTAAAACTCCACTAAATGTGGTTCAACATCAGTTTGAAATTAAAATACATAGCACATGAATTCATCAAAAAGTTTCCCCATCCAGTTACATATCAGAGCGACTCGTAATGACACGAGGAATCAACTCACTTCAGCGTTTACTCCTGGTTATCTGCACGTTACCCACGTAGAGGCAACATTCAAACAGAAGGGGTGAGATTCACATTCAATAAACATAAGTACATAATTCATGAAGATGAATTTAACATTTCACATAAACATCATCAAACAACACCATCAGATCTTATACATACATCACACATACACATCATAATCTCACCTCTCAATGCAACATCAAATACAATAACATCGACCGACTCAACAATGCAACATCACTGACTCAAGTATGCAACATGCATGTGGTACCAATTCATCGCAAAATATGTCATAATAGGACATGTCGGGCATACACCCCCATCGTAAATGTCATATAGACATGTCGGGCATACACCCCCATCACTTAATTCATAATGTCATAATAGACATGTCGGGCATACACCCCCATCACTTAATGCATATGTACTGGACTCGACAATGCAACATTTACAACAAATACAACGTCAACAACAACTTCATTATCATATACATCATCATCGTTATCATCATCATCGTGTATTATCATCATCACAATTATCAACAACTTTCATGTTTATACCAAAGACCAATTTAAAACAGAGACGTGTGAAAAGACGCAAAACATGAAACAGAGAATGCTGTCACCGTACAATTTCACTAAGACCTCTTTGGAGTATTTTCATCATAACTCAAAAACTAAAAGTCATTTTCACGTCAAACCAAAGCCACTGGAAAGCTAACAAAATTATCTAAAACCTTCATGTTTACACCCAAGGCCAATTCTGTACCGATCAATACCAGTTTTCGTTTCAAATTCGGAAAAGTTGTGCAGAAAGTCCATAAAAATTCACTGTGACCTACGTGCAGTAATTTGACCATAACTCAAGTTCTATAAATCGTTTTGACGTCAGACCAACGGCATTAGAAAACTAACATCCATACCTACAACTTTTGTGTTTACACCTAAGACCAATTCTGTACCGATCAATACCAGTTTTCGTTTCAAATTCAGGGCAGAGATAAGAAAACTCAGGAAAATCAACTTATATTATTCAAACTTCTCATTCATCTGACACATGTTTATGAACATTCAAAACTTCATCAATTTATGCATAAGCATGGCACCAATCAGTAACAACACCATAGAATCACAACAAAATCAACATCTCAACATAGAAATCATCAATTTAACATTCCATCATTAGTTTATCATAATCAAACAACCCTAATTCCCAAATTCACCAACATCAACATGTTAAATCAAAATTTAGGGATTATGAAACTTAGATTTATAGAAGCTAGTCCCACCCTTACCTTGTTATGAAGAAATCGCCCCCCTTCAGCTTTTCCTCTTCTCAAGTTCTTCACCTTCTTCCTTGGCTCTGCTTCTCCTCTTTTCTCTTCTCTGTTTCACGTGAAAACACAACAAATGAAACCTCTTCACGCGTATACCTCTTTTTCTATTCCACTTCCCTCTTTCTTAATTTCCCATAATGCCCTTAATGCCATTTTAATTCTATTTAATCTATTAAATTATATTAATTCATTATAATTCAATAAAATAATAAAATTAAATTCTAGGCGTTACAACTCTCCCCAACTTATAAAATTTTCGTCCTCGAAAATGTACCTCATGCAAATAACTCTGGATAAGACTCCAACATCTTGCTTTCCAGCTCCCACGTCAAGCTTTCACCAGTTGGTCCTCCCCAAACAACTTTCACGAGAGGAATCTCTTTGCCCCTCAACTTCTTCATCTCACGGCCTTCAATCCTCAGTGGTAATGCCTCCACTGTAAGATTGTCTCTAACCTGCACATCATCTCTCGGAATCACATGAGAGGGATCTGCAACATACTTCCGAAGTTGCGACACGTGAAACACATCATGCAAATTTGAAAGATGCGGTGGTAATCCCACTCTATAAGCAACTGTTCCTATCCTTTCTGATATCTGATAAGGACCAATGAACTTCGGAGTCAGCTTCTTCGATTTCAATGCACGTCCAACACCAGTCATCGGAGTGACTCTCAAAAACACATGATCACCTTCTTGGAACTCAAGGTCTTTTCTTCGCTTATCATGATAACTTTTCTGTCGACTCTGCGATGCTTTCATCTTCTCTTGTATCAATTTGACCTTCTCAGTAGTTTGCTGAATAATTTCTGGTCCCACAATTGCACTCTCTCCAGCCTCGAACCAACACAAAGGAGTTCTGCACCTCCTACCATACAATGCCTCAAAAGGTGCCATTCCAATGCTAGAATGGTAACTGTTGTTATAAGTGAACTCTATCAACGGTAGATGACTATCCCAAGCTCCACCCTGCTCAAGAACACATATTCTCAACAAATCTTCGAGTGATTGAATCGTCCTTTCCGACTGACCATCTGTTTGCGGATGATAAGCCGAGCTCAACCTCAATTTAGAACCCAATGCTTCCTGCAAACTCTTCCAAAATCTAGAAGTAAATCTTGGATCTCTGTCTGACACAATACTCGACGGAACACCATGCAACTTCACAATCTCTCGAATGTAAATCTCTGCCAACTGCGACACAGGATAACTAATATTTATCGGAAGGAAATGCGCAGACTTCGTCAACCTATCCACAATCACCCAAATTGAATCATGTCCTCTCTGAGTATTCGGCAAACTCGTCACAAAATCCATGGATATACTATCCCACTTCCACTCTGGCACATCCAACGGTGTCAACAACCCAGCAGGTTTCTGATGCTCAACCTTCGACTTCTGACAAGTCAAACATGAATACACAAATTGAGCCACATCTCGCTTCAAACCAGACCACCAAAACAGCTTCTTCAAATCATGATACATTTTTGTAGCTCCCGGATGAATACTCAAGCTACTTCTGTGACTTTCCTCAAGAATCATCTTCTTCATCTCATCGTTATCAGGTATACAAATTCTGCCTCTAAACCTCAACACTCCTTGATCATCAATTTTGAAATCACTACCCTCAGCCTCATTCATCAAATCCACCAACTTCACATCTACTTTCTGAGCTTCTCTGATATTACTCAAAAATTCATTGTTAATCTTCAACATACCCAACTTCACACTCTGAGGTGCCAATTCACAAACCAAACTCATATCTCTGAATTGTTCAAGCAACTCAAACTCTTTAACCATCATAGCAGACACATGCAAGGTTTTCCTGCTCAAAGCATCAGCAACAACGTTAGCTTTACCTGGATGATAATTCAGTCCAAAATCATAATCCTTCAACAGTTCAAGCCATCTTCGCTGCCTCATATTTAGCTCCTTCTGATCAAATAGATACTTCAAACTTTTATGATCACTAAACACCTCAAATCTTGAACCATATAAATAGTGTCTCCAAATCTTCAGCACAAATACCACTGCGGCCAACTCAAGATCATGCGTAGGATAGTTCCGTTCATGAATTCTCAACTGTCTTGATGCATAAGCCACTACTTTACCATCTTGCATAAGCACACCACCTAATCCCAACTTGGACGCGTCACAATACACCACAAAAGGCTCATCTGGCTTCGGCAAAATCAAGATTGGAGCCGTCGTCAAACGCTGCTTCAATTCATTAAAACTGGTTTCACAATGAACATCCCACACAAAAGCTTTACCTTTACAAGTCAACTGCGTCAACGGAAGTGCAATCCTCGAAAATCCTTCTATAAATCTGCGATAATATCCAGCCAAACCAAGGAAACTTCTAATCTCAGTCACCGACTTAGGGGTCTCCCATTGTGATACTGCTTCCACTTTAGATGGGTCAACCGCAATACCACTACCTGAAATAATGTGGCCAAGAAAACTCACCTCTTTCAACCAAAATTCACACTTTGATAACTTGGCATACAGCTTCTTCTCTTTCAACACTTGCAACACAATCTTCAAATGCTCCGCATGATCTTCCTCGGTCTTGGAGTATATCAAAATGTCATCTATAAAAACAACAACAAATTGATCCAAATAGTTATGAAAAATACGGTTCATATATTCCATAAATACTCCTGGCGCATTCGTAACACCGAACGGCATCACCGAATACTCATAATGTCCGTAACGTGTTCTAAAGGCCGTCTTCTGAACATCTTCATCCTTCACTTTAATCTGATGATAACCCGATCTCAAATCAATTTTGCTAAAAACACAAGCACCCACCAACTGGTCCATCAAATCATCAATCCTCGGGAGCGGATATCTATTCTTGATCGTCACTTTGTTCAGCTGCCGATAATCAACACACAACCTCATGCTGCCATCTTTCTTCTTAACCAATAACACAGGTGCTCCCCACGGTGAAACACTCGGCCTTACAAACTTCTTATTCAACAAGTCTTCCAATTGTTTCTTCAACTCTGCTAGCTCGGAAGCCGACATTCGGTAAGGTGCCATCGACACCGGCTTCGTACCCGGAACAAGATCAATTGAAAATTCAACTTCCCTCTCCGGCGGCACATCAGGAATCTCATCGGGAAAAACTTCTGGAAATTCACACACCACAGGCAACTTATCAATCTTCTCTTGATTCTCAATGGACAAAAATGCCATCAAGGAGAACATCTGGACTTCATCACATGCCATCTGCTTCAGCTGCTTAGTAGACAAAAGCTCAACTCCACTATCTTCTTCAACAGAAGAAAAACGCACCGACTTATTAAAACAGTTAATATGAACACGGTTATACTCCAACCAGTTCATACCAAGGATGACATCCATTCCACTCAAAGGTAAACAAACCAAATCAACTTCAAAATCTCGACCAAACATAGACAATGGACACCTCAGACACACTAGCGAAGTAATCACCGAACCCATAGATGGAGTTTCGACAACCATCTCCCCATTCATACTGGATAACACAAGACCCAACTTAGATGCACAATCAGCAGCAATAAAACAATGAGTAGCACCAGTATCAATTATAGCAATTAAAGGAGTACCATTAATGAAACAAGTACCTCTGATCAAACGGTCTTCATTAGTTGTCTGGGCACCAGCTAGAGCAAACACCTTTCCACTATTCTGAGGCTTCTTGGGTTTCTTGCACTGAGTACTAGTATGACCTTCCTCATTACAGTTGAAACAGACAACGTCATTAAACTTACAATCTGCAACTACATGCCCTTTCTTGCCACAGCGGAAACATCTTTTCACTTCAACATTGCAAGTAGTACTCTTATGACCCTTCTCACCACATTGGTAGCAAACAATCTCAGTCGGAGTTTCTTTCCTCTTGGGTCTCCTCTCATCATTCACCTTCTGCTTACCCTTATCAGCTGGAGCACTGTAAGGTTTAGGACGGTTCTGTTGATTCTTTCCCCTCCGCTCATTCATAATTTTGTAATGAGCTTTGGTGTCCTCTTCGTAAATCCTGCAGCTACTCACCAACTCAGAAAACCGACGGATCTTCTAGTAACCAATGGCCCGCTTAATCTCAGCACGCAGACCATTCTCAAACTTGATACACTTCGAAAACTCAGCTGTCTCAGGTGTATAATGCGGGTAAAATTTCGCCAGCTCCACAAATTTCGCAGCATACTCTGTCACCGTCATATCACCCTGCTTCAATTCAAGGAATTCGATCTCCTTCTTTCCACGGACATCCTCCGGAAAATACCTGTTCAGGAACTCTCTCCTAAACACATCCCAAGTCACCACCTCGCCCCCATTCGCAAGAATTGGTTGAAGGCTCACCCACCAATCATCAGCTTCTTCTGCCAACATGTGTGTGCCAAAGCGCACCATCTGAGCATCACTGCACGGCATGACTCGGAAAATTCTTTCCACCTCTTTTAGCCAAGTCTGTGCTCCATCAGGATCATACCTCCCTTTGAAAGTAGGCGGATGATTCTTCAGGAACATGTCCAGCATTCTCACTCCATCATTACCTCCAGCACCAGCATTCGGATGTTGCCCCACAGCTTGAGCAACGGCATGCAACGCAGCAGCAATAGCAGCACCTTGTCCTCTTCCAGCCATATTCTAAAATCTACACAGCAGACAACAATCAAACATCAACATCACAATGATAGTATTTAGCTATCAGGCGACACAAGGGACTCAAGACTCATCTAATTAGTCAGACGGACCGACCTGCTCTGATACCAATTGTAACACCCCGTTTTCCCAACTTGAAAATTTCATTTAAAATAAATCAGAGTTTCAACCTTGACGGGATGTCGCACTTCGTTTACAATTTATAAATAGGATAATTTGCTATTTATTTCAAAACAGACTTTTCAATAACGTCAAACCATCGCAGCGGAAATTCAACTTCATAATTAAATCTAAACATCATTAGGCACAAGGCCACATCAAAAACAACGTAGTTTAAAACTCCACTAAATGTGGTTCAACATCAGTTTGAAATTAAAATACATAGCACATGAATTCATCAAAAAGTTTCCCCATCCAGTTACATATCAGAGCGACTCGTAATGACACGAGGAATCAACTCACTTCAGCGTTTACTCCTGGTTATCTGCACGTTACCCACGTAGAGGCAACATTCAAACAGAAGGGGTGAGATTCACATTCAATAAACATAAGTACATAATTCATGAAGATGAATTTAACATTTCACATAAACATCATCAAACAACACCATCAGATCTTATACATACATCACACATACACATCATAATCTCACCTCTCAATGCAACATCAAATACAATAACATCGACCGACTCAACAATGCAACATCACTGACTCAAGTATGCAACATGCATGTGGTACCAATTCATCGCAAAATATGTCATAATAGGACATGTCGGGCATACACCCCCATCGTAAATGTCATATAGACATGTCGGGCATACACCCCCATCACTTAATTCATAATGTCATAATAGACATGTCGGGCATACACCCCCATCACTTAATGCATATGTACTGGACTCGACAATGCAACATTTACAACAAATACAACGTCAACAACAACTTCATTATCATATACATCATCATCGTTATCATCATCATCGTGTATTATCATCATCACAATTATCAACAACTTTCATGTTTATACCAAAGACCAATTTAAAACAGAGACGTGTGAAAAGACGCAAAACATGAAACAGAGAATGCTGTCACCGTACAATTTCACTAAGACCTCTTTGGAGTATTTTCATCATAACTCAAAACTAAAAGTCATTTTCACGTCAAACCAAAGCCACTGGAAAGCTAACAAAATTATCTAAAACCTTCATGTTTACACCCAAGGCCAATTCTGTACCGATCAATACCAGTTTTCGTTTCAAATTCGGAAAAGTTGTGCAGAAAGTCCATAAAAATTCACTGTGACCTACGTGCAGTAATTTGACCATAACTCAAGTTCTATAAATCGTTTTGACGTCAGACCAACGGCATTAGAAAACTAACATCCATACCTACAACTTTTGTGTTTACACCTAAGACCAATTCTGTACCGATCAATACCAGTTTTCGTTTCAAATTCAGGGCAGAGATAAGAAAACTCAGGAAAAGCAACTTATATTATTCAAACTTCTCATTCATCTGACACATGTTTATGAACATTCAAAACTTCATCAATTTATGCATAAGCATGGCACCAATCAGTAACAACACCATAGAATCACAACAAAATCAACATCTCAACATAGAAATCATCAATTTAACATTCCATCATTAGTTTATCATAATCAAACAACCCTAATTCCCAAATTCACCAACATCAACATGTTAAATCAAAATTTAGGGATTATGAAACTTAGATTTATAGAAGCTAGTCCCACCCTTACCTTGTTATGAAGAAATCGCCCCCTTCAGCTTTTCCTCTTCTCAAGTTCTTCACCTTCTTCCTTGGCTCTGCTTCTCCTCTTTTCTCTTCTCTGTTTCACGTGAAAACACAACAAATGAAACCTCTTCACGCGTATACCTCTTTTTCTATTCCACTTCCCTCTTTCTTAATTTCCCATAATGCCCTTAATGCCATTTTAATTCTATTTAATCTATTAAATTATATTAATTCATTATAATTCAATAAAATAATAAAATTAAATTCTAGGCGTTACAAACCCGAACAGTTGACATCTACATTTACTTCTTGTCGTCAATGGCAGTTCGGCAACAACCGGAACAGTTGACATCTACATTTACTTCTTGTCGTCAATGGCAGTTCGGCAACAACCCGAACAGTTGACATCTACATTTATTTCTTGTCGTCAATGGCAGTTCGGCAACAACCCGTGTTGGAACAAAATGTGTTTAACAAGTCTCTTACAAATAAGAGGGAGATTGTTGAAACATTTATGTGTAAACATATCTCTCTTTATGGTTTTGATGATAACAAAGTATTAAAGAGAAAATTGGTTATATGCTAATGCTTTGTTCAAGTGTTTCAGAACCACATGCTTAATAGATATTAATTGATAATGGTTATGAAGAACAAGCTAAAGAGCAAGAAGGAAAGCCAAGAAGCAAGGTTGCAAGGCTAAGAAGAAACTGGTCCTGAAGAAGTGCTCCTGAAGAGAAGCCTCTGAAGAGGTCCTGAAGAAGTGCAGCTTCTGAAGTCTGGGTGCCTCTGAAGAAGTCAACGCAAGTCAACTCCTGAAGCCAGCCTCTGATCCGTACAACTAAGTCAGCTTCTGATCCGTACAAAGAGAGCTTCTGATCACTGTTCAGTGAGAAGCTTCTGAAGCTGATATGGCATGGAAAAGCAACCAGTACTGTGCGCATTTAATGCCTGGAGGTGTCAGAGCAACTCAATGGAACAGTTGTTCCCCTGACCCAAACATTCTCCAGTTTTTAAGGTGGGCCAATTCAAAAATGGCACCTGCCCTGTTCTGACAGATAAAGTGCAGCACACATTTGCAGCAACCTAGTCCAATTGCAACGGCTAAATTCCTGATTTCCAGCAAATCTTCAACAGCTCTATTTTTGTCTATAAAAGGAGGAAGATTTGAAGAAGAAAAATGTTGAAGACTCTTTGAAACGCATTGCTGAAACTCTGCCCTGTTTTCTGTGTAAAAACTGTCAAAGTTCAAATCTCTTAGAAATTCTTCAGTCTTTGTAACTTAGAATTTCTTAAGGTTAAGAGTCTTAACCTGTGTTGTATTTAGAGAACACCTCTGATATTTGATCAAGTGTTCATCCCAAACTTCTTTACCTGTAAACCAGTTTGGTCCCTCAAAGTCTTAGTTTGAATACTAAGCAATTGTAACCTCACTCCTTTGTGGTCTGAGTCAGAAGTCTCTTGTCTTAGTGACTTGAGCAACTGGAAGCCTCTTCCTTGGTGGTTGAGCATAGAAGCCTCTTTCTTTGTGATTGAGCAACTGGAAGTCTCTTCCTTAGTGGTTGAGCAAATTGTAATCTTTGGATTATAGTGAAACTCTCTTGTTGAATACAAGGGGACAGGACTACTTCTCACATTGAGAAGGAACCTGTATAATTCTGTGTGTCTCTCTTTCCCTTACCTCTTAACTTGTTTTAATACGCTGCATTCAACTTCTGATATCTGTTCAGAACTGATCATATCAGCTTCTGAACTGAACCTTAAGCTTTCAAAAGAAAAAGAACAAGTTTTTAGAGTCACACAATTCAACCCCCCCCTTCTTGTGTGTTTGTTTTTCCTCACCTTCAGTTGGTATCAGAGCTCCGGTTCTGATATTAACACTTAACAGTGTGTCAGTAGGATCCTGAGAAAAACATGGCCTCAACTAGTGGTTCCCT